>OW029926.1:15602366-16269450 GCA_932305915.1 Agriopis marginaria | reverse complement strand
GGCAAAATTGGAACTACAGTTATTTCTTGGTGAATTTCATACTTTGTTTTCCACTAGCGACGTTGTCAAGTGCTAGTACCGTTCTTTATCCATCGTCAAATATGACAGTTGTGGTCTTCAAATTCGATAAAATGCCATTTGATGATCACTCGCTATGATCGATTCTATGGCATTTTATCGAATTTGACGATCGATAAAGAACGGTACTTGCACTGCTGTTCCTGTACTTTCTGAGATCTTCGCTTCGCTCAGTCAATTACTACAATTTTCAAATGTACATAATATAGACTAAGTAACTATTAATTTCAGATTGTGTCTTTGTATCATAAACTATTTTCCCAGTCAAAACTTCTATCTTATTATGTAAATTGAGCTAAGTGAAACTGCAGCCAAAGCCTCAGTTAAGCAGAAGTTGCAGAGACTACAAATCACTAGTTAAACTGGTTTCCTCCAAAACAAAGCTACAAATTTTGAGGAAATTTCCATTAATTCGTTCGTTTAACTTCGATACTTTCCACGGGAATTGATTGCAAGGAAATAATGTAACTGTAGCTTGTGCTTAAGCAGGTGTTCCAACATTGCGACACGTTTTTTAAAAATGCTTTTGAAAATATCCTACTAGTAATTTAAAATGGGTAATCAAGGCGGATGTCACCACCTTAAAATTGTTTTTTTTTTTTGTATTTTTTTTTGCGGCTTAGGTATTTTTCATTTATTGTTTATTATGTCTTCTGTGTTATTGTCTTTGATTATCTGAACTAAACTATTTTCATTCATTTCTTGGCTTTGACAGCTGCAAGAATATTATAACAAAAGTTAACGAAAAAATTTTCTTTTAATATATCGGTGGCTTGCTACAGTCGTGCTAAAACTTAGCGAAAGTGATTAGAAACGTTGTTTTCATTCAGAATTTCACAATATTAATATTGCATTAGTCAAATCAAATAAATGCTTGGATTGAGTTTAGTGGGATAGTAAAATAAAACAAAATAGGTATACTTTTAAAGTTCTGGTACATAAAAAATGTGTGAAAACTAAGATCTGCGTTAGTTCCTTGTTCGCACTCGACTTAGTAACGGCTGCATGGATTTTTAAGAAGTTTGGTATGGAGGCAACCCTGGATAAACTCACGGCTCGTTATTATTTAGAAAAATGAACTATTTCAGCGCGAAAACAGCGGGGTGATGCTAAAAAAAGCATATAGGAATAAAGACTTGTTCCGGAATGTATTAAAAAAAATACTTTAAACCACATTGAAATGCGAAACAAAATCACGCAATCCAACATTAGTTTTATCATTACGTCATAGAGACCAGTAACCAGACCAAACCATAGTATTTAAACTATTTGCATTACATTTTTTTTTTACTATTTCTCAGTTATATTTCAAGCTCAGACGCAAAATTAAACATTTCACACGTCAACTGCGTCGTGCAATCGTAGTAGTAAAACCGTACCTTAACCGGGTACAGGTTACAGGTACTGGCGAAGTTAGCATATACCTCGTAGCACCGATTCGTAAGGAAGTTGCGTCGTAAATATCTGCGCAGTGGATTTATGGCGGCAGTGTCTTCAGGGGCGTATTCTATTTACTGAAGACATATTTTATGGATTTTGATTGAATGAGTACATAATCAGAGGTACTTTACGTTAGAACTACCGAGTACGGTGTTTAAAGAATTCGCAATATATTTTAAATGTAAAAACTTCCTTTTTAATAAAAATAACTTTATTTATCTTTATAACTTTATGTAATTTTCTAATTATGTTTTTATAGCTGTGTTAATGTTCATATAACTGACTCTTAGAAATAAATTATCTTATCTTATCTTAAGAAGATTAATTGTTTAACATCATCACATTTCAGCCATAGGCCGTCCACTGCTGGACATAAATAGACTATTGATCTCCAAAAGGGCCGGTTGGAAGCGGCCTGCATCCAGCGTGTCCCTGCGGAGTCCTTTAGGTCGTCTGTCCATCTTGTGGATGGACGTCCTACGCTGCGCTTACCGGTCCGTGGTCATTAGATTTGTTTAACACTTCAAGGTAGATAACAAACACATCATAATATCATTGTGTTTTAATGACTTGATTATTGGTTTAATTTGTACCTCTTTCACAGAAAAACAGATTTCGTATAAGCTATAGTCTGGTCCTAGAGGGTCGGAGAGAAAAATATACTTAAAAAAAAGACTTTTAATAAAAGCGCTTTTGTACTGTTCAAGAGGAATTTTTCACGTGGGTGAAACCGCGGGGGGTCAGCTACTATTGTGCATAGAATCACTAATCGATACCAAACAGCGCCCCCTCGGGTCAGCCCTGACTTGCACAGCTCCTTCTATAAGTGAATTAATATAATAATAACTGGGCAAAAGCGTGTCAAGACACGCATATGGTAGGACTCCGCAGCCAAAGTCATATAATTATGGTGAGAATCATAGTTCAGAAATTGGTGGTTACAGAAAAAATCGAACGAACGAAAGCTCTGTGGACTTACCAAGTTTCAGAGATGTGTCGACCTGAGATAACATAATACATTTAATGGTTCAGCCAAAGAAAAAAACTACTTGCATATTTCGCAAAAGACACTTGATGAGGCCACATCACTCGAAGAACCGATAACCGATGGGGAAGGACCACAAACCGGAAGACGCAGCGCAGGTAGGCCTCCCACTAGATGGACCGACGACATTGTGAGAGTCGCGGGCATCCAGTGGATGCAAAAGGCAGGCTGTCGTTCAGTGTGGAGGTTAAAGGGGGAGGCCTATGTTCAGCAGTGGACGTCTTCTGGCTGATGATGACGATGATGACTTGATAAAAAAGTGATGTGTGATAAAGGTATCATTTACATCATTTTTTTAATTTTCAAAGAACTATTCAACGAAGCGGGTGCAGTGTAAAAAAACATCCTTATTTCACACTAGTGGTCCGCCCCAGCTTCGCACGGGTATAGATTATAGCCTATGTCACCCGGGGATAGTGTAGCTTCCCGTCAGTGAAAGAATTTTTCAAATCGGTTCAGTAGTTTCAGAGCCTATTCAATGCAAACAAACAAACAATCAAATCTTTCCTCTTTATAATATTAGTATAGATGTACCAGACTTGTGACATATGCTTTGTATTTTTAAATTTGTGATTTGTATACTCTAAAATTGTGCAAAGTTTCGTGCAATTATCTTAGTAACTATAAAAGTTGAAGGTTCTAAAAAATTAGGACGAACAGACAGATGTACTAATAAGGGTTCCTTGCTTCCTACGGATCCCTTAAACTGTAGGTAACACACAAGTAACACATAACCTGGATCCACGCGGCAAAAAAGGTAAGAATTTACCTCACAGCCCTTTTAATATCGTTTAAATCTCGACTCGATATCGTACGGAGCTACGACCTACTTTAGCTCAATCTGCAGAATCGCCCCTTTGGGATTCACTCGTTTTGATGAAATCGGACCTTTAACAACTCTATTTAATTTTGATTAGAGTTTCGTTTAGGGCTGTGTTATGTTGTAAATAAAATATATAAAAAAACGATTTTACTTTTTCGCGATACAACAGGGTCTCGATTGGACGTGATTTTTTGCAAAGAGATCATTAGAGAGCTGATGCCTAATTATGGATGATTCGAATCGCGATCGCGTGCCATCTCACTTACGCACGTGGTGCGAGTAAGTAGATGCGAACGGGACGGCATGCAATCTAGATCACGATCAAACTTCTATAATAAGGCCGCAGGTGTGTGACGTAGCGGCAATTTATTCCAGAAAAATAGTACGGTTCTTGAGGAACTAGTAAAATAAAAAATGTGATAGACACTTTGTCCATTTGTTACCCTATTTCAAATAAACGGTTGAACATGAAATTCGAAAATCTAAATAGTACAACAAGTGTTTAAAACAAGTCATCTTAGCCGAGATGTTTATCAGCCCGAGCCGAGGCGAGGGCGGATATTTATGTTGAGGATAAAATGATTTTCATGCACGAGTTACTAGGCTCGGATACTCGGCTTTTCACTTTCATTGCGAGGATATTAAACAACTAGTAGGCCGCCCCTGCTTCGCACGGGCGAAGCCGGGATATATAGCATATGTCAACCGGAGATAGTGCAGCATCCCAACAGTGAAAGAATTTTTCAAATCGGTTCAGTAGTTTCAGAGCCTATTCAATGCAAACAAACAAACAAACAAACAATCAAATCTTTCCTCTTTATAATATTTAGTATAGATGATATTGCAAGTAATACCTATTAGTAGACTTCAGTAGAGGCTTCTATGGAGTTTTGGAAACAACATTAAAATACATGTTTTACCTCATTATATCACATACCCACACTCGAGCACATCTATAAACACTTAATAAATAATAATCCACCATTATTACACATCAACACTCAATAATACACAAGTTTAGGAAAAAAACAATGAAGCGACGTGTTTTTTACACGTTGGCACCTAAAAAAAAACGCCTTATTGTTTTTCCATGCTGCTGAGCACACAGGTCTATGAACCTTCATGGTGATCCATCACGAGATAATAACTATGTTATATTTCTTATATTTTGTGATCTCATGTTCCACTGGGGTGGAATTTGAACACGGTGGAACAGAAGATTGATTGAAAAAGTGTGTGTTACGACAGCTTAGTGGCGTGCATTACGAGTTACTTATGTTCAGCAATAAAAGGCTGATGATGATGATTATGCGTGTGTGACGCTTAGCTTGTATAATCTTAGATTCTCAAACTTAACTTGTGTACTTATACTTGCTTATCGCAGTGAGTTTACTCATAATCTCTGTTTTGTTTGTATAAACTAGCATTAACTTGTGTACTTATACTTGCTTATCGCAGTGAGTTTACTCATACTCTCTATGTTTTATTTGTATGAACTTGCAGTAACTTGTATACTTGTACTTGCTTATCGCAGTGAGTTTACTCATACTCTCTATGTTTTATTTGTATAAACTTGCAGTAACTTGTATACTTGTACTTGCTTATCGCAGTGAGTTTACTCATAATTTCTCTGTTTTGTTTGTATAAACTAGCAGTAACTTGTATACTTGTACTTGCTTATCGCAGTGAGTTTACTCATACTCTCTCTGTTTTGTTTGTATAAACTAGCAGTAACTTGTATACTTGTACTTGCTTATCGCAGTGAGTTTACTCATACTCTCTCTGTTTTGTTTGTATAAACTAGCAGTAACTTGTATACTTGTACTTGCTTATCGCAGTGAGTTTACTCATAATCTCTCTGTTTTGTTTGTATAAACTAGCAGTAACTTGTATACTTGTACTTGCTTATCGCAGTGAGTTTACTCATACTCTCTCTGTTTTGTTTGTATAAACTAGCAGTAACTTGTATACTTGTACTTGCTTATCGCAGTGAGTTTACTCATACTCTCTCTGTTTTGTTTGTATAAACTAGCAGTAACTTGTATACTTGTACTTGCTTATCGCAGTGAGTTTACTCATACTCTCTCTGTTTTGTTTGTATAAACTAGCAGTAACTTGTATACTTGTACTTGCTTATCGCAGTGAGTTTACTCATACTCTCTCTGTTTTGTTTGTATAAACTAGCAGTAACTTGTATACTTGTACTTGCTTATCGCAGTGAGTTTACTCATACTCTCTCTGTTTTGTTTGTATAAACTAGCAGTAACTTGTGTACTTGTACTTGCTTATCGCAGTGAGTTTACTCATACTCTCTCTGTTTTGTTTGTATAAACTAGCAGTTACTTGTATACTTGTACTTGCTTATCGCAGTGAGTTTACTCATAATCTCTCTGTTTTGTTTGTATAAACTAGCAGTAACTTGTATACTTGTACTTGCTTATCGCAGTGAGTTTACTCATACTCTCTCTGTTTTGTTTGTATAAACTAGCAGTTACTTGTATACTTGTACTTGCTTATCGCAGTGAGTTTACTCATACTCTCTCTGTTTTGTTTGTATAAACTAGCAGTAACTTGTATACTTGTACTTGCTTATCGCAGTGAGTTTACTCATACTCTCTCTGTTTTGTTTGTATAAACTAGCAGTTACTTGTATACTTGTACTTGCTTATCGCAGTGAGTTTACTCATACTCTCTCTGTTTTGTTTGTATAAACTAGCAGTTACTTGTATACTTGTACTTGCTTATCGCAGTGAGTTTACTCATACTCTCTCTGTTTTGTTTGTATAAACTAGCAGTAACTTGTATACTTGTACTTGCTTATCGCAGTGAGTTTACTCATACTCTCTCTGTTTTGTTTGTATAAACTAGCAGTTACTTGTATACTTGTACTTGCTTATCGCAGTGAGTTTACTCATACTCTCTCTGTTTTGTTTGTATAAACTAGCAGTTACTTGTATACTTGTACTTGCTTATTGCAGTGAGTTTACTCATACTCTCTCTGTTTTGTTTGTATAAACTAGCAGTTACTTGTATACTTGTACTTGCTTATCGCAGTGAGTTTACTCATACTCTCTCTGTTTTGTTTGTATAAACTAGCAGTTACTTGTATACTTGTACTTGCTTATCGCAGTGAGTTTACTCATAATCTCTCTATTTTGTTTCTACGGGAAAGTGCCTTTATTAAATAAACAAATAATGTCATAATATGTCTTTGAACTTTTTGTTTTGGACATACTTACCAGTTTCTTCGTGATGTTTTCTTTCACCGTTTTTGAGCGATGGCGTCGACCAAAGTAGGTAAGTGCTATCTAGTTTTAATTAGGTTTCATAGTAGGTGCAATAGCTTTTAAACAAAATTATTTTTCCAATACGTTCAGCTACGAGTACTTAGTGAGCTTACACTTTAAATTTTTGAAGCCACATATTAAAAACATTTCTAAACCTTGTGCTAATATGTCATCATCATCATCATAACCAGCCTTTTAACAGTCCACTGCTGGACTTTTAGCCTACCCCCGAAATGGTGATTGGGCCATATCCACCACGCTGACTCAGTGCGGATTGGTGGATTCACATACGCCATTGAATTCCTTCTCCGTACGTATGCAGGTTTCCTCACGATGTTTTCCTTCCACCGAAAAGCCAGTGGTATGAAAATCCGTGCTAATATGTATTCTTTCTGAACTAAAATTTATTTAACTTTTTAAAATCCAATCCATTAGAATTTTACTGTGAAATTCTTCGGCAAGAAACTCAATATTCAAATGAAAATGTATAAGAATTTCTCAGACGGACGTGGAAACTTGGAGAATTCATTAGGAAACTGAATATGATCGAATACCTATCAAGATAGTTGCAGCGAGGGTGGAGTGGACTATTTAATTGCTTTTTCAATTAGCGGAGATGTTGCTCTCGGGATCCGCGCGCAGTAATGGACGGGCAAAGAGTACGTACTACAGATAATCAAATTAGTTTAGTCGACATTGGACCTATTCGTAAAATGGCTCAATAGTCTTATAAGGACCTGTTTACAATATGCCTTATTCGGAAAATGCCCTATTCGTACAAAGACTCATTCTTAACAAGTCTTATTCTTAAAACGACTTATTCTTAAACAGACTTATTTTTAAAGGGACTCATTCTTAAAAGTCTTAATTTCGTTTTTTTTTTTATGATGAAATGGGCTAGCGTTTGACTACAACTCACCTGACGGTAAGTGACGATGCAGTCTAGGATGGAGCACGCTTGCTCATGAGGTGCCAGTCACTCTTGTCTTGAAGAGACCCAGGTTGTATTTTGTAGGGAACACCGAGGCAGGAAGCGCATTCCATTCCTGTGCAGTTCGTATTAGTAAGGAATTTTGAAAACGCTGCGTGCGGACTTTACCAAAGTTCACGACGTAAGGATGGAATGTCCGTCTCGATGACTTATGGCGAAAATTGGTTGCCGGGATCAGCTTGTGCAGCTCTTGTGCACATTCTCCAAAATGAACGCGATAAAAATTTATATTATTTATGTCCACCTACACTGTGTACATCAATACAATTTATCAAAACTTTAAACAAAAATAAAAATATAACTAAATGTCACAATAATTACAGGTGAACACAGCATGCAATAATATTGAGCGATAAAATAATTGCAGTTAAATTAGTTAAAACTACAAAACAAATGAGATACAAAACGAAAAAAAAATTATTAAGATTAACAGTCAAAGTTTTGTCAGGATTAAAAATTAAAATCAAAATGTCAAGTAATAAATGTCACAAAGAAAATACAAATAATTAAAAACTGTTCAGATAGTCAGAGACCTCAGAGTCTTCTTAAAACTAATGACGCTGTCACCAAATATGTCGATATCGGTTGTCTTAGACAGTGTTATACTGACGCACCATTCTAGACAAGGGTGCATTGAATCCCAGGTTGGAGCTAGAACCTGGAGCAAAGAAAAGATTGAAGCGCGAAATAATATTTATTTGTATTTTTCACTAAGCCTGTTATTTTAATAATTATCTGGCGCATTAAAGTTGCTATTCTGAACTGGGTGACTAGTCTATGACAAGTGAACCGTCGACACTTAGACGTCCATAATTCCATTTGCACAGGACTTGCCTCTCACTCACTACTGTAGTATACCTACTCTACGCTTGAAAGGGGTTTCATTCCATTCAAATGATGTCTCTTGGAAAATAACATTATTGAAATAAGCTTTCGGTTCGTTAGTGTTAGTAGTGTTATGAATAGCTATATATATATATATATATATATATATATATATATAATATATATAGCTATTCATATATATATATATAATAAGCTATATAATATATGGTATCTCCACAAGTATATTTTCACTGATTTACTACACAGCTCTTATCCTACAGCCTTTCCGGCTACCAATCCACAGCTCGACTGTCCTGACGGCCACTGAACGACCCAATATATACTTCCCTCTCTACTTAAATTAGCCCCTCCTACTGCAATCGTCAACAACCAATGACAAGTGACACTGATTTTCACTTTGACACTTATATATATACATGGACGTCAGCATGTCCATGTAAATATTGATAGATACATATTTACAACTATTGACAAGTATCACCACAGTAGTTAATAGGTAAAACAAGTTACAGAGCTCTCTCACATTTTTGACGAAAAAAGCAACGAAACTGCAGTGCAAGCATCATTCTTCATCGATCGTCAAATTTGACAGTGGAGATTGTCATATTCGATAAAATGCCTCAGTACTCGCTATGATCGATTCTATGGCATTTTATCGAATTTGATTCTATCAAATAGAAAGGTCTACAAAATACAATTACTGTTTTAAATAGTTCCGTATTTTATTTAAATAGCGGCTTTTATCTTTGATAAACATTTAACATAATTATTGTTAGCAACTTATTACCTCCAATTTAAAAAAGTAGTTTTTCGTAAAACGTGACGTGATAACGTCTTATACATCGATGAACGCCGGCTGCACGGACGAAAAATTGTCACATTCCGCCTGAGCTGCGCGTGCAAGCGAGAGCGCGGAACAAACGATAGAGAGGCACGATCGGCCTAAGCGTTATCACGTAAAATTATCATCCGTAAACAGACTTTACAGACAACTCCTTTTTTTTCGTAAAACTGATGACTCTGATTTCCAGTCTCTGATTGGAAATGGGTCGAGTTTCTTTTCCAAATAAAATCCAATGAGCGACCTCATTTCCAAAGTCAATTAGCGGCCATCTAGCGCTTAATTATTCACGAGCTGATGGAGTCGTAATATAACCACTGAATCATTGAAAAACTTTAATTACTTCCACCGACCTGCATTATTGAAGACTCAATCTCTCAGATCAAACAAACAACGGAGGGAGAGTATTATTATGCCTTAGTATTTGGAGTCTGTACCCTAATTGAAGGGGAATTGAATAGGATGTAAACATGACCCTATTACTAAGCCTACGTTGTGTGTCTATCTGTTTGTCTGTCTGTCTGTCCTAACTTTAACGACTGTCTCTTTTGAACATTAATAGATAGCCGGTTGAAATTTTCACAGAATATGTAATGTTACGGCAGATTAAGTAAGGAATAATAATAAAGTCAAAAAGTGAAAACTAAAAGGCACCGCTTTACTTGTTTTTTTTTTTTTTTACCTGTTTTTGTATTTGCTCTTATATAAAAACGGTAATAGGTATACAAGCGTCAAACTTGGCTTGATTATAGTACACACTCTGAAGTAGGTAAAACAACAAATAATAAATAATGGCCAAGTCCGAGTCGGTGACAAATTTCTGTTCACCACCAGTCGGTATTTGGATAAGCGACCACCTGGGCGTTATATTGCCTTTTTGCATTAGTTTTTGTATTTGTCTTGTGGCATGGAACCCTCAGTGCGCGAGCCTGACTTGCACTTGGCCGGTTATTTCATGATTTCAGGGTTGGTCCCATAGTAAAAGTTGTTCATATTTATGAGTATAACGAACCCTTTCGGCTTAGTACACGCTTTTGGCGTAACCCTGTATACTACAGAAAAATATTAATAGATTTATTTGACATTCAGGTTTTTACAATGTTACTGCAGCTGTCAAACGAATTCACTCACCGGCCAGACTGTAGTGCTTAAGTATTAGGTAAACAAAAAATAAAACTTAAGTAGTTGTGAATGCTTTTAATATTGTGGTTCCGAATCGAAGAAACTCTATTTTTTTATCACAAGGAAAGTGAGATCACTTCGTCAGTTTAATGGTAGAGATTGCCGCCCCAGCCTTTGCCTCCCCAACCAACACCTACGCCTTTGCCGCCCCAGCCGAGACCGCTCAATCCGAGACCTCCGTAGCCATAACCCAGGCCTCCAAGACCATAGCCTCCATATCCTCCATAACCTCCATAGCCTCCATAGCCTCCATAGCCTCCGTAGCCCCAACTGCCGACGTTGACAGTTTTTAACACGGGGACGGTGGAAATAGCTGGGGCGATGATCGGGGCCATTGCAGCTACTTTGACGATGGAGATGGGAGCCGCCTTGTACATGTTGGCGGTGGAGACTGCTGGGGCGATGTATCCGCCGTAACCGTAGCCTAGGCCGCCTAGACCTGGAAAAAAATAACAAACAATTTTATAGTACCTACTGCTTTAAAAAATACTGGTTTTCCTTGTTAAAATTTGCAAGTTGAAGTGGCAATGGGCAGGCCACATGGCTCGAAGAACCGATAACCGATAGGGAAGAAAGGTTCTTGAGTGGAGACCACGAACTGTAAGACGCAGCGTAGGTAGGCCTCCCACTAGATGGACCGACGAAATTGTGAGAGTCGCTGGCATCCAGTGGATGCAAAAGGCAGGCTGTCGTTCAGTGTGGAGGTTAAAGGGGGAGGCCTATGTTCTTCTGGCTGATGATGATGATGGTGATGACTGCTTTTCACAGTTTATCTGTGATTTTCAAACACCAACCTGTGTTATCTATTAGACAGATCATAATGAAAATTGGCTAGGAAATTGACGTGAAAATGTATGTATATTTATCTCTGTCATTAGACAGAGACGGACGATGGTCAAGGCCCTAATTCAATTAACAAACACAAATGTTCATCACATACATGGTTATCCTAGGTAGGAATCGAACCCACGCCCTCAAGCGTAGAAGGCAGGTTCACTACCAGCTTAGAGAACTAGACCAACGGGCTATCTAAGTATGTCCCTGCAATCCAGTTACAAATAAAAGAAGAGTTACAAGTTCATATTTAATTTCCTCTTCACGACTATTTACTACCAAATTACATTAAAAATCGCTGCAGCCGTGTTCGGCCATAAAAATACTATTTATAAATGTTATAAAATATTAGGTACCTTTTTGGTAGAGATCGCTTATGGCGATAAAGCTGCCAGTTATTGCAATAGTTTTCTTTTTTATATGTGTACAGCCGGCCTAGCACGGGCCGTGGACAAATTGTCTTTCCACCGTTTTTATCCCGCGAGAAAAAGACAAACGTATCCATATTCTAGCTTTGTCGCGTCTAGGCGTGGATAAAAACGGTGGAAAGACAATTTGTCCACGGCCCGTGCTAGGCCGGCTGTACACATATAAAAAAGAAAACTATTGCAATAACTGGCAGCTTTAACAATTTGTCCACAGCCCATGCTAGGCCTGATGTGTTGTCTTTTTTTGTTATATGCGTGTTTTTGTTGCGAATAGAAGAATTAACTATATATTGCAGTGATTGTTAGTAGCAAGGAAGAATCCTTGTTATAGTAGAGACTATGTAAGTGTGTTTTATTGTTATTTATTTATTTATAGGTGCTTACCGTAGCCGACAGGGTTGCCGTGGCAAGCGCCCAGCACCGCCAAAAGGCAAGCCAACTGGAAATACACAAATCAGTCAGAAAAACCAGCCAAGTGCGAAACGGGATCGCGCACTGAGGTTTCCGTACAAACTTAACAAATACTTCATATGTAGGTACATATTATTGTACATAAACCCGGGTAACCGGTCGAGTAAAAAAACTTAACTTTAATTTCTTGTTCTTTATTACATCGGTCTATAGAGCCTACATCACTGACGGTTTTCAAACTATGAAGTGTTAGTTTGTAAAAGCAAAAAAAAAATGTAGTTTTACTTCAAAATTATTACCTTCGATTTTTTTTCCTTTATATATGCTCTGAGACCTTGCTTTTTGCCAAATATCTTTATTCTAGGTAAACGGAAAATACCCTTATTAGTGAGTTTGCGATCAAAATACACAATCATATTTTAATCGCAAACTCACAATAACCATTTGTCACAACAAATGGCCGTAATCTTTTGATTTCGTTGCCTTGAATTCGTTGTTGTTTCGTTGTTGTTTTACACAAATTATATTTATTATTTTAATTTTTTATATTTGTTTTCTACTTTTTTTTTTCAACGGGAAAGCGCCTTTATTAACTAAACAAAATACAAGCTAAAACTAAAACTACAAATACAGTTAGACTGCCCATAGACCGTTGAAGGTCTAAAGACAATCCCACTATGTTCAAGCCCACTTTCTACTTGATATAATTATCTGAACGCGTTCATTGGAAAAAGGGTCGACTCACAGACATACGGACAATAAACTGATCCGATAAGGGTTCCGATTTTTTTCTTTTGAGGTACGAAACCCTAAAAACTTATTTATTTTTACGGTTTAGGTCAAAAGATTGTTAAACTTTTCGGTTCAACAATTTCTTAGGTAGGAAAACAAAAGAATACTTTAAAAAAGTTTCGGCAATGTGACTTGTGAAATAACAGAGTTTTAATACAATCTCAAAAAAAGTCGGCATTTTTCCGACTAAACTTTTTCAGTGAAACTGTTCAAAATTTACGGGAAAACCAAAGCAAAGCTTGATGTTGAAATAATGAAATCCTTTATCTCCATAAAATTACCCAAATTTTTCAAGCTGTTTGACCTCAAGTTTCGAGTTTTCAAGTTTTCTGAATTTTAGCAATTTTGGTCATTAAGTGTGCCAATACTTCCATGGTTAGCTTAAAATTGTAAAAATGGTGTCATAACATAATTGAATGTTTTATCTAGGAAACCCAAGAGACCAAAACACGATTAAGGATATTTCGCTCGATAGAAAAATATATATGAAAGTACCACTGAGATGCACTTTTATCCCTGCTTTTTGGATTCATTCAATTATCTGCGATATTTTGATATATAGATTTCATAATTATGAAGGAAACCGCAGGGATACATTTTATAGGGATACAGCTATACTTTTCGACAAATATGAGAAAAACCCCAAAAATAGAAGAGCGCAACGTACGACTGTGTGTAAGCGCCATGACTTTTCTCCGCTAAACTTTAATACAATAAACCAAGGATTATGGTCATCTATAGTAATAAGCGTTGCTTAAAAGTGGGAAAACCTTTAAAAACAATCAAGATAAAACAGGTGTAACTCACGGAAACGTAGGTGTTCATATTGCTTCGTAGATCACAGACGAAGTGTGAATTCAGCTGAAATTTCGGCAAATATATACTGGAACATGACCGATATCCTGAACAGTAGATGAGTGCAGCCGGATGCAGCTGTGAGAGGCACGCGAGCTGCTCATTGCATCACGCATTTGCATCTTGTATCCTTGCCGCAGCACCGGTTTCCCTTCGGTAACATCTTCTAGACTTCGACCACAGGCCTTTATCAATATAGACACCACGTCTTCACTTACTTTGTGGACCGGAGCGTTTGTGGCTGGACGGTAGTATATGCGGTTTACAATCTGACGGCACCCGGTTCGATCCTTGACCCTTGATCCTTGACAGTTTCGATGCCATCGCTCATAAACGGTGAAGGAAAACATCGTGAGGAAACCGGTATGTCCAAGAACGTCAAAAGTAAAGACATAATCATGACATTCACCAACACGCACGACTTCTAGCCCCCCCCCTCCCCCCCGGTCCTGCCATTCAAACCAAAAAAAAAGGCAATAAATAGAATAGATCTAAAGATTTATATACCTGCGGCGACCCTTTATAGACGCCTGTGGCGCCCCTTTCTATCTAGCGCCCTGGGCGGTCGCCCCACCAGGCCCTACCCTAACGCCGGTACTGATGGTGGATTAGGGCCCATCATTTCTCTCTGAGAGAAGACGTGTCTCATCAGTGGGAGGGAGGTGACAGGGACTTGGCTTCCATAGGCTTGGTGAGAAATTCTTGCAGGTATAAGTTGAGTAATTTACCTTTTGATTTTTTTCTTCATAACAATGCAAAAAAAATGTAAATAAACACTATAATTATAGACAATAATGATATGTAATTAAATCGAATTACTTAATAAACCGTAAAGGCCTGTTCACATCTATAAGTATAAATCGCATTCTTACTGCTATTTTTGCAAGCATTCTTTCGTGATTCACATCGTACATTTTTGGAATATCGCCTTGTGTCTACTAATATTTTATGCTACGTATTTTCATCAACCATAAAAACAAGGTTTATGATCTTAACTATAGTGGTATCAGTTATACTATGCCTTTATTTTGTAAATTTCAAACCAAGAAAGTCAACATAGGTGATTAGAACTAGGTTATTTTATTATTAGTTAGGTTATTATGGGCAAATTGGGCAACCCACATACATGTCAATATCCAGAATAAATATAATTATCATCTTACTAATATTATAAATGCGAAAGTTTGTGTGTAAGTGTGTAAGTGTGTATGTTTGGCTGAAGTCACCGCCGAAACTACTGGTCCGATTTAGATGAAATTTAGAATGTATATAGCTTATACCCTGGATTAACACATAGGCTACTTTTTATCCCGAAAAAATGCACGGTTCCTGTAGGATAATTTCAATTACACAAATCTCCACAACGGCTCAACAAATAAGTATGAAATTTGGTATACAAACAGGCAAGCAGCCACATTGCAACAAAAGCCACTTTTTATCCCGGAAAATTTCACAGTTCCCGTGGGATGATATAATCATTCTTTTTCACAACGGCTCAACAAATAAATATGAAATTTGGTAAAGAAATAGACAAGGAGCCATATTAAAACACACAATACTTTGTATCCCGGAAAATTTTACAGTTCCTGTAGGATAACTTCAATCACACAACTATGAAACTGTTAAACAAATTTTGGTGAAATTGGTATGGAGGTAGATTATACACTGAATAATATAGTAACATAACCTAATTCTGATCCTGGGAAAATGAGTGGTTCCTGTAGGATAACTTTGATCACTTAACTCCGGATTTCGATGAAATTTAGTATGGAGGTAGCATATTCCCTAAATTAACGGATTTTGATGAAATTTGGTATGAAGGTACAATATTCCTTGGACTATCACATGACTTTTTACCCGGAAAAAATCTATGGTTCCTGTAGTATAACATCAATCACTCAACTCTGTGACTGTTTAACGGATTTCGATGAAATTTGGCATGGAGGTAGCATATTGCCTAAATTATAACTAAGGTTATTTTATACCGACAATATGTAAGTTCTTGTAGGATAATTTCAATCACTCAACTCTATGACTGTTTATATAACAGATATATATATATATATATATATATATATATATATATATATATATATATAAAAGATATATAGATATAACAGATTTAGCAAGCCGCAAGCGGCTTGCTAAATCTCTTAAAAAAAAAATCTAGGTTGCAAGCACAAGTGACTTACCAAAAAAAAAACTTTCTAGGTCGCGCGGTTCGCTGGGCCGCAAGCGGCTAGCGAGGACAAGTTTCAAGCACAAGTGACTTACCAAAAAGAAAAAAAAAACTTTCTAGGTCGCGCGGTTCGCTGGGCCGCAAGCGGCCCGCGAGGGCGAGTGTCTAGCACAAGTGACGTACAAAAAAGAAAAAAAAAACTTTCTAGGTTGCGTGGTTTGCTGGGACGCAAGCGGCCCGCGAGGGCGAGTGTCAAGCACAAGTGACGTAGAAAATAGAAAAAAAAACTTTCTAGGTTGCGTGGTTCGCTGGGCCGCAAGCGGCCCGCGAGGGCAAGTGTCAAGCACAAGTGATTTACCAAATAGAAAAAAAAATACTTTCTAGGTCGCGCTGTTCGCTGGGCCGCAAGCGGCCCGCGAGGGCGGGTGTCAAGCTCAAGTGACGTAAAAAAAGAGAGGAAAAAAATTCTAGGTTGCTCGGTTCAAGGTTCGGAGGGCAAGTTTCAAGCCCAAGTGACTTACCAAACAGAAAAAAAAACTTTCTAGGTCGCGTGGTTCGCTGGGCCGCAAGCGGCCCGCGAGGGTGAGTGTCAAGCACAAGTGACTTAACAAAAAGAAAAAAAAAAAAACTTTCTAGGTCGCGCGGTTCGCTGGGCCGCAAGCGGCCCGCGAGGGCGAGTGTCAAGCACAAGTGACGTACAAAATAGAAAAAAAAACTTTCTAGGTTGCGTGGTTCGCTGGGCCGCAAGCGGCCCGCGAGGGCGAGTGTCAAGCACAAGTGACTTACCAAATAGAAAAAAAAAACTTTCTAGGTCGCGCGGTTCGCTGGGCCGCAAGCGGCCCGCGAGGGCGGGTGTCAAGCTCATCGACGTAAAAAAAAGAGAGAAAAAAAATTTCTAGGTTGCTCGGTTCGCTGGGCCGCAAGCGGCCCGCGAGGGCAAGTTTCAAGCCCAAGTGACTTACCAAAAAGAAAAAAAAAAAACTTTCTTGGTGGCGCGGTTCGCTGGGCCGCAAGCGGCCCGCGAGGGCGAGTGTCAAGCACAAGTGACGTACAAAAAAGAAAAAAAAAACTTTCTAGGTTGCGTGGTTCGCTGGGCCGCAAGCGGCCCGCGAGGGCGAGTGTCAAGCACAAGTGACGTACAAAAAAAGGAAAAAAAAAACTTTCTAGGTCGCGCGGTTCGCTGGGCCCCAAGCGGCCCGCGTGGGCGAGTGTCAAGCACAAGTGACGTACAAAAAAAGGAAAAAAAAACTTTCTAGGTCGCTCGGTTCGCTGGGCCGCAAGCGGCCCGCGAGGGCAAGTTTCAAGCCCAAGTGACTTACCAAAAAGAAAAAAAAAAAACTTTCTAGGTCGCGCGGTTCGCTGGGCCGCAAGCGGCCCGCGAGGGCGAGTGTCAAGCACAAGTGACGTACAAAAAAGAAAAAAAAAACTTTCTAGGTTGCGCGGTTCGCTGGGCCGCAAGCGGCCCGCGAGGGCGAGTGTCAAGCACAAGTGACGTACAAAAAAGAAAAAAAAAACGTTCTAGGTTGCGTGGTTCGCTGGGCCGCAAGCGGCCCGCGAGGGCGGGTGTCAAGCTCATCGACGTAAAAAAAAGAGAGAAAAAAAATTTCTAGGTTGCTCGGTTCGCTGGGCCGCAAGCGGCCCGCGAGGGCAAGTTTCAAGCCCAAGTGACTTACCAAAAAGAAAAAAAAAAACTTTCTAGGTCGCGCGGTTCGCTGGGCCGCAAGCGGCCCGCGAGGGCGAGTGTCAAGCACAAGTGACGTACAAAGAAAGGAAAAAAAAAAACTTTCTAGGTCGCGCGGTTCGCTGGGCCGCAAGCGGCCCGCGAGGGCGAGTGTCAAGCACAAGTGACTTACAAAAAAGAAAAAAAAAACTTTCTAGGTTGCGCGGTTCGCTGGGCCGCAAGCGGCCCGCGAGGGCGAGTGTCAAGCACAAGTGACGTACAAAAAAGAAAAAAAAACGTTCTAGGTTGCGTGGTTCGCTGGGCCGCAAGCGGCCCGCGAGGGCGAGTGTCAAACTCAAGTGACGTTAAAAAAGAGAGAAAAAAAATTCTAGGTTGCTCGGTTCGCTGGGCCGCAAGCGGCCCGCGAGGGCGAGTGTCAAGCACAAGTGACGTACAAAAAAGAAAAAAAAAAACTTTCTATGTTGCGTGGTTCGCTGGGCCGCAAGCGGCCCGCGAGGGTGAGTGTCAAGCACAAGTGACTTACTAAAAAGAAAAAAAAAACATTCTTGGTTGCGTGGTTCGCTGGGCCGCAAGCGGCCCGCGAGGGCGAGTGTCAAGCACAAGTGACGTACAAAAAAAGGAAAAAAAAAACTTTCTAGGTCGCGCGGTTCGCTGGGCCGCAAGCGGCCCGCGAGGGCGAGTGTCAAGCACAAGTGACGTCCAAAAAAGAAAAAAAAAATCTGGGTCGCGTGGTTCGCTAGGCCGCAAGCGGCCCAGCAAGGCCAGGAATTTAACTTTTGATCTCCTACTCATAAAGCACCGTGTACCTACCGATCATCAATATCCAGGATGAAATACATAAAACGTATTTAGTAGCGTCATAAAATAAAGATTTTTAGTGAGAACTTCATAATTTTTCCCTAGAACAACGCGGGCAAAGCCGCGGGCGGAAGCTAGTACAAAATATATTTACGTACTGTTTTCATAATATATTTATATTGAAAGATTAACCACCATCTTTTGCCTTGTTAAGCGAAGATGTGGTCTACGGTGGAGTAAACTTGAATAGAAAAATTCTATTCACTCGCAACTAAAAGACCCACATTGTGGAACACTATTGGGGAACACTCAAACAGGCAACGAATTTCATAGTCTATCTTATATTTACATCAAATATAATTAATATCTCTCACAATTTACATTTATTTTGCTTATTGGCGCATCGGTCGTCGAATTCGATGTTTGTGATGCTGGGTCATAAACATCGCACACGACGATTGATGCGCAAATTTGTTATGTGAAATGCACTTAGTTGCGATGTAAATGTAACCAAAGTGATTAGACCCTAACATTCTTGTGGTGAAGTACGCGTCTGCAGTTATCACGCGATGCATTTGTTCATTGTAATGTTAACAATGGTTGGGTATTCAGATTAATTCCCACAACTCTTTGTTTTAAGTATTATAAGACAGATTAATCGTCGTTTTGGTGAATTTGTAAGAGCGTATGTCTATAACGTAGTCGCAAAACACTAAACCGGACAAATACATCCATTAGGTTTTTTTTTTATTTTTTATTTTTTTTTACTATTGTTAAAAGTCAAAAATAGCTTTGTAGTGGACATAAGTTTCTTCCACAATACTATAACTACAAAATGTAGTTTGTAACCGCGAAACAATATTTTTAATATTATGATATAACAAATCAAATAAATGGCTTTCAGATTTTTCTTTTATTATATGCTATGAGAACTTATGCCTCTTCCCTATATGATTCTAGGTTAACGGGCAGTACCTACCCTATAGATTTTGATTCCCTTGCGAAATCGCAAAATATGCGATATAAACGATCATATCTTTTGATCGCGTTGACTTCCAAGTTAAATTTTTTCACCGTTTAACGAAACCGTAGATTAGAGTATTTGGAATAAATTTCAACTTGATACAAAGGATACATCTATGCGTTTTTATAAAAATGGTCTTGACGGACAGACGGACAACAATTGCGTTATTTCTTTTTGAGGTACGGAATCTTAGAAAAGGTCAACGAAGCAAAATACATTATTCAGAAATGGCTCAAATTGGCAACGTACGATAAGACGCGCGTAGTCACAAGCATTTTCCCCATTTTTATGGGGGAAGTACCTACCCTAAGTCCGTCCTTGCGATGTTCAATTATTTTCCATACGTAACCCCACTGCTTCTAAAATTTCGCAATTACTGTTTCTTTTATTCTAAACTAGCTTCCGCCCGCGGCTTTGCCCGCGTTGTTCTAGGGAAAAATTATGAAGTTCTCACTAAAAATCTTTATTTTATGACGCTACTAAATACGTTTTATGTATTTCATCCTGGATATTGATGATCGGTAGGTACACGGTGCTTTATGAGTAGGAGATCAAAAGTTAAATTCCTGGCCTTGCTGGGCCGCTTGCGGCCTAGCGAACCACGCGACCCAGATTTTTTTTTTCTTTTTTGTACGTCACTTGTGCTTGACACTCGCCCTCGCGGGCCGCTTGCGGCCCAGCGAACCGCGCGACCTAGAAAGTTTTTTTTTTCCTTTTTTTGTACGTCACTTGTGCTTGACACTCGCCCTCGCGGGCCGCTTGCGGCCCAGCGAACCACGCAACCAAGAATGTTTTTTTTTTCTTTTTAGTAAGTCACTTGTGCTTGACACTCACCCTCGCGGGCCGCTTGCGGCCCAGCGAACCACGCAACATAGAAAGTTTTTTTTTTTCTTTTTTGTACGTCACTTGTGCTTGACACTCGCCCTCGCGGGCCGCTTGCGGCCCAGCGAACCGAGCAACCTAGAATTTTTTTTCTCTCTTTTTTAACGTCACTTGAGTTTGACACTCGCCCTCGCGGGCCGCTTGCGGCCCAGCGAACCACGCAACCTAGAACGTTTTTTTTTCTTTTTTGTACGTCACTTGTGCTTGACACTCGCCCTCGCGGGCCGCTTGCGGCCCAGCGAACCGCGCAACCTAGAAAGTTTTTTTTTTCTTTTTTGTAAGTCACTTGTGCTTGACACTCGCCCTCGCGGGCCGCTTGCGGCCCAGCGAACCGCGCGACCTAGAAAGTTTTTTTTTTCCTTTCTTTGTACGTCACTTGTGCTTGACACTCGCCCTCGCGGGCCGCTTGCGGCCCAGCGAACCGCGCGACCTAGAAAGTTTTTTTTTTTCTTTTTGGTAAGTCACTTGGGCTTGAAACTTGCCCTCGCGGGCCGCTTGCGGCCCAGCGAACCGAGCAACCTAGAAATTTTTTTTCTCTCTTTTTTTTACGTCGATGAGCTTGACACCCGCCCTCGCGGGCCGCTTGCGGCCCAGCGAACCACGCAACCTAGAACGTTTTTTTTTTCTTTTTTGTACGTCACTTGTGCTTGACACTCGCCCTCGCGGGCCGCTTGCGGCCCAGCGAACCGCGCAACCTAGAAAGTTTTTTTTTTCTTTTTTGTACGTCACTTGTGCTTGACACTCGCCCTCGCGGGCCGCTTGCGGCCCAGCGAACCGCGCGACCTAGAAAGTTTTTTTTTTTTCTTTTTGGTAAGTCACTTGGGCTTGAAACTTGCCCTCGCGGGCCGCTTGCGGCCCAGCGAACCGAGCGACCTAGAAAGTTTTTTTTTCCTTTTTTTGTACGTCACTTGTGCTTGACACTCGCCCACGCGGGCCGCTTGGGGCCCAGCGAACCGCGCGACCTAGAAAGTTTTTTTTTTCCTTTTTTTGTACGTCACTTGTGCTTGACACTCGCCCTCGCGGGCCGCTTGCGGCCCAGCGAACCACGCAACCTAGAAAGTTTTTTTTTTCTTTTTTGTACGTCACTTGTGCTTGACACTCGCCCTCGCGGGCCGCTTGCGGCCCAGCGAACCGCGCCACCTAGAAAGTTTTTTTTTTTTCTTTTTGGTAAGTCACTTGGGCTTGAAACTTGCCCTCGCGGGCCGCTTGCGGCCCAGCGAACCGAGCAACCTAGAATTTTTTTTTCTCTCTTTTTTTTACGTCGATGAGCTTGACACCCGCCCTCGCGGGCCGCTTGCGGCCCAGCGAACCGCGCGACCTAGAAAGTTTTTTTTTTCTATTTGGTAAGTCACTTGTGCTTGACACTCGCCCTCGCGGGCCGCTTGCGGCCCAGCGAACCACGCAACCTAGAAAGTTTTTTTTTCTATTTTGTACGTCACTTGTGCTTGACACTCGCCCTCGCGGGCCGCTTGCGGCCCAGCGAACCACGCGACCTAGAAAGTTTTTTTTTTTTTCTTTTTGTTAAGTCACTTGTGCTTGACACTCACCCTCGCGGGCCGCTTGCGGCCCAGCGAACCACGCGACCTAGAAAGTTTTTTTTTCTGTTTGGTAAGTCACTTGGGCTTGAAACTTGCCCTCCGAACCTTGAACCGAGCAACCTAGAATTTTTTTCCTCTCTTTTTTTACGTCACTTGAGCTTGACACCCGCCCTCGCGGGCCGCTTGCGGCCCAGCGAACAGCGCGACCTAGAAAGTATTTTTTTTTCTATTTGGTAAATCACTTGTGCTTGACACTTGCCCTCGCGGGCCGCTTGCGGCCCAGCGAACCACGCAACCTAGAAAGTTTTTTTTTCTATTTTCTACGTCACTTGTGCTTGACACTCGCCCTCGCGGGCCGCTTGCGTCCCAGCAAACCACGCAACCTAGAAAGTTTTTTTTTTCTTTTTTGTACGTCACTTGTGCTAGACACTCGCCCTCGCGGGCCGCTTGCGGCCCAGCGAACCGCGCGACCTAGAAAGTTTTTTTTTTCTTTTTGGTAAGTCACTTGTGCTTGAAACTTGTCCTCGCTAGCCGCTTGCGGCCCAGCGAACCGCGCGACCTAGAAAGTTTTTTTTTTGGTAAGTCACTTGTGCTTGCAACCTAGATTTTTTTTTTAAGAGATTTAGCAAGCCGCTTGCGGCTTGCTAAATCTGTTATATCTATATATCTTTTATATATATATATATATATATATATATATCTGTTATATAAACAGTCATAGAGTTGAGTGATTGAAATTATCCTACAAGAACTTACATATTGTCGGTATAAAATAACCTTAGTTATAATTTAGGCAATATGCTACCTCCATGCCAAATTTCATCGAAATCCGTTAAACAGTCACAGAGTTGAGTGATTGATGTTATACTACAGGAACCATAGATTTTTTCCGGGTAAAAAGTCATGTGATAGTCCAAGGAATATTGTACCTTCATACCAAATTTCATCAAAATCCGTTAATTTAGGGAATATGCTACCTCCATACTAAATTTCATCGAAATCCGGAGTTAAGTGATCAAAGTTATCCTACAGGAACCACTCATTTTCCCAGGATCAGAATTAGGTTATGTTACTATATTATTCAGTGTATAATCTACCTCCATACCAATTTCACCAAAATTTGTTTAACAGTTTCATAGTTGTGTGATTGAAGTTATCCTACAGGAACTGTAAAATTTTCCGGGATACAAAGTATTGTGTGTTTTAATATGGCTCCTTGTCTATTTCTTTACCAAATTTCATATTTATTTGTTGAGCCGTTGTGAAAAAGAATGATTATATCATCCCACGGGAACTGTGAAATTTTCCGGGATAAAAAGTGGCTTTTGTTGCAATGTGGCTGCTTGCCTGTTTGTATACCAAATTTCATACTTATTTGTTGAGCCGTTGTGGAGATTTGTGTAATTGAAATTATCCTACAGGAACCGTGCATTTTTTCGGGATAAAAAGTAGCCTATGTGTTAATCCAGGGTATAAGCTATATACATTCTAAATTTCATCTAAATCGGACCAGTAGTTTCGGCGGTGACTTCAGCCAAACATACACACTTACACACTTACACACTTACACACAAACTTTCGCATTTATAATATTAGTAAGATAAAAGATCGTCAAGTTGCTTTGATCTGAACAAAAAAAAAGTTGCGAATGTCAAATTGCGATTATTTATGGGATTAACTATGTGATTTATGGCGAATTGTTGTTGGTGTTTAAAAAAATATCCTCATGTTTATTTAGAACAAAACTGAGTAATACATTTAGCTTTAACGAGATACAAATATTAATTTCAGTTACTCAACTGCTCGATTCAGCGTGAAAAATATTCAAAAAATCATGAAATATTGAACACAAAGTGTGTTAACACCAATTAGGTAATTATATCTACTAGAAAATCATTTATGTACAGCAGTGGAAGATTTACACATTTGCCGCCAGTAAGCTATTAAAATTTTGGCAAAATTAAGGGCGGCAAAATTTTAATAGCTTACTAGCGGCAAACTCTACAATTCCACACAATCATAATATTACTGATTGGATCCTGCCCATTTTTCTATCGGACTGCCAGAGTGTGTGCGTTTGTCCACCATCACGCCTGCTGTTAAGCGCTGATGCGGTCTACGTTGGAGCACGCTTGCCTAGAAGAAACCGATTCACTCGTGATTTGAAGACACCCACCCAGATTGTAACCATCAGGGAACACCCATTCAGGCAGCGCATTCCACAGACTAGCAGTTCCCATAATAAATGTGGAATCAACGCGCTTCGTACGGGTTTTCGGAATATCAACCATAAAGCGGTGACGATTTTTCGTGCCCACTCTGGCAGTACGATAGAAAAATTCTATTCTTCTCGAAAAACATAACCCTTTTTCTTGCGTAGTCAGGTAAAAACTTACCAACCATATAAAGTAACAGTTCCTTATTTATGTGCTTGTAAAACTAAAAATAAAGAAGTCACTAATAAAACGCCTCAGAACTTCTCGTTTCCATTTCGCAGAGCTCTCCGAAAAAACGTGAAGTCTGCGATATAAACAATTCATTCGAGCTTTCCCGGAAACACGTGCGCTTCCGGTAAAATGGTGCCGTCTTTACAGCTAAGTCGCCGTCTCCACTAGCAAATTAGTCGCCAAAAATTTCCTAAATAAAGAGAAAAATATATCTAGAAACGGCTTCAATATCTGCGTTGCAATTTTGAAGACAAAGTGTTACCAAATTACGTAAGCAAAAGTTTATGCTTGTATGTTTTTACCACTTAAGTTGGTATGTTTCACTTATGGCTGGAAATTCAAATTTCAAACAGTTTTCGTGTCCTTGTAGCCAGGCCGGGTAATTATTGTAAACGATCAGGATGATTGCGTAAATTGGTTGTTATTCTTTACAAAATCACGCAAAGCTATTTATCTCTAACGCACATTATTACTTACATTTGTCAATAAACAATTGTTTGCTGTTTCAAACGGTTTATTGACAAATGTAAGTAATGTGGTGCTTATGTTGACATGATTTTGTAAAGAATAATAACCAATTTACGCAAACATCATAATCCTTACACCTTCACACCTATAATAAGGATGTTCGTGTTACGAATAGCAGTTTATATGGTATCTCCACAAGTATATTTTCACTGATTTACTACACAGAACTTATCCTTCAGCCTTTCGGCTTCCAATCCACAGCTCGAGTGTCCTGACGGCCACTGAACGACCCAATATATACTTCCCTCTCTACTTAAATTAGCCCCTCCTACTGCAATTGTCAACAACCAATGACAAGTGACACTGATTTAGAAAGAAAGAAAGAAAGAAAAATATTTATTTATGACAGAAACAAAGATATAAGGACATTACGAGTTAAACACAATAAAAGAAAATAGTTTCTGTCACAAGCCGGTGCCAACTGAGCGTAATGCTGGTTGTGAACAACCAGCGCTGGTCTTCCGTTGGAACCGACAGGTGACGTCACGCACGTCAGACAGCAGATGTGCAATGTAAGACACATAAAAACATAATACACAATATAATACATATAAAAACAAACGATAAAGCAATTTTACAAATATTCAAACCTAAACATGAAACATATTACACAAAATACAAAAAATATATATATATATATATAATAATAGAATTTGTAGGTATACAATATATATTGAAGCCAAATGAAATATAGATTATAATTACAGACAATTTATTCAAGTTTAAATTTTTAAATTGCGCTGGTGTCGTTCTTTAAGAGCTCTTCGATTTAGACTTTGACACCTATAAATATTCATGGACGTCAGCACGTCCATGTAAATATTGATACATATTTACAACTATTGTCAAGAATCACCACATTCGTGTGCCTGTAATATGGCAATGTTAGTCGTAAAATTATTATTATTTACTTTTTAAATTACTGTAATCTGTTTTGGACTTATTTTTAATTACTATTGTGAATATTGTGTAGAATATATAACGCTGTTAAATTAGTAGGAGTAGCCAGCTCATTCCACTTATTAATCGATCATATTCGTCAATTTGTTTGCATATGATTATAAAATGAGGAGGTGAAGAACAAAACCTCACATTTCCAGTTTTTCAAATTTTAGAGAATACATAAAAATGTCTCGACGGAATTTCTCGTTTTCAACGGAAATGTGTGATTTTGTTCGAAACTCTCGATTTCAAATGAAATTTTATATAGGAAAAGAGGTGTTTTTGACAAGGTTTTACTTACATGCTTCAATCAATTTATAATTTTTTGCCCAAAGAAAAAAAAAAAAAACGAAATTTTCAAAAGTGGAAAAGTTAGGTTTTGTTCTTCACCTCCTCAAATGAATGAGACGAGATTAACTTACCCTCATATTCCTAGACGTAAACAAAGTCACTTAGAATCCTCACGTCACCTTCAAGTGGTGTTTTGGCATATAATATTGGCAAAAATATAATGCGTGGTACAACCTGCGGCCTTATTATAGAAGTTTGATCGTGATCGAGATTGCATGCCGTCCCGTTCGCATCTACTTACTCGCACCACGCGCGTAAGTGATATGGCACGCGATCGCGATCGCGATCCGTTTCATCCATAATAAGGCATCTGGTCAGTAGGTACACGGGCAATAAAATGTAGATCAATTGACCAAGTGCCTGGTAGAACCTTGGACAGCAGAAATTACCCGTAGTTCTACTGGTAGAACTACGCGGTTGGACCACGGGCAACAAACGATAAAAACACTACTTCAGAGTGAGAATTCGAGTGACCTTTACTACGTCTATGTCTATGAGGGTTAGCGTGCGAATATCTATGATCTTTGTATTGGTCCTTCAAGCAGTATCGCTCGTAGAGATGGCTCCTCATTTTTTCAGCAAGGGCAAATAAAAAAGTACTTTGGGGTACATTGTTGATATTTTTTTAACGTGGCACATAAAGAACTCTACGTGTGCAGAAAATGTCTTGTGAAAGTGTGTTAAAGTGTTTTATTATATTGCTAGAAGTGTTACCAGAAAATATGTAGGTACAGTGGCCGGCAAACAACTTGAGCCAAACTTGACGTAGTGGGGGTAAGTTCGCGCATGTACACTTCCAATCTGCCAATCGCGTGGACGCGTACCGTCGGAATGCCCCTGCGCACCTCTCTTTCCACCAACAATACCTTAAAATCGTCTATTGCGCACTCAAGGTCATGGCTCAAGTTGTTTGCTGGCCACTTGTAAAGATAAAAATAAAAATAATAATAAAAATTTATTTGCCACTATTAATATTAAGTACAATATTTAGTTTTAAGATTAATTAAAATTTTGTGAACAATAAAATTATGAATTATAATTAAAAAAAAGGCATTAATGTAAGAAATTTGTTGTAGCCAGTTGCATCCATATAAGCGAAACGTCAGTCATTCGAAATCAGTTAGCAACTGTGATGTGGACGACGCGGTAATCTAAATAAGAATGTTCAATCAAGGTTCACTCATATGCCTGGTAACAGATTTTCATTATCATTTCCGTTCTATTTACTTATCTTTTCTGTGATAACAATGAATACCCGTTCTACCCCTGCTTCTCCTAACTCATAAGTAAGTGCGTATCACCTGAACAAGGATTAGCTCCCCGAGGACAATCCTCGACTCTCTCTTAACTATTTATGTTAAGTAAATGTAGGTTACTGAGGGCCCTTCGTACAGGGACCTAGTAAGGGCGGCGGGGGTATACTGGGGGCTGGTTAAACAGTGGAAATATTCGGGGATATTATTGTACTCATCTTTATGAACAACTTTTACTATGGGACTTAATCTGATATCGCGAAAAAAATTTGCTGTTCTATATAAAATGTAAATGATACTCGACAGAATGTTATCGTTATCATCAGCCAGAACACGTCCACTGCTGAACATAGGCCTCCCCCTTTAACCTCCACACTGAACGACAGCCTGCCTTTTGCATCCACTGGATGCCCGCGACTCTCACAATGTCGTCGGTCCATCTAGTGGGAGGCCTCCCTACGCTGCGTCTTCCGGTTCGTAGTCTCCACTCCAGAACCTTTCTTCCCCATCGGTTATAGGTTCCTCGAGCGATGTGGCCCGCCCATTGTCACTTCAACTTGCAAATTTTAACAGCTATGTCGGTGACTCTGGTTCTTTGGCGAATACGTTTCGGATTCTATCGCGCAAAGAAATTCCGAGCATAGCCCTCTCCATTGCCCGCTGTGTGACTCTGAGTTTTTCCAAAAGGCCAACAGTTAAGGACCACGTCTCAGTGCCATATGTCATCACTGGCAACACACACTGGTCAAAGACCTTCGTCTTGAGGCACTGTGGTATCTTGGACGAGAAGATGTCACGCAATTTCCCGAACGCTGCTCATCCGAGTTGGATTCTTCGGGCGACCTCTTTGCCTAAGTTGGACTTACCTAACTGAACAATCCGACAGAATTTATTTACTTGCAATTAAGTAAATCAAAGACTGTGTTGCATTATTTGAACCACTTAAAATCATCTATGCAACAGAGTTCAAACTTTGAGGCCTTTCATGTGCCTTAGGGCAAAACAACATCGAGTGTACGACTCCTCGACTATGAGTAAACCTCAGAGTAGACAAACAAGGGAGATATGCCTTCGTACAATTATCGTTCGTGATTAAATGTACCCGTATTTCATAAAAAAACCGCTTAACGCAAAAACTGTAAGAACGTCTTAGTCACATTTTTTTACGCACAATGGAATCGATTCTGATGCACTATAAACTAAACTAAACTAAATTTGACAGCTCTGAAATTGTTTCAATCTTTCTCTCACAATTAAAATGAAAAGAGAGGCAGATAATTTTAGTCCTGTCAGATTGGTTTAGTTTAGTATGAGAGTGGTATGACAGAATCGACGCCACTGTGAAACTTGTAGTGACACCAGTGAACTAACTAATAGTAGAAAAAATTACAACGTCACGTTGCAATTGTTGGGTGAGTTCGACTTAAAACATCAAGCCTGATTTAGGCTTGATTGCATTCACACCTGTAGGCCTAGCACGGGCCTTGGACATATTGTCTTTTATCCCGCGGAAAAAGACAAACGTATCCATATTCTAGCTTTGTCGCGTTTAGGCGTGGATAAAAACGGTGGAAAGACAATTTATCCACAGCCCATGCTAGGCCTGCTGGCACCTTACCATATCTCCTTTGTTTGTCTGATCTCCTAGATCCGTCCCTGGAGCACAGACATGCGAGGTAAACTTCAAGGGTTGAATTAATAAAGTTCCTATGTCCATGGGCACGTTGCAAGTTTTGTAACTCCAGCTTACCAGACTATGTATGAAGTATGGATTCCGACATTACCATAATAGGGTATTTGACTGATTTTACTTAAAACTTTTAGAAGGTCCTATTTTTAACAGAAAATTAAAGAAATGGCTATTGTCGAAGGGTTTCTATGACCTAAAGGAATATTTTAATGATAGTAATAAAGATTATTTATCATTTTATTAATTTATTATTATGCTTGTGTAAACTTTTGCTTATATAATTATTCTTTAGTTTCATTGATCTCGTTTAGTTTTATCTATGTACCTAATTTTAAGTTTGTATAAATGTACCTATAGGATGTTTTTCTTTTTTTAGCTTGTGTATTAGATTATGTATGTCAGTACCTAATTGTTAATGCAATATTATTATTGTACTTATCGAAATGTATATAATACACTAAATTATTTCACGTCCGCGAGGATAAACTGTTGAGACTACCTTAACTTACTCCACCATTGTACACGGTGTTATGCAATAAAATTTTACTTTACTTTACTTTACTTTATTAGAATCTCTATTATTATATTAAATAAAGCAATTTTGTGATTTATTCCTCATAATTTTCAGTATTTGTGTTTAACGGCCTCTTATACCAAATTTGACGGTTTTAAATCAATTTTATTCAGTTAAATTACAATATTTATAACTGTAAAAAATTCATGTCACAAATACATCTGTGTTTGAGAATATGATTTGGTTCAAAACAAGATATAAACCTTCCTTGATCAAAAAAAATCTGAAACAAAGTCAATTTAGTTCTTTCGTCTCGTTCTTTCGTTTTATGCTCTAATGAACCTAATACCTCACCTAACCTAAACCTCTAATGACCGATTAAAGTTGCGAAAAACTGACAAACAGACAGAACGAGCTACTCACACATTAATGACTAATATGATTTATTTATCCTTTCTCAGAAACCAGCATCCTCCATCCATGGCCGCCAGTCTCCCGGGTAAAATGGCCGCGTATGCAAATCCGTCTCCCGGGAATATTTAACATTCATTTTGTTTCATCCCGGAGAATACGTTTCGAAAATCCAAGTCGAGACTGCTGCTTGAAGCGTCACTCATGTTTCTGATTTAATTTTGTGTGGAAATAATGCTGATGCAATTTTAACTTGAAAAAAAATTTGCGGTCGTTTATTTTGATCTAAAACACATAAAACCTTACTTGACCTTTATTTGTTTATTTTGGCTATTTTCATTCATTAATGTCGTACGGGCTATTGCTCTGGGGTAACGCAGCTGACGTAAAAAGTATCTTTGTCCTACAAAAACGCGCTGTTAGGGCTATCTATAGACTAGGATATAGAGAATCCCTTAGAGAAAATGCTTACTACAAAATTAATGATTTTATCTGTGACAAAGCCTCTTTGCGCAAATTGTGTTTGGACTGTAAAGATATTATGTAATGAATTCTATGGACATTGTTAATTATTGTTATAATCTAAGTACCTATTATTTTATATTACTGTTGACATTTTATTTTAATCAAATTGAATTGTTATATTTTTACACTTTTATTATCAATATTGTATATTTTGACTTTCATAAGTGTACACTAATGTACCTATATTTAAGAAATAAATGAACTGAACTGACCTTACAAGATACGGATGCTGAAACCCAGTTTGATAGTTAGCGCAGAATTTCTTTTTACTAATTACTATGTTATGAAATAAATTACCTTTTGTAACCTAGCTACGCTACCTATTGTTACTTAGAGTAATGGTGGCTGAGCGGTAGCATGTGCGCTTTATAATCTGACAGTACCTGGTTTGATCCTTCGCCATGCATATAAATAAATTATGTGCAATTTAGATGCCATCGCTCAAAATTGGCGAAGGAAAACATCACGAGGAACTCGGTGTGTCAATAGAACCTTAAATGCTCAAAATAATTGACATTTAGCACTGGGCCAGCATAGTGGATTAGGGCCCATTCTCTCTATCTCTGAGTAGATTTAGTTAGAATTAGATTCGATTAGAATTTGATTAGATTAGAATTTGATTTGATTAGAATTTTATTAGATTATAATATGATTAGATTAGAATTTTATTAGGTTAGAATTTGATTATATTAGAATTTGATTAGATTAGAATTTGATTAGATTAGAATTTGATTAGATTAGAATTTGATTAGATTAGAATTTGATTATATTAGAATTTGATTATATTAGAATTTGATTAGATTAGAATTTGATTAGATTAGAATTTGATTGCTGAGAAGGCCTGTGTCCCAGCAGTGGGAACATGATATATAGGCTGATAATGGTGAGACAAAAAAAAAACACGACGTTCTTAGTACTAGTTAGTTACTGGAGCTCAGGGCGTAAACCAGAGTGCCACAGGTTCAAATCCCACCGGCCTTCGAGTTTTTATTATCTACGCTTAAATAGTAAATCCTAAGGTTTGTAACAACACCTCAACATATAAAAAAATATTAAAGTCTTATTGTTTTTATTACAACAATGTGTGTAGTGATAAAAAGCCAAAGATCAACATGTATATTCTTCTGTAGTTAATTTTACACAATTTTCTATTTCAATAACTAATAATAAAAGTGATTTATCCAATCCTAAGAAATAGCTATTTAACCGTTTAACAATAGAATCGAACTATTAAGATGGTATAAATATGTAAATTTCTACTTAAGTATTTATCGTAAAATTATTTACAATTATACGCTTGTTACTAATGCTTACAGCAATGTTAAAAATGATAAAAAAACTTAAGTTTTAAGGCACGTGCACACATCAGTCGCGTCACCATCAAGTTTCTGACCTGTCACGTTAACGTCAAAGTCGTGACCACACGTCGTGACGTGTCGTGACATTTTAGTAATTGTACACAACTGCATTGGCTTTCTGTTTACTTTAATTTTGTAATTCTGATTACTTTATTACGCAGGCACATACTGTCGCAAACTGAACTAGCACACTTCAGCCAAAAATTAAACAAATCAAAGTCAACAGCAGACTAACAAGGTAACTGTCAGTCTGCTTACACTGTACGCTGAGTCCAAACCAGCCAAACCACTGAAATTACTAAGTCCTCAATTTTTTGAGAAACTTAAAGCTTCACTAGCTTCAACTATAATATCTAAAAATTTAATGATTCTGAATATTCTCATGAGTGAATAATTTCAATCCATAATTTAAAAGAATTCAATGTTGATGTGACTATGTGACCTCTTATAGTCCGAGAAGTCCAATTGCAAAATATAAATTTGATCGTTGAAGGGACGACGCATGGAGAAACGGAGGACGTCATGTCCGACATTTTTAATGATAATGAATACATTCTCTTGAGTTAATAACTTCAATCCATAATGTAAAATAATTCAAAGTTGATGTGGCCCTTAGAGTCCGAAATGTCTAATTGCAAATATAAATTTGAGCGTTTTAGTTCAAAGTGCGGTACAACAATTCAAACATAAAAAAAGACTTTTAAAATCATATTGTTTTTTAATACCACAAAGTATGTTTTAATTTACTGAAAAAGAAGCCAATGATCAACATTTATATTCTTATTATGTAGGTAGTTTGTTTTACACAATTTTCACAAATAATTTAAGTGATTTATGCAATTCTAAGAAATAGCTATAATACCCATAAACAAAGGGAAGCCTTTACCCAGCAGTTGGTTACTCAGGGCTGGTGATGATGATGAAAAAATGGCTACATAGACGTTTAACAATTTATTTAGGAAGGTATAAATATGTAAATTTCTACCTAAGTAATTGTCGTAAAATTATTTATTGCAACTATACATTTGTTACTTCTGCACACAGCAAGGTAAAAATGTAGAAAAACTTAAATATTAAGGCACGTGTACACATCAGTCACGTCACCATTAAGTTTCCGACCTGTCACGTTAACGTCAAAGTCGTGACCTAGTGCATTTTACTGATTGTACACAACTGCATTGGCTTTGTAATTCTGTTTACTTTATTACGCAGGCACATTTTCTTGCAAACTGAACTAACACACTTTAGCCAAAAATTAAACAAATAAAATTCAATAGCAGACTACCAAGGTAATTGTCAGTCTGATTACACTGTACGCTATGTCCAAACCAGCCAAACCACTGAAATTACTAAGTCCTCAATAATTATTTGAGAAATTTATAGCTATAGTGACTTCAACTATACTATCGAAGAATTTAATGATACTGACCAATTTCCTGAGTGAATAACTTCAATCCATAATGTAAAAGAAGTCAATGTTGATGTGACCTCTTAGAGGCCTAGAAGTCCAATTGCAAATATAAATTTGGGCGTTTTAGTCAAAAGTGTGGAACAACACAAAAAACGGTAAAAATACTTTCAAAGTCTTAATGTTTTTTATTACAACAAAGTGTCACTTTAGTGACAAAAAATGTCAATGATCAACATTTATAATTATTCTGTAGGTAGTTAATCTTACACAATTTTCACAATTATTTAAGTGATTTATGCAACCCTAAGAAATGGCTACATATCCGTTAATCAATTTATTTAACCTTAAATCGAATTATTAGGAAAGTATAAATATGTAAATTTTTACTTAAGTAATTATCGTATAATTATTTATTACAACTATTACAAAACTTAAATATAAAGACACATGCACACGTCACGTCACCGTTAAGTTTCCGATCTGTCACGTTAACGTCGAAGTCGTGATATAGTGTATTTTACGGATTGTACTCAACTGCATTGGCTTTGTAAATTATGCTTGCGAGCATTCGGTGCGCGAGCGTTTGTTTTGCAGACACATACTGTCGCAAACTGAAATAACACACTTCAGCTAAAAATGAAACAAATCAAAGTCAACAGCTTACACTGTACGCTGAGTCCAAACCAGCCAAACCACTGAAATTACTAAGTCCTCAATTTTTTGAGAAATGTAAAGCTAGTGACTTCAACTTCAATGGCATCGATTCTGATGTACTCTAAACTAAACTAAACTAAATTTGACAGCTCTAAAATTGTTGCTATTCTTCTCTCACATATTAAAATGAAAAGAGAGGCAGATAATTTTAGTCCTGTCAGATTGGTTTAGTTTAGTGAGTGGTATGACAGAATAGGCCTCAATATCAAAGAATTTAATGATATTGACTATTTGCTTGAGTCAAAAACTTCAATCCATAATGTAAAAGAATCCAATGTTTATGTGACCTCTTATAGTCCGAGAAGTCCAATTCCAAATATAAATTCATGCGTTGAATGGGTGACGCATGCAGAAACGGAGGACGTCATGTCCGACATTGATAATATATAAATTTTCTTGAGTGAATATCTTCAACCCATAATGTAAAAGAAGTCAATGTTCATGTGGCTCTTAGAGTCCAAAATGTCTAATTGCAAATATAAATTCGAGCGTTTTAGTCCAAAGAGCGGAATAACAATTAAAAAAAAAAACCTTATTTTTTGACAAACAACAAAGTGTAATTTACTGAAAAAGAAGCCAAACATTACATTTATATTCTTCTGTAGGTAGTTAATTTCACACAATTTTCACAAATAATTTAAGTGATTTATGCAATCCTAAGAAATAGCTACATATCCGTTAAACAGTTTATTTAAACTTAAATCGAATTATTAGAAAGGTATAAATATGTAAATTTTTATCTAAGTAATTATTGTAAAATTATTTATTACAATTACATATTTGAAAACTTAAGTATTAAGGCACGTGCACACATCAGTCACGTCACGATCAAGTTTCCGATCTGTCATATTAACGTCAAAGTCGTGACCTAGTGCATTTTACGGATTATCCAAAGCTCAAGGGACTTATCTACATAACTATTGTCCGACGTACTTCTTTATGGTAGCGAGACATGGCCCGCCTTGCATCATCATGTCCAACAGCTTCGCGTCACCGAAATGAAGATGCTGCGGTGGATGTGCGGCGTTACGCGTACGGATCGTATTCGTAACGAGCACAAACGTGGCAGCCTCGGAGTACGGGACATAGCGGATAAGCTTCAGGAAAGTCGCCTGCGGTGGATGGGCCATGTTCTCCGCAAACCGGCAGAGTACGTCGGCAATCAACTTTTGGACTTTGTGCTCCCTGGAACAAGACCTCGTGGTCGGCTAAAGCGACGATGGCTTGACGTCGTAAGAGATGAAATGAGAGCCAATAAACTCACCAAGGATGACGCTAACGACCGTGCGAAGTGGAGGAGTCGCAGTAGGAAAGCGGACCGGCCCGTGCACACACGTTAAGCAGAAGAAGAAGGCTCAATTGCATTGGCTTTGCAAATTCTGTTTGCGAGCATTTCGTTGCGTGAGCGTTTATTACGCAGGCACATTCTGTCGCAATCCGAACTAACACATTTTAGCCAAAAATAAAACAAATCAAAGTCAACAGCAGACTAAGAAGGTAACTGTCAGTCTGCTTACGCTGTACGCTGACTGAGCCAAAACCAGCCAAACCACTGAAATTACTAAGTCCTCAATTCTTTGAGAAATGAAAAGCTAGTGACTTTAACTATAATATCGAAGAATCTAATTATATTAACCACTAGCGACCCGCCCGATATGTAGAGATAGAGATAGAGATAGAAATTCTCTTGAGGGAATAACTTCAATCCATAATGTAAAGAAGTCAATGTTGATGTGACCTCTTATAGTGCAAAAATTGCAAATGCAAATATAAATTCAGGCGTTGAAAGGACGACGCATGAAAAAAACAAACGAAACGTCCAACATATTGCGTTGATGCGGTCTACGATGGAACACGCTTGCCTATTTGCCGAGAAGAAACTGATTCACTTACGATTTGAAGACTAACTATCGGGGATAGATTGTAACTATCGGGGAACACTCGTTCAGGCAGAGTATTTCAGAGTTTCCAGACTAGCAATATGGACAATAAAAGTGGAATCAAATAGCTTCGTACGGGGTTTTTGGAATATCAAACATAAAGCGGTGCGCCTTTTCGTGCCCACTCTGGCAGATTCCATTCTAGATTTCTGTGCTCGCGAGAGAATGCTTGGTTTGTGAAATAATGTGGTCATGCAACATATGCTAGCAATCCAAGTAAAGTCTCCTGGTCTCCCGGTGTGTACCGTCCTTACCAACAACAATAGACGTGCCATTAGTTGAGTCACGCCGGGTCATGACGTTACTGTCACGTGGGTGTTCTACGAGTGTCTGATCGGCAACTTTAACGGTAGTGACGTGACTGTGTGTGTATAATTTTTTTTCTTTAATTAGCTTCATAACTACGAGTATAATAGTGATTATGTTAATTATTTTAAGCAACGCTGTAGTAAGTAGGCTCACTATTTCGACCAAATTGTCATTGATTTTGACCGTGTCCATACCAACGTCCTTATTGGTGAATTTTTCGGAAATTTTTCGTTCTATTGTAATAAAACTAGACAATAAGCTAGCCCCAGGCAAGTATCAGTACCTATGGTCATCATATTACTTGAATCTTTTTTCTTGGATTTTAAATTAATAAAAATTGGATCCATTGTTTTCAATTAAAAATACAAATCTATTTATTAATAAAATAATTAAAATAGTATACCCTACCTAAAGGTTAAGGTTTTACACTATTTAAATTATTTTATTATACCGATATTTTTTATGCCATAGGTGGCAATCAAGCTAACGGGCCGCTTGATGGTAAGTAATCACCGTCGCCTTGGATACCTATAGCACCAGGGCTTCCGCGCCTCACATTAAACGTTGCCAACCTTTGAAGATTCTATTAACAGTCCTTTTGAAGAACCTCATATTATAGCATTGTTTAGGTGCAAAATTTAGTCAAAATCAGCCAATTAGTTTCCGAAAAAACAGATTTGTACACTTTATATTAAAATCAGATGAACTAGCACGATCTCAGGCTATATTTTTATCTTCCCAGGCTCCCGGCTCCGGCGGTAGGGTGAGGGTGTTTGGACCATGTTTGCTGCTCTCAAGATCCTGGGGACACAAATCAACTTTGACTATAATAATGCCTGGAATAGAAATATATAACACTTAGATGGATTTTTGCGCGATAGATTCTGGAACGAGGATATTCGCCGAAAAACAGAGTCACCAACATAACTATTAAAATTTGCATATTTAACTTGCATGGGCAGGCCACATCACTAGAAGAACCGATAACCCATATGGGGAAGATTTTTTTTTGGAGTGGAAACCAAAAACTGGAAGAAGCAGCTTAGGCAGGTCTCCCACTAGATGGACCGATGACACAATGAGAGCGCGGGCATCTAGTGGATGCAGGCAGGATGTCGGTAAGTATGGAGTTCTAAGGGGAGGCCTATTTTCAGCAGTGGACGTCTTCTGGCTGATGATGATGACTTAGCCTTTACGAAATAACGTTATGCTATGAAATGGAAACTGGAAAAGCGAAAAAAAATATTTATACTTAAATATAAATGTTCCAGAGATAAATGTTTTGAGAAGAGAACTCATTAGAATCATAGAGAAATATACTATTAGAGTTAATGAAATGTAACTGCAGATTTAGTGCAAGTCTAATGACGAGTACACAGACTAGATAAAGCTACTACGTAGTTTTAGTAGAATACAATGTACAATGATTTCCGCCTTGTACTACGTTCCATGTAATCTATACTATATAATATTATAAAGAGGAAAGATTTGATTGTTTGTTTGTTTGCATTGAATAGGCTCCGAAACTACTGAACCGATTTGAAAAATTCTTTCACTGTTGGGAAGCTACACTATCCCCGGGTGACATAGACTATATTATATTTTCAACAAAAATAGGTATCCTTACTTAAACTCCAATAATGTAACCCAAGCTGTAAAAAAAATAAGATTTGCACCCGTACGAAGCTGGGGTGCGTTGCTAGTCGCATATCCGGGAATAGTCATTCATTTGGTTTTAAATATTATATTTGAGTATTGTACTAACATGATGGTTTTCAGATCGCCTTATATCGAGGGCTGCCTTTAAAATCTTCTGCGTTCTTTTCTGCGCAGACGCTGCCCGCTGCTGCAGTAGCTGGAAATAAAGAAAAAAACTATGTTATCTTCTGGTCAGAAACATTTTCAAGTGCAATTAGGGTCATAATTGCTAAGCCTGGAGCACTGTCGAAAAGTAAATAAATAAATATATAATATATCCGGGACATTTTTGCACACACGGTCATCTGATTCCAAACTAAGCAAAGCTTTGTACTATGGCTAGGGACTGATATACATGCATATATATTTTTAAATACATACTTAAATAGATATTAACACCCAGATTTAAAACAAACACAAACGTTCATCACAAGAAAAAGGTGGTTATATTATCTTACGAAACGCTGCACAGTTGTTTAAGTTGATGTTTTAAGGGCCTTGATTCTGTAACTACAAACACGCACGTAACGCGCCGTGTTAAGTTTACCTCTAAAAGTTGGTCTTTATTCCTAGGGAATAGAGTCCACATTTTAAGAGGTTAACTTAACGCGGCGCGTTACGTGCGTTTTAAAGTTCCGGAATCAGGGCCAAGGTTTGCCTACCGATAGTCTCCTCTGCTCAGCCTCAGCTAATTTCTCCTCGATGTCAGGCAGACTGATGTCAGCTTGAGGCGGCTGCAGCAACCTCTGGAGGTGCACTGGGGGAGTGGTTGGCCGTTTGCCGCCGTCAAACTCTTCTAAGGGGATCTCGAAAGCTATTGCTGGAAAAAAGATTGAAAATAATATGAACTTGTGAACGTATTTCAAATAACGAATATTAGATGTGATGTAGATGTTTATTTATTTATTTATTTATTTATTTAGATACACAAAACAGATAACAATCAATTAAATCCTTAAATAAATACATACAAAAATCTGAACTGGATTGTCACCCAAAACATGTGTACACAAAAAAAAAACGAGACAAACGTGATGAAAGTACCCATCCACATAGCAATGAGCTTGCTGATGGGCACCTCCAAGATGGCAAAACATTTTACTAAAAACTAAAACAAAAGAACAAAAACAACTAAACATGAGAGGGACTCTTCAGACGCAACACAGCTGCTGCGTCTGAACAATCCTTAGGACTAAGACGGAGGATATCCTTCGTAGTTCTTACGTAACTACTAAACTTAGGAACAAATATATCTAAATCAGAATTATTTATTAACAAATCATTGTATTGACGTATTTGACGTATTTGTAAGATGTATTTGGTTTAATCTTCGATTGAGCAGCAGCTGCTGATGCTGATTTATTTATCATCATCATCAGCCAGAACACGTCCATTGCTGAACATAGGCCTCCCCTTTAACCTCCACACTGAACGACAGCCTGCCTTTTGCATCCACTGGATGCCAGCGCTCTTACTATGTTGATTTGTTTATAGGGCATGTTTATTATGTGGGCATGTGTGGAAATTCCACTATCACTATATAGGTTATTATGTCTTTCACGGTATCGAAAATGCATATTTATTTATTACTAGCTGCGCTCCGCGGTTTACCCGCGTATTGATGAAAAATGGTGATGATGATGATGATGATGAAAAGTAGCCTATGTCACTCTCTGGCTTTTGAACTATACCCATGCAAATAATCAGGTCGATCCGTTGTTCCGTTGCAGCGTGAAAGAGGAACAAACATCCATACATCAATACGTACAAACTTTCGCGTTTATAATATTAGTAGGAAGTAGGATTAGCTGCGCCCTGCGGTTTCCTCGAAACCGCAACTTGGAATTCCTCTACCTCTATATACGTTATTTATGTCTTTCAAGGTATCGAAATTGCATATTTATTTATTATTATTTTATGAATTTTAAAGTCAGTTTTTTTGAATTGATAGTTATTGTATTTTGTGGTGGTACAGAACTCTCAGTGCGCGAGCCCGACTCGCACTTAGCCGGCCTATTTGCTAAGTCTATTGTGATATTTACACACCAAAAAACACTGGTTAAGGGAAAAATTGTTCAACTTACGAGGTTTAGGTTTGACCGGAGATTCCGTTAGCACGACTGTCGGCAGGTTGTCATCATGGTGACCATTATGGTCATTGTGGTCATGACCATTTCCTACTCCGTTACCGTTGGCCTTGCTGTGACCATTTGCCGTCTCCTGCGCAGGCACCACGTTGTTTGACGCTCCACAACCCATGGTCTTAGGGGTTCATTTCTAATTTTGAACTTTTATTTAGAAGTTATTCATATTCTCCATCGCTGCTATAAAATCTACTGTTATAGCCTTTAGAAGTTCTGTGTAGAGTTTTAGTAGAAGCCTTTTGACGTGATAACGTCTTATAAATCGATGAACGCCGGCTGCTCGCACGAAAAATTGTCACGTTTCGCCTGAGCGCGTGCAAGCGAGAGCGCGGAACAAGCGATAGAGAGGCACGATCGGTCTAAGCGTTATCACGTGAAATTATCGTCCGTTACCGATTTTACAGACAATCCATTATATTAAAATACGCACTTATCTTTATGTGTGTGTTGCCAGTGATGACATATGGTACTGAGACGCGGTCCTTAACTGTTGGAAAAACTCAGAGTCACTCAGCGGGCAATGGAGAGAGCTATGCTCGGAGTTTCTTTGCGCGATAGAATCCGAAACGTGGATATTCGCCAAAGAACCAGAGTCACCGACATAGCTGTTAAAATTTGCAAGTTGAAGTGGCAATGGGCAGGCCACATCGCTCGAAGAACCGATAACCGATGGGGAAGAAAGGTTCTTGAGTGGAGACCACGAACCGGAAGACGCAGCGTAGGTAGGCCTCCCACTAGATGGACCGACGACATAGTGAGAGTCGCTGGCATCCAGTGGATGCAAAAGGCAGGCTGTCGTTCAGTGTGGAGGTTAAAGGGGGAGGCATATGTTCAGCAGTGGACGTCTTCTGGCTGATGATGATGATGACTTATCTTTAGAGAGTCAGATATTACTGAGTTAGAAAACCGAACATTCATGCCAGCTTCAGTTGTTTCACATAATTAACTAGCGACCCGCCCGCCCGGCTTCGCACGGGTGTAATTTACGTGCGAAGCCGGGGCGGGTCGCTAGTTATATAATTATTTAAACTATCCTATCTCTCAAGTTGGATCGAACTGCACATGGTGTGCGAATTTTATTATAATCGGTTGAGTGGTTTAGGAGTCCATTGAGGACAAACATTGTGAAACGAGATTTATATATATTAAGATTATTTATTTTAATCACTCACTGTAGTAGTTATTACTATTCTTATACTGCCTAAAAACTTATTCAAGTAGACTATTTAATTTAGAAGTTAGGTTTGAAATTAAATAGAAAGGTTTGGGGTGGAGACATTGGGAACCCATTTATTATTTTTTTTTTTTTTTTTTTTTATAAATTCAAAACCGTTTATGGCGACACCGTTTAGAACAACATACCGGTTAAATTGACCAAAATCAAAGGTCCTGGCTGAATGTTATATGACCGCCTTATCGGTTGTTACAACTATCGGTTTTTACGACTCAATATGAGTAGTCCCTTCGATGTCGTTATAACAGATTTTGACTGTAATAGGCTTGCGTTTGACAACCATCACGCCTGATGTTAAGCGATGATGCGGTCTACGTTGGAGCACGCTTGCCTAGAAGGAAACGATTCACTCGTGATTTGAAGACGCCCAGATTGACCTCACCTCATTTTAAAAAAAAATCTAAGCGCCTGGTTAGTGCAACGCTGGCGTGTTCCTGGCTCAACGCATAAGAATTGCCATTCAGCGTCAGCCATTAGCATGCTGGGAACGCTGCACACTCATAGTGGGCTTGAGCATTTGGATTGTCTTTTACCGGTCTATGGGCAGTCTTAATTGTTTTTGTAGTGTTAGTATTAGCTGTATTTTGTTTAGTTAATAAAGTCTGGACCTATAAAATAAATAAAAAACCGGCCAAGTGCGAGATGGACTCGCGCACCGAGGGTTCCGTACAAACTTGTCCAAGTATTATAAGTTCAATAGTTCGCCCATCGAAGACTAATTCCGTTTTTCCGATTAAGTATCCCAAAAACATATATTACAACTAGCTTCCGCCTGCGGCTTCGCCCGCGTTATTCAAGGGAAAAACTAAGGAGTACTAAGCAAAAAGCTTTATTTTAGGATGCTACTAAATACGTTTTATGTATTTCATCCTGGATATTGATGGTCGGTAGGTACACGGTGCTTTATGAGCAGGAGATCTAAAGTTAAATTCCTGGCCTGGCTGGGCCGCTTGCGGCCCAGCAAACCACGCAACCTAGAAAGTTATTTTTATTTTTTGTACGTCACTTGTGCTTGACACTCGCCCTCGCGGGCCGCTTGCGGCCCAGCGAACCACGCAACCTAGAGAGTTTTTTTTTCTTTTTTGTACGTCACTTGTGCTTGACACTCGCCCTCGCGGGCCGCTTGCGGCCCAGCGAACCACGCAACCTAGAGAGTTTTTTTTTCTTTTTTGTACGTCACTTGTGCTTGACACTCGCCCTTGCGGGCCGCTTGCGGCCCAGCGAACCACGCAACCTAGAAAGTTTTTTTTTTCTTTTTTGTACTTCACTTGTGCTTGACACTCGCCCTCGCGGGCCGCTTGCGGCCCAGCGAACCACGCAACCTAGAAAGTTTTTTTTTTCTTTTTTTTACGTCACTTGTGCTTGACACTCGCCCTCGCGGGCCGCTTGCGGCCCAGCGAACCGCGCGACCTCAAAAACTTTTTTTTTCTTTTTCGTAAGTCACTTGTGCTTGACACTCGCCCTCGCGGGCCGCTTGCGGCCCAGCGAACCACGCAACCTAGAGAGTTTTTTTTTTCTTTTTTGTACGTCACTTGTGCTTGACACTCGCCCTCGCGGGCCGCTTGCGGCCCAGCGAACCACGCAACCTAGAAAGTTTTTTTGTCTTTTTTGTACGTCACTTGTGCTTGACACTCGCCCTCGCGAGCCGCTTGCGGCCCAGCCAACCGCGCGACCTAGAAAGTTTTTTTTTTCTATTTGGTAAGTCACTTGTACTTGACACTTGCCTTCGCGGGCCGCTTGCGGCCCAGCGAACCACGCAACCTAGAAAGTTTTTTTTTTCTTTTTTGTACGTCACTTGTGCTTGACACTCGCCTTCGCGGGACGCTTGCGGCCCAGCGAACCACGCAACCTAGAAAGTTTTTTTTTTCTTTTTTGTACGTCACTTGTGCTTGACACTCGCCCTCGCGGGCCGCTTGCGGCCCAGCGAACCGCGCGACCTCAGATTTTTTTTTTTCTTTTTGGTCAGTCACTTGTGCTTGACACTCGCCCTCGCGGGCCGCTTGCGGCCCAGCGAACCGCGCGACCTCAAAAAGTTTTTTTTTTTCTTTTTGGTTAGTCACTTGTGCTTGACACTCGCCCTCGCGGGCCGCTTGCGGCCCAGCGAACCGCGCGACCTCAGATTTTTTTTTTCTTTTTGGTCAGTCACTTGTGCTTGACACTCGCCCTCGCGGGCCGCTTGCGGCCCAGCGAACCGCGCGACCTCAAAAAGTTTTTTTTTTTCTTTTTGGTAAGTCACTTGTGCTTGACACTCGCCCTCGCGGGCCGCTTGCGGCCCAGCGAACCACGCAACCTAGAAAGTTTTTTTTTTCTTTTTTGTACGTCAATTGTGCTTGACACGCGCCCTCGCGGGCCGCTTGCGGCCCAGCGAACCACGCAACCTAGAAAGTTTTTTTTTTCTTTTTTGTACGTCACTTGTGCTTGACACGCCCTCGCGGGCCGCTTGCGGCCCAGCGAACCACGCAACCTAGAAAGTTTTTTTTTTCTTTTTTGTACGTCACTTGTGCTTGACACTCGCCCTCGCGGGCCGCTTGCGGCCCAGTGAACCAAGCAACCTGGAAAGTTTTTTTTTCTTTTTTGTACGTCACTTGTGCTTGACACTCGCTCTCGGCCCGCGAGAGCCCAGAAAGTTTTTTTTCTTTTTTTACGTCACTTTTGCTTGACTAACCCTCGCGGGCCGCTTGCGGCTTGCTAAATCTGTTAAACAGTTACGGAGTTGAATGATTGAAATTATCCTACAGGAACTTACATTTTGTTGGTTGGTTTGGTTGGTTGGTTGGCGTTAGTTTTAATCCAGGGAATATGCTACCTCCATACCAAATTTTATCGAAATCCGTTAAACAGTCACAGAGTTGAGTGATTGATGTTATACTACAGGAACCATAATTTTTTTTCGGGGTAAAAATAACTCATGTGATAATCCAAAGAATATGGTACCTTCATACCAAATTTCATCGAAATCTGTTAATTCAGGGAATATGCTACCTCCATACCAAATTTCATCTAAATCGGAGCAGTATTTTCGGCGGTGACTTCAGCCAAATATACACACTTACACACAAACTTTCGCATTTATAATATTAGTAGATAAGATTTAATAATTATAATTATCAGCTACACTAGTGTAGCTGATAATTATAATTATAGTATAGCTGAAATTTTATTGTGGTTAGTTTCTATAGCAGCATTACTTAAGTTAAAAATATAAATGTTGTTTGATAAATTGCTTATGTTTTAAATTTTAACCAAATCTGTAGGTGGTGAACGAAAAAGGAATGAATAGTGCCGCATTGTATATCGAAGATACAAGAAAAAGGGTCTTGACAGACGGACAGACAGACAGAACGACAACAAAGTGATCTTATAAGGGTTCTGGTTTTTTCCTTTTGGGGTACGGAACCCTAAAAACGAACTGAAGTTGAAATATTAAAAGACAAACTTAACTTTGTAGTTGACAATTAGGCTCTTCGATACATTCCAACTACAACATGTAAGTTTGTAATAGTAAAATAATTATTTTAAAATGATATAACTTCAAATTTGTAACTTTCGTATTTATTCCTATATATGTGCTATGTGAACTTACTTTTTGCAAAATTTCATGATTCTAGGTCAACGGAAAGTACCCTATAGGTTTTGATTTCCCTGTGAAATCGCAAAATATGCGACATAAACGTCCATATCTTTTGATTGAGTAAACTTACAACTTTTATTTTTTTACAGCCGGAAGAAACCGTAGACTCAAGTATTTATTATAAATTTCAACTTGATACCTTTACGCGTTCTTGAGAAAAAGGGTCTTGACAGACGGACAGACAGACGGACAGACGGACAGACAGACGGACAGACGGACAACGAAGTGATCCTATAAGGGTTCCGTTTTTTCCTTTTGAGGTACGGAACCCTAAAAAGTATAATAATATATGAGTAGTCAAACTTTTTAACATAAAACCAAACCTAACAATGTTAGTACCTATACAAAAGAACCCTAAGTTTCTTAGAACTCACTACAAATAAGTCTAGCCACCTTTTACTTAACCCTAAAACCCAGTTTACCCAGTCAACCCCTATTTTCATCGATTCCAATTAAAGTATCTGACGACCTCCTTCCGCCCTTTGTCCGCCCATCGCCACATTAACCTGATAAATGCAATCACATTAAAGGTCTCTAACACCGTATCGACTCGATAATAGCTCCAATCGGGGTTGAGCATTCACAATCTGAGTTTTATATTACGTCCAGTAAAATTTTAAACTTGATATAAGAAAACGTGTTCTTTGAAAAAGTTTAAAATTTAAAAGTTAGCTTAGTGCGTAACTGCTTATGTATCTCGCTCGCGCATTTCTCAATCATTATTTAAACGACAATAAGAATTTATACACACATCACATCACATCATCAGCCATTGAATGTCCACTGCTGAACAAGGCCTCCCTCTTACAGAGGGGTGTTGCCATAATCCCCACGCTTGGCTTGGGGATCGCAGTACGTTCACCGTGTACTAACAGGACGCTGCTGCCTATCCTCCGGTGGTTCTGGTCGCAGTTTTAGGACATACCCGGGTCCGTCACATAACTATAACTATAATTATTATGAATTAAAAAAGTATAATTATGAGTATAAGTGTCAGGGCAATTAAACGATTTGCTTAAGTATCTAACAAACATGTGGATTTGGTGACGGACCGTCATCCAAACAACGGGAGAGAAGAGTGATAATAACATATTTCCCTATCTTTCTGTCCCGTGGGTCAGACGGCGGTTGTGGTCAACCAAATCCATATGTCTGTTAGGACTATTATAGTGCTAACAGACGAGACGGACTTGGTTGACGAACCGCCGTCCAACCAACGGGAGAGAAAGATAAAATTTTCTCTTTCCCACCCGTTGGTTGGACCGTGGTTCGTCAACCAAATCCATACGTAATTTTTTTATAACTAATAGGCATGCGTTAGGCCACCATCACACCTGATGTTAAGCGATGATACGGTCTACGTTGGAGCACGCTTGCCTAGAAGAAACCGATTCACTCGTGATTTGAAGATACCCAGATTGTAACTATCGTGGAACACCCATTCACTGCCCCGGTGGCTCAGTTGGTAGTGAACCTATCTTCTGTGCTTGGGGGCGTGGGTTCGATTCCCATCAAGGACAAACATTTGTGTGATGAACATTTTTGTTTGTTCTATGTCTGGGTGTTAATATCTATTTAAGTATGTATTTAAAAATATATATGTACGTATATCAGTTTCTGGCAGCCATATTACAAGCTTTGCTTAGTTTGGGGTCAGATGACCGTGTGTGCAAAAATGTCCCAGATATTTATTTATTATTTATTTATTTATTCAGGCAGCGCATTCCACTTAGTCTGTTAGCACTACTAAAGTAGAGTCGGTGTCGAGTGAATATGGTGTGCGACGACCAGTATCCTGATAAATGCAATCATATTAATAGTCCCGGGGGTTTCCATCAACTCTCTAGTTTGATAAAGAGAGCAATTTTTCATGGGAAGCGGAATTTTTAGGAGGAATTGATGCAGGGAAATGAGCTTGCACGAAATAAATGGGCTAAAATATTGCCTTTTACTGTTGGCACTGGTTTATTATTTCCTGGTATTTAATAACAATGCTTGTCAATAGACAAATAGTGATTGAATTTGCATGTAATATTTTATTTCAGTAGATGTATTTTGTTCCGCGAATATTTTTTTTTGTAAAACACTGTTTTAACTATCACGGTTGTTCACTAAAGTTATATGATTATTTACGGGATATTTACCGTGGTAAGGTTTTGGAATGAGCTCCCGATATTCCACATTCTTCAGTCTTCCCGTGAACATAGTGATGCATTCGGTGCTGCGCCGAAATATCGGGAGCTCATTCCACAACCTTACCACGGTAATTATCCCGTAAATAATCATATAACTTAATTTTTTTTGTGTTCTATCATCATCATCATCATCATCCACAGCCCTCCTTATCCCACTGCTGGGTATAGGCCTCTCTCTTGCTATGCCATCTGCCTCGGTCCTGTGCTAATCTGGTCCAGGTTCGACCCGCGATAGTAATATCTATCATAATGCCCACTACTGGGTACGCTGTCAACTGGTAGTGGGCTTGAGCATTTGGATTGTCTTTAAACCTTCAACGGCCTATGGGCAGTCTTACTGTTTTTTTATTGTTAGTAAAGAAATTTTGAGTGATAATTAAGTACTTGAACCTAAGTATATGTGTGTTTTCTATCGTGTTGCAATTTTTATTTCTGGTGTACACAATAAAGAGTTTCTATCTATCTATATGTGTGTTTGTCCTTTCACGTTAAAATATCGTAGAGGATCAAAATTCTCAATACCCAGAGATTAAGTAGTTAGTAAGTAAGTATAGGAATAAAACAGGGAAGTTGAGAAATATAGGTTCATTTGCTTTGGAATGGTGTTGGGTGGAAGATCATCATAAACTAACGGGTGGAAGATACTTTAATAAAAAGGCCTTAGCTTTTATTCGCAATTTCAAAGTTGCTACCATTAAACTTGTTCATAATGACAGGACATGGACCGGACGGACAAAGTGATCCTATAAGAGTCCCTTTTTTCCTTTTGGGGTACGGAACCCTAAAAAATAAGAAAACAATAGATGTCATGTAAGGAAATATCAATAGATGAATTAGCTAAAATTACCCCAGTTAATCCCCCAACAGTGAATAAAATACAAATCCTAATCTTCATAAAATAGAGGGGCTATAATTGATTTGAGTTCCATGAAGGGTTGCTAATCAACTAAAAATCTTAATTCCTGTAGGTACAGCAATAATTATTGTAGCTGATGTAAAATATGCTCGAGTATCAATGTCTATTCCAACAGTAAATATATGATGAGCTCATACAATAAATCCTAAAATTCCAATTGCTAGTATAGCATAAATTATACCTAAACATCCAAAAGTTTCTTTTTTTCCTCTTTCTTGGGAAATGATATGTGAAATTATACCAAATCCAGGTAAAATTATAATGTTATAATTTTCTTTTGTAGGATGTTGGCTGCATCTTATTATTATGTTAATAAGGCAAATGAAAATATAGGATATTAATTCAGATAATTAACAGCTGCTGTTTGCGAACAAACTGTAGACCCGTGCCCAATAGGTAAGCATATTAGACTTTAGAGTGATTCCAAACTACTCGGCTTTCGAGCTCAATCGGTTCAGTTGACTCCCAAAGGAAGACCAGCGCTGGTTAACAGCCAGCATTATGCTGAGTTGGGGCCGATTTGTGACCTTATAACTTATCTATGCGCTATTTTTTAAAAACCTAATTTGGTCAGAAATAAACTTTTTCTTTCTCTCTTTCTTTCTTTCAAAGCATTTTTGTCTATATAAGACTTTTTATTGAGCTGAATTTTTACAACCCTCGTAAAATATCAAGGGAAAGTAGCCAGCGGCAACGCAAAACAATCGTGCATGTTTTTCACCGAACACCGCGGGATCTCGAGCAAAAGCGTGCGAAACAGGATGGATTGCTGGCCGTATTTCCTGATTATCCAGAGCCAGAAAAAAACGAGGGGTCAAACAAAAAAGGATTTGAAATGCATATTATGTTATTTTTTATTTATTTAAAGAACAACAAACAGACGCCTTATTATGGATGATTCGGATCGTGATCGCGATCGCGTGCAATCTCACTCGCGCACGTGGTGCGAGTTAATAAATGTGAACGGGACGGCATGCAATCTCGATCACGATCAAACTTCTATAATAAGGCCGCTGTATACAACATAATTTAAAACTAAAGATAGTTGATAACAGAAGAAAATGGAAGATAACAGAAAAATTACTATGGTTGAAATACCAGCATCGTTGACCACAGATTAAAACCGGGTTGGATTTTCAATAAGTTTCTAATATTTTCCGTAAATAATTGTACGTTTGTTTACCATGCTAAAACGGCTTAGCCGATCTTGACGAACTTAGGTTACTTTCATCCAGGATAGATGCAAGAAAATTGAAAAATTACGGACAAAACCACGGTGGGTATAAGTATAGGGTAGTGAGAAAGATAAAATTGATAACAAATACTTTAAACAACTCATTTGAGACTCACGGCCATATTTTTTTTTAATACCTAGATACGAGTTAAACCAAGAGAACAGAGAATCGTAAAGGAATCGAAATCACCAAATATTCAAAAAGACTATAATAATAATATCTTTATTTACCAAAAAGACAAAGTAGTACAGTAAAAATTTGGAAACTAAGTCAACGATCTATTTTCTGTAAGTATACAGGGTGTAAGGGGAACACTCTCGAAGCCAAAAGATTGTACTCATCATTATGAACAACTTTTACTATGGGACCAACCTGAAATCGCGAAAAAAAAAACAGCTGTTCCATACATTTTGTCGAGTGTCAATGGCCGTTTTCTATAGAACAGCTGATATTTTTTTAGCGATTTCAGGGCTGGTCCCATAGTAAAAGTTGTTCATAATGATGAGTACAATTACCTTCTTTTGGCTTCGAGAGTGTTCCCCTTACAGCCTGTATAATTTTCAAAAACTCAGTATGTACTTGCTATTATTTTCTTCTTTCCTCATGAGAGGATTTCGGCATCACACGTCTGGTGTATTTGCCAGTGTCAAGTATCAAAATATTTTTAGGATATCATCAATCATTCATAGTCAAAAACAGTAAGTCACGGACGAGTCTAAGTCATACCCTAGTAGAGTAAGAATTTACTAGAGGCTTCTATACTAAGATATTTTTACCTTTTATACAGTTTTGGAAGCAACACGAAAATTTTAGAGATGTAAAGAATTCCACCTCGTTTATATCAATTGTCCTCACTCGAACACATTCGAGCACTCAATAAATAATGATCCACCATTATTATGCAATAACACTCCAAAATATAAAACTTTAAGAAAATAACACAATGAGGCAAGATGCTTTTTAGGGTTCCGTATCCAAAGGATAAAAACGGGACCCTATTACTAAGCCTATGGTGTCTGTTTGTCTGTCCGTCTGTCTGTCTGTCCTACGTTTAAACAGCTGGAAGTTTCGAACCGTAATAGATAGCCAGTTGAAATTTTTCACAGAATATTATTTTGATACAACAAACGTATTTTTTTACGTGTTTTTGTATTAGCTCTAATGTAAAAATGGTAATATGTACAAGCGTCAAATTTGGCACGATTATAGTACACACTCTAAAGTATAACAACAAATAAATAAATAATGGCCAAGTGCGAGTCGGTGACAAGTTTCTGTTCATTACTAAGTTATAACTGGTAATTTCGTTATTGAATTTTGTGGTGGTACGGAACCCTCAGTGCATAAGCCTGACTCGCACTTGGCCGTTTTATTTCATGTTGGCACCAAAAATCTCAAGTACTCTCAAGACTACTCACAAAAATGCTGTTTCTTTTTTTTTCACCAACTTTACGCGGTAAACTCTAAGTAGGTTTCTTGCGGATAATATATTTATTTACAGCCAGTTAGGTTTTATTCGAATTGATTGGAAAGGAAGGGCACGGAAACTTGGTTAGATTGGTAGCTTTGGAAACTCAGTGGCTAAAGTTATTAATGGCGGCTAACTTCTATCAGTCTTTGGGGTTTTAGGTAAAATATACATTAATAGTTTAGTTTCTTCTATTTAATTCGTACTTTAATTACTTTGTGAACCAAATCCTTCTGAAAACCAACTTTGTCTTTATCACTTTTAGCATTTGTCCTGAGATGGGTTACTTTCAGGTGTTTCGTTTATTTATTACAAAGCGCTCTGCGGTTTTGCCCGCTATCCTACAGGAATTGTACAATATTTTTTTATAAAAACTGGATTTAAAGTAGCCTATGTTTTTAATCTAGGGTTTAAGTTTAAGTTACCTGCATACGTTCCATTCAAACCGTTGAGGTTGATCCGTAGGCACGCTCTATGGTAGGACTGTAGCGTCGGGCGCGTGCGACCAACTTTGTGACGCGCTAGACGTGGAATTTAAAAAAAAAAAAAAAAAAAAAAAAAAAACGTATTTGTAGGTTTGAACACGCTCTACAAGTTTGATACTAGACATTTTTTGGATAACTTTCACGAGAAAAAAGAAAATAGCAATAAACAAATTTCACATATTTATGTTATTGATATCTCAATAACGATGAACGACAGGTGAAAAATGTATAGGACATTATTAATGTAGATCGTGAAAAAAGTATCGAATAAAAATTTTAGTATCTCAACGGAGAACAGAAGATTGCGGAAATTCTACAAGCAAATGGTCGACAGTTTGAAGTTAAGCTTTTCTAGTAGTACGTAATATCAAAAATTTTGCTTTCTCGGTTCACTTGCATTTCCAAATGTATATAATGACTGGACTATCTAACCGACTTCAAAAAAAGAGGAATTGTAAAAGGTATAACTAGAGAGCCAATGAGATAAACTCACTTTCACATTTAAAAAGTAAGTATTAAATAGGTATCAAATCAATTTATTGAAAGAACATAAAACTTTTTTTACCGGGTCAGATCGATTCCGTATCGACAAGTGTGGTCACTTCCATAAAAGTTTCTTCATAAAATTAGGAGCTTTGTCAAGTTCGCACATTCGCGCCCATTACCTTTGGCAAGCTTCGGCCTAACATTTCAGCACAGACTAAGTTGGCTAGAACTTTTAACTACCCTGTCCAAACTAGTCATTGCCAATTGGAAGTTTGACGTTTCAAAATTTGAGCTGCATGGGGAGCAAAGCTTAGATCTCTCTAACGGAAGCCCTGAAATATTTTGCCTAAAATTTAGGATATTTTTTGCAAAATTAAGCAGCCTTTCAATACAGATACCTACCTTTTTTACTGTTGGCCTTTTGGAAAAACTCAGTCACACAGCGGGCAATGGAGAGAGCTATGCTCGGAGTTTCTTTGCGCGATAAAATCCGAAACGTAGATATTTGCCAAAGAACCAGCGTCTCCGACATAGCTGTTAAAATTTGCAAGTTGAAGTGGCAATGGGTAGGCCACATCGCTCGAAGAATCGATAACTGATGGGGAAGAAAGGTTCTGGAGTGGAGACCACGAACCGGAAGACGCAGCGTAGGGAGGCCTCCCACTAGATGGACCGACGACATTGTAAGAGTCGCGGGCAACTAAAGCAAAAGGCAGGCTGTCGTTCAGTGTGGAAGTTAAAGGGGAAGGCCTATGTTCAAGAGTGGACGTCTTCTGGCTGATGATGATGATGACCTACCTTTTTAGGATTCCGTACCCAAAGAGTGTAAACGGAACCCTATTACCACGGGCGGATCCAGGTTTTATTCTGGGAGGGGGGCACAAGGTGCGGACGGGCCAAAAAAATCGCAATTCCAGCCAGAAATAGACAAGAATTTCCCTCATGTTCTTTCTGTTATTTTATTCATTTATTTTAACAACTCGGATAATTTGATTTGCTTCTAAGTATGTACCTACTGTGATGGAGTCACAGTACACAAAAATACTGTCTGTGGGTCACGTGCCGGATTTAAGCCCTCCCTCCCCTTAAATCCGCCCTTGCCTATTACTTAGCCTACGCTGTCTGTCTGTCTGCTAGCATTAAGAAAAACCTAGCGAAAGTGATCAGAATTTGCAGTTATCATTCGGTTTTTCACAATGTTATTGCAGTTGTCAGAGCAAATAAACGAATTGATATAGTGTAAGTGAATTACACTTTATATTTCCAGGTTTAAGTGTGTTTTTGTTACTTTTTACACTTTTAACTTTTCACGTCACTACAACTAATATGCACACTACAAGGTTCTCTCGAGAATCAAACCCGCCTCCGTGCGTTCGAAGTCGCATCGTCGCATCGACTACGCGATTAGTGTGGATTTCATTTCACTACATTTTCCAACCCTGATAGTTGTTGGGGTAGTGCGATGGAATGTATTTGATACTTAGGTAACTTTTTAACGGGCAAGCGCCTTTATTAACTAAACAAAATACAAGCTAAAACTAAAACTACAAATACAGTTAGACTGCCCATAGACCGTTGAAGGTCTAAAGACAATCCAAATGCTCAAGCCCACTACCAGTTGGCAGCGTACCCAGCATGCTGGCGGCATTACCACGTTGAATGGCAATGCTTATGCGTTGAGCCAGAAACACGCCAGCATTTTGGTCACGCGTCGCATTAACCAGGCGCGCTGAAAGATTTTTGAAAATGTGGTGAGCTCCCGGTCCCCAAGGGTCCAATGTCTCGACCCCAAACGCCTCAACTAACATTTCGATATGTAGATAGGTGTACCTATGTAGATTGTGTTGATACTTTGATGTGTATTTATTTGATAAAGTGTGCAAAAAAATATTTAAAATGTTATGTTATGTGTTGTGTTGTTATGTTATGTTATTTAATTTGGGGGAAATATCAATAAGCCCTCAAACTGTTTTTTTTACTGGCATGTGCTTTTATTAACAAAATACAAATTAACTAACACTACCAACAGTTAGACTGCCCATAGACCGTTGAAGGTCTAAAGGCAATCCAAATGTTTAAGACCACCATTTATTTGGCAGCGTACCCAGCATGCTGGCCGCATTACCACGCAAAAATATGGCAATGCTTATGCATTGAGTCAGAAATATGTACGCACGTACGCCGTTGTATTGTAATAATTATGTGAATAATTACTAATTATTTTAAGAAGGTACCCATTCATTTTTCGTCAAGGTTTTTTTATTTACCTACCTTTATACCACATGAAATAAAAAGAGAGTAGAGAGCCAGTGGTCTCTTGATTATAACTAACATTGGTTATGAGCTTAGACCTAAAAAGAAAAAACAGTTTTTTTTACATTTTTTCATTGATTGTTTTATAAGTATCAAGATTCACTGTCCTAGACTAACAATGCTTACATAGAAATTACCATCACTAGTACGTACCTACTACCCTTTGCCCTACTACCAGAACTATAAAACCGTGGAGTCTTCATTCATTTCTTTTTCACAGCAATTCAACACTAAACTTGTGACTGGATCAAGGAAAATCGGATTGTTTTGGAAAAAGCTATCTGGTAAAAAAACGGCGACATGAGAAAATCCTCCCCTTTTCGCCGTTTAAAAAGTATAGAATCTTTATTTTCTTATCATCGTTCCTTATCTATATCTTCCTTGATTATTACAAAAGCGAGTGTGTTTGTTCCTCAACAGAGCAATGAATTGGCTTGTTTAAAAAAAATAGATATACGGGGTGTAAGGGGAACACTCTCGAAGCCAAAAGAAGGTAATTGTACTCATCATTATGAACAATTTTTACTATGGAACCAACCCTGAAATCGCGAAAAAAATATCAGCTGTTCCATAGAAAACGGTCATTGACACTCGACAAAGTGTATGAAACAGCTAATATTTTTTTTCGCGATTTCAGGGCTGGTCCCATAGTAAAAGTGGTTCATAATGATGAGTACAATTACCTTCTTTTGGCATCGAGAGTGTTCCCCTTACACCCTGTATTTGCCGGTACGGAGAAGATAGCCTTTTTATCTCGAAAAAAATTACGGTTCCTGTGGGAATTCCCCCGTGAATGAAACCGTGGGGCCTAGCTAGTAGGTAGGTAAGTATACAAAGATAGAATTTGCAAATGTTTTTATCCATCTTCGACACTGGGAATCCTAAAAGGCTGATAATGATGATGAATATATTTATTCGAGGACTTACATTTTGAAGTAGGTTAAAAACACATATTTCCTAGAATTACTAACACTACTTTCTTATTTTAGTTTGCCAATGAAAAATGTTTCATTCAAAGATTTAAATTTGATTTGATTTGTGATTTTTTTTTTTTTTTTTTTTTTAGGTCTTCAAAGATTTGCGGTACAATGGTACCGCAAATCTTTGAAGACCCTTTGAAGCTCAAATAACACGTTACGCAGTTACTTTTATTGTGTGAAATTAATTTGTCGTAAGTAAACATTCTACTGAATCCTGTTAAAGTTTTCTATAAGATACCGTAGAAATTCAGAAGTTTCCATGCTAAACTTTAATTACGATTTTGTTTATGCACAAAATAAACAGGTAAAGAAGGCCGGCTTCGTCTGACCTTGATTTTAATAACCTATACGTGCAACCGTAGCGCTAGGTAAAAGAGGAAAGAGGAACAAACAAACCAACAAACTAACAAGCCAACAAACCAGCAAGCTTTTCGCATTTATAATAATACTAGTAGGCCGCCCCTGCTTCGCACGGGTGAAGCCGGGATATATAGCCTATGTCAACCAGGGATAGTGCAGCATCCCAACAGTGAAAGAATTTTTCAAATCGGTTCTGTAGTTTCGGAGCCTATTCAATGCAAACAAACAAACAAACAATCAAATCTTTCCTCTTTATAATATTAGTATAGATGAGTAGGGCCACTGCCGTTGTCTAACTGTTTGCGACGGGGATAAAAAAAAACTTTAATTTTTTAATTTGGCTTGCGTTTGACCACAATCTCGCCTGATGTTAAGCGATGATACGTTGGAGCACGCTTGCCTAGAAGAAACCGAGTCACTCGTGATTTGAAGGCACCCAGATTGTAAGCATCGGGGAACACCCTTACTTACCCGGGGAAACTTATCGGAGCTCCACCACTAATCCTCTCCATTGATTCTGAACTCGTCTGACGGGCAATCACCGACACCTACCATTGATTGCCACTACATAATGCATAGACAACCCCACTTTACCACCCCAATACCACCCCACGTGGCCTCAAATTATCACAACCACCATTGTACGTCGACCCCTTCAATATTTTTGCTTCAAACATTTTGTGTCCCACACAATTTTACTAATGGTTTGTGTGGAAGATCAAGTTGTACTGGTCGCGCATGCAAGTCGATAATTTCGAATCGATTTTTAAAATTATATGGTTGTCACAATAGGTGATTCGGTCATGTGACTTCTGCTTGATTATGAATTCAAGTGGTGTTGAATCGAGTAGGCTTGAACCAGGGTTCAATGGAAATCGGTATTTAATTGAAAAGGAGGTATTTGGTTGAAGTTTGAGGTGACAGCTAATCAAAAAACACGCACGTGTTGACGTATAAGAAAATCGGAGTTTCAGGAATTGCCCGGGCGTCTCTTACTACATAATAGATTTAGATGGATGGATTCTTGGATTCTTTGATGGATTTTTGGATTTCTAGATGTTTCAAATTTATTTTTGCCGTAATGGATTCCGAGACTAAAAAAAACGTAGAAAAAATTAACTAAATTAACTTTTAAAAGAAAACGTAGGTAAAAGTAATGCGCCTTTGTTCAGGGGTTCATATAAACTATACTAATCCGAAAGGTGGTTATCGTACTCATCAATATGAACAGTTTTTATTATGGGACCAACTACAGAACTATATCTAAATAAAGGTATGTGACCAACCCTGAAATCTGAAAAAAAAAACAACAATTGTTTCATACATTTTGTTGAGTATGTATTCCGTTTTCCATTGAAAAGCTGATATTTTTTTCGCGATTTTAGTATTTGTTCCGTTTAGTAAAAGATGTTCATAATGATGAGTATAATGACCTCCTTCCGGCTTAACGTACAGTCTATATGCGTAACCCTGTATACCCGTGAGTAAAAATGGTTAATGATGATTATGATGTAAAGGATTAGTTTAACTGGTTTAACTAAAGTCAAAGTTTTTAATTGTTTCCTAATGGGTTTATCTTACCTAAATTAAATACTAGGAGGAGTCCAGAGTCAGACATGAGGGCGGCAATAGGTTAGCGGGTAGAGTGCTCGGGCTAATCCCGATGGCCCAGGTTCGAATCCTAAGTCGTCCAAATCTTTGCACCGTCTGTAATATTGAAATTTAATCTCAGAAATAATATATCGAAGTGTTATACCTTCAGTTTCCCTTTTAGCTCTTACACTCCCTTGGTCGTCCGTTTTTTTTTGACGCGGTGCCTCACCACCCAAATACGCTTGTAGTAAAAGCCTCGAACTACTCGACAGACGCGACAGACCCTCCTCCTCTCCGTAGACACCCTAGAGACATCTTGGGCGACCCGGACGACCCCATCGCCGTCGTCACAGCGGCGGCGCTGGGCTCGCCCGATCCGACTGCTCCTTGCAATAGGAAATATTCAGTTTTTGGTACAGGGGCCTTACGGACAACAGTTAATTGCGGCACTTAATCCGCTCAGTAGGAAAATCACGCGAACGTGAACCTTATCGCGCCCAGATAAGGTTTGCGGTCGCGTGATATTCCAACTGGTTTTCCCAGGCATCGGTTACCAGATGCACACACACACAGCGACTGAAAGCAACTGTAGACAACTAGGTACGTCATTAGATAAGTACATAAGGCCCTCATATGAAAATTAATAAACCTACATGACACAATGACATAGGTATATTATAGTAGGTACGTCATTCATTCTACGAACTCATAAAAAGTGCCAATAAAATGAAATTGAACGTGGGACTTTATTTAATAGATTACAGTTTACTACGAAAGATTTAAAGCTTACGTAGAACATTGATTTGATTGGTGGTGGGTGGAATGATAGTGGATTAACTTAAATTTGTTTTACTTAAATTTTTCTGAAACATGGAAAATTACTGACTGACTGTCATTATCAGCTTTTCATGTTCCCACTGATCTACTGGGACATAGAGCTTCTCTCAGAGAGAGAGAGAGAGAGAGAGAGAGAGAGAGAGAGAGAGAGAGAGAGGATGAGCTTTATAGGTATACTCCACCAAGCTGGCCCGGTACATGGTATAATAGTATACACCGCCAGGTATAGCAATCCGAGAAAAAAATGTCCACGTGGGCGTCCCGCAATGATGTCATGATGACAATTTACAACAGGTTCGAAAGAGATGACGATACACCACGTAACAGCTGATTGGATAAAGTGGCAACTGGACAGACGTCATTCTGGGACAACTGCCAGAGTAGAAGACCTTGTTTTCTTGCCCGGTACATGTTGGAGAATGTAATTAGGTAGGTATGTATTTGAAATTTTTGAGGTTCTTGGACATACCGGTTGAAACAATGATCTATACAATTTTTGCTTTTCAACCCAATGAGATTTCATTGTATTGAAAAGCAGAAATTGTATAGTAAAAATACAGTAATTACATACCATACCTTTTTAGTAACACCAAGGATCCTTTTTGCAAGAAAGATGTAACACACAAATATTTTGTACAGTGACATCTAGAGAAAACTCTAAGAAGCTTTTCGTTACGTCGTCGTATAGGGAAACCTATAAAATCGATGATCATAAACGATTGCCCGATATGTTGGTATGCCTTTGCGATAGATGGCGCAAGATGTATTTAAACTTGTTTTCTGGAGCCTCCGCTTTAACTTACGACATAAGAAATTTTCTTAAATTTCCTATGCATTTGAATTTTATCATAGCTGTTAATATTTTGTTAGATTTTTTAATCATATAAATATATGTATGGGCCAAAGTTTTCTGAAATTTTCCAATTTTCTTCGCCAATTATCTTAATTTTTCTTGTCGTAAGAACCTTCTACACCGTATTAGAAAACTTTAAAAAGAATGAATGAAGTCAAATAAAGTCGTTCTCAAGTTATGGCGTGAAGGTAAATATGAATTTATTTTTGTATAATTTTATTATAGATTTTTTTTTTACTAAGAAAAAAATTATTATACACCATGCTATTTTCATTTCAGTTAAATAATAATAATAGATATTAATTTATTTCAGACCAAGTCCATACAAAATTATGACATTTTAAACACACGAGTTAAATTAATAAAGTAAGTTAGTACCTATAGATTAGTAAACCCAAAGATCATCTTATTACTAAAGATCCTGACATAACTTTGTCGAATAAAAATAGAACATGTTCAAATTGCAGTGTTACCTAACTTTAAATTAAGTAAGCACATGATAAAATGAAACCTTTTATTCCTATTTCCGATAGAGATTAACCTGAAAATTAGTTTCGCAAACAACCGCACAATTTCGAAAAAGGAAATTGTAGGGTAAGCAACACAGTTCCCACCTACACGAGAGGTCAACGTACTATCAACAGCTTAAACACATATAAAGTATTATTTAATCTGAAGCCACACACATGTACCGAATGCATCCTGATTCATCATCATCATCATCATCAGCCTGAAGACGTCCACTGCTGAACATAGGCCTGCCCCTTTAACCTCCACACTGAACAGCGTACTACCTATTTAGGTTCGTACAAAGAAACACACAACAAACAACTCAGAGCAAATGTACACAGAGGGACTACCGCGAACACGAAAAGTGAAGCCACTTTTGGTCCCCCTTAGGCCTCCCAGCCTATGTTCAGCAGTGGACATCTTCTGGCTGATGATGACCTAAGTAGGTAGGTAGTGAGTTCAAGTCAAAATAAATTAATGAGATTAAATAAATGACAAATAAGATAAATAATTATGTCGGAAATCTTTATGATACATTTTCAAAAGTCAAATATATCATAACTCAAAAAGTGACAGAATAATTTCAGTTACTACCTATAGTTACCAATTTTCCTGAATTTTCCACATTGTTTCCTGAGACCTATAATCTAGGAATCTATATGGTCCATTCTCGGTCACACTGTCGCTTACCATCAGGGGAGTTCAATATATTCAATAAAAAAAATATAGATTGAACCCTCTCATGAGTTTTTTTTTTATTGATCATGGAAACTTTTGAACTGGAACTATAATTTTATTGTACTAAGGCATAATCGCTTAACATCAGGCGAGTTGGCGGTTAAGCGCAAGCCTATTTATAATTTAAAAAAAATCTTCTTTGTTTATCTGATCGGAGTCAAAACCTCATGAGCTTACCTCATCGAACTAGCAAACAAAGCGGGCTAACTCCAAAATCAGCGCTCTATTAACGGCTGTACCCTTTTTGGGCGATTTACGATCATTTCTACGGATATTTGCGAGAGAAAACGGCTTTTTTAGGGAAATCGTAACGGTTCCGCATTCGACATCGATGATTGTGAGATCATGAAACGGTACTCCGCCCCTACATGGGATACGAAACGGTAACTAACTTGAACACATTTTACGGACTTCTTAATTAGGTACTTACTTAAATCTATTTTAGTTGTCCGATTTTCCGCTCCTTTACTCCGCGGACTTGAGAGAAAGAAAGTAAGATGGGTGTCTTCAAATCACGAGTGAATCGGTTCCTTCTAGACAAGCGTGCTCCAACGTAGACCGCATCATCACTTAACATCAGGCGTGATGGTGGTCAAACATCATCATCAGCCAGAAGACGTCCACTGCTGAAAATAGGCCTCCCCCTTCAACCTCCACACTGAACGACAGCCTGCCCTTTGCATCCGCTGGATGCCAGCGACTCTCACTATGTCGTTTGTCCATCTAGTGGGAGGCCTATACGCGGCATCTTCCGCTTCGTGGTCTCCACTCAAGAACGTTTCTTCCCCATCGGTAATCGGTTCTTCGAGCGATGTGGTCTGCCCATTGCCACTTCAACTTGCAAATTTTAACAGCTATGTCGGTGGCTCTGGTTCTTTGGCGAATATCCACGTTTCGGATTTTATCGCGCAAAGAAACTCCGAGCATAGCTCTCTCCATTGCCCGCTGTGTGACTCTGAGTTTTTCCAAAAGGACCACGTCTCAGTACCATATGTCATCACTGGCAACACACAATTGTTGCAAGATTTGACCCAAACTAACAAGGCCGCAGTTAAATAAAAGCTTGTAAAAAGCCGAGTGTTGGTAAGTATGCTGAAAAACTTAAAATACTTAGATGTAACCACAATGCACTTAGTTTGATCTTTCAGCTTGAAAACTGGACACTAAAGCTGATCACACTACTTACTTTGTAATACTTACTAGATAAAGATCTAAGTACATTGTGGTTTTAACTAGGTAACTATATATTTTTTGTTTTTCAACATTGCGATTATTCTGTTACGTAAGTCGATTCTGTTACGTAAATTCTTTCCATCCATTGGTTGCCTGGAAGAGATCGCTTTTAGCGATAAGGCCGCCACTTGTGGCACTAGCTCGTAAGTGTTTTCTATCGTGTTGTAATTTTTATTTCTGGTGTACACAATAAAGAGTTTCTATCTATCTATCTATCTATTATTATAGGCACTTACCAACACACACCAGCAGCCATTAAACGTCCACTGTTGGACAAATGCCTCCCTCGAGAGGGGTGTTGCCATAATCCCCACGCTTGGCAGGCGGCTTGGGGATCGCAGTTCGTTCACCGTGTAGGTACTAATAGGACGCTGCTGCCCATCCTCCGGTGGTTCTGGTCGCAGTTTTAGGACATACCCGGGTCCTTACCAACACCCAGCTTGAAAACTGGACACTGAAATACTATTCTGTGCTAAAACTGATCACTACTTCCCACTGAAGCATTTGTATCGCGTTAATATTGATGCTCTGCGATGGACGGTAAGTATTTTTACTTATTCAAATGGTTTCATCCTTTTATAAACCTACCAGCGGCCCACCCCGGCTTCGCACGGTTATAGATATACAGCCTACCAGTTGGATCCCGCGATTTTCAAAATTTTACGCATTTTTTGGAGGGAAAATTACCCTTTGTCCGCCTTTATGATGCATACTATCTTCCTGCCAAATTTCTTTAAGATCAGTTTAACCATTTAGTCGTGAAAAGCGAACAAACATCCAGACAGAGAGACAGAGTTAATTTCGCTTTTATAATATTAGTAAGGATGTCACCCGGGATTGTGTAGCTTCCCAACAGTAAAAGAATTTTTCAAATCGGTTCAGTAATTTCGGAGCCTATTCAATGCAAACAAACAAACAAAAAAAATGTTTTCAAATGTTTCCTCTTTATAATATTAGTATAGATATAAATAAGTAGTATATATAATTCATAACAAAGCTCTGGTCCCAGGGCTGACTAATATATACCTAATTTTATTGCAAGTTGCAATTTAAAAACATGGATTCGTCACTATGATATCACTATGATATCATCGAACTTTCTGCACTTACAATCACGGTCACCCTGCGTGCTAGCAACCTCGGCCAGTTTGATCAAATACTACGTCACTTTGTCACCAAACAAACAAATGCCAGATATGGGACAAATTGGTTTGACAAGTTGTACAATAGTTAGATAGGTGCCTCCAAAAGGGGCGGACCTTATTCGGCTGGTCCAAATTGTTGGGTCAAACATCTTGGCGTATTTGGTGATGCGAAGTGGTTGGTACCACTCGAGGTCTGAAGAGTGCTAATAGGGTGTTATATCAGAAGACCAAGGACTGTTGATGTTGACAATTTAGTGGTAGAGGTTGACTGGTCTCTTGTTATCAGATATTTTTATTTAGTGTGCTATTTAGTCATGTAACTACAGGGTTACACATATAGAATGTACTGAGCTGAAAGGAGGTCATTGTACTCATCATTATGAACAACTTTTACTATTGGACTAAACTTGAAATAGCATTTAAAATCAGTTGTTCCATAGAAAACGGTGATTGACACTCGACAAAATGTATGGAACAGCTGATTTTTTTTTCGCGTTTCCTGGATTCGTTCCATAGTAAAAGTTGTTCATAATTATGAATTCAATGATCTCCTTTCGGCTTAGTCCCGAGCCTACTAAAAAAAATTGTTTTTAAATTGTAATTGTTTCAATTCTATTTTTTTAATAACTGCCTCAGCACTGAAGGTTTTCATTTTTTTATACTAGAAAAATACCTAATATTATAACTTAGTATAAAAAAATTAAAACTGTGAGTTTTGAGGCAGTTAGGTATTAAAAAAATAAAATTGAAACAATTACAATTTAAAGACAATTTGTTTAGTAGAATCAGGGGGTTGGGTATATGCGTAACCGTGTATGGTTTTATTTACATTACACGGGAATTACTCACGTAAGATTAAGCCGGTTACTCCGACTATAGTTTCAACCGCATTAGACGGCCTGTACCTATAGTTTGTTATTTAGCAATCCGTTTAAATTATTGGAATTTGAAGACGTTGTCTTATTTAGTTTCCACAGTCAAAATCTAGATTTTCAGTGCTAAGTGATGAACAATTTTAAAGAATTCGCTGCAATTAGGAAGTTATAAAAATCTATTTTGTTAGCATGATAGGCCTAATTAAGTCTGTAGCACATTCGCCCGTCGGCATCAAGTATAGGCAGATATACATACCGACATACGCTCTAACATCACATTTAGTATGTTGTTTAATCTTACTACCAAAAATAAAATAATTTATAGAGAAAAAAATGAGAAATTGACCCAGACATTGAAATTCACCATCAAAACCTTTTTGAAGGGAACCACAAACCAAAACTTTATGTGTCTATATATTTTCGGTTCTAGTTGTATTTTTTTCAAAAAGCGCTAAATTAATTTCAATAAAATGTATATGAGACCACCTCTGAAGTATGGCCTACCAAACAAAAAAAGATTCATCAAAATCACCACGTCGCTTACCAATAAGCGAGTTAGAAAAAAAAATCAATTCATAATTGGCGGAGTAATCGCGTAACAAACATACAAAAAAAAACACAGTCGAATAGTTAAACTCCTCCTTTCGTTGGTTAAAAGAAACTGGACGTCTTGTCGCAGCATCCCGTGACTGAAATGCTGCCAAAATGATGTGCATCTGGTCAGAATTGCAATCCAACGCAGCAATGCAGCCGGCATTCAGGGAACAATGTCTACGGGCAGTGGTTTATTAGATTACTTTAGTAAGTTAAGTAAACGAGTAGGTATCACTAAAATAGACTATCAATTACAGTGGACCCCCGATAATCCGGCCCCTGTCTAATACGGCGCCCCCTGTAATCCGACATGACTTAGAATTACATGTATGTTTGACAATCTTTGCTAATACATATAGATCACGCAGGTTTGAACAGGTCACAACTCGTACACGCCACCGCTATTGTGCTCGACGCGTATGCATTGTTTTACTTAGTTTGAATTTGACTACTAGTGATAGCGGTACGGCCTAGCGTGCGTTCATTGTTTACTATTTATTAGGCAGTGCTCTATAATCCGACAAATTCGATAGTCCGACACTGCCCTGCATAATGTTTGCCGGATTACCGGGGGTCCACTGTATATATATCTGAAAAATATTTTCGTTGGGTAGTTTAAGGTTATTGATAAATAGTAAGAAACTTCGAAACAAACAAACGAATTCTACAAATACATTATTACAAAGTAAACAGTAAGTATTCTACTAATTGTGTAATTTAATTTCTATTGACAGAATACAGAAACTTTTATCATTTCCAGGAAGTTTTTCTGATGTTCTGTTTTCTGTTAACAAAAGAAAGACGAAAGAAGAGTGAATTTCGGTAAGAAAGTACAGCCAGGGCTGCCTGACGTCAGCTTTTTCACAAAATCGGATGTCCAGCGCGGGACTTGAATCACTTTTTTCACAAAAATCCTGAAGTTTAACAGTAATAAGCTTAATTGTATTATGGAAGCTTACGAGGTTTTCACACAACGATATCCGGCTTAATCTATTAACGTAACTAATTCCCGAATAAAAAAAGCTAATGTTTGCTGCAGCAAACAGTAGCGCAGCTAGTATTTAGTAAAATGAAATAATAATAAATTAGGAAGGCGCTGGCCTCCTATTAGTACACGGTGATCGTACTGCGATCCCCAAGCCACCTGCCAAGCGTGAGGATTATGGCAACACCCCTCTCTAAGGTCTTTTGTTGAAGTTTAGGCGCCAACGTGGAAAAAAAACATGTCGGCTCGTTGGATTATTTTCCTAAACTTGTGTATTTTCGAGTGTTAATGTGTACTAAATGGTGAATTATTGTTCATTAAGTGCTCGTGAACGTGCTCGAGTGTGGGTATGTGATATAACGAGGTGAAACGTGTCTTTTCGTGTTGTTTCCAAAACTCCATAGGAGCCTCTTGTAAATCTCCACCACTTTACAGGGCATGAGTTTGACTTGACCGTGACTTACTTTGCTTGACTCCGACTGTGACTATGACTTGTTTGACGCTTTTAATACCATGTAAATTACGACTAAAGGACATTGAATCCACCGTCATGAAAATTTTAACAAAAAAACCGAGGCCCCGTTTCTGACTCTCATAGTACGCGCACTGGAACTCCAACCTTGATTGTATAGTAAACATGACCTACCAAAGGATATCCCCCATCCATAACGAGCTGGTTTACGACAGATTCCACCTTATTCAGCGATACGAGCCCAACAGCTGGTGATCCTTAAGCAAACACCATCCGGCATCGCGTGACTCAGTCATTCACCAATCAAACAAGAAAACCCCCGTGCAGAGCCGGCCTGAAGACAACACGTGCATTTCCATACTAGACCCACGACGGTCCATATTTTTGGATCCGATCCATAACCAAGGGACCGATGACTTACTCCACTTACAACCTGTACTTATTTAGCTGGGTCGGCCGCTGTTAAAGGTAGGAGACCTAAATAGGTGGTCGCTAAAGATGCTCTTTTTAGCCCGGTGGGATTTTCTTTTTTGGTCTGATACCTCAAATGGGTAGGCTGTCTGTTGTCTGTTATGTAATGGTCAATGGACTTGGGCTGTTTACGGTACCAGTTTGATCCTTTTTTATTTGTTGATGGTTTTGGAAAGTTGTACGAGTGACCTTTGGAGTACCTATTTATGTCTCTGTTGATTGTTTGTCGTTGTTTAATAGGCTCTATAGAAGCTATAAAGATTTAATTCTTGAAACCTGACTGTACTCATGGTTGATGTTTTGGTATCATTTTTTTCTTATCTTTGTGTACTGTTTCTACTTTTTATACACATTTTTCATTTATAAAGTAAGCACTTAAGTGCGGACGCTAAAAGAATGCGTCTATCAGTTGCCCTAATTGTGTAATTTTTTTAAAATTATGATCACTTTTACTCAATAAATAGCTTTTTGAACGTAAGGTAGCTCACAACTGGCGATCTGGTTGTAGTCTGGTTTGACAGATCCACAGATCATCCATAGTAAAAACCTTGCCATCTTGGCTAGAACTGCCTTTCAAACGAAGCTATACCGAAACACTGGTGTGCTTGGCTATAAATTTTCTACTCTGTGATAACTAGCTAAGCGTAAAAGTGCCCTACCGTTGATTTATAGTACAGTAAGTTAAAACCTTAATCATTGGGTTGCTACCCCCATGATTTGGATTAGTGACTGTATTTCTTAAACGTGAACTAAACCAAATCACACTAATAATAATAAATGCTAAATTTAGTAAATTACTTAGCAGCTGATCGGATTTGATAGAAATTTGACATGTGGTAACTAATACCCAGGATTAACACTCGGGCCATCTCATAACGGTTCCTGTAGGATAAAATAAAACCTCAATACGCTTCTAGATAGATAGATAGAGCCTTTATTCGCTGACCATGATTTTCTGAACTTAAATAATATTAAAACTAAAATGAAATATAGTAAATAATAATTATGTAGATAATATCCTCTGTCTTTTCCCATTTCTGGGATACCATTCCCTAATGTCTTTAGTCCATTTTTCTTTCATAATGTGTTCTGTCCAGTTCCATATTTTTTTTTATTGTTTTGTAAACATCATTTCTTTGCTCTTTCCCTTATTTTTGAAATTTTCTACCGGTCTCGTAGTCTTATACTTAGTATTACTTCGCTCCATGTGGCGTTGGCAAGTTAGAAGTTTTTGGTTGTTTTTGTTCGTGGCAGGCCAAGTTTGACTGGGACAAAAACGAAAACATGCCCATGTCAGTTAAAAGTAAATTATACAACACATGCAATATGCTTCTAGTAAATAATAAATCACATAACTCCATATCTATCAACCTACACTCATGAGGAGTTTTGCGTACTTCCGCCACATGTCACTTATTATGCAACGTCAGGAAAGTAACTGTCCAGTGCCTTCCTGTGCCACCGGATATGGCCAACTTACACCTAAGAACCCCTATTCGTAACGCTCTCACGTGCGAGCAACGGTTAGCTTATTGACATTGAAATTTTATGATAGGAAAGTGCTATAGACACACCCTATAGATGGCTAATGGTGCACGAAAAGGGAGGGGTTTCACTTTTGCATTTTGTATTTGGAGGCGTCATGGTTTATGGGTGGTGACGGATAGTATTACTTTGGTGCGTGCTTCAAAATTGGAGCTTTCATTATGTAGAATGTATCTTTTTGGGGTTCCGTACCCAAAGGGTGTAAGGGTGGGACCCTATTACTAAGCCTATGCTGTCTGTTTGTCTGGCTGTCCGTCCGTCCGTCTTACCTTTTAATAGCTGTATCTTTTGAAACGTAATAGATCGTAGTAGATAGTTCAAATTTTCATAGAATATGTAATGTTATGACAGATTATCAATAAAAAACTAAAGAAGGGTCTCCTCTAACAAACGGTTTTCTGAGGTATTTTTATATTTGCTCTAGTTTAAAATCAGTAATACGTACAAACGTCAAACTTGCCATGGTTATAGTGCAGGCTTTAAAATAAAACTACAAATAATAAATACTGGCCAAGTGCGAGTCGGTGACAAATTACTGTTCACCAAAGTTAAGCAACTTCGGCGATAGCTCCTCAATCTCCACGATTGAGAGGCTTATCGCCGAGCCATTTCTACATAGTCTTATATTAAATCCAGCTCATACTCATCAGGCCATCACGCTCTCCCACGTGATCGCCATTGCAACTGGGCCGGGCCAAATCGGGCGGCAACGGGCCAACGGGCCGCGTCCGCCGGACGTACGAAAGTAAACTAAGCTGCCCACACCGGACTCGCATGTGAATCAGACTGCTGTTGGAAATAGAGGATTGATTCGGGGAAACCGGCGTAAACAATGCCGTAGACTATGCGACGACTACACGAGCTTAATAGGTAAGCAAAGTTTAGTAATCCCTTTTCTGGTAGTTTTATAAAACTTTGCGAATAATGCTAAATATCAATGCTGAATGGGTTTTCCCCGATAGTTCTGGGTCTTTTAAGTAGCTAGTGAATTATTTTCTTCTAGGCAAAATGTAAGCCATCGTAGACCGCTTCGGGCGAAGTGGCGGTCACGCGCAAGCCTAAAGAGCACTTCTATGTTTCGCGGTAATTTTGTCTTCAGAATGAATAAGCCTTATTGTTTGAGATCCAGGGATGTCGTGAAACGTAAGGTACAAAACACTTTTTTTCAATCAATTTATACCACATTTTTAAGACTAAAATTAAGCGATTCAATAACATCCCAACTAAAAGATTTTATATCATACATATTTATACAGGGTGTAAGGGGAACACTCTCGAAGCCAAAAGAAGGTAACTGTACTCATCATTATGAACCACTTTTAGTATGGGACCAACCCTGAAAAAGCAAAAAAAAAATCTGCTGTTCCATACATTTTGTCGAGTGTCAATGACCGTTTTCTATAGAACAGCTGATATTTTTTTCGCGATTTCTGGCTGGTCCCATAGTAAAAGTTGTTCATAATGATGAGTACAATTACCTTCTTTTGGCTTCGAGAGTGTTCCCCTTACACCCTGTATACATAAAAGACTATTAATTTAAACTTTTTACAAACACTTACTTAGTATTTAATTAAAATTAACCAATCAACATTGAAAAGACTATTTTATTTAATCATCCTTAACATAACATTTCATTGAAATAACTAACATTGTTAGTAATTTCTTACAAAATTCAATTAAATAATTATCAAGGCAATGAGAAGCTTCATGAAGGTAATTGATGTTATGCGCTTCAATAGAGTCCCATCGAAAATTGCCGAGCATTTGCTGGAAAATTGCAGCGTAATTGCGCATTCAAGTTGATAAAGATAATGTTAATGTGTGTTAGTTAGGTATTGATTAAATGTGATTAAAGACGCGATCCCTTACTTTGTATACCTAAATACCCCACATACCGACTGTACCGAGGTGTACAAACAAGTTTTTAATGACCAGAATACCTGGTGAAGCGATCTCGCTCGTGCATTTGATGCGAAATAGGCTTAAAATTTGACGATTCGTCGTTACGAATATTCATAAATAAACCTTCGATTCGAATCGATTAATTGTCATTATTTCTTTATGTGTAATAAATGTCCTTGAAATATTTTATTCGGATGTGTTAACCGATACACGATTAAAGAAATTTGGCTCGATAGTAAAAAATCGTAACTTTCCTAAAAACACCCGTTTTTACGTTCCCTTCGATGGATGGAATCAAATTCCTTCGGATTCTATAGAAGATATTTTTTTCATTCTAATATTTTAGTGATCACAGTTTTTTTAAAAGCGTAAGATTATTTGTAGAAAATAAGCGCGCACGCCGAGTATGCAAGCGTTACCGTCAAACAAGTGTACGTTCTCTACCATTTCGCCTTAAGATAATTATAATGATGAACTGTTTACTTTTGAGAAATGTGCTTCGGTTATTTTACGACGAATATTTCAAAATATTTAGACCAATGTTTTGTTTGCTAGTATTAAATACTGTAGTAATTAAATTAATGAATTAAATAAGTAAAAATTATATCAAACATTCATGAAAAGGGACAGGGCATTTTTAAAAGCTTGAATCATATTCCTGATCACAAAATAAATAACAACTATATAAACGTAAATTCTTGTACAGAGACCTTGTTGTAATAACACCAAGTCTAGGGTTGGTCAAACCAGAACAGATGTCCTAAGCCCCTCCCTCGTAGACCAACCTTCACCGGACCCACCCTGGCTTGACCAGCTTGGCTTGACGTAACTAGACCAGCGCCAAGTTTTTGTCAAGCTATCAGTTGAAATATGATCTTTTTACTATTGACCAGTTCGCATATATTGGACGTAAGAGATTATTATCTGTCTGTTTTTGTAAGATTTTCGTTAGGCTGTAGATACGATAGATAAAAGATTTTCTGATAACCGTGTCTCTTCGACATTAATTTTGTGAAGTCGGTTTTTTAAATTGATAATTTGAAAAAGAGTCGCAGTTTAAATTGATAATTATTTATTTATATGAAAAAGTGCGGAAAACATGTAAGCGCCAATCGCCGCCTATAGACACTTGCAACTCTGCAGCCAGGAGAAATGTTTGAAGATACCATTTTTTTAACGATGAAACGTTTAAAAAAATAGTTGAAACTCCGGAATTACCTTCGAAAGAAGGTCATTCGCCACCATGCACCGGTGTGGAATAATTGACTGAAGATTCGTAAACTGAACAACAAGCATATTATTATTTCGCGTTTATAAACCCGTTTTCATAAACCAGCCAACGGCTTCATGGCTGCCACGAAACGGACGGCAGAATTGTGACACTATAGCAGTTACAGAAAAGAGAAGGGATTTATTTTCTTTTCTGTGATAGGCGCAGTACCCATAAAACTAAAAAGTCAAGTCATCTTAAGTATCTAAAGACGTGACGGATTTGGCTGACGGACTGCCGTCCAACCAACGGGAGAGAAAGATAAACTTTTCTCTTTTTCTTCTTTCTTTGGTTGGGCGGCGGTCCGTCAGCCAAATCCACACGTATGTTAAGGCGCTTGCAGACAATGCGTAGTACAAGTAGCAAGTAGAAGTTGTAACTATATACGCATCGTCTGCAAGCGTTTTTAGTAGTACAGGAAGCTTGTTTATGGTCTATTGAGAAACGTGCCAAGATGCTCATCAGCAACGAATCGCTGGTTTTTTTTTTTTTTTTTTTTTTTAACGCTGATAAGTCCGCGTTTGACCACCAACTCGCCTGTTGGTAAGCGACGATGTGGTCGAAGATGAAGCACGCAGACTTAGAAGATACCTATTCACTCTGGCCTTGAAAAGGCCCAGGTTATATCTCTCAGGGAACAGGGAAGCTGGCAGGTTGTTCCAAACTTTGGCCGTACGGATTAGAAACGTAGAATCAAAACGTTTGGTACGTATCCAAGGAAAATCCACAATGTATGGGTGGTAGTGGGCCGTTTTTCTACTTGTCCTGTAGTAAAAAGGGGATGGCAGGATAAGGTCATGTAGCTCTGATGCACATTCTCCGAAATGAATCCTGTAGAAAATTGACAGACTCGCTACTTTACGGCGGTGTTCTAGACCGAGAAGTTTCTTAGCCACTAACTTCTCATCGCCTATAAGACGAGCAGCACGCCGGTCTACCGATTCAAGAGCTTCGAGCTGATATTTAGCTGAGCCGTCCCAAAGATGACAGCAGTATTCCAAACACGATCGGACTTGAGCTTGATATAGAGTAAGCAACTGCCCCGGTGTGAAATACCGCCTAACCTTACTCAGAACGCCCAACTTTTTACCAGCTAATTTAGCCTTTGACTCTAGGTAGGTGCCGTAGTTGAGGGTCGGTGTAAGAGACAACCCTAAGACTAAGCTTCAGACTAAGGTTCAGACTAAGCTTCTTAGTCTTGAACATCGGCGCAAGGTTGCTAGTCTATCGGTTTTTTTATCGGGGGGTGTGCTACAGATCTGCTTGATTTCATTCCCTCCTGCCCATTTTCTATCGGACTGCCAAAGTGGGCACGAAGAATCGACACCGCTTTATGGTTGATATTCCGAGAACCCGTACGCGAACTGCTAGTCTGTAGAATTCGCTGTCTGAGTGGGTGTTCTCCGATAGTAACAATCTGGGTGTCTTCAAGTCAAGAGTGAATAGGTTTCTTCTAGGCAAGCGTGCTCCATCGTAGGCCGCATCATCGCTTAACATCAGGCGAGTTGGCGGCCAAGCGCAAGCCTATTTATAATTAAAAAAAAAAGACTTGCTTTTGTGCTATGATGTATTCTGCGACCTTGGTAGCTTGCCACCAAGGTGCGCGTATCACACGCATGCGTATCGCATGCGCACAACACGTCTTTTTCCACCCCGGCATGCTCCGTAAATACCTGGGCTCGCATTAAAATTGCATAGGATCCCGCTTTTTGCCGCGTATCGTATGTGAAGGAGTCTCCTTACTCCGGGACTGGGGGCCACAGTACCTCATGTACCTACTTGTTTTAAGAAAATGAACAAAAGTAATACAATCAACGAAATAGCTGGGATTTTCAGCGAGAAAAGGAGCTTACGCCGACAGTTGCTCGTGGTACTGTGGAAATTTTCTTATTAGAAATGCTAGGTCAAATTTATTTCTGAATTTGTATAAAGTTGAATCTGAACAGTTCTACACAAAATTTATACATATATACATAGGCCTCCCCCATCGATCTCCAAAAGGGCTGGTTGGAAGCGGCCTGCATCCAGCGTTTCCCTGCGGTCTCTCTTAGGTCGTCTGTCCATCTTGTGGGTGGACGTCCTACGCTGCGCTTACCGGTCCGTGGTCTCCATTAGACAACCTTTCGGTCCCATCGGCCATCTGTTGAAAATGTACCTATAGTTCATAGTTATTTATTTATATCGGAAAGATACATGTCCAATACTGATTAAAAATTATCTTAATATACCTAATTATTACTACTAAATAATTAATTAAACACGTAATTTCATTTTAGTATTAACAAAAAATTACCTTAACAAAACTATAAAAAATTAAATAAGTAATATACATTGTATATAGAGCTAAACTAATTAATCTAGCTAGATATTATCCAACGAATGTACAATATCCAACCATTGACTGAGTTCATTCAAGTTAATTTACTTGTATTTGTATCGCCGCTAACCTCGGTAAAACGCATCTACCTCAGTTTATATATAACATCACTGCGTTAAACGCACAGTGTGCAATTTCGACAGATTATAAGTGGATGAGCTTTTAGGGTAGAAAGATTGTGAAACTAGTCTTTGGATTCTAAAATCTTTAGGACTTATGACGTCACTAAGATGTCTTTCCTTCCCCATTTCACTAAACCTCAACTACTGTCTCCACAGGAACGTGGGCCGCAATTAACATGAGGTTTCCCGCACTGTCCGCGCGCGCGGCCCCGAATTGGGAAGGGCTGCTTTTTGCGCCGCGACCTACGCTGAATATCATAAGCGTGGAAGCGAGCACACGGGGACATTTTTCTTTTGGAGTTTTCATTGGAGTTTCGATTTCAGTGCAAATATTTGACTTTGACTTTGACTTTATATAAGTTGCGTTTCAAAGAAACTTTGATTCACCTTTGATTATATTTTAGAAGTTGAAATAATCATTGCAAACCTAAGATATGTCAGAGTTTTGTATAAAATCAGTGCCGGATTAAGCAAGTGCGAGGCCCGTAGCAAATTCTTTCAAAGAGCCCTTGATCTACTATGGGTGCTTAAGTATAAAGTGGTAAAAAAGTTGGTAGGAAAAGTTGTAACGTTTCACGTTTTTGTGACATCAAATAACTTCTATCTTAATAAGTTTAATTTAAAAAATTACGCTCAGGCAGAGACGAATGGGTTTAAATATGCGGGCCCCCTTTCGCGCGAGGCCCGTAGCAATTGCTGCTCTTTCTACTTGGTTAATCCGGCAAATATAGTACTTAACTTAGGTACCTAACTGTTCTTAAAAATGAAATAGTCTTGGGTGTTCATTTTTAGTGTGCTGATATATTTTACCTTCCTTACTAAGCTGCATCTATACCCTATACCAGTGGTTTCCATTTAGTTTTTCTGTATATACCACTTCAAGAAAGACTTCAAACTCGCGTACCCTTCGAGCTCGGCTCAAGCACACCAAATGCAGTCCGGTCCGGTGCAGACTCAGTTTGTGAGGTCCAGTAAAGTATGAAACGCTGTAGCCAGTCAGTTGGACTGAAATACGGTGTGGTGTGAGGTCTTTCATAGGATTTCTCTTAGTCAGGAGATTGCCACGCGTACCTCTTGATGCAACTTTGCGTACCCCTGGGGGTACGCGTATAATGCGTATAAATTACGAAAAATCCAAAATTGAGCGTCAAATCGCAACAAAACTTGCATAAATATTTGGTTTCCAGTTGTGTCACAATCTTCCCGTGTGCGTTAACTACAGGAGCAGGAGACAGTGCTACGCCCTCTTGTTCCCCGCGAATGGACGACTCTGTCGCTTTTACAGGGTACGATACGATTTCTTAGAAGGAGAAAAAAATTCTACAGAGGTAAATATTTGGAACATTTTTGCACACACGGTCATCTGACCCCAAACTAAGCAAAGCTTGTGATATGGCTGCCAGAGACTGATATACATACATTTATATAGTTTTAAATACATACTTAAATAGATATTAACAACAAGATATAGAACAAACACAAATGTTCATCACATAAATGTTTGTCCTAGGTGGGAATCGAACCCACACCCCCAAGCTCAGAAGGCAGGTTCACTACCAACTGGACCAACGGTCTATCAAATGTGTTTATTCTCCTGATTATTTTTAATAGCCAAAAAGAGATGTTTTTTCCACACTACGATTGAGGTTACATGCACCATACATAAGTACCTACAATTAATTTTCCATATTTACTTAAGTACCACAAGTTTTAGCAGTAGAATTAATCGAGTGAATTGGCTTTTTCTAGCCAATCGTGCTCCATCAGGTGAGTAGGCAGTCAAAAGCAAGCCAATTATTAAATTAAAATATGTACTTTAGATTGGTATACATCAGCTTTTAGCTTCTTTTTTTTATTTGATCGTGTGTTCTAAACATGTTTCAATCCAACTGGGTCCTTACGTTGCGCGTACGTCGCAAAAGACGTTTTTGTCACCACTCGTAACACGATCGGTCCATCTCGTAATTTTAATGTTTTTTCCTATCTCTCCCTTATTAAGGCTGGCAGGGAGCGATTACGGGCTGGCGCTCAGGTTAGACTCTATTGCTATGAAGGTTGACAATAAAATTGTTATTTTTTTTCAGCCATAAGCTGAATATAGGCCTCCCCCATCGATCTCCAAAAGAGCCGATTGGAAACGGCCTGCATCCAGCGTTTTCATGTGGTCTCTTGTAGGTCATCTGTCCATCTTGTGGGTGGACGTCCTACGCTACGCTAACAGGTCCGTGGTCTCCATTCGAGAACCTATTGACCCCATCGGCCATCTGGTCTGCGTGCTATGTGCCCTGCCCACTTCTTTTCAACATGTCAGTCTCATCCGGTGGGCTATGTCGATCACGTAGAGAAACCTCGAGGGTAGCCCTCTCCATAGCCCGGTGGGCAACTTTGAGTTTATGTATGAGTGAGAAAATAAGTTTCAGTGCCGTATGTCATCATTGACAACACACACTGGTCGAAGACTGAAGTATATTGGTTATTGCCGTAAAGTTTTTTTTCTATGGAATAGATAGACTTGACTAGTGGAGGGAGCAGTCCCGCGCACGCGCATGTGCTTTTGTCTGTTTTTTTTTTGTTGTGTTTTGAGGTTTCAAAGTAATAAACCGAGAAACATCACATACTTGAGGTCAAACCGCTTTTTTTACTTTAGTGTTTCACTTGTATTTAATTTCAAAGAAACCAAAAAAAAAAGTCATCAGAAAAGCAGAGTACTAACAGTACAGAGGTGCTTAAATAATAGATTTAAAACTTCAGTAGTTGGTGGTTCCGAACTACGTCAGAAATAGATTGGCGGTGATCCCCAAACTAGGTACAAAGTCTGTTTCTTGGGGTTCGACTGCGCGGGTATATACAGGATGTAAGGGGAACACTCTCGAAGCCAAAAGAAGGTAATTGTACTCATCATTATGCACAACTTTAACTATGGGACCAGCCCTGAAATCGCGAATAAAAAAATCAGCTGTTCTATAGAAAACGGTTATTGACACTCGACAAAATGTATGGAACAGCTGATTTTTTTTTGCCATTTCAGGGTTGGTCCCATACTAAAAGTGGTTCATAATGATGAGTACAATTACCTTATTTTGGCTTCGAGAGTGTTCCCCTTACACCCTGTATAAGATCCTTGGATTTTGATGACAATTTGTTGTCTATGAAAGACGGATACGTAATAGAGTCCGATCCTAGAATAAAACAAATACTGTCTCATAAGGTAACAGTAACCGCGTACCTGCGCGTACCTGCGCGTACAACCCACACATTATACTGCGTTACCTACTTATACACAGTCTTCTATTTCTATTGCAACTAAACGCATTTTTTATAACATTTAGTATGCAGTTAATGTTTTATCTATTACCGTGGGACGTAGATGGATGGAAAGCGAATAAGCGGGCGAAATAATGCGGAAGAATAATATTTTATCAACTGCTAATATGGAATAGGTCTTTATTTTATTTACCCTCTTTACAAATGTCATATTGTAGCAGTGTTAGATTTTTTATATGTATTTTAGAGTGACTGGTGAATGTGACGCGAGCTGAAAATTCTGGTGTTTTTCTGTCTCAACGTACAAGCAATTGCAATTCAACGTGGTATTTATTAGTTAGTTATAGTTTTAGCTTGTATTTTGTTTAGTTAATAAAGGCGCTAGCCCAGGAAAAAAAAAATGACATAAAGTTGTATTTATTTATATATTTGGATTTTTTCTAAACTTACAACGGTCCAGAGACGTCTGTGAGTAATGCAACATTTTTTTAAATAATTTAGTATTTAATACATTTACGTGACGAGCGAAAGTCACCGACATAGCCCACCGGATTAGCAAGTTGAAGTGGCAGTAAGCAGGGCACATATCATGATGGCCGATGGGGCCGAAAGGTTCTGGAATGGAGACCACGGACCAGTAAGCGCAGCGTAGGATGTCCACAAGATGGACAGACGATCAAAAAAAGACCGCAGGGAAACGCTGGATGCAGGCCGCTTCCAACCGGCTCTTTCTGAGATCGACGGGAGAGGCCTATGTCCAGCAGTGGACGTCCTATGGCCGAATTGATGATGATGATGATGACATATACGAGGAAGTGACAGTTGCTACGTGGGGATCTCAGGTTGGTGACCGCAGGGACATAGCTCCTCGCACCAGAGACGCTCCTGCCCTTCACTAGGCTACTCAGTATAAAACTATACAAACTTACATTTAACAACATTTTATTTATGTTACACGGGAATTACTCACGTAAGATTAAGCCAGTTACTCCGACTATAGTTTCAACCGCATTAGACGGCCTTTTTTGCTTGCCTGAGTGCAAAGCGAGACGCAGCCGCGCGCGCGCATTCACCTTGAAAAAGGCCGTCTAATGCGGTTGAAACTATAGTCGGAGTAACCGGCTTAATCTTACGTGAGTAATTCCCGTGTAACATAAATAAAATGTGTGAAAACCACGTCAGTTTCAATTACATTTAACAAATTCCGCACTTTTAGTCCATAATGGTGTATTCTTTCCGTGTACTTTAGAAACAAACACCGTTTAAATAGTACCTCTAGTATAGTATATTTCTCTATGATAGTACTCACGGGACAAAATAGCGAAAGAAAAACGTGAAATTCTAAAGCAGTGTTTAATAAACACCTTTAACGAAACTGGTACAAAGCAATAACGACGAGCTATTTTCCGTTGCTCTACCAAAGGAAAAGTAGATGTGGTTTAATTAGTAGCTTGCAAAGGCGGTATTCCCTGAACGCAGTGCAAAGGGTACAAAAGGGATGTAAAGGGGTAGGCAAGGGGTACCGATAGCTGTTCAATGCTGTTGAAACAGGCTGGGTCATATACGGACGCAATCAGTGTGCGAATAGACTGGGGTAGTTTTAAATTGTGAACAGAAACGTACTTAAAAGTGGGTATATATTTTTAAATATTTTTAAAGTTTTTTTTTTCATCTAGTAAATCAGGATTACGTTTGACCGCTAACTCACCAGATGTTAAGCGATGATGCAGTCTACGATGGAGCCCGCTTGCCTAGAAGAATGATTAGATTTTTTTTCGAAACGCATTCATTCGTAATTTGAAAACACCTAGATTGCCACACCCATTCAGGAACACCCGTGGGGAACATCCATTCAGGCAGCGCATTCCACAGACTAGCACAATTACGGGTTATCGTAATATCAACCATAAAGCTTTGTCAGTTTCTCGTGCCCGCTCTGGCAGTCCGATAGAAAAATAGGTAGGAGGGAATTAGATCGTGCACATCCGATGCACACTCTCCGAAATGTAGGTATCCGATAGTGTATCTTTTATTTCTTTATTTCTGCATGGTGGTTTATTAGGCCATCCCTTCGCTCTCTCTCCCTCTCTTTCTGAGAGAAAGCCTGTGTCCCAGCAGTGAGTACATGATAGGCTGATAATGATGATGATTTCTACACACTTCCCAACATATTATTCCTATTCTCCCTCGGGGATTTTTATCAAAAATTTTGGAAACGTGCGAAAGATATAGCTCTGGCCGGCGAGCGCAGTCTTAAATGACCTCATCAGACGTTTATTTAATCAAAACATAATTATCGTACAGTTTATCGGCCGCCACATATTTTCCACATGAAAATTGTCCTTCGTTATTCGAGGTGCGCGCGCGCCTTACCCGGAGCGGACGCGCGCGTATGGGCGGCGCGGGCGCGTGCCCTCATACTAATGTTACGCTGGTAGGGTGTCCAGGCAACACGCGCAAGAGCGTACAAAATGGAGTGATCGTGATTACGATTGACACTCCAATCTAATACAAATTCAGTAAAAAAAAATTACACTTGTAGCACTAGCTTTTAAGTGTTTTCTGTTTGTAATTTTAGCTTCTGGTATATACAATAATGAGTTTCTATCTATCTATCTATTGGTGTAAAATAAAACTAAAATACGGTGTAATAAACGAATAAATTGGAGACCAAACAACGGTTAAAGATACCTTGGAACATACGATTAAAAGACATATTAAAATTCTAAATGGAGATGGGCCGGACGTAGACAGATTGAATGACCAAAAATGGGCGGGACTTTAAGGCAAGCGCAAACCTGGCCAAAAATGAGATGAAATGAATGATGTAAGAAACATAGTAGGAAAGTAATGGACCACACAGTAGCCCTAGATAGGAAAAATTTGAAGAAACTGGAGTAGGCCTTCACTCAAAATAGGGAGACATATTCAATACACACAAAACAAGACAAAAATGTTTTTTTTTATATATACTTACTAGCTTCCGCCCGCGGCTTTGCCCGCGTTGTTCTAGGGAAAAATTATGAAGTTCTCACTAAAAAGCTTTATTTTAGGACGCTACTAAATACGTTTTATGTATTTCATCCTGGATATTGATGATCGGTAGGTACACGATGCTTTATGAGTAGGAGATCTAAAGTTAAATTCCTGGCCTTGCTGGGCCGCTTGCGGCCTAGCGAACCACGCGACCTAGATTTTTTTTTTCTTTTTTGTACGTCACTTGTGCTTGACACTCGCCCTCGCGGGCCGCTTGCGGCCCAGCGAACCGCGCGACCTAGAAAGTTTTTTTTTTCCTTTTTTTGTACGTCACTTGTGCTTGACACTCGCCCTCGCGAGCCGCTTGCGGCCCAGCGAACCACGCAACCAAGAATGTTTTTTTTTTTCTTTTTAGTAAGTCACTTGTGCTTGACACTCACCCTCGCAGGCCGCTTGCGGCCCAGCGAACCACGCAACCTAGAAAGTTTTTTTTTCTTTTTTGTACGTCACTTGTGCTTGACACTCGCCCTCGCGGGCCGCTTGCGGCCCAGCGAACCACGCAACATAGAAAGTTTTTTTTTCTTTTTTGTACGTCACTTGTGCTTGACACTCGCCCTCGCGGGCCGCTTGCGGCCCAGCGAACCGCGCAACCAAGAAAGTTTTTTTTTCTTTTTTGTACGTCACTTGTGCTTGACACTCGCCCTCGCGGGCCGCTTGCGGCCCAGCGAACCGCGCGACCTAGAAAGTTTTTTTTTTCCTTTTTTTGTACGTCACTTGTGCTTGACACTCGCCCTCGTGGGCCGCTTGCGGCCCAGCGAACCACGCAACCAAGAATGTTTTTTTTTTTCTTTTTAGTAAGTCACTTGTGCTTGACACTCACCCTCGCGGGCCGCTTGCGGCCCAGCGAACCACGCAACCTAGAAAGTTTTTTTTTTCTTTTTTGTACGTCACTTGTGCTTGACACTCGCCCTCGAGGGCCGCTTGCGGCCCAGCGAACCGCGCGACCTAGAAAGTTTTTTTTTTCCTTTTTTTGTACGTCACTTGTGCTTGACACTCGCCCTCGCGGGCCGCTTGCGGCCCAGCGAACCACGCAACCAAGAATGTTTTTTTTTTCTTTTTAGTAAGTCACTTGTGCTTGACACTCACCCTCGCGGGCCGCTTGCGGCCCAGCGAACCACGCAACCTAGAAAGTTTTTTTTTTCTTTTTTGTACGTCACTTGTGCTTGACACTCGCCCTCGCGGGCCGCTTGCGGCCCAGCGAACCACGCAACCTAGAAAGTTTTTTTTTTTCTTTTTTGTACGTCACTTGTGCTTGACACTCGCCTTCGCGGGCCGCTTGCGGCCCAGCGAACCGCGCAACCTAGAAAGTTTTTTTTTCTTTTTTGTACGTCACTTGTGCTTGACACTCGCCCTCGCGGGCCGCTTGCGGCCCAGCGAACCGCGCGACCTAGAAAGTTTTTTTTTTCTTTTTTTGTACGTCACTTGTGCTTGACACTCGCCCTCGCGGGCCGCTTGCGGCCCAGCGAACCACGCAACCAAGAATGTTTTTTTTTCTTTTTAGTAAGTCACTTGTGCTTGACACTTACCCTCGCGGGCCGCTTGCGGCCCAGCGAACCACGCAACCTAGAAAGTTTTTTTTTTCCTTTTTGTATGTCACTTGTGCTTGACACTCGCCCTCGCGGGCCGCTTGCGGCCCAGCGAACCACGCAACATAGAAAGTTTTTTTTTTCTTTTTTGTACGTCACTTGTGCTTGACACTCGCCCTCGCGGGCCGCTTGCGGCCCAGCGAACCACGCAACCTAGAAAGTTTTTCTTTTCTTTTTTGTACTTCACTTGTGCTTGACACTCGCCCTCGCGGGCCGCTTGCGGCCCAGCGAACCACGCAACCTAGAAAGTTTTTTTTTTCTTTTTTGTACATCACTTGTGCTTGACACTCGCCCTCGCGGGCCGCTTGCGGCCCAGCGAACCACGGAACCTAGAAAGTTTTTTTTTTCTTTTTTGTACGTCACTTGTGCTTGACACTCGCCCTCGCGGGCCGCTTGCGGCCCAGCGAACCGCGCGGCCTAGAAAGTTTTTTTTTTTCTTTTTGGTAAGTCACTTGTGCTTGAAACTTGCCCTCGCGGGCCGCTTGCGGCCCAGCGAACCGCGCGACCTAGAAAGTTTTTTTTTTCTATTTGGTAAGTCACTTGTGCTTGACACTCGCCCTCGCGGGCCGCTTGCGGCCCAGCGAACCACGCAACCCAGAAAGTTTTTTTTTTCTTTTTTGTACGTCACTTGTGCTTGACACTCGCCCTCGCGGGCCGCTTGCGGCCCAGCGAACCACGCAACCTAGAAAGTTTTTTTTTTCTTTTTTGTACGTCACTTGTGCTTGACACTCGCCCTCGCGGGCCGCTTGCGGCCCAGCGAACCGCGCGACCTAGAAAGTTTTCTTTTTCTTTTTGGTAAGTCACTTGTGCTTGAAACTTGCCCTCGCGGGCCGCTTGCGGCCCAGCGAACCGAGCAACCTAGAATTTTTTTTTCTCTCTTTTTTTACGTCACTTGAGCTTGACACCCGCCCTCGCGGGCCGCTTGCGGCACAGCGAACCGCGCGACCTAGAAAGTTTTTTTTTTTCTATTTGGTAAGTCACTTGTGCTTGACACTCGCCCTCGCGGGCCGCTTGCGTCCCAGCAAACCACGCAACCTAGAAAGTTTTTTTTTTCTTTTTTGTACGTCACTTGTGCTAGACACTCGCCCTCGCGGGCCGCTTGCGGCCCAGCGAACCGCGCGACCTAGAAAGTTTTTTTTTTCTTTTTGGTAAGTCACTTATGCTTGACACTCACCCTCGCAACCTAGATTTTTTTTGCGGCTTGCTAAATCTGTTATATCTATATATCTTTTATATATTTTTTATATATCTGTTATATAAACAGTCATAGAGTTGAGTGATTGAAATTATCCTACAAGAACTTACATATTGTCGGTATAAAATAGCCTTAGTCTTAATCCAGGCAATATGCTACCTCCATACCAAATTTCATCGAAATCCGTTAAACAGTCACAGAGTTGAGTGATTGATGTTATACTACAGGAACCATAGATTTTTTCCGGGTAAAAAGTCATGTGATAGTCCAAGGAATATTGTACCTTCATACCAAATTTCATCAAAATCCGTTAATTTAGGGAATATGCTACCTCCATACTAAATTTCATCGAAATCCGGAGTTAAGTGATCAAAGTTATCCTACAGGAACCACTCATTTTCCCAGGATCAGAATTAGGTTTTTACAATATTATTCAGTGTATAATCTACCTCCATACCAATTTCACCAAAATTTGTTTAACAGTTACATAGTTGTGTGATTGAAGTTATCCTACAGGAACTGTAAAATTTTCCGGGATACAAAGTATTGTGTGTTTTAATATGGCTCCTTGTCTATTTCTTTACCAAATTTCATATTTATTTGTTGAGCCGTTGTGAAAAAGAATGATTATATCATCCCACGGAAACTGTGAAATTTTCCGGGATAAAAAGTGGCTTGTGTTGCAATGTGGCTGCTTGCCTGTTTGTATACCAAATTTCATACTTATTTGTTGAGCCGTTGTGGAGATTTGTGTAATTGAAATTATCCTACAGGAACCGTGCATTTTTTCGGGATAAAAAGTAGCCTATGTGTTAATCCAGGGTATAAGCTATATACATTCTAAATTTCATCCAAATCGGACCAGTAGTTTCGGCGGTGACTTCAGCCAAACATACACACTTACACACTTACACACTTACACACTTACACACTTACACACAAACTTTCGCATTTATAATATTAGTAAGATTAATAATATTGAGATTCAAGAAAGAGATCAATCGGCGAATCCAACTCGGCTGGGCAGCGTTCGGTAAACTTCGCAACGTCTTCTCATCTAAAATACCTCAGTGCCTTAAGACGAAAGTCTTCGACCAGTGTGTGTTACCAGTGATGACATACGGCACTGAAACGTGGTCTCTCACTATGGGCCTCATAATCAAGCTCAAAGTAGCACAACGAGCTATGGAGAGGGCTATGCTCGGGGTTTCTCTACGAGATCGAATCCGAAATGAGGAGATCCGTAGACGAACGAAAGTCACCGACATAACCCACCGGATTAGCAAGTTGAAGTGGCAGTGGGCAGGGCACATATCACGCAGAACAGATGGCCGATGGGGCCGAAAGGTTCTGGAATGGAGACCACGGACCGGTAAGCGCAGCGTAGGACGTCCACCCACAAGATGGACAGACGACCTAAAAGAGACCGCAGAGAAACGCTGGATGCAGGCCACTTCCAACCGGCCCTTTTGGAGATCGATGGGGGAGGCCTATGTCCAGCAGTGGACGTCCTATGGCTGAAATGATGATGATGATGAATATTGAGATTGACTGTAACCGAACTACTGTATTGATTTGACTGTAATCATGATTGAAATTTTGCATGCTTTTCAAAAATGAATATAAAAAGTAAAGGCTTTTAAAAGCATATTCCTCGCGCAGAGAATTTATTTGGCAATGGGAATGCAACCATCGTTCTTGGTAATCCACACGGTCAACTTCTTAATTTTGATTTTTAGTGTGTAATAATACAGTTTTTTTTTCTTTGCTTCGTACACCTTTGTACATTTTTTTTTTCAAGGTCAAAATATTTATTTCTGCATCACTTAGATTACATTATAAAAAGAAAATTAATGAAAACATAAAATATAAACAACTAAAAACTACTTGAAAAATTACAAACTAATACTAATATATAAAATTAGTTCTGGTTCTGGTTCTGGTTCTATCCTTTGTACATACACAAATAAATTAGTTTAAAGTTTTAATCTTCACTTCTAAGTACGCCATATAAACTCCATACTTGCTTTGCGGGAAAGGGACAGAGTATCGTTCCTTTCTAATCCGCCAAAACTTCAAACGTTTACGTAACGAAACTTTATTTACCGATATACATTATTTCTTCAGTAAACGTATCTTTGTAATTATATTTTTACTAAGCGTGTTATATTTAACAAATTAAACATCTGTTTAAAGCAATATTCGAATTTTTGTCTCATTTCTGAACGGAAATGTTGGTCACTCCGTCCAAATTGACGCGCAAGCCCAATTTAGGCGTCCATTATTAAAGTAGCGTGCCCATAGTTAGAGCATCGGCAAAATGCTCAAGAACAAGACAATGAATTTTTAATGCTCTTTTTCACATTGTTTCACGGCACAGGAAAATTTTCCTATGAAAATTCAATGACCATTGTCTGTTAATTTTAATAATGCTTTATTAAATTTAACAGTCCTACCTTAATATAAAGACCTACGGATAGTAGGTAGGTATGTGTAACAAAAATATGTATGTCAGTATTTATCATAGTCCACTGCCAATCAAATGTCAATCTCCATGGACTCCCCGGGTCCGTACCATTTGTAAACTTTTTTTTGTTTGTTAGTTATTAGGTAAGTACTAATTATGTCGTCGGTCCATCTAGTGGGAGGCCTACCTACGCTGCGTCTTCCGGTTCGTGGTCTCCACTCAAAAACCTTTCTTCCCCATCGGTTATCGGTTCTTCGAGCGATGTGGCCTGCCCATTGCCACTTCAACGCAAATTTTAACAGCTATGTCGGTGACTCTGGTTCTTTGGCGAATATCCACGTTTCGGATTCTATCGCGCAAAGAAACTCCGAGCATAGCTCTCTCCATTGCCCCCTGTGTGACTCTGAGTTTTTCCAAAAGGCCAACAGATAAGGACCACGTGTCAGTACCGTATGAAGTGTTTAAATGTATAATTATGTTTGTTCGCACTGTACCGCTGAACGTATTTGGATGAATGAAATTTGGTATTTTGGTAGCATGCTTTGTACTAACAAAAGCTTTTTATCTCGAAAAACGTTCTTAGATAGCAAGTAAAATCGCGGGGTACTAATAGTTGAGTTATACAGGTTGTAATGGGAACACTCTCGAAGCCAAAAGAATGTAAAATTGTACTCATTATTATGAACCACTTTTAGTATGGGACCAACCCTGAAATCGCGAAAAAAATAATCAGCTGTTCCATACATTTTGTCGAGTGTCAATGACCGTTTTCTATAGAACAGCTGATTATTTTTTTCGCGATTTCAGGGTTGGTCCCATAGTAAAAGTGTTTCATAATGATGAGTACAATTACCTTCTTTTGGCTTCGAGAGTGTTCCCCTTACACCCCGTATACACTTTTTACCAATTCAAATACTAGTAATATTTAAAGACACTCTAAATTCAGTAACAGAAAAATAAGGTATCTACTTCGTTGGTAAAAAATAATATATATAGGAACCTATCAATTAGCTAACGACCTTCGACCATTTCTTTTTACTTTTATCAGTAGTCGTTTCTGTTTCTAGAACAGCAAAAGGTTAAATAAGTAGTTACTTAGCTTTTAAGTCAGCGTCGTTGTATTTGTCTGTTTCCCCTTATGGTTCTTTTTTGTGTTCATTACTTAATTAAATTAAATGGACCAGGCCTCCTCATTTGCCATCTGTTAAAAATTCCATGTATACTACCATAGATATATAGATAGACTGCCCCGGTGGCTCAGTTGGTAGTGAACCTGTCTTCTGTGCTTGGGGGCGTGGGTTCGATTCCCATCTAGGACAAACATTTGTGTGATGAACATTTGTGTTTGTTCTATGTCTGGGTGTTAATATCTATTTAAGTATGTATTTAAAAATATATATGTACGTATATCAGTTTCTGGCAGCCATATTACAAGCTTTGCTTAGTTTGGGGTCAGATGACCGTGTGTGCAAAAATGTCCCAGATATTTATTATATACAATTCCCATAGAGTCACAATCTCTCAGTGAAAACAGTCAAAAAACGTCCGAGCGTCATTGTACATACATTGTATCAAATGATATACTTCACAGTGCCACATTTACTCCAATTTAGACGTTATGTCGCTTGCATTGTGTTCAACGTTAGTTGTCCGTTATTTCATCGTAGCTCTGGCATCGCGAATCGCTGTAATAGGAAAGCGGTTACCTTGTAACTAGCCAAAAGTCGGCGCAATTCGACGAGTGGGCCGAGTTTTGGTTCAGAATTTTTTTGGCACGATTGTGACTCTATATGTATTGAATCTCGATGAAGTATCCATAAATATTTTTATGTGTATTATTCAAAACCGTCTTAGAAATTCGTATTTTCATACCCAATGTGGTTTTCAATCTAACCTTTTCAAAATTAGACGTGAACTTTCTTAAAAATAGACAAGCGCGTTTGTTTGAAAAGTGTAAAAATGACCGGCCTTACTGAACAGAACATCCCATCTCATCATCTCTGATTTCAGTGCGATACCAGAATACAATTTTTACAAAAAAAACTACCTACACGAGTAAGTTATTCTAAAAATCTAGAAGCGTTTAAAAAGACCTTGTTATGTTGATATCCTTGCACACGATGTGTCATTGTTTACTTATACAGGCCCTGTTCACATTACAGACGCATTAGATGCGTTCTACTAACTGCCTTTATTTTTACTGATTTTATTCTCGCCTATGTTTTAATTACCCATAATATCTCATTTCCGACACCGAAAAAAAACTCATCCTCACATCTGAGGAGGTGAAGAACAAAACCTCACTTTTCCACTTTTGAAAATTTCGTATTTTTTTTTCTTTGGGCAAAAAATGATAAGTTGATTGAAGCATGTAAGTAAAACCTTGTCAAAAACACCTCTTTTCCTTTATAAATTTTCATTTGAAAACGAGAGTTTCGAACAAAACTACACTGTTCCGTTGAAAAAGAGAAAATCCGTCAAGAAATTTTTATGTATTCTCTTAAATTTGAAAAACTGGAAATGTGAGGTTTTGTTCTTCACCTCCTCATCTAGCAAAGCTGATAATCCCACGCCAATCTGCGTCCGGTTTTTCCGCTCCTTTATTTCGCGGACCTGAAAGGTGTGGAATGTACTTTCTCCCGAAAGTCTTCCTGCCAAGATTCAACATGAGGCGTTTCAAAATGGGTGTCAACAGCTACCTCTCCGGGCTGGTAAAGCACCGACAACACCGTTAGTGTTGCAGGTGTCCATCATTATTTTGTTCCCACTGCTGGTACTTCCCAGAGAGAGAGAGAGAGAGAGAGAGAGAGAGAAGATGGGCACTAATCTGTTCATAATCTGTTCTTAATTGTAAACAACGCGTTATGTATTTTTATTTTATCTATACTAATTTTATATAAATGAAAGATTTGATTGTTTGTTTGTGTGTTTGCATTGAATAGGCTCCGAAACTACAGAACCGATTTGAAAAATTCTTTCACTGTTGAGAAGTTACACTATCCCCGGGTGACATAGGCTATATTATATTTTAAAAAAATAGGGATCCTTGCGTAAACTTCAATTATGTAACCCAAGGTGAAAAAAATACGATTTACACCCGTGCGAAGCGATGGACCCGGGTATGTCCTAAAACTGCGACCAGAATCACCGGAGGATGGGCAGCAGCGTCCTATTAGTACACGGTGAACGAACTGCGATCCCCAAGCCGCCTGCCAAGCGTGGGGATTATGGAAAAACCCTCTCGAGGGAGGCCTTTGTCCAACAGTGGACGTTTAATGGCTGCTGGTGTGTGTGTGTGAAGCCACCCTGGCTTCACACACACACACGCGTTGCTAGTTATTTATATACCTAAACAAATTGCAATCTCACAAAACATTATATCTCCTATTATCGGTTCAGAACTGGATTATAATTTTAAAAATATGTGTGAACATAAAAACAAAATGAGCAGACATGGATGAGGTTAGCGCTTAATATGTACAAACTGTCCATAAACCCGCAGAGCGCACACTACCGCTACAAGTGTCGCGGAGTGTACTCAGAAACTTTGAAAATACTGTGTAGCGTTTGGCAGTTTTATGTGCCTTTACGAAAACTTTTTAGCACCATGAAGAATTCAAGACAAAACAAAACAGAGTTCGCGTGGAACGTGGAACATGTGCAACATCTGTAATGTGAACGATACGTTACAAGATTGTATATTTTTATTTAATTAAGCAATAATCGTACTTATTACCTACTTCATGTGAAGGTGACACTTATTCTTATTATGTTCTAGCTTTAGCCAATAGGAGAAGAGAATAAAAATAAATTTATGTCTTTATTTATTTTAATGTACGAGTAAGAGCTGGTATATTTTTGTTACAAGGTAAGAAGGTATTTTATAGATTACTTTTAATAAAAGTATAACTTTTATGTTCATACGCCACCTACTCGTTATCCAATAGAAACCGTTAAGGGCGCGCGGCAATCTCACTCGGCAATTCAACGTTTTTAAAGATAAAGAATCACTGAGTGAGAATTTTTAGAAACCGATTGGGTTTTATCTTAAGAATAAAATACAAATAGTGTAAGACAAAGGTAGAAATAAAAAACAATTTTTCGAGATAGAAAAAAAAACCTATTTGTAGAGTTTTTTACCTGTTTTTAGATCTTCTCCGTATTTTTTTTAGTTTCATCCGTGATTTTTTTTTCTCAAATAATATTGAAAACATTCGAAAGAGTTGCAACATTTTCGGGATACAAAATTTGTTGATCCATAAGTGCCATCCATAATTGTTCGTCCCCGCTCTGGCAATCCGATGTAGAAATGGGCAGGAATCAGATCATGCAGATCCGTCGCTGAACAGATTTTGATCAAACATAGCTAAGAAACATCGCAATAAAACCTGATTTCAATTGATAAAACAACATCCAAATCGGTCCATACCTTCTTCGTTCCATCCTCAGAGCAAATATAAATAAATACAGAGGGTCTACCGCGAACACGAAAAGTGAAACCACTTTTTGAAACATGTGTGCGTAGTTGAAGTTCGTGTCGTGTAATTCATCAAAATGGGTGATAATATAAATACTTAAGTGTGGAAATATTCCATCCTTCTTCTTATTTACTTCTGTGTTGTTTTTCAGTTCTTAACACTGCAAGAAGTCATTGTTTCTTTTTAAATTGGATGTTTTCAGTACGACGTTCTGACAAGAAATTCACGTAGTTTTAAATGCGTATGTGTGCGTGAGCCGTGTATTTATTGGGAATTCACGTAGTTTTGGAAGCGATTTTGGCGTCACTTTGGCAGTGCGCCGTAGGGACTCTGTATTTTTATTGCTCTGAGGTTCCATCGCATAAAATATATTTTTTGTGTAGATTGTAAATTCTTTTCTCTTATAAAACACCGTGCGGTTGCAACTAGGCTTTCACTCGAGCCGCAGCTTTCTCAAACGAACATTTCAATATTTTCATAAAGCTAGTTGGAGGGCCGAACAGTGACTTAGATTGTATGTTTGAAAAATTTACGGTTCCCGGGAAATATCCAAGGTAATATTACAACGTTTCTAATCCGTACTGCCAAAGATTGGAACAGCCTGCCCGCTTCCTTGTTTCCTGAGAGATATAACCTGGGCATTTTCAAGGCCAGAGTGAATAGGTATCTTCTAAGTCTGCGTGCTTCATCTTCGACCACATCGTCGCTTACCAACAGGCGAGTTAACGTCGCGTTAAAAAAAACCGCACAGCTACCTTTTAAATAAACATAACACATTGGAACTAATTTCTTAGAAAACGTTACACATTTCAACCCTACCTTGCTCGTAATTCGAAGTAATTTGTTGTACACATTCTTCTATTGGTATTCGTACACAGAAATTAGGTTTGCAAACCTTGCATTGACAGTGTGACGGAGTACCGATGTGAGATAGCCTTCTGTAGCAACCAGGTTCCACTGTGACAACGGACAATACCACACTGTATGATAAACAGGTGTGTACCCAGCTCTAGCATGTTTATGAACTAGTTTCAATGATGTATTTATGCTTAGTTTGGCTAGAATTATGCGTAACTAACTGCGACTAGCTGTTTTACCCACGTGGAATACCCCAGAAGAATCGTATACCTATGTTTGAGCAGATTGCCCATCCTCTCTCTCAGAGATAAGGCCTGTGCCCTAGGAGCGGAGAAAAACGTCCAGCCAGTAAACGTCCACTTCTTAACAACAGCCTCCCTATTAGAGAGAGGTGTTGCCATAATCCCCACGCTTGGCAGGTGGCTTGGGGATCGCAGTACGTTCACCATGTATTAATATGACGCTGCTGTCCATCCTCCGGTGGTTCTGGTCACAGTTTTAGGACATACCCGAGTGTTCACTATGGTACTTCGAAAACCATTATGAATTAGTTTTAAAGGTAACTAAAAATTGTTTTCAAGAGAAACTAGCGTAAATAAATAAATCGTTGAATTATCAAAGTTACATATTTTGTGAAACATTTTTGTGGCATACCGAACCCGCTTTAAAATCTTAGTCTAGTAGTAAAATTGACTGCACAGTTGAATTATAAGTCTTGTAATATGATAATGAATAAAAAATGAAACTCAAACCGTTTAAGTTTGTTATTATGTAATTACTAGCTGCGCCCCGCGGTTTCACCCGTGAAGTGATGAAAAATGATGATGATGATGATGAAAAGTATTTCACTCTCTATGTCAAGTATTTCACTACCTATGTCATTCTCTGGCTCTTGAACTATACCCATGCAAAAAATCAGGTCGATCCGTCGTTCCGTTGCAGCGTGAAAGAGGAACAAACATCCATACATACAAACTTTCGCGTTTATAATATTTATTATTTATTTATTATCAAAAACACTTATAACACCATTACAGATAAACTAAAGCGATGCTATAACAACTTAAATAAATTTTAACTATTTTAATTTTAAGGTACAAAAATGTATTGTATATATATATATTAGTAGGATTTACACGTAAATTAACTAACATAAAACAACCCCTCTTCTTTTCTTCATTACAGCTGGTAGACATTAAGCATTTATCCGCCAGAAGCTGTAAATAATTGCAAAATTATGAATTCCGGCGGCGCAGCGCGGTCATTTGTTCACTTGTAACAGACTCGGACAGTGTTTTATGGGGGAAACCTCATTTTCCTAGAGAGGTAATGAGATCTGTAAATGTACTTTCGGTAAAGAATAATAATTTTTTGAAAATAAAAAGAACCGACTTCATGACTATACCTACATTTACAAACTAAAAAGTAGAAAATATTGTTTAATATTACGACTGAAATACTTTGTATCTATGGTCATGAAAAATTTAACGAAAAACAAAAGGGCCCGGTCGCCATGGAGACACTTTTTTTTAAGTTCTATTCTAGGTACAGCGGCCTTATTATAGAAGTTTGATTGTGATCGAGATTGCATCCCGTCCCGTTCGCATATATTTACTCGCACCACGTGCGTAAGTGAGATGGCATGCGATCGCGATCACAATCCGAATCATCCGTAATAAGGCATCTGTTCCTCTTTACCTCAGATTTTGCAAAAAGCTCGCTCAATGTCGATAAAAAAAATATGGGACCAGGCCAAAGCCTATTGGTTGTTTGTTATTTAGGCTTGGTGGATAAGTTCGTTATCGTTTGTTGTTGTGTTTGTTTGGGTATTAACCGAATGATTTTAGTGAAGACCACATTTTTTATTGCAATTTCATTCCGTAGTTCCTACATGGTTGCCTGGTAGAGACCGCCTGTTTAAAGCCTAGACAAAAGTTTAATTGTTTTGTATCTGTTTTCTTTGTTTGTGTTTTTTTGTAGTGTTTTTTTCAATAAAGAACGTTCCTGAGGTCTTACAGAAGACAGACAGACGGACAACGAAGTGATCCTAAAAGGGTTCTTTTTTTCCTTTTGAAGTACGTAACCCTAAAAAGTACCTATAGACCAGGGTCGAAGCCTTCAAAAATGGTAAAAAGTGAAAAAAAATAGTAGTAGGATGAAACCCATTAGAAAAGGAGGGGAATATGATAAAAATTAAAGGAAAAATAAATTACGGGCGATCTGAGTTCGGGAAAGGGAGGGGGTGAGTTTTTAAGGGTAAAAAATGGTTTATCTTGATTTCCGGTAAAACTACAAGTCCTATGAAAAAAAGTTAAATGGCAAAGTTGTAGGTAATAAAAAGATCTACAACTTTTATATAAACAATTTTTTTACATAACCTCAAAATTTATGTGAAAAATTCAAATAACCAAGTTTTTGGTTTTTTAATTTTATTTTTTTCAAAAAAAATATTTTTTCTACGAAATTTGGTGAAAACTTACCTTTTTATGTCCCAAATACACTGTAATTTATTTGATTTAAAATATTTATTTTTTCACCTTATTTTGACTTAATATCAAAAAAGCACCCTAATTTTCAATCGAAAATTCTCGTGTCAAAATATTAGCTTTTTCTAAAAAGTCGGTGTGCTTTTTGTTCGTTGAAATCTCTACTTTCTGATGGTTAAAAAAAAATATACATTACAATAGTAAATGTTCTCAGAAAATGCAAAAAATCGAAATAAACCCTATTTAAAAAAAAAAATTATCACTATGTACAATTTTGAGCTATTTATTAAAATTTACACTTTAATTATTCAAAAAACGTAAGATTCGATATTAAATTGATAACCGAAAAAATTGTAAATCGAAATATACTACTGTAAATAACAAACAAATTAGTTAATAAATTTAATAATTAATAAGACATCTACAATATTTCGAGAAAGTTGTATAATCTTCTTTAAATAATATTTGTAGATGCCTATTTATTACTGATATAAGTAAAGGGTTAGGTCAGGGGGAAGTAAAATCCATAATCCTTTCAGCAACTTTACAGTATATTATAATATTATCCTTAAAGCTTTTAGCACTTTCCCATTGATATCCTTTTCCATTACATTTCATAATTAACGCTTATTCGTATTGATCTTTTGGTCCTTTTAAATCAATTAAATTCAAATAATCATGACATTTCTTTTCTCAAACCAGGTTCTGGAAATGTAAAGGATTTATTTTTCAAGTCTAACAGTTTCAAACATGAATCCTTCAAAAATATTGTTGCATTTCTGCATTGTTTTTCCGATTGCGATACAACATCTGGATTTGCCGGAAAAGGAAAGAAAAGTATCGTAAATTCATTATTAGACGCAAAAAATTTGTCAAATTTGGCCAATGTTTTTTATAATAAACATTCAAGTAAAGAAGATATAAAAAAAATTGATTACAGTTAATCAAATCTATTTATAAATGTAAAAATGAAAAAACAACACTGAATCAATTAAGATTTCAAAAATATCAGTTGGCAAAAATTAAATCATCTTTCATTTTGGCAAACCTCCCACCTACAGAAGGAGCAGCAGAACAACATTGTTACAGGGCATATTATCAGCTTCAAACTTGGTTGGGTAACGAACTGACAGCAACAGATTGGGGCTGGAAACAACATCAACGTGGCATTATGCCCAAATTTACAGAAAAGGAATTAATTCCGGAAGTATTGCTTAAAACTATTTGCTGCAGCTGTGAAACTGGATGCAACAGTTTAAAATGTGGCTGCCGAAAACATGGTTTAAAATGCACAAATTTATGCTCAAATTGTCATGGATCTGAAAATTGCTCCAATATAGAAGAAAAAACCTACGAAGAAGTTAATGATTCAGATGAAATTGTGGATGAAGAACCAATGCAGACTGGAAATAATATTGGAGACGAAGAAGCTGATGGTCTTGAAGATTTCGAAGATCAACTAGAATTGGAAAGGTTTGTCGAATCTGACGATGAAGAAATGCCATCAAAGAGACAAAAACTAATGGATAAGTGATTAGACATGTATATTTATATTTTCTGAGATTTTCTATGACATGAATGTAATGAGAATTTAATAAATAAACTTTTTAACTGAAAAAATTGCAACAATCACATTTTTTTGATGAAATTGTACATAATGATAAAAAAAAATATTTTTAATTAGGGTTTATTTCGATTTTTTGCATTTTCTGAGAACATTTACTATTGTAATGTATATTTTTTTTTAACCATCAGAAAGTAGAGATTTCAACGAACAAAAAGCACACCGACTTTTTAGAAAAAGCTAATATTTTGACACGAGAATTTTCGATTGAAAATTAGGGTGCTTTTTTGATATTAAGTCAAAATAAAGGTGAATTTTTTTTTATTTTAAATCAAATAAATTACAGTGTATTTGGGACATAAAAAGGTAAGTTTTCACCAAATTTCGTAAAAAAAATAATAATATTTGAAATAAATAAAATTAAAAAACCAAAAACTTGGTTATTTGAATTTTTCACATAAATTTTGAGGTTATGTAAAAAAATTGTATAAATAAAAGTTGTAGATCTTTTTATTACCTACAACTTTGCCATTTAACTTTTTTTCATAGGACTTGTAGTTTTACCGGAAATCAAGATAAACCATTTTTTACCCTTAAAAACTCACCCCCTCCCTTTCCCGAACTCAGATCGCCCGTAATTTATTTTTCCTTTAATTTTTATCATATTCCCCTCCTTTTCTAATGGGTTTCATCCTACTACTATTTTTTTTTGTTTCAAAAATTATCGACCCTGGTCTACTAATAGTAGGTAGTTCATTAAGCGAGGTATGAAGAGTATGTAGTAGCAATGTAGTAAGGAATAGGTAATGCGATCTCCTTAGATAAAGTATATAAAAAATCTTTGGCGATCTCCTTGTACGGAGAGTGGCGAACACGAGTGTCGTAGAGACGCCTTATTTGACTTACGAATATTAAACAGAAACTGATACATACCAAAACCAGTGAGTATAAATCAGAGATAAATCAATCAACGCGATCATATTAAAACACCAATGACACTAATATTGTGAAAAAGTTGCACAGTAACAAACAGAACACAAAAAGACAGTAATAGTAATACTGACTCTGAAACAGTGATTACACTGTGCAATTTAGTTCTTTAGCCTCAGATTAGATAAACTAGGGAGATATGGTAAGGGTACTAACACCGACATAGCTGTTAAAATTTGCAAGCCGATAACCGATGGGGAAGAAAGGTTCTGGAGTGGAGACCACGAACCGGAAGACGCAGCGTAGGGACGCCTCCCACTAGATGGACCGACGACATTGTGAGAGTCGTGGGCATCCAGTGGATGCAAAAGGCAGGCTGTCGTTCAGTGTGGAGGTTAAAGGGGGAGGCCTATGTTCAGCAGTGGACGTCTTTTGGCTGATGATGATTATGACTAACAGACTTATGGATTCGGTACGCCGGATTACCGTCTGACCAACGGGAGAGAAAGATAAATTTTTCTCTTTCTGTTTTGTTGGTTGGGCGGCGGTCCGTCAGCGAAGTCCGTCACGTTTGTTAAGCACTTATGATGGCGTAGCGAATTCGATGGCATCAGCGTTGATATATTTAGTCAAACTCACCCTGCAGACGACCTTGCCGCCTTCTTTTGCATCTGGACTATAAGTTAGTTCATTGGTGTAACTGCAAGTTTCTTAGAGTGCGTGAAAAATGTGTAAATAAGCCGTATTTACAGTTTATGCGTTAAGCGGTATAGTGAAAAGAGTGGGTGAAACACTCAGACATTTGCACCCAAAAGATGACTGTACCATATCATATCTCTCTTGTTTGTCTGGTCTGAGCCTTTAGCTCACTTACTGAGCGTGATTACAAAAAAAATGCGCTAAATTGACGACGAAAACGACGAGTTTACGAGTAAATAAATGGCTGGACTGATCTTATTTAACTTTAACAAGAAAGTAGGGCTGTATCATAAGAACAGAGACAGGATACTTTTGACTCCGAGAAAAATGCGACATAACTGGAAATCGCGATTAAAAACATCAGGCACAATCACTGTTATAAAAGCTAAAGGCTACACGGAAAAAAATGCTCGCGAAATTTGTTTCCGACCAAGAATATTTTTATTCTCAGGAATATTGTTTAATATCAAGTAAATAAATGCTTGAATTAATAATAATGTCTTAGAACAACAAAACTGATACTCTTCGCGAAAAACAATATTATTCTCATTATATTTACTACAAACAAAACAATTATTATTCCTTCAAGAATATCTGGGTGTTGGGTAAACAATTTATATTTTTTTCAAATTAAGATTTTTTTGTATCTTATTGTGAGAAAATATAGTATAGGACCAAGAACTATAAAACTTTGATTCAGAACCTGTGACACTTTACTTTAACTAAAACTTTTAACTTGTTAACTCAAGAATATCTTTTTGATTCAAAAAAATATTGTCTTACTTTAAATAATGTATTATTCTCATAAATCGGAAAGTAGGAACGTCTTATTTAAAGAAAAATAAATTTCGTATGAAGAAAAATATTTTTATTTTGATGTAAATTTAAGTATTGAATGAATAATGTAAAATGAATCAAAATAAGATAGGGTTACGTTTCCTATTAAGAAAACACTTGTTTGGTTCAAGATATTTTTTTTTGGGTTAAGTAAGTATTTTGGCATTAAAGTAAGAATCGATTTAATTCTTAACAAGGTAACTAAATGTTTTAGACCAAGATTCGTCTGTTTTGTGGGAATAAGAAGTGGATTGTTCAACTAAGAAACCCTATGATACAAAATAAGATAGACATACATTTTATTCTAAGAAAATAAATGTTTAGTTTAAGACAATTTTTATTGGATTAAGTAATTACTATCGTCAAACTAAGAAATAAAATACTTTTAAGTAAAGCAGTCTTATGTTTTAAGCCAAGATTTGTTTGTTTTGAGGGAATGCGTATTGGATATTTCAACTAAGAATCCCTATGATACAAAATAAGATCGACAATAATTTTATTCTAAGAAAATACATGTTTAGTTAGAAACAATTTTTATTGGATTAAGTAACTACTAGCGTTATACTAAGAAACAAAATAATTTGAAGCAAGATGGTCTTATGTTTTTAGCCAAGATTTGTTTGTTTTGAGGGAATACGTATTGGATATTTCAACTAAGAATCCCTATGATACAAAATAAGATAGACAAACATTTTATTCTAAGAAAAATTCATGTTTAGTTCGAGACAATTTTTATTGAATTAAGTAACTACTAGCGTTATACTAAGACACTAAAAAATTTTAAGCAAGATAGTCTTATGTTTTTAGCCAAGATTTGTCTGCTTTGAGGGAATAAGTATTGGATATTTCAACTAAGAATCTCTATGTGATGCAAAACAAGATAGACATACATTTTATTCTAAGAAAATACATGTTTAGTTCCAGACAATTTTTATTGGATTAAGTAACTACTAACATCATACTAAGAAACAAAATAATTTTAAGCAAGATAGTCTTATGTTTTTAAACAAGTTTTGTCTGTTTTGAGGGAATACGTATTGGATATTTCAACTAAGAGTCCCTATATGATACAAAATAAGATAGAAAAACATTTTATTCTAAGAAAAAATCATGTTTAGTTCGAGAATTTTTTTATTGAATTAAGTAACTACTAGCGTCATACTAAGACACAAATAATTTTAAGCAAGATAGTCTTATGTTTTTAGCCATGATTTGTCTGTTTTGAGGGAATAAGTATTGGATATTTCAATTAAGAATCTATATATGATGCAAAACAATATAGACATACATTTTACTCTCGGTGTAAGAACCAGACGAACGTAACTACCAAAAACTCGAAAATAGTTTTTTTTTCGTAAATGGGTACTAAATGTAGTCCTGCGCGATGTGCCAAAACGACGTAACTGTACAGGCAATATTTCACTAATTCAATAATAACGTAATGGAAAAAAATGTTTCTCATTGAACTAGAAAAACGTAACTTTAGTAGCGGTACAAAAAGTGTTTTAAATTAGTTGATAATAGGTGACATAATCAACCCATTTATACCAATTAACTGCCCAAATAACGTATATTGTTCCAATAAAATAAATGTTTGTAAACATTCAAGAATATTTAAGTAAGAGCCGAAATAACGTATGCAACCAATATTTGAAAATATATAAATATGTTCCATAATAAGTGTATATATTTTATGCCTAGTTTTATTCTATAATAGTATGGGTTAATTTACCTACACTTTTTTCATTAGTTAAATATATATTATCCTCTATATAACTCTTTAAAATTCAAAGAATTGAAATATTCTCCAGTTAATAAAAAAAACCTAGATACTTTTATCTGGATCTTACACCGCGAATTTACTAAGATTCCCCATTATGCTAAATATATTTGGGCGACTAAATAAAATATAGCGAAAGTCTTTTAGAGGACAAATCGGAGTTCGTATTTTATACCTACCTATGTTTGTTCGACGATAACTCGAGTAGGTAAAAAAACGATTGTCAGCCCTGCACCAGTGCTCAGCCTTTACTGACTTTATTTCTATGTAAATAGCGGTAGAATTTACCATTGAACAGAATCTTTGATCTCTGATAGTTAAATAATCAAACCTACGAACTAACTGCGTTTTAGGATGCCTATGATCTACGATCATTTATTTGCACTGTCGCTATGATTTTTTATTGAATATTAGGTGTCTAAACTTGAAAAGCAATTTTATTCACTAAATACGCTCTAATTTTGGTGGTTTACTATTAGGTTTTGAATTTCAATGCATCTGCAGTAATTTTATGGCTAACTACTAGCTGATATTAGTTATATAATCTGAAAGATCGTTTTATCAGTAGTCAGCTATAGATTTTATTGCAAAATTGAACCTTAATACCTTTTGATAAGGACTATTTTTTTTCCATATCTACATCTGGGTTCCATAGTAATTTAATTCTCATAGGGCTCTCTATCACGGATAAGTAGGCTTTTTCGGGACATTCGGGACATTCGGGACATTTTTTCACACACGGTCATCTGACCCCAAACTAAGCAAAGCTTGTGATATGGCTGCCAGAGACTGATATACATACATATTATATAGTTTTAAATACATACTTAAATAGATATTAACAACCAGATATAGAACAAACACAAATGTTCATCGCATACATGTTTGTCCTAGATGGGAATCGAACCCACGCCCCCAAGCTCAGAAGGCAGGTTCACTACCAACTAGGCCAACGGGCTATCCTTTATTATAATATAACGAGTAATAGTCGACCAACTCAAAAAATGAACTTGTTTGTTACACGTTATAAGCCATTCAATTGTGAACTTTATATATATTTTTAAAATTCTACTTAGTAGGTATTAACTTATCTATAACTAGTAGAAGTTGAAAGTCGCGTTTCTTAATCCAAGAATAATTGATTCTTAGATGTAAATCGAATGTCTTGACTAATAGAGTATGTGACTATAACCGGCAACGGAAGGATGGGGGGGACGAATGAGTGTTGTCATATCTAAAATAAATTCCCTAGTTTTAAGGAGAGTGCGACTTTTCAGAAGAGAATTTGCATTAATACCTAAAAGTGTATTAAGAAACTATTTCCTCGCAATCAAAGTGAGAAACAAAAAGTTTAAAATAATGCCCAGGTTAAAAAACTAAAAAACCGACTAATGTTTAACATAAAAGATTACTCTGCTTTCTACCCTTATGGGTGGAATAATTAATTTATATTGGACCACCCTTAAGATTATAACCCTCTAGCTTCACCTGCGTTGTCAATAAAACATAATTCAAGTCACTCGAGGAGAGTGTATCCTTGTATTCGTGAAAGAGTTTTTTGAATCATGACTAGGTAAGCACAACCAATAATGCAGGTACAAATATTAGGTCGTACAATTCATCCATGTTTATAATACTGGCCGCAATTTATTGACACGTACCGAAAATATGCAACACAACGTATCAGCTTTTATTCCTGTGATTGGTTTCACTGAACATTTATGTTACTTTATTGTACACTAGATTTCTTCCGCGGCTTCACCCGCGCTGTGAACAATACATAGCCAAATATGTCACTCAGGGATAGTGGAGCTTTCTATGCGTGAATTTTTTTTTTTATAATCGGACCAGTAGTTCCGGAGTTTGCCCGTTACACACAAACTCACAAACTTCACTTCCTTATAAAACGTGTGTTGAAGTGTAGATTATAGTGTGTACCTAATAGCGTACCGTAATACCGTTTTGAACTGCAGGGTAAAATCCCCATGTATTGTACATGTCCGTAAAAAAGTTATAAGATTATTTACGGGATATTTACCGTGGTAAGGTTGTGGAATAAGCTCCCGATATTTCGGCGCAGTTACATGCACCATGTTCACGGGAAGACTGAGGAATGCGGGTGGTTAGTCGAACATTTAAAAAGTTAGGTGCAGACATAACTATCTACCCTCTTTCTTAGTCTTTTGCTACGGTTATCACTGGAATTTGAACTCGAACAAAACACAAGTCCCGACAAAACACAATCACTGTATCACTGCGTATAGTATTCCCGTAAATAATCATATAACTTTAGTGAACAACCGTGATAGTTTAAAACAATGTCTGTAATATGAGAGCTGTTAGTAATTAGTAATTTAAGGTTCCATACCCAAAGGGTAAAAACGGGACCCTGTTACTAAGTCTCCGGTGTTTGTCTGTCTGTCTGACCTTTAAACGGTTGCATCTCGTGAACCGTAGGTAATAGAGCTGGCAGTTTTTTTTACAGAATACTGTGGATTAAACAAAAACAACAAAAAGTCAAAAATTAAGGGTCCCATACAAAAAACCATATTTGAAAAGGTATTTTTGTATTTTTCATATCTCAAAAACGGTAATAAGTACAAGGCTCAAACTTGATATTATTATAGTGCACAATCTGTAGTATAAGTACCTAACAAAAAAAAAACGGGCCAAGTACGAGTCAGGCCCGCCCCAAATAGTCTCGTGCGATCACCGAAGTTCGCCCACCGATCGATCACCCATTCGCGCATATTATACAAAACCCCGAGAGCTGTCAACTCGAGCTCTCTAATCGCTTCGATTGATTTGATTATAATTTAAATTTAGTCGTTTAATGTTTTGAATGAATTTAAAGAATTTTTACCATTTATAAGGGAAATGTTTCGGAGCTGGCAACCCTGTATTCGCCAATTCTCAGATTTGTCCTGTCGCGTCAAGTGGGGTTGTGAATCGTATCGAATACATTTTAATATAAATTTCAATTAATCTAATTTATTAAGCAGAGCGGTTGTGATCCATATTCGCCGTACACCAAGAATTGAATTGAACCAAAAAAGCTATCGTAAGTTGTCTCTGCAAAAAATCGTGTGATCGTGTGTTGTTTCTTTTTCTAGTGTAACAGTTTACTTTGTGATTATTAACCTTCTTAATCGTTTGTTGTGATATTAATGCAGATGGCTGACGATGAAACTTCGATAGAAGTTATATTGCACAAATGGGGAGTTCCGGAGTCTGTTATAGACAGATTTAAAGGTAAGTTTTATTACTTAAAGTATCGTTTAAGTTCCCGAATAGAGACCTCATACCGGCAAGCGCAGCGTAGAACGACCCACCACAAGACAAGGTGGACAGACGAGCTATTAAAGATGCACGCTGATCAGTCTATCTATATCTGATCTATCTGACAGATAAGAACACGCTGAATGCAAACCGCTTCAAACCACTCTAGGAAGTCAATGAGGGAGACGTATGTCCAGCATTGGACGTTCTACGGCTGAGATGATGACATTGATTATTAATATATATTTTTTTCTTCCAGAAAATGAAATTCAGCAATACCAACTAAAACATCTAAGTGATGATTTTCTCAAAGAGCTATGCCCTTTAATTGGCCACAGACTTTTGGTTAAATCCAAAATTGAAGAATATTTGACTGCACATGGTAAGTTACACCTACTAATAATTAGTATTTCATTTATTTTTGAAGGGATCAAATTTGTATGTATAGCCAACTAACTATAATTATTGCATTGAGTATAGGTAGGTATGTTTTTTTATTAGTTTTGATCAGTAGTTTCACTCATTTAGTGGTAAAGCAAGTGAAAAACAATATTCTCAATATGTAAACTAAAAACAAGAAAATTATTATCTCTTCAAGAATCTCTGGGTGTTGTTTAAACAGTTTATATATTTTTAAAATCTTAGTACATAAATAAATAATAATAGTAAATCTTAGTGCGTGAAGCTGCTAAAAATGTAGCTTGTGTGTCAATCCGTGCTATTGGGATAACAAACTTACACGCAAACTATCGCATATAAAATATTAATCAGTGTGGTGTGATTTCAGATTAATTTGGATATCGAAGAAAAGTACAAGGAAAATTCTTTGAATTTTTATACGAAGTGGCAAACGTTTATAAATACAATTATCAGTTTGAAATTTATTAATACAAATAAATATGATTCGTTGGAAACTTTATACGAAGGCATAACACAGGAAACCGATAATGGTGAGTTACATACTTTTTTCGGTACCTATCTACTACACCACAGCATGGTAGCCACTAAGCCAGCCACTAGCCATACACATAAGTACCTATGTATAATTTTTCGCATTTATTTTTCAGATCGGAAGGTTCCAGATCAAATTAAACTCCTGTCATCCCATCCCTCCATAACGGAGACTCGACAGAAAAACACTGGAGTGCATCGAGAATCTCATTGTTGATATTGATGTAAGTTTATTTATTTATGCGAGGCGTTATGTAGAAGGTTAGATAAGCCAAACGGGTGTGTTCGGGGACCCATTTGGAAAATAAAAGTAGCCAAAAAAAACCCTGACCATATTAATATCTGAACGGGTGTTACTCACGTTATATTAGGCCGGATCGTGAATAACAACCGTTCAGATATTAATAATGTGTGAAAACCACGCTGACGTGTTTTTCAGAACCACAACCAACAGAACCAGAGTGGAAACTGATTTCCATACTAATATTCCGGCCTTATTTTTTAAAAGATTTATTTGTTATTTTCCTGGTTTTTTCCAAAATTTTATCTATTAACTACCATAACTTTCGTAAAGTCTATTTGTCTGTTGATTAAATATGTAAATTCGAAAATATTCTTAGTGAACCAGTCTCCCACAATATCAATATGTTAAGGCTGCAGTCCCGTTTCATAACTTTAAGGCCAACTAAAAAGTGGGCAATAGAGTTTTTTTTATTCGTGTTTTGACTAAATAATCATGTAAATTCGAAAATATTCTTAGTGAACCAATCTCCCACAATATTAATATGTTAAGGCTGCAGTCCCATTTCGTAGTATTAAGGCCAACTAAAAAGTGGGCAATAGAGTAATATTTTTTTATTCGTGTGTTGATTAAATATGTATATACGAAATTATTCTTAGTGAACCAGTCTCCCACAGAATTAATATTTTATGTTAAGGCTGCAGTCTCGTTTCATAGCTTTAAGGTCAACTAAAAAGTGGGCAATAGAGTTTTTTTTTAAATTCGTGTGTTGATTAAATATTATTATGTATATACGAAAATATTCTTAGTGAACCAGTTTCCCACAATATTAATAATATATGTTAAGGCTGCAGTCCCGTTTCATAGCTTTAAGGCCAACTAAAAAGTGGGCAATAGAGTTTTTTTTTATTTGTGTTTTGATTAAATAATTATGTAAATTCGAAAATATTCTTAGTGAACCAGTCTCCCACAATATTGTAAGTCTACTATGTTTTTGATCTTTTATTTTTGAGTAATTTTATTGTATGTACCTAAGTTAAGAATTAAGATTGTGTGTATGACGTGTTTAAAAATATTGTATTATAATAATAAATATTTTGATAAATGACAACTTATTTTAATTTAAAGTCAGGGTTAAAATAAGATTGATCCATGGCGTAAGTCGTAACTAACTCGAGTTAAAATCGATTGTATTGATAATTCTGCTATGTTGTATGTATTGGTTTTCAAATGTGTCAAGTGTTTATAGAGTAATACCAGAATGTATTGCTCTATAAGCACTGCATTTCAGCTTTTGTCAATATGCATAGATGACAGAAAGTCTCAAAGCAAGACCAGAATGAAACACAAGTTTACGCGAAAGGGGTGTATTAACCCGAAAAGGGGCTCATAGTACTCATCATTATGAACAACTTTTACTTTGTTGTTAACCTCGAAATTGCGATAAAAATATCAGCTGTTCTATATAAAACTATCAGTGAAACTCGACGAAATGTATGGAACAGCTGTGGTTTTTCGTGAAATCAGGGTAGCCCCCGGAGTAAAAGTTGTTCATAATGATGAGTACTATGAGTCCCTTTCGGGATAGCACACCCTTTTTGCGTAACCCTGTGTTTCATTATGGTCTTGTTTTGAGACTTTCTACTTTCCAATTAAGAAAATTATTAGTTTCATCTGAGAAGTAGAATTATTAATTCAAATCTAGAAATTACTTACTTGAAGTAACAAAACATCTTGATATAAGCAAATATATTCTTCAAATAACGCACAGAAATTGTTCGCCTAAGATCAATCTATTTTTGATCTGAAACCCCCAATTATTCAGACTAAGAATATTACCATACTCTCCCTAAGAAGATACATTCTTAATATCAAAACATCAACAGTCTTTACTTAAAATCAAACATTCTTAAGGCAAGTAAAAGGCATTATTCGAACTAAGAACTTTTGTCTTTGCAGAAGATTCTCAGTTATTTAAGGTTAAGATAAAGAAATACTTTACTTAAGAGTATGCATTTTCAATTCAAAAATATTTTTATTCTTGACTGGACATAAAAAAATCTTAGGACAAGAAAAGGTTATTATTTAAACAGAGATCAATTTAGTTTTAGTATGAAATCCCTGGTTATTCAAGAAAAGAACATTGATAATCTCACCTTGAAAATCTATATTCTCAGTTCAGAAGTAGTATTAGTCTCTGCTTAAGATTTAAAATACTAAAGAAAAGTAAATGACATTATTCAAATAAAATGTAGAAAGTATTGAAAGGAGAGAAATTTTATTCAGTATAAAATTTTAAGTTTCTTAAATTAAGAAATATTATAATTAGTTCAAACAACAGAATTCTCAGTAGAAGCTGTTACAATTTTTGATTTAAATTAAAAGACTATTTCTTTCTAAAAACTGTTGCATTGTACTAACATTCAGTTGTTTGGGTTTAAGATGTTATCGAATCTTCATTCAATGAAGCATGTTTTGAGTTAAACAACGCCAATTCTCAAGTTAAAATGATGTGCGGTCTCAACAAGATGAAACAGTCTCCAACATAATTATCACAATCTTGATTTAAAAACTTTAACTGTCTTTGTTCAAGAAAACTGTGAGTCTTGAAGAACAAGAAACCGTTTCATCTTGCATGAAGAAATTGCTTACTTCTTCTATCGATAATATATCATCTTTATATGAGACATTAAAATGTTGATTTGAGCTTATCAACTAAAACAATAAATTGCTTTATTCAAGAAAATATTGTTTTCCCCATATATGAAACCATATTATTCTTGACCAATAGATATACTCTTGATTCGAGACTTTTTTTCTTTCCGTGTACAAATTGTTTACTTTGTAAAGTTAAGACAGCTTGAGATAAAAAATGTTGTAACAATGTATGTAGTTCGTACCCTGGATTACCACATAATACATTTAAAACATAATACATAATACATTTAAATAATACATAATACATTTAGATAGCCCGTTGGTCCAGTTGGTAGTGAACCTGCCTTCTGAGCTTGGGGGCGTGGGTTCGATTCCCATCTAGGACAAACATTTATGCGATGAACATTTGTGTTTGTTCTATATCTGGTTGTTAATATCTATTTAAGTATGTATTTAAAACTATATATGTATGTATATCAGTCTCTGGCAGCCATATCACAAGCTTTGCTTAGTTTGGGGTCAGATGACCGTGTGTGAAAAAAATGTCCCGAATGTCCCGAATATTTACAAAACGTAGAAAAGCTAGGATAAAGCAGAAAAATCACCGAAGCACTGCTGCTAATAGTAGATTGTTGCATCGAGGCAAAGTGAGTTATTAAGGTGGTTCGTTGCACAAATGGCGGGAAATTCAAATTTCAAACAGTTTTCTTGTCCTTGTAGCTAGGCCAGGTAATAATTGTAAACAACCATGATGTTTGCGCAGATTGATTATTATTCTTTACAAAATCATGTAAAGCTATTTATCTCTAATGCCCATTATTACTTACATTTGTGAATAAACAAATTTTTGCTGTTTCAAACGGTTTATTCACAAATGTAAGTAATATGGTGCGTTACTGTTAAATAATTGTACATTATAATGTAAAGAACAGCCAACATTTTGCGCAAACACTGTGTTATTTAAAAATAATTACCTGGCCTGGCTACTAGGACCAAAAAACTGTTTAAAATTTAAATTTCCCGCCATAGGTGAATCGAACCACCTTAATGTACGAGTGTTATGTTGTTTTACTAAGTTAACACGAATGCATTATTTACTCACTTTAGCGAGGTGCGTAATCTACTTTTCTTTCAACTACCAATCTACCTATACCGTGACAAAATATACCTACTCAAAATAAAATAGAAAAATCAAAGATTTTTTTAAATATCAAAGTAAAATAGTTTAATCCATCTTCTCCTCAAACATTTATAATGTACAATTATTTTCACCAAGTAGGTTTTATTACGTCGATTTTTATTTTCAGCCAGTATCTTTTTGATCTAATGCATACATTTTATGTTATGGTATGGACCCGGGTATGTCCTAAAACTGCGACCAGAACCACCGGAGCATGGGCAACAGCGTCCTGTTAGTACACGGTGAACGTACTGCGATCCCCAAGCCGCCTGCCAAGCGTGGGGATTATGGCAACACCCCTCTCTAAGAGGGAGGCCTTGTTCAGCAGTGGACATTTAATGGCTGATGATGTGTGATGTGTATACATTTTATATTAAACTTAATGGTAGGCATTAAACCTCTGTGGTAAATTTATATCTAAATAAAAAATAAAAAACAGTGCATTAATGAAAAACTGTGCAACAATGAGATTTCATATAACATTTCTACACTGTTTTGGTTCTAAGCAAAAAAACGTCCTTTGTGATGTTTGTAGTGATTAATGATAACATTACTACGTAGTTGAAAGAAAAAGTATTTTGTACAAGCTATTCCTTTTTAATTACCGAGCTATAAATTGTTGATTTATGTATTTTTAAATCTAGTTGTAGATACCAATTAGCCTTCTTACATGTATAATTGCTGGCAGTTTAATGTTAAATTAATTACATTTCATACTAAATGCGAAAGTGTGTTTGTTTGTTAGTTTGTTGGTTTGTTTGTTCCTCTTTCACGCTGCAACGGAACAACCGATCGATCTGATTTTTTGCACGGGTATAGTTCAATAGCCAGAGAGTGACATAGACTACTTTTCATCATGATCATTACCATCACCATTTCTCATCACTACGCGGGTGAAACCGCGAGGCGCAGCTAGTAGTCCCTAAATTAACGTAAACTTTACAAACGAAACGTAAGTAGACATTTATTAGACGCCTACCAGATATTATATACTTACTACACTTATACAGTAGATATTATTGGGCTGTTTTGATTGTTTTACTCTTTATTGTTCACACCATTAAAGTTGATACAGAGGACAAAAAACTCTTTAAAAATAGTGTAACAACGGGCGGCCTTTTCGCTATAAGCGATCTCGGTTGCCTGGAAGAGATCGCTTTAAGCGATAAGGTCACCTGTTAAAAGCCTAGATAATAGTTTTATTGTAATGTTTATGTTCAGAGCAACGCATCAACATGATTTTTCCATACAGATAGTTGCAGACCCGGAGAGTGACTCAGAATATTTTTTATCTCGAAAAATTTACTGTTCCTGAGTAAATATCTGCGCAGGTGGGACCACAGAACGCAGCTAGTAACAAATACGATCGCCGTGATTGATCAAGCCGATAGTGCTTCATTTTAAATTAAATTTACTATAACTTGTAAGTTGTAGGTACTCAAAATTTTAAGACTCCACACCTCCATTACTATTCTGAATTCATTCGCAATCAAGGCTTTTGATTGGCAGATCGCTGACCAATCAGCATTGAGCCAGTATGTTATTAAAATAATAAATATTAACCACATAGCTACGCTAAATATAAACGCCAGTTATTTCAGACCTCTCGATAAAGCGTCATATACACTAGCAAGAAAACTTACAGTTGACTTATTTACCATCTGCCTGTTTTGCCTGCTTGTCGCTCTTTTTGTACAGTAGAAATATTCGGGGATAATACTCATTATTATGAACAAGTCGTAAGTGCAATAAATTGTAAAAATAATATTGCTGGTGTTTTTGGCAATTATAATTCGATGTTTTAGTTAACGTATCTCAACTAGCCGATTTCAAAATGGCGAAATTGGCGAAACTAATCACAATAAGTCTGAATTTGAGGCTGAAAATAAAAAAAATAAAAAAACAGTGTTTAGATGAACAACTGTAAGTTGTGTACTTTACTATTTAGGTACTGCGACCAGAACCACCGGAGGATGGGCAGCAGCGTCCTGTTAGTACACGGTGAACGTACTGCGATCTCCAAGCCGCCTGCCAAGCGTGGGGATTATGGCAACACCCCTCTCTAAGAGGGAGGCCTTGTTCAGCAGTGGACATTTAATGGCTGATGATGTGTATGTGTATCTCGGAAGAATGCCTCATTGTTTGATCTAGGATAAAGGAAGAACGTATGGGAGGCATTCGCAAAACCATTTGAAGTTTAAAAAATCTTTTAGTTCGATTTTTTATAGCTCTAAAAGTAGGTAAGCTAAAATGAAATACATGCGTAGTCTGAAACCTCTTTAAGGCTGCGCTTAAAAATTTATTGTGTTTGTATTATTCAATTAGCATGGTTAAACACTAATTATATTAATGATAGCCACGTTAAAGGGTCCGCAACGTATTTGTGATGCCTCTGGTGTTACAAATATCCAGAAGCGACGGTGACTTTTTACTATCAGGCAGCCCGCCAGCTTATTTGCTACCTATTGTACAAAAAATAATAATAATACTATAATATTATAAATGCGAAAGTGTGTTTGTTTGTTGGTTTGTTTGTTTCTCTTTCAGGCAGTAACAGAGAATCGGATCGACCTGATTTTTGCATGGGTATAGTTGAAGGGCCAGAGAGTGACATAGGCTAGTTGATTTGTGACCTTATATTATAACTTGTGTCTTTAAGCTATTTTTTTAAAACCTAATTTGGTCTCAAATAAACTTTTTCTTTCTAGTTTTCACTATAATCATCACTATTTTTCATCACTACGCGGGTGAAGCGCGGGGCGCAGCTAGTATTACATAATTGTAAAATTTAAATACGTACCTATCAGATTAACTAATTATCATAAATCCAAACTTTATTTTATCAAAATATAATAAACTAGCAACGCACCCCAGCTTCGCACGGGTGTAAATCTTTTTTTTTACACCGTGGGTTACATTATTGGAATTTTAGTAAGGATCCCTATTTTTTTTTAAATACAGCAAAGCCTATGTCACCCGGGGATAGTGTACGTTCCCAACAGCGTAAGATTTTATCAAATCGGTTCATTAGTTTCGGATCCTATTCAATGCAAACAAACAAACAAACAAACAATCAAATCTTTCCTCTTTATAATATGAGCATAGAAGTTTAGTCAAATTAAATAATCGTAATACAATAATTATTAATTCAAAGTCAAAACATCAAAATTAATAATCATAATACAAAGTTACCAGTTAAAATGTCAAAACAAATTATCTTTAAAAAAGTAAGAAGTCAAATAACTGCCAACCTGCACTTAGCATTGTTCGAGATCTAGCTGGGATAAATTGGAGGTCATCTTACGCTGGTCGAAGATCGTTCAAACATGTTCGTTGTCCAGTACTGGGCTAGTACTCAGTTTTTATGAGCCAAAAGACGAGTGATTTTTTCATCGGCTTCGTGTTGATGGCCGATTGAGTTTTGTTTTTGTTCAAAAAACAGTTGAAACGTGTAGGTACAACAAACTATATTATCCTACCAGACTACGGTAAAAAAAGGGGTCTATGATTTGTATTAGAAAATCGGATACATTTCGGAGAGTGTGCATCGGATCTGCACGATCTAATTCCTTCCTGCCCATTTTTCTATCGGACTGCTAGAGCGGGCACGAAAAATCGCCACCGCTTTATGGTTGATATTCCGAAAACTCGTACGAAGCGCTTTGATTCCACATTTATTATGCGAACTGCTAGTCTGTGGAATGCGCTGCCTGAATGGGTGTTCCACGATGGTTACAATCTGGGTGTCTTCAAATCACGAGTGAATAGGTTTCTTCTAGGCAAGCGTGCTCCAACGTAGACCGCATCATCGCTTAACATCAGGCGTGATGGTCAAACGCAAGACTATTATTTAAAAAAAGTTCGTCCTTGCGAAAGTTAATTTGTTGGTTGTCTTTATTAAGCTAAACTAATACTAAAAGGCAAATAAATACCAATTGTTTAATATTTAAATTGATTTTATTACAAAATAAGGAAAGGAACATTAAGTATAAGATAAGAAAAAAACTAAAACTTGATGCAATTACACCTCAAATTATACAAGACTCAAATAACTTAATACAAACTTTTTGCTAAGTGTCAAATACGTTTTGTATTTTCACTTCGCTTGTGATTTACATTAACTATAACAAAAATTATAATTTGCACGTAATCAAAATTAACTTAGACAAAAAAAACTAATACAATTATGTAATCGATAAATGCTTTACATTAAGTCATTGCAAAATTAGACTAAATAAATAAAAACTGCAGAATAACGATAGGTAACAGACCACTTTTGCACAATTTTCGTCATAACGGTTTTTGACATTTTACACTTGACAATTTTTTTTTATCCTCGTTACGAAAAATGTGAATGAGGTACCCTGATCATGGCAATCATTCTGTTATTTTTTTACAAACAAACAAAATAACTTTTGCGTTACAAACATTGTTGCATTCGCTTGTACCTATTCGTACATAAAAAAAAGATAACTTAATCTAATAATTAAACAAAAAAATTATATGGAAGATACAAGATAATGCACTTAAAATAAGTGTCTATCTATAAATTCTAAATATTTAAACACATTATTGGTAATAGTTAACAATGTTAATTGTTTGGTACAAAAATACACATTGTTCATTAATACAAAACGATAATTAACCTACTTTAATCATTGTAATAATTATCGATGATAATTATTTGCACTTGATAATTAATTGAATGTGTAATTTTTATTGTGGCAAGACTATACGTTGAGCTAATAACTTGCAGTGCCAAAGCCTAACATAAAAAATATAGGCTTTATAATTTATTTAGGTTACGTTTTAAATTTCAGGTGTAAAATATTTATTTCTTGAGCTGGAAGAAATATGTATGCAAGTTTTTTTTTAACTACACATAATTCCCTAATTATTGAGATATCTATAATCAAATGTTCATTTATTTAATAATTGATTATTATTGAGTTATTAACATAATTATACAATAATCATTTTAGATAAGTAGGTTCTAATCTTTACAAATTGATTTACAGTGTTAAGTCCAAAACTTTGGTACATAAAATAAATATGATAAGCTACTTATTTGCATATGATAATAGGATATACATAATTAAGTTATTCCAGCCTTGTCGGTATCTGAAAAGGAAAAAGAAAAATTTATCATTCGTCTTGAAAACGGAAATGAGAAAGAAAATCTGTTACCAGGCATTAGGAGTGTAATTTGATTGAACATAATTTTTTAAATCAACGCGTCGAACTCCGCATCACAGTTGCTAATTGATTTCGAATGACTGACGTTTCGTTTATACGGGTGCATCTGGCTACAACCGGTCCCTTTAGGGTATATAATATAACGTCTTTGCTACAACCTTACAAGAATGCTATGACAGCCGTTCTAATTAAATCATTTTTGAAGTAATTGAAGTGATACTTCTTATGCGACTTGCAACAAGGTTGCGTTAAACGTTTAACGCTACCAAGGAGGGGGAATTTTTCTCTCTCGTATGGTTGCGGAATGCGTATCCTTATTTCGCTCTGCACTAGCAGACTCGGTAGTGTAATGGTGTCGCTAATGGATTGAAAAGCCTAAGGAGCTAGGTTCGAAACTCGAGAAAAGCATGTTTTAAATTGTTGATATTTTTGCCTTAGTTATAATTTGAGGGTTCCTTCAAGTTGAAGTATAACTTCTTCCGCGCGGAGGGACTCCACGCACAATTTTTTTTTCTGTGTTGTTGAAGATCTTTTTTGTTTATTTTTTTGCCACAAATAAACGATGTATATGTCTAGATTAATTAATTACTCAAACCAAATCGTAGTTACTCAATGTTTAGTAAATTTTTGGCTCATTTACTCGCTTACCTACCATTTTCTGGCCATTACCTATCTATCACTTGCTTGCTATAAGTAGCTATAACTACTACTTTCTGGCTTACTGTTTACTGTTAAGGCTGCGCTCAACGGCCATAGCTATTTCGCACGTTTGCAACAAAGAAATACTGAATGAGACATTTTAAGAACCGATTATTAGGCATTATTTTAATAATTGCTTCACTAATATCTATTCCTCCCTGGCTCACTTTCCATCATTCACTCGCTTACTAAGCGGCTGTCAGCCACTTTACGGCTCATTTCCTATCACTCGCTGATTTACCTATCACTTCCTGATTTACCTATCACTTCCTGATTTACCTATCACTTCCTAATTTACCTATCACTTCCTGATTTACCTATCACTTCCTGGCGGTAGTGAGGTCCTGCAGCTCGCTGCTGTCGTCGCTAGAGGCGGCAGGGTTGGCAGCAGCCATGGCCATCGACAGCGGTATCGTGATGAACTGCGGCTGGCTTGATGACGAGGCTAGAAGATAATTCATAATAGGTATTTAATATCAGCTGTGCATATCTCTGAGAGCTATGCTCGGAGTTTCTTTGCGTGATAAAATCCGAAACGTGGATATTCGCCAAAGAACCAGAGTCACCGACATAGCTGTTAAAATTTGCAAGTTGAAGTGGCAATGGGCAGGCCACATCGCTCGAAGAACCGATAACCGATGGGGAAGAAAGGTTCTGGATTGGAGACCACGAACCGGAAGACGCAGCGTAGGGAGGCCTCCCACTAGATGGACCGACGACATTGTGAGAGTCGCGGGCATCCAGTGGATGCAAAAGGCAGGCTGTCGTTCAGTGTGGAGGTTAAAGGGGGAGGCCTATGTTCAGCAGTGGACGTCTTCTAGCTGATGATGATGGTACATATCTCTTAAATAGATAGAGAAGGAGAGTATACTGCACTTTATCGTTGAGCTTTGACTCGTGTAGTATTGGAGGAGTCTTAGTTTTTTGCGCCTGAGACAAAGTTAGTTTAAAAAAAACTGGACAAGTGTGAGTAGGACTCGCACCCTGAAGGTTCAGTATAAATTGAGTAAATATGTATGTAGAATTGTTGATCCATCCCATGAATCGAGTCTTGAAGAAGGTTAAAAAGATTGAAATATTGAATGACAAACTTAACTTTGTAGTTGGCAAACAGATGCTCCGATACATACCGACTACAAAATGTAAGTTTGTGTAAACGTGATGACATATAAAACACATAGAGTGGCGACTACTTCATTTATTCAGCAATCGAATTGAACAGAGAGATAGTTGGCTGGCAGGCTGGCTTATATACACTCCCCTCAAAGGCTTGGCGGGCTTGACAGTGGCATGGCGTGAGGGGGTGTGTCATGGCGGCTGGCTGGCTGTTATTCGTAGTTTCGCAGGCAACGTCACGTCCGTTGTTACATTTGTAATAGCAAAAACCATTTTTGTGTGATGTAATATCAAATTAACTATTTTCGGATTTTTCCTTCATATGTGCTATGAGACCTTCCTTCATGCCAAATTTTATGATTCTAGGTCAACGGGATATCCTTTATAGGTTTTGATTCCCTTGTGAAATAGCAAAATATGCGAAAATATGCGACATAAACGGTCATATCTTTTGAACGCGTTTAAACAGTGACGTGAATTTTTATTTTATTATTTTTACATCTATATTAAACATTAATTAAAGAGAGAAAAGCTACTGACTCCGCGACATTAACCTAAATATGAAATGCGACATCGGAACTAAAAACTTCTAAGGAAATCTTTTTAGGAAACATAAAACTCACAAGACGTTTATTTATTAATAGTGTCGAATTAACCTACTTTTTAAAACTTCACAGACGAAAGTTAAAAACAAGATTGTTAGTGCGACGCCAAAATTCTCAATCAAAGAGATAAAAAGTTAAAGTTTTAGCTGCTATTGCCAACATTTTCTGCTATTTTACCTGTACCAAATGAGTTTGTGTATCATTTACAGACTAAAGGCGACAGACATGATTTATAAAAATTATCAAATTACCACGTGATTCAGGTGATTTTTTTTTTTAATTCTTTTCTCTGTGAGCATTTTGGCGTCGTACTCTTGTGCATTTGGCAGTGTCAAGTATTAAATTATTATCAAGTTTGATGACATATAGTCAAAAAAGTCAGTCGCAATCATAGTCAAGCAAAGTAAGTCACATTCAAGTCAAAGTTATGCCCTAGTAAAGTGGTGGATACTTCACATGAGGCTTCTGTGGAGATTTGTAAACAATACGAAAATACATGTGAAACATGTTATATCAGTTTCCCACATGCAAAGACGTCCAGGGCCCCACTTTAAGGTTCTACTAGACAAATTGTTTCTAAATTGTAATTTTTTTCAATTTTATGTTTTAAACATTTACAATTTAAAAACAATTAGTTTAGTAGAATGGGGCCCAGGAACACTAAATAAATAATAATCCACCATTATTACGCATTAAAATACGAAAATATACAAGTTTAGGAAAATAATACAATGAGACATGTTTTTTCACTTTGGCGCCAAAATACCATAGATGTGATTGTAAACTGTAGAGTACTCCACGTATCTGTCGCGTTATTTGAGGTGCCACCCTTTAGGGTATTTATGTTTCATTAATTACATCCTCGAGATTTAGGTAAACCATGTAGTCCGTGTTTCACATGCCTGCATCGTCACACTGTTCAAAGCCAAAAGAAGGAAAAAAAAAACATTGTTCTCTGTCGGTTCCTTCAATCATCGTTCTTGTCATTCGTGTTTTTGTGTGCCGCATCGATTACATATTTATTCGTAATTATTTCTAAATCTGCTGTATTTTGTGTAAACTGCGTACAATTTACACCAAACAATAATGGGGAAAAGGAAACACAGTGATATCAAATCAATTCGCAAAAAGATTCGTCATTTAGAAGAAAAATTTGGTCGAACCAATCATTTCGAGGATTAGTAAAAATCTAAATGACAATCAGCAGTTGAAACGTTTTGGTTCCTTTATTAGACCAACTCAGTAGATACCTAGGTGATAAAGTTAAATTATATTTATAGCAGCTTATCAAAAATGTATTTTCACAAGATCGCTTTACACAAATTTTTACCAATATTTTATTTATTGCATTGGATTTTAAATGTTGGCAGCGTAACATTCTGCTTTTACATTGTCGTTTAAAATATGCGATGCATTTTTGCGCACGAATTTTATACGTCGCCAGTTTTATCCAGTTTTTGGATATCGGCGTAGGTATTGTACCAAACCCGATTATTCCCGGTCACGTCAACTTGTTTCATGTTAATTTTTAAAATACTGTAATTTAGAAGGAGTATAAAAGAAAATATTTTGAGCTCGTTTTTTGCCACATTATATTTATGAACTACATAAATAGATTGATGTGCCAATGAGGGTGGCATGGTCATGTCTGACCAAACCCTCTTTAAAAATATAGATAAAAAATAAAAAATAAAAAAAAATACTATTGCACTATTTATATTGTGATATTATATTAGCCTGCATCGTCCCACTGCAGGGCAAAGGCCTCCCTTTCCTCCTTCCATTTCTCTCTGTATTGAGCAATTTGAGTCCAGTCCTTCAAGTAGGAATCCAGTTCGTCCCTACATCTCCGTCTGGGCCGTCCGGGAGGTCGTTTGCCATTCTGTGGAAGCCTTGTTGTGGTTTTGGCCCAACGATCCTCCGACATTCGACTGATATGACCAGCCCAGTCCCAATTTAGGCAAGCGGCCTTCTGAGCTACGTCAGCAATCTGAGCCTTGGAGCGCAGTATTGTGTTTCTTATCTTGTCTATAAGTTAAAAGCTGTAAGTTATCTTGTTTATAAGTTAAAAGCTATAAGTTATCTTGTCTATAAGTTAAAAGCTATAAGTTATCTTGTCTATAAGTTAAAAGCTATAAGTTATCTTGTATATAAGTTAAAAGCTATAAGTTATCTTGCCTATAAGTTAAAAGCTATAAGTTATCTTGTCTATAAGTTAAAAGCTAATAGTTATCTTGTCTATAAGTTAGTTATAAGTTTCTCGCTCCATGGCTCGCTGGCATACTCCAAGAGCGAACTTCTGAACTTTTGTCAATGACCAAGTTTGAGCGCCATATGTGAGGGTGGCATGTCCATAAGTTTTCGTTTTAAGGAGAGTGTACTGGTTGATTTTAATATTGGCAGCCAAAACAAGGCAGATTTTATCTTGGATTGGGAAATATATTCAGTCTTCATAACATAGCAAAAAAAAAAGATACCTACAAAAACTCTTAAGTGAGATAGCAAGTACAAATCAATACCAAATCACCACCTACTTATACCAAAGAATTCACACGACCAACCCTGAAATGACGAAAAATATACCCATTTTGTTTAACCCTGTAGAATGTAGAAATAATTTTGTGAATAAAGTATGGAAGCCAATTCTTACATCCTTCTTGTCCTTGATTAGCCAGCCCCAGAATAAAGCTATGAGGGTAGCTCATCGCCAGATTGCCCAGACCCAGGTTATTCCCTATGCCGTCCAGGCCTAGCACTCCTGGGTACAGCATGGCGCCTCCAGGCATCTCGATCTTCGGCATCAGCTTCGGTAGTGACGGGTGGCTGGACTTACTGCTGTCTGCCTCTTGGGTTGTGGAGGAAGTTGACGCGTGGGGTTCTTGGATGTCCCTGGAAAAATTAAAGTGTGAATGTGGAAAAATATGACAACTAAAATATCATATATGACTAAAGTAAGTATAAAGTAAATAGATCACATTTGATATATTTTATTTTCAACTAGCGACCCGCCCGCCCGGTTTCGCACGGGTGTAATTTACGTGCGAAGCCGGGGCGGGTCCCTAGTTATACATACATAAACCTTCCGTGAAAATGTATCTAACTGATGGTGAAAATCGCATCAAAATCCGTTGCGTGGTTTAGGAGGAGTTAGCGGCCATACACACAGACAGACAGACGCGGAAAGCGACTTTAATTTATACTATGTAGAGACAGAGAAGAGAAGAGAAGAGATAGAGATATTGAATAGATCTAAAAGAGAAATGCTGGATGCAGGCCGCTTCCAACCGGCCCTTTTGGAGATCAATGGGGAGCCCTATATCCAGCAGTGGACGTCCTACGGCTGAAATGATGATGAATTAAAAAATGTATCTCTTTTTTTGAATATTTTCAGTTCTAAGGTTATATGATTATTTACGGGATATGTTCGACCAACCACCCGCATTCTTCAGTCTTCCCATGAACATGGTGCATGTGACTGCGCTGAAATATCGGGAGCTCATTCCACAACCTTACCACGGTAAATATCCCGTAAATAATCATATAACTTTAGTGAACAACCGTGATAGTTTAAAACAGTGTTTTTGAAGTTATAGGTACTTCTTATGCGAATTGCAACAAGGTTGCGTTAAACGTTTAACGCTACCATGGAGGGGGAATTTTTCTCTCTCGTATGGTTGCGAAATACTTATCCTTTTTTCGCGCTGTGACTAGCAGAACCGGTAGTGTAATGGTGTCGCTAATGGTTTAGGTTTGGTTGAGTAGCCTAAGGAGCTAGGTTCGAATCTCGAGAAAAGCATGTTTTTAAATTGTTGATATTTTTGCCCTAGTTATAATTTTAGAGTTCCTTGTTGAAGTATAACTTCTTCCGCGCGGAGGGACTCCACGCACAATTTTTTTTGTCAGTTCTAGTCTGCAGTGGACTGATATGGGCCGATGGCGGCTGCGTTAGTTATTGTGGTGTTCTTACCTTTTAATCTGTTCTCGTTCCTCATGGCAGTATTCCTGTTTATGCAGATGCATCAGCTTCTCTGTTGGAGACTCCGGCTCGCTGCCGCTCTCGTCGCCGCTGTCGCCTGATGATGCTGGCTCCTCCTGCAACAACATCATCCGATCAGCTATTTGGTACTTTATTATCACTATCATCACTTCACTATCACTATCATTATCATCACTATCACTATCACTACATAGTATAAAACAAAGTCGCTGACGCTTTTTGTCTTGTATGCTTAAATCTTTAAAACTACGCAACGGTTTTTGAAGCGGTTTTTTAAATAGATAGAGTGATTCAAGAGGAAGGTTTATATGTATAACTAGCGACCCGCCCCGGCTTCGCACGTAAATTACACGCGTGCGAAGCTGGGCGGGCGGGTCGCTAGTAAGTAATATATGGATAAAATTTGCGTTTTTCTGGAACATCATGTTATTAGTAATTATTTTTTTAAATTTCGCGATTTGAACACATATTTTAAACTAGCTGCGCCCCGCGATTTCACCCGCGTAGTGATGAAAAATAGTGATGACGATGATGAAAAGTAGCCTGTCACTCTCTGGCTTTTGAACGACCCATGCAAAAAATCAGGTCGATCTGTTGTTCCGTTGCAGCGTGAAAGAGAAACAAACATCCATACATCCATACATACAAACTTTCGCGTTTATAATATTAGTAGGAAGTAGGATGTTTATAGGGACTTAGAAAGGTACATATTTTTACCTAAATTAAATAATACGTGATAAGTCCCGATAAACATTTAAAACGTCATGTTATTAAAAACCATATGTTTTAAGATTTTTATTTTCTTAAAGAATAACATTAATTCACTCAGGTGAGAAAATACATGTTTTACTTAACTAAGGAACTTAAAGATTGCAAACAATTGTATGTATAATATTTTATTGTAATATTTTTTTCTTTAGTAAAATGTTGATTTGATTTTACAAAAGTAGCTATTTCTAATTTGTATAGAGATGGTAATGTCAGAATCCTGTATTATGAAGATGAAACATTGCCCTGACACACCTCTTTTGTCAATAGAGTTAGTAAATATTGGGTTCTATTGCGTATCGTGTATCGGCCGAAGCGTGATACCAATATCGGTAATTAAGTAACTAATTAGAATTACCTATTATATTTTGTGTGCTAAAATCTGCTTTTACATACATCTCGTCGAGTATAAATGTTTTTAAAATCCGTCGTCTGTATGGAGATGCACCCCGTATAATTATATTTTAAGATAAATGTAGTCACGCCGATATTTCTAGTATTCGGTTGATTTCACTAAGTCATACAAGAGTTAGCTAATATCAACTGGCATATCTTAGCAAAGATCTCGCGTGAAAATGGAGTTTTCTCAGAATATTCAAAGGAAAGCACTCAGCGTCTCAGGTGCGCTCTAAGCGGAGGCTCTTTACGACCCTACTGACGAAAAACTTTGCCGAAATTACCAACAAAAATAGAAGCAGATGCTACTGGTAAATAGTTAAAAGGGGGGTTTTAGCCTTCAGGTCTTATGTAAACTTATTAAACTTTCGTGAGTGACACTAACAATATGGACTCTTTTTGTGCACACACTAAACCAAAGTTTATCTGCAGTTGACAAGCAGTTGGGCCGCCTGATGGTAAGCAGTCACCATCGCCTATGGATACTTGTAACACCAGAGGCATCACAAATACGTTGCCAACCCTTAAGGACTCTATTAACTCGCCTTTTGAAGAACCCCATGTTGTAGCTTCTCAGAAACACCGCGGAAGGTAGCTCATTCCACAAATTGCAGGTGTGAGGTAAGAAAAACCGTGTGAATCTCACAATATGCCATTTCCACTGATCTATTACTGCCTTAAATTTAATACATTATTTAACTCTATGTTTAAAATGGCTCTGTAAACTTTTCGATGATACAGTCACTGTTGTGTGTCGTAGTGACAACCCTGCGATTTTTCAAAATCAAGTGAGGGTAGGAGAACAAAACACCCGCTCTTCTCGCCGGACTCGCCCGCAGTGTTCAGTCAGCTCGTGACCACGGCCATTGTAACATGGTCGAAGCGTCGAGCGAAAGGTACCTATTTTTACCTAAATAAAATAATACGTGATAAGTCCCGATAAACATTTAAAACGTGTTCGAATCGCGAAAGTTTGAAAATTACAATACAATAGAGCCTACTAAAGCTGGAAATAAATAAAAGCTAACAAACAAAGATATAAAACATCATGAAATATGTCACCTGAGCCAATATGATAAACATGTTTTATGTAATACTTTTACTTTCTGATAAAAGTTTTCGACCTTCACACCTCCCATAAAAAGAGACGACACGTCAAAACCTCGCAAATATTTGGCTGAACCACGCAAACATGCGCACAGATTAGGAAGATACAGATCAATATATACACTACCTACCACCCCCCCTTCCACTAGATGGACCGACGACATTGTGAGAGTCGTGGCAGGCTTTCGCTTAGTATGGAGGTTAAAGGGGGAGGCCTATGTTCAGCAGTGGACGTCTTCTAGCTGACAATGATAGCGTATTTGAATTAGCATTTAAAAGTTTTTAAATGCATATTCATTCATAAGAAGCCCGTTTTTTTTTCTAACTACGACATATGGGTTAGATTATTTATTCGTTGTTTTGTCGCGGCCGCGATGCTTCACAAACTCTTATTCAGAGTAACGCAGAGTATACGAAGTATCAGATTTCGGAGTTCTATACAGTCGGCTTGGAGTTAGTCATCTGTCTTTCCTAATCAGTGGTATAGTCGTGTAGATGGTTATCGAGGAAAACAAGTTTTTCTTCGCTAGGTATTGATCTGGGGTAGTCTTTAACGTTACACTGTAACACTGTTTACTGCCTCAGAAAATTACTTTGTTATTTGAGATGTGCTTGTTTAGAATTTTTTTAAGTACTGTTTGTTTCACTGTTTGCCAAGCAGTGAAAACTTCCTTGCGCAGACTTGAGCATTGACCATTGTTATGGTGGCACCTTAGATCAGACGAACAGGGAGATATGCCTTCGTACAATTATCGTTCGTGTTCAAAGATCTTAGTTTTTTTCATACATGTTTTCCACTATACCGCTAAACCGCTTAACGCAAAAACTGTAAGTACGGCTCAATTACCATTTTTAACGTACAAGGTCTATATGTCTTCTGTGGTACAAGTCACTTCTCACGTTTCTCGTCACCTCATCACCCCTTGAGTTTAGGCTCCTTTGGTTGATTTTAATTATTCACATAAGTGAGTTACATAATTTTTTTTTTTTTTTTTAAACATATTATTGTTTTTGTTTTGTTTCAGACACCTTGTCCATTTAACCAATGTCACATTTATTCAGCAATATTTTTGTGGTAATTTTGTTACATCTATATGATAACACCGTAGAAATTACTGTAAACACCATAAACTAGACAAAAACCATTTTCGCGACACAATAGCAGCGACAGTAAGCAACCCATTAATTTACTGTTTGAGCAATAATGAGGCAACACTGCATTGTGACGTCACCGCGGGACAGGCCGTAATGGCATTATTTAATTTGTGGTAATGTCCAAAAACGGTGCTCCACTATAGAGCTTAGGACAACACTGGGTATGGACAGCATCAAAAATAATCATAATCATCTTTATTTCATGGATAAAAAGCCGATATCACAAAGAGAAAATAGAAATATCTTAAAATATAAGTAATACATGGTAGCATATATCTACTATATAAAAATAAGTCGGGTTTTCCTTCCTGACGCTATAACTCCAGAACGCACGAACCGATTTCCACGGTTTTGCATTCGTTGGAAAGGTCTCGGGCTCCGTGAGGTTTATAGAAGTCATCTGGTGGCGAAACGGAGTTCGCCGGGTTTGCTAGTTATGTATATAAAGGCTTAAAAATAAGGCTTTGATAAATGCAAGATATTCGGTACAAATAAATCGGTTTCTGGTAACAAATTGGTTGGTTCACAGAACCTACACTAAGCAGAGCTTGTGTTGCAGGTTTCTGTACCCCTTCATGGAACAATAAAGAGCCGAAATTTTGAAACAAAATCTTCAAATCACGAGTGAATTGGTTCCTTCTGTGCTCTAACGTAGACCGCATCATCGCTTAACATCAGGCGTAATGGTGGTCAAATGCAAGTCTATTATTTATAAAAAAAGTAATAAAAAAAGAAGTCTAGATAAGAAGAAATAGAACGCTTACTTGTCATGAAGACTTCAGAACAAGACTTTTTTTTTGTCCACGATAGCATTCACCCAATGGCAATGGAAATATTAATAGTCCAAGGTCAAGTGGAAGGAAAGAGAGGTCGAGGCAGATCTCCTACACGCTGGACGGACCTCATTCAGACAGCAACTAAGTCTACCATAACAGAGTGTTCACGTAATGCGACCAACCGAGTAAAATGGAGAAGCATTGCAAAATCAGTGATCGCCGCCGAGAAGACCGACGACGTTGAAGACCCGCCGTGTACGGCGTGTACCACTGTCTTACCAACCACGACCACTCTGCCAAGAGTGTCCAACTAAGAAGAAGAAGAAGAAGAAAACAGCATTCACCCTGTCGCTATACCATTTAGGTGGGCCATATCTTATATCTTTTACAGCAGGCCATTCTTTCGGCGAGCCAAGCCAGAAATCAAGCCAATTGTCATAGGCAACCGCGCAATAATTTTTTTCACTATGCCACCGATGTACTTTGACTTCTGAATCCTACTAATATTATGAACGCGAAAGTTTGTTTGTATGGATGTTTGTTCCTCTTTCACGCTGCAACGGAACAACGGATCGACCTGATTTTTGCATGGGTATAGTTCAAGAGCCAGAGAGTGACATAGGCATCATCATCATCATCACCATTTTTCATCACTACGCGGGTGAAACCGCGGGGTGCAGCTAGTAAGCTATAAAGCTCCATTAAAAACGTATCAATAATCCGATTCGATTTGTTCATTCTCAAAAAATCGATAAAAATAATGAAGTACGATATCAGATGGTATTTTATTTATGTGGACCGTACCAGGGTATCAGATGTAAGAAGAAAGGCAATGCGCTAAACGGTAGTTAGTTAAGCACAATTATTATTATTTAGTGCGTCGGTGAATAAAGGGGCGCCCACGCGGTCTCATAGAATTCGCGCTGGAGCGGTGTGGACATGCCTTTATTGTGAGAGACAATAGGGATGTTGGTATGATTTATTCTGTGACGTGACTTTGTCTTCATAAGATAATAAGTTTGGGAAACATCTAAAAGTTAAGAGCCTCTTATACCACGGTTTGAAATCAATTTTATTCAGTTAAATTGCAATATTTGAACTGGAAAAAAAATCATGTCACAAGTTCCATATGTGTTAGAGTTTATGATTTGGTTCAAAACACGATAGAATAAACTTTCCTCGATCAAAAAAAAAATCTGAAATGAAGTCGACTTAGTTTATTTTTTTAATTTTATGCTCTAATGAAAGCTCGTAACAACCTGGAAATTGCATGTACTGGAAGGCAATTTTATTCAACACTTTTTTTATTTGGATAGTTTTTTGATAGTGAATAGTGTCGTTTTTTAGTGAAATTAAAAGCGTAAAAAGGACGCGAGAAATTTGGCGCGCCGCGTTCAGTGCCGCGCCAGGCGTCATCGAGGTCGGACCTCGATCGTTTTTGTCGTTGCACTCCCCCCGCGGGCGTCCTGACTCTAGCATTGTAAAATACATCGTCGCTATAACTTGGCAGGGGTGGAGGGAGCGTTTTGTTGCCTACGCGCCTCGGATAACCGCCCGTTAACTGTTTTTTTTAATCTATTAATAGGCCTACTCGCTTGATATAAAGCGACGATGCGGTCTACGATGGAGCACGCTTGCCTAGAAGAAACCGATTCACTCGTAATTTGAAGACACCCAGATTGTAACTATGGGGGAACACCCATTCAGGCAGCCCATTCCACAGACTAGCAATACGCATAATAAAAGTGGAATCAAAGCGCTTCGTACGGGTTTTCGGAATATCAACCATAAGTAAAATAAATAAATAATTCTTCACACTAATAGCTAGCGAGCATAGATAGCAATGGTGGCTGAGCGGTAGCATGTGCGCTTTAGAATCTAATGGCATCCAGTTCAATCTTGGCCCTGCACCAATGACTTATTTATGTGCAATTTCAATGTTTATCTCAGAAACGGCGAAGGAAAACATCGTGAGGAAATCGGTATGTCTAAGAAACTCAAAAGTTCAAAGACATGACATTCACCAACATGCACTGGGCCAGCATGGTGGCTTACAGCCCATCCTCTCTCTCTGAGAGAAGGCCTGTGTCCCAGCAGTAGAAACATGACAGGCTGATAATGATGACTCATAGCTAGGATCCCTGTGTAATGTTGGGGATGCCGTGAAACACTAACCCCCGTATTCATAAACGCAATAAAGGTGTCTCGAATCCTTACCTTGAGAGCTTCCTTTACTAATCTTTGTTAGTCCTTCAAGCCACTCATGTTTGGCATTGTTAGTCATCTCTTAAGGTTCCTTCAGAGATGACTAACAATGCCTTCTACCTCAAATGAAGACCATTACGTGAAACAGATATCTCTATTTTACATTAGAACTTCTGATATATCTCTATTCTACATTAGAACATCTGATACCTCTCTATTCTACATCAGAACTTCTGATATATCTCAATTCTACATTAGAACATCTGATACCTCTCTAGTCTAGATCAGAACTTCTGATATATCTCTATTCTACATTAGAACATCTGATACCTCTCTATTCTAGATCAGAACTTCTGATATATCTCTATTCTATATTAGAACTTCTGATATCTCGCTATTCTACATCAGAACTTCTGATATCTCTCTATTCTACATCAGAACTTCTGATATATCTCTATTCTACATCAGAGCTCCTAATGTAGAGAGACATCTGATAACAAAGCCACAGTAGCATCCACACAAATCTCACGGTAAGTAGTCGATGGTATCGGGTGCGCGCGCGCAGCCCGACCGCATCATCCTCGTAGGTATTTATTAACAATTGTACTGTTTGATGCGCTGATACCGGCTAATTACTGTCGTGATTTATTGTCTTTACAGCGGTCTGTTTGTGTTAGCTTTGATGGATATAAAAATGTTGCATGTTTATAAATACTGGCCAAACATAAAACGGATGTCGCAATTTTTTTCAGAATTTGTTTTTTAGGGTTCCGTATCTCAAAAGGAAAAAAAGAACCCTTATAGTTCGTCCGTATATTTGCACCTTCGAGGCCTATGGCTTCAGCCGCCGCACCATATTTATAATATATATAATATAATTATAATGGATATAAAAATGTTGCATGTAAGATAAATGTAACTGTTGTTTAAATCTGAAGCATGAAGCTTCGAATCATCATCATCATCATCAGCCAGAAGACGTCCACTGCTGAACATAGGCCTCCCCCTTTAACCTTTTATGATATTCGAATCATACCAATATTAAAAATGCAAAAGTATCAAATATATACTTTATGTTCCAATATTAACTTTAAAAAATTTACAGATACAATTTACAAACAGTGCCTACAAAAAAAGTATCTACCGTAAATAATCACACTGATATTGTAAATGCGAAAGTTTATGTGTGTTTTTTTACACCTTCACGCTGAAATGGCTAAACGGATTTGGATGAAATTTAGAATACAGATAGCTTATGTCCTAGATTAGCATACTACTTTTCATGATCATCACCATTTTTCATCACTACGCGGGTGAAACCGCGGGGCCAGCTAGTTTAGAATAATCGCGAAGCAGGAATAAATTACCAGTTTCCTTTCAGAGAACACGTGTTACATCGTTTGCTATGCATTGAAACAGATTCAGTGGGTAAAATTTATTTTACACCCACCTTGCAAACTCCTGCACAAGTAACTAGCACTTCTTATCACCCAGATCTTTTCAAAAAAGGGAATATATCAGAGAATCCAAAAGCTCCGAAACCTTTGTAAATCATTATTCAGGCACCCCATACAAATGTCGGACACACATACAGACGCACAAACATGTGTATAGCGTTCCTATTATACTGAGGTGGAATGTGTCTGCTTGATTTTGAATGGTCCCTTATTATGCACCCATTTACACCCAGGAGTTGCGACGTGGACTTAGTGGGTTGAAACTGGATGAGACTCCGGACGATGGCATTATAATAATTATTATTTTTATTATTTATATATTAGCGTGAAGTAGTAACAAATACACACACACAAACTTTCGCATTTATAATATTAGTGTGATTATTTACGGTAGATACTTTTTTAGTAGGCAGTATTCACTTTTTGTCAATTGTATAGTGTAAAACTTTGAAAGTTAATATTGGAACATAAAATATAATATATAGGATACTTTTGCATTTATAATATTAGTATGATTCGAAGCTTCATGCTTCATATTTAAACAACAGTTAAATTTATCTTACATGCAACATTTTTGATTTTTTTTATTTATAAACATTATTATAATGATAATATTGTTTATAAATATGGTGCGGCGGCTGAAGCCATAGGCATCGAAGGTGCAAATATACGGACGAACAGACGGACAACAAAGTGATCCTGTAGGGTTCTTTTTTTCCTTTTGAGGTACGGAACCCTAAAAAACAGTCTAAAAAAAATTTGCGACATCCGTTTTATGGTTGGCCAGTATTTATAAACAGCAATATGTTCCAATGTTCCATTGAGTTGTCGGAAAAGATCGGATGTGATTATTTTTTAAGGTACCTAATGAATACTGAAGGAGAATTATTGTATTTTTTTTCAAAACCTTGCACGTCATGCAATAAATAGTTCCCTGTAGTACGTCAGCAGCTCAGCCTTTTTTGGCCTATTCACCAAAAATAATAACCTTGCAAAGCCTCGAACACCGCCGTAAAGTAGCTTGTCTGTCTATTTTCTATCGGATACATTTCGGCGAGTCAGTTCGCAAGAGCTCCATGACCTTATTCCACCCTCCCCCTTTTACTACAGGACAAGTAGAAAGACTGCACATTACCACCCCTTCCTCGTGGAAATTTCAAAAATTCGTTCACCATGATTTGATCGTCATTTATGATACGTACTGCCGTCCCCCTTGTTTCCTCATAACTACAATCTAAGCATGTCTAGAGTGATTAGATTTATTCTAGACTAACGGTCCGCCCCTGCTTCGCACGGGTATTGATTATAGCCTATGTCACCCGGGGATAGTGTAGCTTTCCAACAGTGAAATAATTTTTCAAATCGGTTCAGTAGTTTCGGAGCCTATTCCATGCAAACAAACAATCAAATCTTTCCTCTTTATAATATTAGTTTAGATCAACGTATTCCATCCTCGGCCATACCGTCGCTACCATCAGGCAAGTTGGTGGACAAACGTAGACCTATTCTATAGAAAAATCCACATCCAGCCGCTCTAGGTCCTTGTAAACGATACGTAAACAGTAGCCGAAAGGCGTTCGATACGCATCTTGCGGTAACAAGCGGCGTGTTCCTGTCAATCGCGCTAATGTTCGCGGCCACTGTTCGATACGCAGCCCGGCGATACGCGATACGCACCTAGCGATACCAACTCATTTTCATATCGGTTGTGCAATGTGATGTCGCGCTCGCGTACCACAACTCACCGAACTAAATTTATCAAAGAAGTAATCATTAATTTTATTTTATCTGTAGAATTTTAAATTTTTGAGCCTTTTGGGGTCGAAACCACGGGAACGGGAGCTAAGTTTTTTTAAAGATTCGTCATTTCTGGTACATGCAATTCGTGACCAAAATGCCAGTCTCTACTTTGTTTAAAGGGTGAGCATTGCCATACAACGTGGTAATAGGGCCAGCGTTTTGGGAACAATTCCCACTGGTGGCGGATTAATAGATATAGATTGTGCATTTTGATTGTGTTTCTACAGAACGCACTGGTTATCTCTAAATGCACTGGTTAGCTCTAAATTTGACTGTTCCAGTGGCATTGGCAGTGAACCTGCCTTCGGCGCTTGGTGGTGTGTATTCGATTCCCACCTAGGACAAACATTCATATGATGAACATTATTTGTTTGTTCTATATCTGGATCTTAATATCTATTTAAGTATATATTTAAAAATATAAATATATGTAAGTATATCAGTATCTGGCAGCCATAGTATAAGCTTTGCTTAGTTTGGGGTCACACGGTGTGTGCAAAAAATAATGTCCCCAAATAAATATGCGTTTATCTCTAAATGTGTGCAGTGCGTCTAAATGTGTTTTCAAATTTAGATTTAAAATCATACCTGGACAATCAATTTAATAATAAGGACAGGTTTTTTTTAACTTTAACAAAAACTAATAAAAAATAAAAAATAAATAACATTTGTACGCTGTAACTGGCTGGGACATGAGATACGTCTCCATTCTTACGACCATGTATGCTACTTTATATGTATGTGTACCTACCATGTTCTAACAAATAAATAATTTGAATTTGAGGACCACCCTAGTGCGTATTCTTCGCCCCAGAAAAAGGGGCAGAATTTTTTAGCGAATTAGTGCTTTAGCGTCTCCCATGCACGAAGACGTTTTAACGTAAGTTACTGTTTGCCTTTTATACTGTAGTTTCTTATTGATTGCAGGAGTAGATGGCAGCTGTAGTTTATAGCCCAATAAAGGTTTAATAGACCAAACAATATTGATGTATTTGTTTAGTAGACGCTTCTGTTGCAGTCGCTCGGTCGTTATTAAAGTGTTATTCGGAATTGAAAGATCCTTATAAGGGTTGGTGATAGATGCTGGATGCAAGGCGAAGTGATGTAAATAATGTTTTATATCAATTAAAAGGTTTTTGTAACACTAGGGCCCTAATTCTGTATGAAGCCAGATAAAACGCCGTTAACTTGTTATAACACGGTAATATGGTTACAAATAACACGGTAAATATGGTTACAAATAACACGGTAAACATGAATACAAATAACACGGTAAACATGATTACAAATAACACGATAAACATGATTACAAATAACACGGTAAACATGATTACAAATAACACGGTAAACATGATTACAAATAACACGGTAAACATGATTACAAATAACACGGTAAACATGATTACAAATAACATGGTAAACATGATTACAAATAACACGGTAAACATGATTACAAATAACACGGTACACATGATTACAAATAACACGGTAAACATGATTACAAATAACACGGTAAACATGATTACAAATAACACGGTGTTATTTTTTTTATTTATTTTATAATCTTTGAATAAAGATTATAAAAACACGGTAAACATGTGTTTTAAATGTTTATCGGGACTTATCACGTATTATTTAATATAGGTAAATGTGTTCAAATCGCGAAAGTTTAAACATTACTACGGTAAACATGGTTATAAAAATTACCAATTAAATGCGTCTTCCGATTGGATGATAATATATTCTTTTGACAAACGGTCACGTAACACGCTAGCTTGTTCCACGTTATTTCGACAATTCCAAACGAGTTTTTTTTTTATGTCATCGCGTTAGCTAACTTGACATTGCAAATTCCCCGCATACAACGTAACGCGGCAGCGTTACGAATTTGTCGTCGTTATTGAGACAAATAAATGTTTGTAGATACCCTTATTATTATTAAGGATTGCGAGTGAAATCGCGAGAAGCAGCTAGAGTACTGTAAATCTTGTATTTTCATAACACGTTTCATGGTAAAAGAAGAGGCCGCAGCCCGAAGAGATAAGATCTTGCTTCAAAGCAGCCCCATAGACTAACCAGAGAGACGTCGTGGAGGTAAATCCAGAGGTGTGAATAGCGCGTGTCCCTGTCCGGCTGACGCGTGTCCATTGGAGTGCGGGTTCGATCCCCGCTGATAACCATCTGACGCGACGAGTCGTGGAACACAGTAGATCAGTTTCAGCTCTGGGGGGATACTATATACAAACGAGGCGAGCCAGTGACGTCAGCATTTTTAACCCACGACGCAAACAGAGGGATGTTATTTAACTTGTGTATATCTACTCGTATGTCTTCGCTCCCTGAATGGGTTTTCCCCGTTAGTTACAATCTGGGTGTCTTCAAGTCGAGAGTGAATCGGTTTCTTCTAGGCAAGCGTGCTCCATCGTTGACCGCATCGTCGCTTAACATCAGGCGAGGTGGCGGCCAAGCGCAAGCCTATCTACTACAAAAAAAATGTGTTTGACCAAACTTTTTTTTTCTTTTGAAAGGTGCACTTGTTCGAGCGTGTTCTTAGCTATGATTCAAGAGAACCTGTTCAGGGCCAAGTCTGATCTGATTTTACGGACTGATAGATAAATAAATATCTGGGACATTTTTGCACACACGGTCATCTGACCCCAAACTAAGCAAAGCTTGTATGGCTGCCAGAGACTGATATACATACATAATTATATAGTGTAACGTTCCATGATCGTTACCTACTCCCAAATTCATGGCAAATGGCACATACGCTAGAAGCCAAACTTAACGAATAAAAAAGGTCACTACTATGACATAAACATTGTTGACAGAATGAAGGTGATTGACGTAATGTCAGTCAGTTTCATTCCGCTATGCAAAAAAACAACATTGTTCTAAGACAAAGGAAATTGTGTAAAAAACTACATTTTAAAAAGATTCGGGTATATAAATATCGAATTCTTTCTAGAAGGAATAGGCTATATATAGGACTCGAAATAAAAACTGGGTCATACGCGCAGTTGACTACAGTGAAAAAGTCGCTCAGAACTTAACCTTACAATCAAATCTTACAATCAACTGGTTAGCCCGTCTTCAATCGGGTAAGTTTACGTGAGATGCCTTTTAAATGTGTTAATTGTGAAATCTGTCTCGACAAATAATGCTAATCGTTATTTGTCAATTGAATTATCATCAGGCCACTTGTGTTCTAAAACGCAGTGCAAGTGCGTTTCATATCCGTACTATCTGCGGATGTGGACGTGCGCCGTACTTACATTATAATATAATTGTGTTCTAAGCTCTTAAAGCATTCTGTAATCTTGGATCCTTCCGATCAAAAACTGTGTTTTAACGCCGGTACCACGTCATGTGAGACGGGACCTACTCCGATCTGCCGTTATCTTCGGTTACAAGGTTACAGAGAAAGAGCCGTGAATATACCACGCCAGAGAGATCAACACTTTTTTATCCACCTTCCTGCTTAATACCTGGGCGCCACTGAAACGTTCACCAAGTGAAGCTTGGTGAAGTTCTACCTAGCAGTGGGTAGGAGTTTCAAAAGAAAGAGTTTAAGATAGTATAAGTTAAGATTTAATCAAGCAAGAATGAATTTACAGGAGACTGAGGGTCGTGTGAACTCGGAAGGTGATGGCGATAAAAAAACGTGTTGGTCCCTTGTTTTGAGACTTAGCTTGAAGAGCTGGGGCGCCGATCGCCGCGTCTTAAACGCACTATAATATTTTTACTCGAACTTATTATAGTAAAATTAAAATCCTTCAGTACTTTTATACTCGCACTATCTTAAAATCTTGTTCTTTAAACTCAAACTTATTTACCAAAACTTACCACCCAACTGTAACGTTCCATGATCGTTACCTACTCCCAAATTCATGGCAAATGGCACATACGCTAGAAGCCAAACTTAACGAATAAAAAAGGTCACTACTATGACATAAACATTGTTGACAGAATGAAGGTGATTGACGTAATGTCAGTCAGTTTCATTCCGCTATGCAAAAAAACAACATTGTTCTAAGACAAAGGAAATTGTGTAAAAAACTACATTTTAAAAAGATTCGGGTATATAAATATCGAATTCTTTCTAGAAGGAATAGGCTATATATAGGACTCGAAATAAAAACTGGGTCATACGCGCAGTTGACTACAGTGAAAAAGTCGCTCAGAACTTAACCTTACAATCAAATCTTACAATCAACTGGTTAGCCCGTCTTCAATCGGGTAAGTTTACGTGAGATGCCTTTTAAATGTGTTAATTGTGAAATCTGTCTCGACAAATAATGCTAATCGTTATTTGTCAATTGAATTATCATCAGGCCACTTGTGTTCTAAAACGCAGTGCAAGTGCGTTTCATATCCGTACTATCTGCGGATGTACTGAAACGTTCACCAAGTGAAGCTTGGTGAAGTTCTACCTAGCAGTGGGTAGGAGTTTCAAAAGAAAGAGTTTAAGATAGTATAAGTTAAGATTTAATCAAGCAAGAATGAATTTACAGGAGACTGAGGGTCGTGTGAACTCGGAAGGTGATGGCGATAAAAAAACGTGTTGGTCCCTTGTTTTGAGACTTAGCTTGAAGAGCTGGGGCGCCGATCGCCGCGTGGCTCGACGCGGCTCGTGGCACGTAGGATGTCAGCAGGCAGCGCAGCGACGAGAGGCTTCGTGAGCTTTTCAGGCGTGACCGGAGTGCGGTCTGCGCGTAGTAGTTCCCGAAGTTTGTGCGTGGCCGGAGTACGACCGACGTAGTAGTAGGTAAGTAAACGTAGCGTCACGACAGCGTGGCGACTCGTACGTGGTCGGAGAATTGGCGTAGAGGGTAGGAGCCTGAAATGCGTCGAAGAAACTACGCATGAGGATCAGTACTCAAGAGCCGCACGGCCACGTCGTGTGAGATCCCGAAGATAACGGCAGATCGGAGTAGGTCCCGTCTCACATGACGTGGTACCGGCGTTAAAACACAGTTTTTGATCGGAAGGATCCAAGATTACAGAATGCTTTAAGAGCTTAGAACACAATTATATTATAATGTAAGTACGGCGCACGTCCACATCCGCAGATAGTACGGATATGAAACGCACTTGCACTGCGTTTTAGAACACAAGTGGCCTGATGATAATTCAATTGACAAATAACGATTAGCATTATTTGTCGAGACAGATTTCACAATTAACACATTTAAAAGGCATCTCACGTAAACTTACCCGATTGAAGACGGGCTAACCAGTTGATTGTAAGATTTGATTGTAAGGTTAAGTTCTGAGCGACTTTTTCACTGTAGTCAACTGCGCGTATGACCCAGTTTTTATTTCGAGTCCTATATATAGCCTATTCCTTCTAGAAAGAATTCGATATTTATATACCCGAATCTTTTTAAAATGTAGTTTTTTACACAATTTCCTTTGTCTTAGAACAATGTTGTTTTTTTGCATAGCGGAATGAAACTGACTGACATTACGTCAATCACCTTCATTCTGTCAACAATGTTTATGTCATAGTAGTGACCTTTTTTATTCGTTAAGTTTGGCTTCTAGCGTATGTGCCATTTGCCATGAATTTGGGAGTAGGTAACGATCATGGAACGTTACATACCCCCTTTTTCAGTTAAGAATTTTTTGCTCAAGAAAATTCGCTGACCTCTCTAGCATCCTAGTTATAATTTACACCTTCCCCGTCCAGGGTTGAGTCTAATATGTTAACATTAAGTAGGCTCGAGTGTAAAATTAATTTAATCAGGATGCTATGGTCTGAAGTTCCCAATAAGACTTGTGGCGTACTGTGAAGAGTCCGGTATCGCTGTATAAATGCTTTAGTGGCACCTATACAGACGGCAAGAATACCGGTGGGTTCTCCATTTTGCTGTTAAGAATGTTAGATACTATACTTAAAAGCAGCAAAATAAAAGAAAAGCTAACAAAATAAGGAACTATTTTGCTAGTTAGTACGTCAAAGAGAGTAAGTAGTGGTATTCAAGTGTAGGACCAAGAGATTGTAGGTAGCGATTGTAGTCTAGGTGACTAGTGAAGTTATTAAGGTATCGATAGAGTTAACTATAAGTAAACTTTAATTGTTTAGTTTGCTATAGCTATATTGACGACTGACTTGAATTACCTAGTATACAAAAGGTTATTTTAATTAATATTCGTGTTTTGGGCTTTTTTATGGAGTTCACGAGTACCGCTCCTAGCAATTTAGAGGCTTTTTTTTAAAAAGTTTGCAATAACCGCTCTTAGTGTGAAGGCTTTCAGTTTTAGAGTACACTAACCGCCCTATTTCTGATGTTTAATAGACATACATAAATAGATATTATACGATATATGTAAATAAAAATATTTCTAAGTTTTTTTTTTTTTCAAGTCAGGTATTTTTAATTTTTAGATGTTAATATCAAGTTTTAGATGCAAGATTAATTAAATTTTCTTCAGAGGGAAGCTATAGTGGTAAAATATTTTTTAGTTTTTAGTAAAGTTGAAGGTATTTATTTTTCTTTTAAAAGTTTTATAGTGAAAGATGGTTCTGCGAGTCATTTTAACGAGTGATATTGTCAGGTACGAGTAAATTTTAAGTATGCTAACTAAGTATGCGATAAAAATTATAAGTGGGGTAAGCCATTTTATATTTCTACGCCAAAAAGAGTTTAGATTTTAGTTTTTAGAGAGATATCCGTCAAAGAGAGTTTTGATCTGGATTTTTAGAGAGATATCGGGTGAGTTTCCGTGAGAGGAAGTTTTACATATACAAGTTAGATGTTCCGAGTGTAGTTCCGAACGTTAAATAATAGTTTTAAATACATACTTAAATAGATATTAACACCCAGATATAGAACAAACACAAATGTTCATCACACAAATGTTTGTCCTAGATGGGAATCGAACCCACGCCCCCAAGCACAGAAGATAGGTTCCCTACCAACTGAGCCACCGGGGCAGTCATGCCCCGGCCTTCTGGATGTCTTCCGGCCGCGAGGTTCGATCGCGTAATTCGATCAAGCGAACCACGAAGATTTTAGGTCCTTACAGTTCGATCGATCGAATTATGAGGATTGGTAATTCCTCGTGGTTCGATCATTGAAAATCAATCGAGCTACGAGGATTTTCAGGTCCTAAATGACCCACCTATCTTGTAATGAGAACTGGCTTTCGATTAAGACGACCAGAGCACACCGTTGTTGTTTGATGCTTGACAAATTTTTTACTTGCACCTGTAGTAGCTTGTTTTGGTAGGATTCTTTCGCATTCTGACTGTTAAAGATCGACACTTTTGTCAAGCTATTTAACCGCCAAGCAGTAGTATGAAAACATTACTGTTTCCACATTACAGGGCGATGTCTCAAACCAAATTAAAGGCGTAAAGAGATATCTCAGTGCAACGAGCGCAGTGCATTGCCGTTGAAGATTTTGAACTGTTGGCATTCAAAATTCTGTACGACACTGGACTGTTAGAGATGTTCTAGCTTGTTGGAATCTAGTTCCTTTTGATTGTTGTAGTTGCTTTGTAAATCGGGGCTAGCATAATCCAGATAGCGACTAAACCCCTAAACAAAAATAAGATAAATAAGAGCAAGTGTGACGCTTACCATCAGGAGAGTGACTTATTAGTCTCGTCAGTTTCATAAAAGTAAGCTAGCCAGGACATTACTACAGTAAGTAGCCTACCATCATTCAGGGTGAAGCAGATAAGCACAACGACAAGCGAAATGGGTAATTTAGAAAGTATTTTTTGATTTAATGGTTTTGCAAGGTTTTGCTAAAATATGTGGTTAAGTTTTTTTTTTATGCCATAGGTGGCAAACAAGCAGACGGGCTGCCTGATGGAAAGCAGTCACCGTCGCCTATGGATACTTGTAACACCCGAGGCATCACAAATACGTTGCCGACCCTTTAGAACTCGATTAACTCGCCTTTTGAAGAACCCCATGTTGTAGCTTTTCGGAAACACCGAAGAAGGTAGCTCATTCCACATTTTGCAGGTATGAGGCAAGAAGGATCGTGTGAAACGCACAGTGTGCGATTTCCACTGATCTATGATGTGTGGATGAGCCTTCAGGCGGTGGCGGCTAGTGCGATGGTAAAACCGCGACGCCGGCATCAGATCAAATAGTTCTTCAGAACACTCCCCGTTGTAAATGCGATAAAAGATACAGAGAGACCCAACGTCTCTGCGCATGCTGAGCAGTTCTAGGTGTTCAGTGAGCTTGTAATCGTCGACAATTCTGACAGCTCTACGCTGTAATGCATCAAGTGGGTCAAGCTGATACTTGGGTGCTCCGTTCCAAAGATGGGAGCAGTACTCGGACTTGCGCTTTGTAAAGCAAGAGTCTAAGTTGTCGGCGACATGATTAGGTCTCACTTTCGACCAAGGATATCATCCTTGAATCATCCAGAAGGTACATCCTTGATCGAATGGTCTCACAGTCTTAGGTATAAGTACCTACATTATAACAACTTCTAGCAACTATTAGCTATTAGTATTTTTTAATTTTTGGTTGCAAAACCTTAGGCACTGTCTCTAAAGTTAAGTATACTTACTACACGCGACACCTGAATTTCAATCGAGTTGGGGTGCCAATTACTTGTTCATGCAATTGAGAATGGTAACTTTTTTTTTGTTTCAATTGAATATTTTTGGAAGAAACGAACACGTGAAATTGGATATTCTAAATTACAGTATTTTTGCAGTAACTACAGCAATTATAGTCAAAATTTGTTTGACTAAAACTTTACGAAAAGTGAAAATAATTATTTAACATTATCTCTGCACTTAACCCTAATCTTACACAAACCCTGAGCAGTGAGCAAACTGGGATTGCTATTCAATTATTTAATATAAATTTAAAATTAAATAATAGGCTTTCGCTTGTGTTCTACGATGGAGCACACTTGCTTAGAAAAAACCGATTCATTCGCGATTTGAAGACAATTAGATTGTAACTATCGGGGAACATCCATTCAGGCAACGCATTCCAAATACTAGCAGTTCACATAATAAAAGTGGAATCAAAGTGTTTTGTACGGGTTTTCGGAATATCAAACTTTCTTTTTCCTTCAGAAATAGAAAAAAGAAAGATTTCTGATCAACTACGTTTTAAAAATCACTAAAAGACATTGGTGAAAATGTCACAAATCGGCCTCAACTCAATATATACGATATAAGGCGTATAAGGCCTTACGCCCAACTGCTTACGCGGTCTCAAACTAACGTACAACAGCGCAGTTTTAAAAATCATGCCAAGGTGAACCATAACGCGCCCAGATACGGTTTGCAGAAGCCCAACTTTTTTCATCACCTAAACTGGATTGCTTAAAACAGTTAGGCGTAAGGCCAGGGACCTTACGTCTCCGCAAATACACAGTACACCACTACAAATGAGTGTGCTTAAGACCACACGTCCGAAGTGAAAACTTCATCAAGGTTGACTATATCTCTCTTGCTCCCTTAGTCGACGCGAGCCGACTTTACCCGAACGAGTGTCTAAGCGTGACGGTCACGCGGGTTCAGTGCCTTTTCCCTATCCCAAAAAGTGCCCAACGTGCCTAAAGAAATTCAGGTGTAGTTTTACATCCTATAGATCAGTTGGAATCCACAAATCGTTCACCTCAATAGCCCAGATTTTCTCATCCTATACTTTACAATAGTTTCATATTTTATATTCAACAAGGCCTCTTGGTGTTGGCTTCGGCTCCACCAATGCCTATCAAATGACGGGGCTAAACCCGAGAATGTTTAAAAAAAAGGGTAATAAACTAATCTAAAAACAAATAATAAATAAATAAATATTCGGGACATTTTTGCACACACGGTCATCTGGCCCCAAACTAAGCAAAGCTTGTGATATGGCTGCCAGAGACTGATATACATACATATATAGGTTTAAATACATACTTAAATAGAAATTAACAACCAGACTACTAATGATGATGATAATAATGATTAGACTAAGGGAGTTATGCCCTTTAACACTCCAGGGTGGAAGTGTTAAAGGGCATAACGCCGCGAGTAGCTCTTAGTGAAAGTGCAGCACACCTCTCGACACCCTAAGCCACCCACGCCAATGTTGCCCCTCCGGTGCCAAGATGCGGCAGCCTCTATGGGGGCCCATTTAGTGGGTGGCAAGTCATCACCTGCCTAAATATATTTTGAGATGAGACAGGGTAAGGCAGTTGCCGTTTCTCATCCCATAGATCAGTTCAACTACCCACAAATAGTTCACCTCAATAGCCCTGTTTTTTATTTTTTATCCTATACTGTACAATAGTTTTACATTCCATTTTATACACATTCTATAGTAATTGTATTTTGTACTCAACAGGGCCTCTTGGTGTTGGTTTCGGCCCCACCAATGCCTATCAAAGGTCCGGGCTAGACCCGTGAATAAAATTAATTAGACTAATAATGATGACCGTAGGAGTTCTACACTAAGGTAGATATTTTAATTTATTTCATAATTTCTTCTTTAAAAAAAAAAACCCATACGAATTCAATGATACATATCATACTCAACTAATTTGACGTTTCAGGCCACACCTCGGTACCCCCAGAGCTTTCCCCGGAACAAAAGATCCACATATCAAAGGACAATATCATTAGATTACAAATAGCGACAATGGCAGCGGTTATAAACCGCAGTATTGCTTCGCAAACCGATTATAGCACAATGAGATGTCGTAATTTCTAATGTTAATAACATAATAACGAGACCGTTTGAGGCAAGTTGATATTCGCGATGCAAGAGGCAAAGGCGAGTAACTCCAAAATACTAATTTTATTCGTTTATAGATATTTCGTCGCTAGGCAAATTGTTGGTCGACCGATCATCACTTCATCATCATCATTTTAGCCATAGGACGTCCACTCACACCCACACACCCACACACACACACACACACACACACACACACACACACACACACACATAAGCCTCTCCCATCGATCTCCAGAAGGGCTGGTTGGAAGCGGCCTGCATCCAGCGTTTACCTGCGGTATATTTTAGGTCATTCGTCCATCTTGTGGGTGGACGTCCTACGCTGCGCTTACTGATCCGTGGTCTCCATTCGAGAACCTTTCTGCGGATCTCCTCATTTCTGATTCGATCTCGTGAAGAAACCCTGAGCATGGCCCTCTCCATAGCTCGTTGTGCGACTTTGACTTTGCTTATGAGGCCCATAGTGCGATACCACGTTTCAGTGCCGAGATCTTATAAAGAACAAAAAAAAAATTAAAGAGGTCAGAGGAAAATTTTTGTAGTTTTTTTAGACAAATCTTATCGTGTGAATAAATTTGATGTTTTTACGAGTATCTGATCGATAACTGCACACCTTAATTTTTTGCAAATCATCATCATCATCATCATCAGCCAGAAGACGTCCACTGCTGAACATAGGCCCCCCTTTAACCTCCACACTGAACGACAGCCTGCCTTTTGCATCCACTGGATGCCAGCGACTCTCACTATGTCGTCGGTCCATCTAGTGGGAGGCCTACCTACGCTGCGTCTTCCGTAACGCTGCGTCATAATTTTTTGCAAATAGATACTTCATTTTGCAAAATGAAAGCTCAGATTCGTAATGCCAAAACCTTTTATTACTCCACTTAAAAAGCGTCCTGAATTAAAAACAACTTGCCCACAATGAAAGCTTTCAAACGCTATTTAAACTCATTCTAAACCACGTGTCACCACAGGTCACAGAAAGGGCAGATGCACAAATTGGAAAATATGAAAAAACTCTTCACACAGTCCACCAAACTTCGACCAAACTAAATTATTGGACGGGTCATAATCATTGAACTTGCTCATTAAAAACGAGGCAAACCGTTGGACATATACTTCAACACCTAATTATAACCATGTACAGTACATTTGTTACAAAAATAGATAGCGGGATATTTACACTTCGGGAGAGCACACAAAGGCATAATTTTGTCAAATGTTTCGTTATCATGTAACAATAGACGCGTGTCGCACTTCCTACGGCTAGAGACCGACTGAAACGAAGTAAGCGCCGGCGCTCATTTTATAATCTTCAAAAATGTGCTTCTACTGGGCCCGTCCATTCATTTTATTCGAAGTCCACCAAACACTTGTTGAACTGTGTGGTGATATTTCAAATTATGTTTTGTTCTGTAATATTGAAAAGAGACGGAAACATAGTAAAATAAGATGCACCAACGAGCACTTAGTACTCTAAAAGATAATTTAAGTATTTATATAATAGTCAATGATAAGTATGGCTTAGTGGCCAGCCTTAGTGTCAGTCACCGAACTAAGTCTCACACTCTTATTCACGGAAGTTTGTTAAGTTCTGACTGAACGAATCGCAGACCTCAGAGTAAAAAAATCTTTTGGTTTTTTTTAATTTTAATTTTATATATTTTTATTTTTGAATGTTTATGTGGATAATTGTTTGATAAAAACTTGCGTAGCGTTAATTCAATCGCTCGTGTAAATTTTTGCTTAAGGAGGTAGAAAGACATAGGGGTCGCTATATCACCATGTCACAGATCAGGACGAAAACGTTTTTACTAAAATGTGCTTAGTGCCCATTTTTGTTATAACCTATAATTAGATACCCGAATAAGACCTTTGATATTTGTTCGACTGTATGTTTGTTAAATACAAACAACGCTATTTTAAATCAGCATTCCATCTATAATTCTATATGCCTTCAGGGCATGTCGAATTATAGATGACTTATTATATGCTGCTTTTTCTCTGATTATTTGAATATTTCTCTCTGTAGTATTCCGAGTCAACAGCCTGTCGACTACACCAAACATTTTGATAACTAAATATGACACGGCTGTTTTTCCTTGTTTTTCGTTGCGGAAAATTCCATACATAAACGGTGAAAGCGGGTAGGCATATTTTTGTACATTTTGAGGAGGAAAACCAGCGATGCGGCTATTCGGGTCCGGCGGTGCGGCTTTTGTTCACTGTCCCAGCGATTAATGTATTGCGAGTGTAGTGCGGGTGCTGTTGGTGGATTTACTTACTGCTAATAATCAATCATTTTATATGGTTTAAGATTTTATTTTCTCTAAGAATAACAGTAATTCACTTAGGTGAGAAAATACATGTTTAACTTAACTAAGGTACTTAAAGATTGCAAACATTACAAGCAACTTAATAATATCGCATCAGTTTTTTTTATTTTGTAGGTAGGTGACAGCGTAAACTAGGGTTCGATTGCGTGTCGCGAATCGTCCAAAGCGCCATAGCAATATCGGTCATTAGTAATTGCCTATTACATAACATTTTTTATTTTTGTACATAATTACGGTTTATCTCAATATAGTTTATCTTATTGTTCCAATAAAGTTAATGATTGGTTTTATCGCGTATAAGTCCGCGTTCTACCACCAAATCCTCTGTTGGTAAGCGACGACGTGGTCTAAGATGGACCATGCAGACTTATTGCAACAATTATGAAATTAAAATTAAAATTTTAATTGCCATATTTATGTATACAGCACTGAGTATAGCAAATAAATAATTACAATTATTAACTGCTATAAGCTATAGAGAATAAATGAAAAAAGATATGTAAAAAAAACTAAAAATTACGAATATTATTTTGTTACTTGCTAAATCATATGGGGTTTTACAGATACATTTCTTTATGCTAAATAAGCAAAACAGAAATTCACATAAAATGTAAGAATGAATTATTGTTATTCGAACAGTTCGTTTGTTGTTCGCGTAATTACACTTAACAGTGTCTCCCAATCTAAAAAAACCAAGTCATTGGCAACAGACGAGCCTGTATTTAATTGGATGTCTTGATAAACGACTACTTTTATAAACTCTTTGTTCCCAATTATTTCATAAAATAATTTCTAGATAAGTACATAATAAATAAATAAATGTTGTTATTTTTCCAAAATCGAAAACTCAACTTTTGAATATTAATTTTTTAGGCTTTTAGATAAAATCTATAATTGTTTGAATCAGTACAGTTCAGATTACTAATGTTTGTGGATTGAGCTCCCGATATTTCGGCGCAAATACATCACCGTGTTCACGGGAAGACATGTTCATTATCATATATATCGGTTCCTTCTTAGCAAGCGTGCTCCAACGTAGACCGCATCATCGCTTAACATCCGGCGTGATGGTGGTCAAACGCAAGCCTATTATTTATTAAAAAAAAAACTGAAGTAAACAACCGTAATAGTTTAAAATCGAGACTAAATTGGGCCTAACTTTGCAAAAAATCTTCTTCAAAACCGTTGCGTAGACATTTATCTCTAGTGTGTTTCCGCTTCAACATTGATTACTTTATACTGTGGCGAAAATACGTACACCAAATATTCGTATAAGAAACTACTCCCAAGAATTCATTGTTATTTTTGTCTCAAAGTGAATTTTCCTTGTGGCTTCTTTTTTTTAGTTGACAAGTATACTAAGCTTGAAATTAAAGTTATATGATTATTTACGGGATATTTACCGTGGTGTACCGTGGTATCATATAACTTTAGTGAACAACCGTGATAGTTTAAAATAAAGCTTGAAATTCTTCTTCAAAACTGTTACTAAAACATTATATCTGGTGTATTTCCGCTTCTATGTCGTATCCAATGAATCTATATAATCCGTATCCAATGAATCTATTAGCATTGCAGTATTGTAAGTTGCTTTAATTATGTGTTTAGTTTTTTTAAATCTTTCTATCTTTTGAACGACAACATTTTATAGGATATGCTGCATAACATTAATTGTTTTCGGTACCAATATTGCAAATTCGTACTTATTCCCTTTTCCCACTAAGCTCGCACACGGAAGTCAACTCACAATAGGCGGCCAGATGAAAGCAGCTTATGCGTGACGTAACGCGCTAACAGCGTTCCGCGGCTGCGCTCGCGCCTTTGTACCGCGCCCGTTCCCCGGTATGGTAGGGGTTCGTGAATCTGTTTGTTTGTTTCGAGTATGGTTATGGCGACTATAAAAGGATTCAGGAGTGTATTTGAATCAGTTTTAGTAGACATAATTGAAATTGTGATTTGTGTTAAATTAAAATTTTGGATATGTCTATTTTATTTGCTAAATACAATTAACATACGAAATAAAAACTTTAGAACGGCTGAACAGTATGTTTTAGTATACAGTATACTGTTGCTGTACTTATTTGGCAACATTTTTAAGTACCAATTTTTTTGGCAAAAAATAATAGCCAACGTACCTAACTAGGAAGTGAGTAAATTCAATAAACGGGATTCATCCCTTAATTTTACACCCTTAGAAGTAGAATATTTTATTCAAATCTTAAGGCGAGGTTTTCCTACTTTTAAGCAACGCTTATAACTACAGATGACCATAAGGCTTGGTTTATTGTATTAAAGTCGCATTTAGCGGAGCAAAATCATGACGCTTACACACAGCCGTGCGTTTACCTACTTCTATTTTTGAGGTTTTTTTCATATTTAACTAAAAGTATAGCTGTGATATAAAATGTAACTTTGCGGTTTCCTTCATAATTATAAAATATATATATATCAAGATATCGCAGACATAATATAATAAATAGGTATTTGAATGAATCCAAAAACAGGGAGAATAGCGCAAGTCAGTGTTACTTTCATATATTTTTCTATCGAGCGAAATGTCCTTAATCGTGTTTCGGTCTTTGGGCGTTCCTAGAAAAACATCCAATTATAATAATACTAGCGACCCACCCGCCCGGCTTCACACGGGTGTAATTTACGTGCGGAGCGGGGGCGGGTCGCTAGTTATATATATAAACCTTCCTTAAAAATGTATCTAACTAATGGTGAAAACCGCATCAAAATCCGTTGCGTGGTTTAGGAGGAGTTAGCGGCCATACAGACATACAGACGCGGAAAGCGACTTGAATTTATACTATGTAGAGATGACACCATTTTTATAATTTTAATTTAACCATGGAAGTATGACCAAAATTGCTAAAAGTCGTAAATGAGGGTCTTATTGACCACCTTCAAAATATAGCCCATAAAAAAAATCTTGAAAATCGGTTCACAATCAAAATATTTTAAAAAAAAACAGTCGAGTTGGAAATCTCTTTTTTTCTGACTGAAGTCTGTTGAAAATGTCGAGAAACGAAACCACGGATAGTTGATACCTTCATAGGCCAATCGTCCGAATAGGTCTCAGTTATTAATAAAGGGAGATATGGTAAGGTGGTGTGGCGGGTGCGAAAATATCTGGCCTAAATCAGGCTTGATGCCTTTGCCGAACTCACCCAACAGATTACTCCTTTTTTGCATGTGGACTACAAGTTTCATTATATCAGCTAGGAAGCAGATCGCCCCCAAAGTGACCTAAAACACGGAAGCTTGCCCTTAAAACGGCATATCTCGTCACCATTCAAAATAGAAATTGGAAATGGGCATGAGAGAATGTAAAGCGGTCCTTTACCGACTCTGTATTTAACGCTGCCCACTCGTAGTGAGGCATACAGGATGATTTTTACATGCATAATAGCATGGAAAAGATTAGCGCTGAGAAAAAAGGGTGTCTATAAAGATCTCTCTGGGCAGGCAAGGCATCGACAATACCGCTAGTGTCTATAGCCGTCAGTTGCCGCTTACCATCAGGCGAACCACACTCCTGTTTGTCATTCTTGTAGCACGCTTTTAACATACTTCAAAAAGGATGGAGTTCTCAATTCGTTTTTTTATGTTTGTAACTTCAGATCTCCGTCATATTTTTATTTTTTTTATTTTATTATTTTTATTATAAATAGGCCTTGGCTTGGCCGACAACTCGCCTGATGTTAAGCGATGATGCGGCCTACGATGGAGCACGCTTGCCTCGACTTGATGACACCTCGATTGTAGGTAACTATCGGGGAACACCCACTCAGGCAGCAAATTCCACAGACTAGCAGTTCGCACAATAAATGTGGAATCAAAGCGCTTCGTACGGGTTCTCGGAATGTCAACCATAAAGCGGTGTCGATTCTTCGTTTATAAACCGATTTGGAAAAAAACATATTAAAAGGATAAAATAAACTTTCAGAATGGCCCCATAGACATTTCATCAAAATCGGTTTTTAAATCAAAATAACTGGAAAATTTGTTAAAATTTCAAATGCGTATTTCACTAGTTTTGAAGTAGGTTTTTTGAACTGATAATTATTGTGAAACATAACTATACCTTTGTTAGGAGGCCTTTGTTAAGCAGTAGCTGATGATGATGATGATAAAAACGATACCTAAAGCTGACTACGTAATAGGGATCTTAGCACTACAACTCTCCATCCCCAAGACAAGGTGAAAGATGTCGTGCTAAAGAACAGCGGCCTTACGGCCAACTGCTAACGCAGTATCAAACTAACGTTAAATCTGCTCACTTGGAAAATCACGCGACCGCAAACCGTACCATCGTTTCCGAAAACGATGTCGAGAATAAGGTAAGGCAAAGAAAAAAAAAAAGAAATAAAGAAGTAAGGAAAATTAAGTAGGTAAAGTGTTGGAGAAAAGTAACGAAGACCCTAATCATCATAATCAGCCTTTTAACAGTCCACTGCTGGACTTTTAGCCTACCCCCGAAAGGGTGATTGGGCCATATCCACCACGCTGGCCCAGTGCGGATTAGTGGATTCACATACGCCATTGAATTCCTTCTCCGTACGTATATTCTTCCTCACAATGTTTTCCTTCACAGAAAAGCCTGTGGTATGAAAATCCGTACATAAGCTCCAAAGAGCTCATTGGTACGGGCCCGGGGTTTGAACCCGCGACCTCACGCTTTCAAGTCTAGCGGTCTCCCAAATGGGCTACCACGGCTAATACCACGGTTGACCCTAATACCATGTGTGATACCTAGATTACCTAGTGGGGTATGAAGAGTAACAATACACCTAAAAACTCAAGGGCTTATAATAAATTCTGTAAAAACGGAGTGAATCATAAAATGAGACACACTCATCCCTATATAAAATACAACAGCTACACAATGAAAGAAGGGATTCGCAAGAATGTTGGATCGAACATTTTTCTCGAACGATGACCCTTTTCAGTCGCTAGAGAATATTATCACGAGAAAAAGAGAAAATTCAAATTGACTCAATATGCGACCCGTCCCGTTTTTGCATCAAAACACTGAACCCTAAAAGAGAATAGTAATTTAAAAGCTCTCTAGTATATTGTAAGGCCAGACGTTTCTAAGGCAATTCTTGGGAACCCATCTGGCGGAGTGCGGTATAACTCTCGGCTAATCTGTATCCAAGTTCCTTTTGGTAATAAAGTGAACCAAGTGTAGCGAAGCGCTTTAAATGTAGTATACAGGGCTAGACGGAATTGCTATGCTAGGTCAAGAGGAAGTCATTGTTTAAATTTTTATTTAAGGTGGTTCGATTCACAAACGGCGGGAATTTAAATTTCAAACAGTTTTCTTGTCCTTGTAGCTAGGCCGGGTAATTATTGTAAACAGCCATGATGTTTGCGCAAATTGATTATTATTCTTTACAAAATCATGTAAAGCTATTTATCTCTAATGCACATTATTACTTACATTTGTGAATAAACTAATTTTTGCTGTTTCAAACGGTGCGTTACTGTTAAATAATTGTACATTATAATGTAAAGAACAGCCAATATCTTGCGCAAACACTGTGTTATTTAAAAATAACTACCTGGCCTGGCTACTAGGACCAAAAAACTTTTTAAAATTTGAATTTCCCGCCATAGGTGAATCGTACCACCTTAAGAACTGTTTTTATTTGTGGAGCATACATTTTTGAACTGTGAATCGTATGGAACATCTGAATATAATTATAATCCAAGAATACATTTATTCATAATGATGATTACAACGGCCACTTAAGGTTTAGCATACCTACTTGTCTTACCTAGAAGAGTTTTTTTTTACTTATGTTCTTAACACAAAAATCACATCACATTTCACACACACACACACACACACACACACACCACATCACATTTACACACATCACATCACATCACATCACATCACACTCACACACGCACACACACAGACACACACACATATCACATTCACACACACATTCATTCATTCATTCATTTCACTTTTTTTTTTTTTCATCCCATTTTAATCACCTTAAATTTCAATGTACCATCAAATGTTGATGAGCTTAATAATTTCATCAAGATTGTCTATTGGCTATTGTCTATTAATTTATAAAAAAAATACAGAGAGGAAGGGTAGAGAGATGACTGATCAGGGGGTCTAGACAAGAGCCATACACTGTTAGCGTTCACGCCTGCGGAAAGATGAAATTGTATGAAAATGACAATGACATTAGCATGAGAGAAATTATCTCAAGCTAATGTCATTTTCATACACATTCATTTTGCAGTGGATGCAAAAGGCAGGTTGTCGTTCAGTGTGGAGGTTAAAGGGGGATGCCTATGTTCAGCAGTGGACGTCTTCTGGCTGATGATGATGATGATGATGATGATGAACGCTAACAGTGTATGGCTCTTGTCTAGACCCCCTGGTATTTTGATTTAAAAACTAAACTACTGAACCAAATGTGGAAATTTATGAAATTATATATGGGACTAATCTGAAATTATATCCTTTCAAATAAAAAAAATACCAAATCAGTTTATAGATACAGTTAGAGACAGTTCCGAGGTAACAAACATAAAAAAAATACAACCGAATTAAGAACTACTATTTTGAAGTTTCGATTAAAATAAATTTATTTTGGTTGAAGTTTTGAAGTCGGTAAATAATTGGCTAAATAAATTATTAATTGCGTTCCCGAACTATGATTAGATGGTTCTTTACAATACAAATACAATTCTTTATAATTGCAAGTCAAATTCTCTCTAGGAGTAGCTCTGAAACATTTGCGTGGGTGCAACAAACTCCAGCCAGTAAAACACTGAAACCCCGTTTTTATTCTGTTTAGGTAAATTGAAAACCCTGCCTGCTGGATTATGCAAAACGGTTTTTTATCGAGCTGTGTTTTTCGATGAGGCAATATCGCTTTTTCTTTACACGTTTTAATAAGAAAATGGTGGATAAAAACCTACACCATTTTGTGATGTGTCTGAGTAACACTTTCTAATAAAATAAGTACTTGAGTAAAAAAAACCGAATGTACCTATCACAGAACTTTACCATGATAGACACCACAAGCACGTTAATTTGTCATAACTCCCAGCGTGCCTCATTTTTAACCCCCGACGCAAAAAGTGGGATGTCATATATTTAACGTAACACAGTAACGTGTATATCTGTGTCTCTGTGTGTGTCTGTCTGAGGCATCGTAGTTCCCAAACGGCTGAACGATTTTCATTTCGTTTTTTTGTTTGTTTGAAATGTGTCTTGATCGAGAGTGTTCTTAGCTATGATTGAAGAAAATCTGTTCAGCCATTTGTAGTTTTTTTTAATCGGGGGTTTAAAAATACTTCAAATATAATAATATACTTGTTTAAGTAATAATAATATACTTGTTTAAAGCTTGACGTCTTTAAACGCAGATCTATTCTGTATAAAAAAGTTGAATGAAGGGGTCTATCTTATAAAGCTCTGCGGTACTAATGTATCAAGTTTGTGTGCATAAGTAATCAAGTAATAACAATGTCACCTCTATGAACGTCGGGGATATTTTACCAGAATTTTCATTAATAAAATAACAATTTGTCATTGTTAGCTCATTGTGGGGATAACAGACATACGTACGTTTTTTTTTTCATGTTTAACATATTATGTTTCACCTAGTACAGCTGTTTACGAGCTACCCAGAAGAAAAAAATGTTTTTTTTTATCTTACTTAATATTATAAACGCGAAAGTTTGTATGTATGGAAGTATGGATGTTTTTTCCTCTTTCACGCAAAAACTACCGAATGGGTTTTAATGAAAGTTTACAATAATATAGCTTATACATTAGAATAACACAGGCTATAAAGGATTGTAGTAGCGAGGCCGAAGGCCGAGCTTTACGCGTACGAAGTAGCGGGTTTCAGCTAGTATGTAATAAATAAGTAAAACAAATTTTATGTTATGTACGTTTTTGCGAATACATTTATTTTTATTTTCACAGATTCAAGGTTTTTTTTCAAGATACAATTAACATTATACAGGATCACTTAGAAAGGTGGTAGTTACTGAAAGCCGGTATTTCTACATAATTGTAAATTATGTTGAGTACATAAGTGTAAATTTTGTACTCAACAGGGCCTCTTGGTGTTGGCTTCAGCCCCTCCAATGCCTATCAAAGGTCCGAGCTAGACCCGTGTTTATATTGAAATAAAGTGTTATCTATACTTCTATACTAATACTAGCGACCTGCCCGCCCGGCTTCGCACGGGTGTAATTTACGTGCGAAGCCGGGGCGGGTCGCTAGTTATATAATTATTTAAACTATCCTATATCTCAAGTTGGATCGAACTGCACATGGTGTGCGAATTTTATTATAATCGGTTAAGTGGTTTAGGAGTCCATTGAGGACAAACATTGTGACACGAGATTTATATATATTAAGATTATAAAGAGTAAAGATTTGATTTATTTGTTTGTTTGCATTGAATAAGCTCCGAAACTACTGAACCGATTTGAAAAATTCTTTCACTGACGGGAAGCTACACTATCCCCGGGTGACATAGGCTATAATCTATACCCGTGCGAAGCTGGGGCGGACCGCTAGTAATATAATAAAACGCACGCCTACCAAATATTCGGGCTAAACCCGAGAATGCTTAGAAATAAAGGGAATAATTATAATATACGTCTGACTCCACTCGCCTGATGGTAAGCGACGGTGTGGCCGAGGATGGATCACATTGACCTAAAATAGTTTTATCATAGTGTTCCCCGATAGTTACAATCTCAGTGTCTTCAAGTCGCGGGTGAATCGACTTCGTTTATGCAATCATGCGACATCGTAGACCATTCAGAGCGAGATGGCGCTCAAGAGTAAGCCTATAAAAAAACTGCATAATTTTCACAAAATGCCCACTGCATTCATCATCATCATCACCATTCTTCACCACCCTGCTATATGATAGCATATAGCAGATAGTGGGTATAGGAGACCTATACTAAAATAATTGGATGGATGTTATGTACTTTATATACTTATTGTTTTGTTCTACATGTTTGTATTGTAATTTATTAAGTTATTTTTGCGACGACGAACTGTAAATTTATTGTTAGCAGTGTTCTCATGGAAGTGATGTAACATCTTATATGAGAATAAATGTCTATAAAACTAAACCTATACCCACTGCTGGGTATAGGTCTCCTCTTCAGCGCGCCACCTTTTCCGGTCCTGTGCTAGTCTTGTCCACTGCTTTCCTGCTGTCTTAACGATGTTGTCCGACCAGCGGGCTGGTGGTCCACCCGGTGGTGCATAACACATTATTTATTTTGCATTTTTTTTTTATAAAAAACTTTTTTTATTTCAAAAATTTAAATCACCTGTAAACAGCTTAAAGCGTACGTTCACACTGGAGCCGTCGTTCCCAACTCCGCCTCGAAAATTTGCACCACAATATCGACCGCGAGAACGTGACGAATTCGAATCGATGCAGCACAAACATCGAATAACGCAAATCACAGGCGGTGGCGGTCGATCGGCCTGTCGTGCGGCCCGCAGGCGAATCGCATCGCAGCGATACTATCGAGTTGGGGGAAATACATCGCGGCAATATTTTTTTTTTTAATAAATAAATAATAAATAAATAATCTAATATTAAAATATTTTGGTCGAAGTTGTTGCCATCCTTCTCTCACATATTAAAATTAAAAGAGAGGCAGATAATTTTAGTCCTGTCAGATTGGTTTAGTTTAGTGAGTGTGTATGCTTTGCCAGACCGGAGAGGTGATTAGATGAAACTACGTTTTTTATGGAGTTACGAGCTATGGAGAGGGCTATGCTCGAGGTTTCATTACGAGATCGAATCTTAAAGAGGAGGTCCGTAGACGAACGAAAGTTACCGACATAGCTCACCGGATTAGCAAGTTGAAGTGGCAGTGGGCAGGGCACATATCACGCAGAACAGATTGCCGATGGGGTCGAAAGGTTCTGGAATGGAGACCACGGATCAGTAAGCGCAGCGTAGGACGTCCACCCACAAGATGGACAGACGACAGGGAAACGCTGGATGCAGACCGCTTCCAACCGGCCCTTTTGGAGATCGATGTGGGATGCCTATGTCCAGCAATGGACGTCGTATGGCTGAAATGATGAATAATGTGTACTACCGCAATCTAATCGACGTAGCAGCCAAGTACCAGCTGGAAGCTTGAAATTCGGTAGACTGGCGTGCTAGGCTGATTGGTGACAGCAAGCTAGTTGGCTAAAATTTGCAAAGCCACGAGCACCGCCGTAAATTAGCATGTCTATCTATTTTCTATCAGATACATTTTGGCAAGAGTGCACAAGAGCTACGTGACCTTATTATCCCCCTTTACTACGGGAAAAGTAGAAGGACTGCATACTACCACCCCTTCCTCGTGGAAATTCCAAAGACACACAACGCCATGGTTCTTCATTTATGATACGTACTGCCCAAAAATTTAACTCCCTGCCGTCCTGAGAACTACAATCTAGGCATCTTCAAGGTTAGAGTGAGTAGATTTCTTCTAGATCAACGCCATCCTCGGCCACACTATCGCTCACCATCAGGCGAGTTGGTGGCAAAAAGTATATCAATTCTAAATCGAAATAAGAATTTTTCGTAGCTAGTTATGAAAATCGATTACGTAAACTGCAATTTTGTTCTGCTTTCCAAGGCTGGTTATTATACAAGAAAAATTCCATGTTCGTAGCTGGTTACGAAAAATCAGTTATAAACGTGGACGAAAGTGAAATCTGTCGTGTATTTCCGTTTTAATAACTGCATTAACTGTATATGCACTTCTGCAAAGAGACACCAGATCTATCTAGAAATTATTTCCAGTAACGATTATTCATTTGGAGAGCAATACGTTGCTATCGAGTCAAGTAAAATTTATCGGGGAAATTGTTTTTTTGTTTAGTTTTTCTAGTAAAAATCATTTCCTTATGAGAACAGCCCGACACTAGTTCGGTAAAATACATTGCACAAAAATCGATTATTTTTTAATTCCGACTATAGCTTTGGTAAGCAATGTTTTTGCGCAATAACAACAACGCTTCGTAAATTGGGATTCAATCGTTTCAATTCGGTTGAAGTTGATGCAAGAACTTTTACTGTGATAAAGTTTGATTGGATTCTCCCGGTCATATTTGTCCATTTCAAAAGTTGTCACCTTCCTAACTTGTTGATATTTAGTCGGAATTGAGTCAGAAAAGCTTGCAATGAAATTTTGTTGTTTTTACTCTGACAATAAATGATGGCACATGATGACGAATTAGAGTGAATTGATTGCAACGAATCAATGTCTAAGAATCAGGATTGAGAGCCAATCACAAACGCCTAGCATTGATTGAATCAGGAGTTACTTTTCAGAAATCTTCAAAACTTTCCACTAGTGTATTTCCGCTTCAATACGATACAAGCGATTAAAAAAAACACTATTTTGTTTATTTATACTGTGTTGAAACGAAAATATGTACACTTAAGATTCGTATAAGAAACAGCACTGATTTTTAATTATCATCATCATTTCAGCCATAGGTCGTCCTCTGCTAGACAAAGGCCAAAAGGATCTCCTTCCCATCCCATCGATCTGCAAAATGGCCGGTTGGAAGCGGCCTGCATCCAGCGTTTCCCTGCGGTCTCTTTCTCGTCTGCTCATCTTGTGGGTGGACGTTCTACGCTGCGCTTACCGGTCCGTGGTCTCCATTCGAGAACCTATTGGCCACTTCGGTCATCTATTCTGAATTTTCCTTGCAACAATATTTTTTTTAATTGACCTTAAAGTAATGATATAAACAGTTGAGTGAAAAGGGGTTATAGGGGTAATAATTATGTTTTATATTTATCCGGGATTAAAGTATATTATGTGACTCAGGTCTAACTTCAAACTATGCATAAAATTACATTCATCTATTGCTGTGTAAAACAGGAACAAATAAATACACTTTCGTGATATTTATATTAGTAGTTAGTATGATATATCCATTTAGTACTGAATCGATCTAGATTGTAAAAAGTTCCTGGAAACCTCCACAAAAGGTTCCAAAAGAAGCAATGTACAGAGACAGCGTTATGCAAACGGGAAGCAGCCAACGTAACCTCAGAGCAATCTGGCACGCTTGTACTCGGATAAACAGTTCACACTTGACGGACATAAGGTATGTAGCCGGCTCATAAGACTTCATGAAAAAAATGTATAATTAAACCGGCCAAGTGCGAGTCGGGCTCGCGCACTAAGGGTTCCGTACCACCACACAATTTAATAACGAAATTACCAGTTATACGATTAACTTGCTCGCTTGCTTGGTGGCTTGGTAGTATTGAACAGAAACTTGTCATCGACGCGCACTTGGCCATTATTTATTATTTGTTGTTATACTTTAGAGTGTGCACTATAATCATGCCAAGTTTGACGCTTGTATATATTACCGTTTCTCCATTAGGGCTAATACAAAAATACGTTTAAAAAAAATTGGTTTATTGTATATAATAAAAGAGTCAAAAAGAAAAAACTAATGGGGGTCCCCCCATTAGTTTTTTCTTTTTGAATCTTATATTATTTCTTAGTTAATCCGCCGTAACACTACATATTCTATGAAAATTTCAACTGGTTATCTAATACGGTCCGAAAGATACAACCGTTAATAGGTAGGAGAAACGGACAGACGGCCAGACAAACAGACAGACAATGTAGGCTTAGTAATAGTGTCCCGTTTTTACCATTTGGGTACGGAACCATAAAAATATATTCATTGTTGAGAATTGTCATGGCACTACCACTTTTAAACAAAAACTAATTAGCACTCTTTGAGAAAATCATAAGGTGGTTACTGGACTAATATAAGAAACTAATGGGCCGCCCCGGCTTCGCACGGGCGAAGCCGGGATATATTATAGCCTATGTCAACCGGGGATAGTGCAGCATCCCAACAGTGAAAGAATTTTTCAAATCGGTTCAGTAGTTTCGGAGCCTATTCAATGCAAACAAACAAACAAACAATCAAATCTTTCCTCTTTATAATATTAGTATAGATTAGTATAGACTACGGAAATTGAGAAACTGCCGATAAAAAATATTTTATTCGCAAAACTGGATGCATAAGAGCTGACAACAGTGATTAATATATTAAAATAAAATTATTCTCATGATTCAAGCTACACAAGAGTCATCGTTATCATCACTGTGACCCTATATCGACCCACTGCTGGGTATAAGCGTCCTCACCCTTGTGCCATTGATGTTTATATCGGCCGCTCGGTTCAATCTCAACCAATGTACCTCAATGTAAGTATTTTGGTCAATTTAGCTACTGACTTTTATAAGAGGTAACAAATGATTGTTTTAGGTGTTCCAGCTCCCCTGATTTATTCACCGTCACATTCGACGTCCCGGGCTCCGGGTATCTAGAGACAAATATTTGTTCTACCGCCAGTTGAAGAGTTTGCCAATTGTCACCGAAGTTTCCTTATGTATTGGACAAATACTGGCCGAGGCCGCTACGCTTTGTGCGAGGAACGGAGAATGGGGGTGATATTTATGTCGAACTAATTCTACCTATGTTGGATCCCCGATAGTTACATTCTGGGTGTCATCAAGTCGTAAGTGAATCCGTTTTTTTTAGGCAACTTTGCTCCATCGCAGATTGGTTCATCACTTAACGGCCTATTATCCGAGTCGTGTAGGCATCAAAACGCTCCCTCAGCCCCCGCCAAGTTATAGCGACGATGTCTTTTGCAACACAAGGGTCAGGACGCCCGCGGGGGGAGTGCAACGACAAAAACAAACATAGGTCCGACCTCGATGACGCCTGGCGCGGTACTGAACGCAACGCGCGCAAATTCTCGCGACCTTTTTACGCTTTTAATTTCACAAAAAAACTAAACTATTCAATATCAAAAATCTATCCAAATATAAAAAAAAATTAATAAAATTGCCACAGTACATGCAATTTTCAGGTTGTTACGAGGTTTCATTAGAGCATAAAACGAAAAAAATAAACTAATTCGACTTTGTTTCCAATTTTTTTTGATCGAGCAAAAGTTTATTCTATTGTGTTTTGAACCAAATCATAAACTCAAACACAGATGTATATGTGACATGTATTTTTTTCCAGCTCAAATATTGTAATTTAACTGAATAAAATTGATTTAAAAGCGTCAAATTTGGTATAACAGGCCGTTAACATCAGGCCAGGTGGCAGTGAAACGCAAGCCTTTTAAATCATCATCATTCTATCACCTATCATGTTCCCACTGCTGGGACACAGAGGGAGAGGATGAGCCCTAATCCATCATGCTGGCCCAATCCATATTGGTGAAGGTCATCTGTCTTTGAACTATTGAAGTTCTTGTACATACCGGTTTCCTCGTTCTGATATTAGGACGTCGGCAACTTTACGACAGCTGTTGTTTTGTATATTTTATTTTTTACCCGTAGCTTATGTGTATATCCTTTGTACGCCTTCTATTTTGCTCGCGCATTTCAAGATTTTTTAAGGTATACAATAATTGAATTTACTTACGTGAAATCTAAGCACAACGGATAAAGGAAATAACATTATGAAAGTTGAGTAAAATTTTCATTTTCATTCCATTGATGTAAGTAAATAGGGGGAAGATACGGGACGAACTTCATGACGTGGACCGCACAATGTAGGCTCCGGGGCACAATCCACTTCAGTAACAATCGAACTGGCGTTTTGATAGCACGTGAATTACTTGTCAAAGTTGTGTGAAATAAAGCAGCAAAAATTACTTCCTGCGTTTTCACAAGGTGCACCAACAGTTCAAAGTCAAAAAACAAGTTTCACGGCATTACTTTTCACTCGTAAATACTTAAAAACAATTAGATTAATTTTCTTAAAAAGTCACTTCTATGGTCTAGTGTAGTGTCTAATGGAGCGGTGAAGTTGACGTTTACAGTGTAGACGTCAACGTCGCCGCTGACTCGAGCCGAAACAGAACCATATTTATTGGGTACAATGTTTGGATGTCACGCGTCTTCCCCCTTTTTAAAACAGTCATTGTTTCATTCAAACTAAGTTACTACTGTCAGAAATTATGACATTTTAGCGCAGGCTTAGTTCAAAAAACTTGACCCAAAGCATAAGTTCACTCACTTTATTCAAAATACTTTACACATTTTTCCAAAATTTAAATCGTCCGACGACTGAAACACGTATCGCACTCAGCAGGTTCAGCCTAGAGAGGTGATTGAGGGAGCCATCATCGTATTTTTTTTAAAACAAGTGACAGCCGCTGGTTGAAAATTTTTAGTTCGTTGATTTGTCTAACTGTAGAGATAAGTTGGTCGCCGTAGGATCGGCGAAGCCTAATCCCGCATGACAATTTCCTGCCTGGCTGCGTCCCGATAGATCCCCGACCTTTGCTCACAGCTGTAGGTATATTGATTTCGGTGAATTGCCTCATATTCTGAACGGGGAATTTCGAAGATAACATTCAGCTTTCAGTTATTTCATTTTAAGTGAACAGAGGAATAACAATTTGTCTATATTTATTGACTCGATATTCAGTTAGTGTAGAAAATTTGCATGTTGTCAATCGAGTAGGTAATCATTGTCTCATAGACATGCAACATTTTGGTGTTCAAAATACATATAGGTAGCTCAATTGAATTTACATCAAATTACCAATTAGTTATCCTAATCCAGAAGCAAAAGGTATTATTTATTATAGCAATTTGAAACTTTGCAAGTATATGATTGGTGATGAAGCCAGGAGGTGGCTGAAAGTCTTCAATGGCTATAGTATTAAACCCCTCTAGTTTGAGCTTATTTGGTTTATTTTCACGAGTCCTATACATTACATTTGGTAACAAGGGTGTGACGATAGCATGTTTTTTAGTTTTTACAAGCTTTAATTCATCATCATCATCATCAGCCATCGTCTTCTGGCTGATGATCATCATCATTATCATCCATCATCTTCTGGCTGATGATCATCATCATCATCATCAGCCAGAAGACGATGGCTGATGATGATGATGATGAATTAAAGCTTGTAAAAGCTAAAAAACATGCTATCGTCACACACTTTTTACCTAATGATGATGATGATGATGATCATCATCAGCCAGAAGAAGTCCACTGCTGAACATAGGCCTCCCCCTTTAACCTCCACACTGAACGATACGCCTTTTGCATCCACTGGATGCCAGCGACTCTCATAATGTCGTCGGTCTATCTAGTGGGAGGCCTACCTACCCTGCTTCTTCCGCTTCCGGTAAGCGTTTATTAGTTTGGGTCAAATCTTGTTACTGAATTTTAAAACATTTATCACCTATATTGAGCTGAAATTTTGCATACACGTTTAGTGTGGACGACAATGCACAGTAAAGATATAATTCTAAAGCCAAAGGAACATGGCAGACTCCCAAAGATGGCGGACCAGTTATTTTTATGCACCCCCATGATATAGGTATCATATGAAAGGGTTTGGTGAAAATACGAAAAATAATATGACGTTACACTAAATTCAATATGGCGGATCCTACAAGATGGCGGACATAATTTTATTATCTACCATCACGATATGGGTATCAAATGAAAGGGTTTGCTGAGAAGAATACGAAAAGCTTGTTTTTAAAATGTAATTTTGTAATTAATAGATAGATAGACAGAAACTCTTTATTGTGTACACCAGAAATAAAATTACAACACGATAAAATACACTTACGAGCTAGTGCCACAAGTGGCGGCCTTGTCGCTAAAAGCGATCTCTTCCAGGCAACCATTGGATGGAAAGCATTTACGTAACAGAATCGACGGGTGATGCTAAAATAAATTATTTATATTATTTAAAATACAATTATTTATTTTGGGTAGCCGTTTCTTCGTCGATGGTCATTGTTAACTGAAGGAACGTTTCTACGTAAGATCGCAGATATCATCATCATAATCAGCCTTTTAACAGTCTACTGCTGGACTTTTAACCTACCCCCGAAAAGGTGATTGGGCCATATCCACCACGCTGGCCCAGTGCGGATTGGTGGATTCACATACGCCATTGAATTCCTTCTCCGTACGTATGCAGGTTTCCTCACGATGTTTTCCTTCACCGAAAAGCCAGTGGTATCAAAATCCGTACATAAGCTTCAAAGACTCATTGGTTCGGGCATGGGGTTTGAACCCGCGACCTCACGCTTTCAAGTCTAGCGGTCTCCCAAATGGGCTACCACAGCCTAGATCGCAGGTATATGAGAATGTAATCCGAGTACTACATACCACAGCGCGGCCGCACGTGGGAGCGTGCGCCCGCGCCGCCGGCATCTCTATCCGCAACAGTTCACCACCAACAGCATCAGCCATCGTTTTCCGGATGACCTGGTATCGATAGTAATTTTTAAGCTTTTGCGATTTGAACACATGTTTACATGCTTGTATCGATGTTTTTGTTCCCTCTCTCATTTAGATTTAAGGAGCAGCTAAAAGCTATCTGACTCATTTTTTATGACTTATTTTTTATTCAGTAATAGGTTTGCGTTTGGCCGCTAACTCGCCTGATGTTTAACGATGATGCGGTCTTCGATGGAGCACACTTGCCTAGGAGAAACCTATTCACTCTCGATTTGAAGACACCCAGATTGTAACTAGCAGGGAACATCCATTCAAGCAGCGTATTCCACTGACTAGCAGTTCGCACAATAAAAGTGGAGTTAAAGCGCTTCGTTCGTTTTGGAGTATGAAACATAGTGCAGTGTCTGTTTTTCGTGCCCGCTCTGGCAGTCCGATAGAAAAATGGGCAGGAGGGAATTAGATCGTGCACATCCGATGCAAACTTTTCAAAATGTGTCCGATAAAAAACCGATAGACTAGCAACTTTGCGTCGATGCTCAAGACTAAGAAGCTTAGTCTGAACCAGGGGTTCATTGCTAATGAGTCTCGGTCCTGCACTAAAAGGGTCTAAGTTCGACCCGCGATTTGAATAGAATAGAATAAAATAGTATATCATTTATTATCATAAAGTCACATTCATAATAATTTTTATAAAAAAATATATTACTATTTTAACCATAATGAGGGTAGATCTATGCGCGTCATAGCGATAAATAAGCCGGCTGTATAAGGGCCTCGTCAGACTAGTACACTTAAGCATAAGTAAAAAATTCATTAAAATAAATACATTGAAAATACTAAAACGAATTCAGCTGTATAGGGGCTTTGTCAGACAACAACATTAAAATTAAACTATTGAAAGTGAAAATAAATAAATCAGTCAAGAGTTTGAGCAATATCGTCGACCTATCTCGCTGCCGGAAGACCTGCCTCAGGAAATGTCCTAAGGAGAATCCGCTGAGCGCAGCTAGTAGATTCATAAATAAGTGATACGACAAAGTTAACATAGTTTTATTTCTGACAACGACCTAGCTATTATCCTAGCTCAACGGTACTTATCATGCATGTACGAAGCGCTTTGATTCCACATTTATTGTTCGAACTGCTAGTCTGTGGAATGCGCTGTCTGAATAGGTGTTCTCCGGTGGTTACAATCTGGGTGTCTTCAAATCACGAGTGAATTGGTTCCTTCTAGGCAAGCGTGCTCCAACGTAGACCGCATCGTCGCTTAACATCAGGCGAGATAGTGGTAGCAAGCCTATTATTTATAATAATAAAAAAACTTTCAAACATGATTTTTGATAGAGTTTCCACCATTTTTTGTACTAGGTTCTCAAAAAGTCACTTGTTCTTTGACATTTAATAAACTAAAATATCTTTCATATCGATTAAATCGGGCCCTATACCGGCTTAGCGCAACCGAAGCACCGTAAATACAAACAACGGTCACCCATCCAAGTAAAAAACAGCCCTAATGATGATTCACAACATTTCAGCTGAAAATCTAAGCTGTGCAAGTGTACCAAACTACATGATTTAGGGGTAGCGCTGCGCCGCGGGCCGCCGGCATATCACGAGTCTGGAACACTGGCTCTGCCATCCGTTGACACACTGTACTACAAAACAGTACGTAGGTTTAAGTGATAGATTAATTATAAAACCTTCAGGATTATTATGGATGTCAAATCGTAATTCAGACTGTGATCGCGATCGGATGCCGTAACGCTCACGCGCGTGGTACGAGTAAGAAGATGCGAGCGGAATGGCGAGCGGCTTTGATCACCCGATTTGTATTTATTTATACAATTAGTACGGCTTGCGCTAATTACACCAATGAGACAATGTTACACAATATTATGATACTTAACGGCTGGTTATACCAAATTTGACGGTTTTAAATCATTTTTATTCAGTTACATTACAATATTTGAGCTGGAAAAAAATACGTCACAGGTGTTTGAGTTTATGATTTGGTTCAAAACACGATAGAATAAACTTTCCTCGATGAAAAAAAATCTGAAACAAAGTCGATTCAGTTTATTTTATTCGTTTAATGCTCTAATGAAAGTTCGTAACACCCTGGAAATTGCATGTACTGAAAGGCAACTTTATTCATATTTTTTTTATTTGGATAGAATTTTGATAGTGAATAGTTTCGTTTTTTAGTGAAATTAAAACCATAATAAGGTTCAGTAAGTAAAGTTCACCGCGTTCAGTACCGCGCCAGGCGTCATCGAGTTCGGACCTATGTTCGTTTTTGTCGTTGTACTCCCCCCGCGGGCGTCCTGACTCTTGGGTGGCAAAATCATCGTCGCTATAACTTAAGGCTGAGGAAGCGTTTTGTTGCCTACGCGACTCGGATAGCCGGCCGTTAAGCAAAATTTAAATTAGAAAAATACAACACAAAACAAAATACATAAGCCGGCCGATCATGAAACGCGGCAGTTTCAGGTCAAGTTTTAACCGACTGAAGTCGGTTAAAAAGTAAAAAAAGCATCATCAACAGGCGAGTTTGCGGTAAAAGGCGAGCCTTAATTTTGTTATTATTATTAATCATTATTAAATTCCCTAAACGGTTCTAACTTATTTGCATAACTTGATTCACTGTTTTCCACAACATCAGCGTCGATGTAAAATTGTAAACACGACTTTTCCTATCAGTATTTAAAAAGCCATTCGTCAACTTTACGGTTGAAGCTTAATCGAAATATCGTTCAAAAGATTTAATCATTGTTTAATCTGCCGATAAATTACCGTCTGTAATGAATAATCGATTACTTAAACAATAACTGAACTATTAACCTCGTTTGGCTTATAATTAGGTGATTAACTGAAGTCGGTTATTTAATAATTGTCGCTTGTTTTTTTTTTTTAAATTGTCATCATCATCATCATCAGCCAGAAGACGTCCACTGCTGAACATAGGCCTCCCCCTTTAACCTCCACACTGAACGACAGCCTGCCTTTTGCATCCACTGGATGCCCGCGACTCTCACAATGTCGTCGGTCCATCTAGTGGGAGGCCTCCCTACGCTGCGTCTTCCGGTTTTAAATTGTAAGTTCACCAAATTGGTTATTAAAGAATCTGAATCATCACATGAAATGGCGGCCAAGCGCAAGCCTATCTGTTATAAAAAATAAAAATAGAAGCTTTATTAAATTCCGTTTCATTCAGTTTAATATGACAGGAGTAAAAGCCATCACTCCCGCAGTGGTTTGGTATATATCAGGTTAATGCACAATAACCGCAGATAAAATGTTGTGGGAACCCTCAATAAAGAGTTTGACGCTTGATTGATTTTCATAGTGCCTTCAGTTGAACATAGAACATACAAAAACTTGTATTTGACTAGTTCGATACATCCACTGTATCTATAGGTAGGTAGCTAACTATAATCTATACTATCTATACTAATATTATAAAGAGGAAAGATTTGATTGTTTGTTTGTTTGCATTGAATAGGCTACGAAACTGCTGAACCGATTTGAAAAATTCTTTCACTGACGGGAAGCTACACTATCCCCGGTGACATAGGCTATAATCTATACCCGTGCGAAGCTGGGGCGGACCGCTAGTAATATTATAAACGCGAAAGTTTGTTTGTATGGATGTATAGATGTATGGATGTTTGTTCCTCTTTCACGCTGCAACAGAACAATGGATCGACCTGATTTTTTGCATGGGTATAGTTCAAGAGCCAGAGAGTGACATAGGTTCATCGTCATTTCATCATCATCACCATTTTTCATTACTACGCGGGTGAAACCGCGGGCGCAGCTAGTATATAATATTTTTTATTTTTGTATTGTATATTATTATTGTTTATATTGTTTCACTAGTTTTAAGTTGTTTTTATCTTATGTACACTTAGCCTAATTCTCGAAATTTATTTTGAAATGGTTTGTGAATAAAATCAAGCTCGAAGGATCAATCGATAATTCCTACCAGTTAGGAGGGTAGTTGAAAAAAAAGCTAGATTTATAGCCGTGGCTTTCCCACGTGCTACGGGGAACTAAACCCGGAACAGCGCGATGGGAATAGTGGTGTGGACAGCGTAGCGCGTTTTTCTAGGATTTGTAGGAGCTAGGGATGGGGTGCGTTCGACAAAATACGCGATAATGACAATACCGTTAGTTCCTAAATGAGTTACAAAAATACTTTTTACCGGCTTGATACAAATAAATGCCTAGATTACGTTGATGGTGGTCTTATTAAAAAAAAAAAAAAAAAAAAAAAAAAAAAACAGTATTACCGGTGATTGTATTGTAGCGAGAAGGTAACAAGGTTTTGTGAGGGTCTCTTAAGTCTCGAAAGGTGGATGACATAAGATTCACCCAAACCAACCAGCTGTATCGTGCCGGTATAAATGCTACGCAAAAAAGGAAGAAACAATGTAAGAAGGTATCAGTTATAACGGCATGTTTAAAAATAACAAACTGTGCTTATAGTTATGTTATACTAAGATTACAGTCTTTACAAAGAACATTTTACAAAAAAAAATATTTTTTGTGTCTAAAGTCGGTTTACGGACGATAGCTTAACATGACAACGTCATAACAAATACAGAATGAGCGTAACGTGACACTTTTTCGTGCGTGCAGCCGGCGTTCATCGATTTATAAGACGTTGTCACGTCAAAAAAATAACCCATGACACAAAAAGACGGGTTTTATAAGTTTGACGTAAGTATCGGTGTGTCTGCCTGTGGCATCGTAGGTCCCAAACATTTGAACTGTTTTTTTTTAAGTAACTTTTTCAAGAATCTTCATTGTTGATTCACGAAAATATGTTCAGCCGTTTGAGATTATTAGCTCTTTTATGTTTTTTTTTATTTATTTTCAATTTATACTCGGATTAAATATTGTAAAGCAAGATATCTTATATATATAAAGCGATGTGTGTATGTTCCTTTATGGACTCTAAAACGGCTGGCTGGAAAATTTTTGAAGGGACTTTTACTGACAATAGCTGATATTATAAAGAGTGACACACGCGTGTGGACCCAGCTAGTTTTCTAAAAAACAAATACATGAAAAAGGGGGTTGTCTGTAAAGTCGGTTTACGGACGATAATTTTACGTGATAACGCTTAGGCCGATCGTGCCTCTCTATCGCTTGTTCCGCGCTCTCGCTTGCACGCGCAGCTCAGGCGAAACATGACAATTTTTCGTGCGTGCAGCCGGCGATCATCGATTTTAAAGACGATATCACGTCAAAATGAGAGCGATAAAAATAATAATTGTCTTATTTATATTACACGGGAATTACTCACGTAAGATTAAGCCGGTCACTCCGACTAAAACCACCAAAACCGACTAAATGTGTGAAAACCACGTCAGTTTCTATAATACAATAATTATCGATAAAAACTTGTCGTAAAACTGCACAACCCTATCCCTACATGTTACTAGGATTCTAGTATTTGCAGCATGTTGTGTCCACTCGTCCATTTCTATAGTGTGATTTCTATACATAGGCCTGGCTGTCGCTTTGACGACCGATACAATATTAATATCGATAACTATCCAGTTTGTTTTAGTAATCAGGAAATTGAGGCTCTACGTCCGTATTTGTTACACAAAGAGTTAATCATTGCGATTTAACTTCCGTCATTTAAATTAAGACGCGTGAATAGAATAGCTTGTTAAGATTACTATAAATAAATAATAAATATTCGGGACATTTTTGCACACACGGTCATCTGACCCCAAACTAAGCAAAGCTTGTGATATGGCTGCCAGAGACTGATATGCATACATATATAGGTTTAAATACATACTTAAATAGATATTAACACCCAGATATAGAACAAACACAAATGTTCATCACACAAATGTTTGTCCTAGGTGGGAATCGAACCCACGCCCCTAAGCTCAGAAGGCAGGGTCACTACCAACTGGACCAACGGGCTATCTAAGATATCTATCTACTATGATCGTGGTAGGTAGTTTTTCATGCCAGTAGTTTTTTGGTCTGGTATTAGTCCGACTATTTATTCCAATAATCGGACTGATGAGACTTTTTGGTCTCCGTATAGTTCAGCTTTACAGACCATTTTAAATATCCGCGTAAGGCCATAACTCCGTTTGTTCCTATATACCGCAGAACTGTGCTGGGGGCCAACTCGCCAGTCCCAAGAATAAGACTCATCAATACATATCATAGTAAAGATTTAGATATTTTCGGAGACATATTAATAATAATATAATATATCAGTTTATTATACACCGAAACAAAATACAAAAGTCACTTGAAAAATAATACAAGACCGGCAGTATAATAGGCGGCCTTATCGCCTTAAGCGATTTCTTCCAGGCAACCTTTGGATGGACATAACAGAGACAGGAGTAGGATCGGCGGCGTAGACAATACATATAATATACATACATACATACAAATAAATACTGAATATGCAAATAATACTATTTAGCTACTTACCAATACATACTATAAATAAAACATACATATACATATACTATATAATTGGTACATACGTACCAATTATAAAGGAAGATAGTGATTGTAGACAAGATTAAAAAGTTTAAAAAAAAATATTTGGATAGATTTTATTAAATAAAATTGCCTTTCAGTACATGCAATTTCCAGGTTGTTACGAGCTTTCATTAGAGCAAAAAATGAAAAAAAATAAACTAAGTCAACTTTGTTCCAGATTTTTTTTATCGAGGAAAGTTTATTCCATCGTGTTTTGAACCAAATCATAAACTCTAACACAGATGTATCTGTGACATGTATTTTTTTCCAGCTCAAATATTGTAATTTAACTGTTTTTTTTTTATTTAAAACCGTTAAATTAGGTATAAGAGGCTCTTAACACAAAAACTGTAAGTACGGCATACTTACTAATTGTTCACGCACACTAAGAAACTCCATCGGATCCATCGAATGGAGACCACGGAGCGGTAAGCGCAGCGTAGGACGAGATGGACACAAGATGGACAGACAACCTAAAAGATACCGCAGGTAAACGCTGGATGCAGGCCGCTTCCAACCGGCCCTTTTGGAGATCGATGGGGGAGGCCTATGTCTAACAGTGGACGTCCTACGGCTGAAATGATGACTAAGAAACTAGCAACACCAATGCACTAACTTATAATCACGAGTGAATCGGTTTCTTCTAGGCAAGCGTGCTCCATCGTAGACCGCATTGTCGCTTTACATCAGGCGAGTTGACGGCCAAGCGCAAGCATGATAAAAGATTTTTTTTTAAATTGTCCACATGCAACATGGTCGTCTGGTAGGTGAGTTCGACTAGATGCGTCAAGCCTGATTTAGGCCAGATGTGTTCGCACACGCCACGCCTCCCTATCATATCTCCCTTGTATGTCTGATCTAAGGCTCCGCCTATATTGCGGAGCTGCAACTGTTAGTTTGAACCTGCTCTTTACCTCCCAAATGAGACAATACTTTTCATAATTATAAAAAAAAACTGACTTCCAAATCACTAAATATGCAATTTCGTTTACTCTGAACATATTTTTTCCAGACATTTTGGTTTAAAAACCAAACTAATGAACTCTATTTGATAAAATTTCTAAGAGACAATTTCTAACAAAGATATCCTTTCAAATAAAAAAAACGTACAGATTTACAATTTCGATTTGACAGAGTTGTGATTGTGAGGTAACAAACCTTTAAAGTAACTTTAAAATAAAGGACCCAGGTATGTCCTAAAACTGCGACCAGAACCACCGGAGGATGGGCAGCAGCATTCTATTAGTACACGGTGAACGTACTGCGATTCCCAAGGCACCTGCAAAGCGTGGGGATTATGGCAACACCTTTCTTTACGAGGGAGGCCTTTGTTCAGCACTGGACGTTTACAGGCTGATGATGTAAACCTTTAAAAATATATAAAAGTAGAACCCCTTCCTTTTTTGAAGTGGGTTAAAAATAAACAACAATGTCATCAACGTCTTACAAGCTTCTTCATCTAAACAGCATAACTACAACCCATCACGTCGCACGAAAGTCCCTCACGCCTATCAACAGAAAAAACAATACCAATTTGCCTCACGCGGCACGGAAGAAAATACTAATTTAAACACTTTCGCGGAACGCGCGCTCGTCTCTTTATGTTATCGATAAATAAATATAAAATCTTTTTATTGTACCCACACGTCCCCAGAAGGAATCCCGCTTAAGGGTCCGCCTTATAAGGTAGGGGGACCTCTGCACAGATTTTGTATTCGAGCGTCGTCTCGCGATGCAGCAAAAAATTACGCTACGCGAGCGTACTCCATGTTGTGTCGTACGGGATGCCGAGAGTTGCCAGGTAAGTGCCGGTGTTGCCAGAGATATTATTTGAGTTTTTTTTAATAGGGCAAATGCCTTTATGAACTTAACAAAATACAACAATAACACTACAAAAACAGTTAGACTGCTCATACACCGTTGAAGGTCTAAAGACAATCCAAATGCTCAAGCCCACTATCAGCTGGCATCGTACCCAGCATGCTGGCGATATTACCATACTGAATAGTATCAATAAAATTGTTTATCTGTTTGGGATACCGCTAGACTTGAAAGCGTGAGGTTGCGGGTTCAAACCCCGGGCCCGTATCAATGAGCTCTATGAAGTTTATGTACAGATTTTCATACCACTGGCTTTTTGGTGAAGGAAAACATCGTGAGGAAACCTGCATACGTAAGGAGAAGAAATTCAATGGCGTATGTGAATCCACCAACCCGCAACTAGGCCAGCGTGGTGGATATGGCCCAATCACTCATTCGGGGGTAGGCTAAAAGTCCAGCAGTGGACTGTTAAAAGGCTGATTATGATGATGATAATGATGATGATGATCTGGATCCCGAACGTCGTACAGTCAACTTCAGAAACTACGTACAGTCTTCTCATCGCCTATCTCAAAAGTCTTTAACCAGTGCGTTCTGCCCTCAGTTCATTCAAGCAAGGGAGATATGGTCAGGTAGCGTGGCGGGTGCGAAAGCATCCAGTCTAAATGAGTCTGGATGCCTTTAGGCAATCTCACCCTGCAGACGACCTTGTCGTCTTTTTTGCATGTGAATTATTAGTTAGTTCATTAGTGACGCTTCAATTTTTCTTAGTGTGTGCGTGAGCCGTATTTACCACAGAAATGAGTTTTTTTGTTTAAATTAGAACGGCTGTCAAGGCATTTTTGTAAGAAATTTGTCGTTGCACCCATTGTTCAATCAAGCCTGGTCTTTACTCATAATGCCCGGTAACAGATTTTCCTTTTCATTTCCGTTCTATTTACTTCTCTTTTCTGTGATACTTACCGTTTTTGCGTTAAGAGGTTTAGCGGCATGTGAAAAAATAAAGGAGACATTTGAACACGAACAATCATTGTACGAAGGAATATCTCCCTTGTGTGTCTGATCTGAAGCTCTTCCTGTCATGACTTACGGTGCTGAAACGTGGACACTTACTGTTGGAGCGGTCCATAAGTTCAAGTTCGCTCAGCGGGCTATGGAAAGAGCCATGAAAGGGCGTTTCTCTGGATCGTATCCGGAACGAAGTTAGACATAGCTCAGCGTATTAGCAAGCTAAAGTGGAAGTGGTTTGGTTATATCTGTCGCAGAACCGAAAACCGTTGGGGTAGACGTATTTTAGAGTGGAGACCGTGTAGTTTATCTTTTTTTAGTAACAACTTCCATAAATCCCGAACGCATAAACAATTCCGCATTGCAAGTCTGCATCAGAACATTACAATCTGAACCATCTCAGATATCTCACCCTGTCATTACAGAAACAAACAATACTAATCACAGCGCATCTACAATTCAATGCGCATTGCAATTATAACTATCGGCGATGGCACCCCGCTGGGGACAGCAAAAAATCTCTTCATAGCCGAGAGCGAAGACGTTAACCAACACACTTATCTGTGTATGTGGCCAAATGCGGCAACTGGACTTTTCCAAGGGACGATATCAGGGTTATATGACGGTGGCTCTTTCCCTCAACTACGGAGATAACTTAGTCGACTCAGTCGCACTGTATGCTCGCAATATTGGACGCTAGACTGTGCGACTGTGGCACAGTCGTCACAGTATGCGTGGCACAGGGGATATGCCGTAACGCTAACACGTTGCGCCAGTAAGGGCTTTACTTAGGCTCTACAGAGGAAATAACAAAACTAGTAAGAAATAGGTTTTATAGTTTTTATTATGGAAACTGACGTGGTTTTCACACATTTTATTTATATTACACGGGAATTACTCACGTAAGATTAAGCCGGTCACTCCGACTATAGTTTCAACCGCATTAGGCAGTCTTTTTCAAGGTGAATACACGCGCGCGGCGGCGTCTCGCTTGGCTATAGTCGGAGTGACCGGCTTAATCTTAAGTGAGTAATACCCGTGTAATATAAATAAAATTTATAGTTTGTTATTATTATTAAATAATAGGCTTACGTTTAACCACCATCTTGCCTGATGTTAAGCGATGATGCGGTCTACGTTGGAGCACGCTTGCCTAGAAGTAACCGATTTACTCGTGATTTGAAGACACCCAGATTGTAACCATCGGGGAACGCCCATTCGGGCAGCGCATTCCTCATACTAGTAGTTCGCACAATAAATGTGGAATCAAAACGCTTCGTACGGGTTTTCGGAATATCAACTATAAAGCGGTGACGATTTTTCGTACTCACTCTGGCAGTCCGATAAAAAATGGGCAGGAGGATACTACTTGGGCTTGGGATTTATAAAAAAAAAAAACTAACCAATTTAGAGATATCTAGATGTCAATGTTTTTGAATTATTAAACTTACACTACGTCTAAAACAGTAATTAGTTTATAATAGTAGATTATTCAGCAAGGCAATAAAGCGGTGTCTTAAGTCACGGGCGTCATAAATTGAATCCCGAGCGTAATGAAGGATTCGAGATCCTTCATTACTTCTGTTTTAAAGTATGCATTCTTATGTTTGTTTTACATTTCGAAAATTTTGTTCATGCAAAATTACGAGGTCGCATATTTTAGATATTTTTTTTTATAAATATCTGGGACATTTTTGCACACACGGTCATCTGACCCCAAACTAAGCAAAGCTTGTAATATGGCTGCCAGAAACTGATATACGTACATATATATTTTTAAATACATACTTAAATAGATATTAACACCCAGACATAGAACAAACACAAATGTTCATCACACAAATGTTTGTCCTAGATGGGAATCGAACCCACGCCCCCAAGCACAGAAGATAGGTTCACTACCAACTGAGCCATCGGGGCAGAGTATTGGATGACACGACACGTGATATTGTGATGACTGGCGGCATATCAAACAGAACTGATTACCTAGCACGCGCGCCGTTATATGAGCTTTTTTATACAGCTGCCAAAAAGAAGGCGGTTCACAATTGTGTTCTTATTTTTTATGTTACAGGCAATCCAAGAATTTCTTTGTATTTCATCATCATCATCATCAGCCAGAAGACGTCCACTGCTGAACATAGGCCTCCCCCTTTAACCTCCACACTGAACGACAGCCTGCCTTTTGCATCCACTAGATGCCCGCGACTCTCACAATGTCGTCGGTTCATCTAGTGGGAGGCCTCCCTACGCTGCGTCTTCTGGTTCGTGGTCCCCACGAACATCGTGGTCGTGGTATTTATCGTGCAAAAACGTGACAGGTGTATACATAAACGTAGCTATTACGATCTCGACAAAGATAATGACCAGATTGTTTGGCGGCGCGCATGCTTGGCCTGCTAAATAGATTAACTTGATAGTTGCTTTACTGTTACCACTGCGGCAGTGTTCTCCCCAGCTAATGGACAGATTCCAGGATTGAATCACGTACGTACGTGATTCAATCCTGGAATCTGAATAAGAAATAAGGAAGTGTGTTGTGGCAATTTTTAAATACGACATAGTGCGTGATAGCTGGAATCGATGAGCTTTAAATATGTCTCTCGTGCTAGTAAGAAAAAGTTCGAAGTTAAGTATTGGATCGTTCCCACTATTTTCTGCTTTAATAATTGCAACTATACGACATTTGTAATCTTGACAATCTTGTGACAACTGTTTTTACAATCTTTAATTTAAGGTGGTTTGTTGCACAAATGGCGGGAAATTCAAATTTCAAACAGTTTTCTTGTCCTTGTAGCTAGGCCGGGTAATTATTGTAAACAACCATGATGTTTGCGCAGATTGATTATTATTCTTTACAAAATCATGTAAAGCTATTTATTCCTAATGCCCATTATTACTTACATTTGTGAATAAACAATTTTTTGCTGTTTCAAACGGTTTATTCACAAATGTAAGTAATATGGTGCGTTACTGTTAAATAATTGTACATTATAATGTAAAGAACAGCCAACATTTTGCGCAAACACTTAAAAGTAATTACCTGGCCTGGCTACTAGGACCAAAAAACTGTTTAAAATTTAAATTTCCCGCCATAGGTGAATCGAACCACCCTAACTTGCAATGTTTGTATGTTAGTTTGTTTAGGTCAAATGTTGCAAGCTGTTTTTTTAAAGAATAAAATAGAATATTTTTTATTGCCAGAAGTAATATACTATAAACCTTAATTTTACTTAGAAAAAACATACACTAGATATTTATTGTCTAAATAGAATTTTCGGCGAGCCTCAAACTAAGCACGAGGCATGTATCTTGAGGCTCGAGTGCAGTTATACAAAACAACTTGTTGACAAACTGTTAGAGAATATATAAATATATACAATAATTATGTGGGGTAGGTACTTAATAAAAATAGGTAAAAAGGTACTTAAAGTTAAGTTTAAACTTAGAACCACTTTCTCTTATCTTACAGAGTTAAATTTTTAAGTTGATTCAGTTCTGATGACAATGCATTTTTATGGTAAGCATGACCTGAATCGACATCAGTGATATGATTATCTCTACATAGTATAAATTGGAGTCGCTTTCCGCGTCTGTCTGTCTGTCTGTATGGCCGCTAACTCCTCCTAAACCACGCAACGGATTTTGATGCAGTTTTCACCATCAGTTAGATACATTTTCAATGAAGGTTTATATATATAACTAGCGACCCGCCCCGGTTTCACACGTAACAGATCCGATGCACACTCTCCATTGATTGCGGAGTATAAGAATGTCTTTTCTAATCATAAAAGTTTTTGAGATCGATTTTCAATAGTGCTAAATTGTACTTATCAAATTTTTACCGGGGTTTTGAAACTAAACAAACAAGTCTCGGAGGCCGTCGGCGGCGTGGAGGCACTGTTGGTCCTCCACTGCCTACCTTGTACGGCAGTCGCGCGCCCAACGCGTGGCACCCAAACTTCTTCAGCCTTTTTAAAACTTAATTGTCGACGAAAAACCCGCCTTCCCACTCGCGGAATCTCGCCCCGTAAGGCCACCACCAAGGTTTTCTGGATACACATGAATATTAATCCAAAATACTTTAGATTTTCGTGTTTTTCATAGAAATTCTACCTCGCTGTGGGTGTTCACAGAACTTTATTAGATCTCGAGCAACGTACTGATTGCTCGGTCCTTTGTCCCGTGATTGGTCTGAATGGTAATAATTGTTTGCGAGTTTTTTTTAATGATAACCATATCGAAGGAGGAAGTTTTTGATGCTAATGTTTTATTAATGCAGTTAATTTATTGTGATGCGGAAAAAAAACTTACGCAGTGTGAATACATTGACTTTGACACTTTTTATAAATTCACAAGGATTTTTTATTATTATAAATAGGCTTGCGCTTGGCCGCCAACTCGCCTGATGTTAAGCGATGATGCGGCCTACGATGGAGCACGCTTGCCTAGAAGAAACCTATTCACTCTCGACTTGAAGACACCCAGATTGTATTTAAAAATTTATCAAATCGATTTAATCATAAATCGACATCAGGGGTCTTGAAACGTCTCACATGAATTCCATGCGTTAGACCACGATTCAAAAATGGAGCATCATTACAATAGCAGTGTCGTGACTAAAAAATAAGGAATCGAGTCGCATACTCGAATGAATTGGGTATAATGATCGGTAATGGACGGTGGGGTCGCCGGACTGTTGGACACTGGTCACAATATGCGACACATCTAATGATCCTTTGAGACGTGACCGTCGGGAGATTGAAGGGGGGGGCCATCAAAAAAGGGATGACATTGACGGGCGTCTGTTCGATGGACATTAGATCTGTCACCGGTAGTAACCTCTGTATGCCTCATCGATGTTATAAATTTGGTTCGTGAGAAAATTCATAACAAATTTTGAGTCATTTGATTTGATAGCCCGTTGGTCTAGTTAGTAGTGAACCTGCTTTCTGCGCTTGGGGGCGTGGGTTCGATTCCCACCTAGGTCAAACATTCATGTGATGAACATTTGTGTTTGTTCTATATCTGGGTGTTGATATCTATTTACACCAGAGTCACCGACTTAGCTGTTAAAAATTGCAAGTTGAAGTGGCAATGGGCAGGCCACATCGCTCCCCACTAGATGGATCAACGACATTGTGAGACTCGCTGGCATCCAGTGGATGCAAAAGGCAGGCTGTCGTTCAGTGTGGATGTTAAAGGAAGAGGCCTATGTTCAGCAGTGGACGTCTTCTAGCTCCTGATGATGATGAATATCCATTTAAGTATGTATAAAAAAAAAATGTAGGTATGTATATCAGTCTCTGGCAGCCATATCACAAGCTTTGCTTAGTTTCGGGTCAGATGACCGTGTGTGCAAAAATGACCCGAATTTTTATTTATTCATTTGTTTTGTATAAAATACTAGCTGCGCCCCGCGGTTTCGCTCGCGTTGTATCCGGGATAAGTAGCTTAGTTACTCCTTATAACATCAGCTTTCTACCTATGAAAGATAAAAAATAATGCAACCTTAGAATAACTACACAAAGAAACCAAGTACATTCGCAAAATTTAAGCCATTCAAATGGTGTCACATATGGCCAAAAAAAAAAATTACTATGACAATTTTCGCGGTGAAATCGTACCACAACAAATCAGAAAAGCAGCATAAGAGTTATGGTGTGACATTCCACAGGTAATCCATTAATTTTCTTGCTTAAATCGTTTAAAATACCAATCGAAACTTAAGGATTTAACATGCGCCAATGACCTTGACCAAACGATGCACACTTATTATTAGCGCCATCTAGCGTCCAACGTCCGTACTTCTTGCACGCAAAGCTAACTTAAGTAATAGACTATTTATACAGAACAGAATTCTGACGAAGATAATAACTTTACCTACTATGTTGCTCCCTCCTTGAGTAAAAGTGGTTGCTCCTCGTAACTTTATGATAACTGATCCTATGTGCAAGATTTTTGGTAGAAAGATAGATTAACACATATTTTTACGTGGCTTTGTCTCGGATGAATTAAGTACAATTAATATAGTAAAGCGGGGTCGCTTTAGCTAATTATCAATAGTTAAAAGAAGTCGCCTTCAGGACGTCTAGGTACATTCCGTAGGAATTCATACTCACCCATATCCCCATCTTATATAGGGACGATTCACACCTAACGGCGCGCGTTGGGGCCATCGGTGTAAATCATTCCTTATCAAAAGCATTATTACAGTAACCGGCACACAACTTGAGCCATGACCTCGAGTGCGCAATAGACGATTTTAAGGTATCGTTGGTGGAAAGAGAGGTGCGCGGGGGCATTCCGACGGCACGCGTCCACGCGATTGGCCGATGCGTGAACGACATGCGTGAACTTACCCCCACTACGTCAACTTTGGCTCAAGTTGTTTGCCGGCCACTGTATTAGCCGTACAACAATCATTCATATTCCCTTTTTCCCCTGTTAAACATAGATACAAGTTCTTTTTGGAAAACAAGCAATATATTATATGCTAGCTGCGTCTCATGATTTCATCCGATATCAGGGGCCTTACGTACAACTGCTAATAGCGGCAGCTAATCCGCTCAGTTGGAAAATCACGCGACCGCAAACCGTATCTGGGCGCGATAAGGTTCACGTTCACGTGATTTACAAAGTGAGCGGATTAGGTGCCGCAATTAGCTGTTGTCCGTAAGGCCCCAGGAACCTGTATTTTCGGGACAAAAAGTAAGTTGTTTTAAACCAGACTTCCAGAGTAACAGCTATTTCCATACAAAGTTTCATCAAATCCATTCAGCTGCTACGAAGTTAAGTAACGTGGAACAAACATACACACAAAATTTCGCATTTATAATATTAGTGTGTTGATAGTGTGATAGAAGCAGGGCTGGTCAAGCCACGGCCTGCTAGACGGCGAAACGTATTTGAGGTACCAATTAAAACTAGGGTTGCCATACGTCCGGATTTTTTCGGGCTTGTCCGGGAATTTAAGCTTTTGTCCGGAATGCGGTGATAATTCATATCATTCATATATATATTATATTCATATGGCATAATATTACAAGCCTTGCTTAATTTAGGGTCAGATGACCGTGTGTGCAAAACGTCCCTAATATTTATTTATTAATAAAAATGCGAGTACATGGAATGGCGTTATACAAAAAAAACTAAGCAAAAAAGCGCTACAGGTTTTAATCTGAATGCTTTGGTCTATCGTCAAGCCAGAAAAAGAGGATAGTTAATTCAGTGATTACGATACAAGGTATAGATAAAAAGCAAGAAACAGTTCGTAAGTATTGAAACAGTTTAATGTCTATAAAGTAAAAACACAAAACAGATTACAAAATAAAATAACTAGGGAGCTACTCGATACTTCTACCAGAAAATAGAAATAGACTAAACACTTTATGAAATAAACTGCTGAGCTTCAGCCATTGTTATAACAACAACATGATACAATATAATTATACAAAATAGTTTAATGTCTATCATGTAAAAATACAAAACTTATTACTAAAACGAAATAAGTATTTAGTTTAGACCGTAAAGTTTGGACATTATTATAGGAAAGACAATATTATAGGAATGTATATTGCATCCTAATGTTAGATGTTGGTGAAAAGTAAATGTATTGTGTTGGTACTTGGTAGAAATAGTTTGGTGAGTTTACTAAAATCAAGGTAGAATAATAATTTGTTTGGCTAAACTGGCTAGTAAAAAACTTGGCAGGCGGTACTTCACACAGAGGCAGTTGCTCACGTGTATCAAGAACAAGTCCGATCTTGTTAGTCTAGTCCGTTAAATACTGCTGCCACCTATTCGACAAAGCTGCTAAGTACCGGCTGGAAGCTTAAGATTTGGTAGACCTTTTTGGTGACGTCAAAATAATGCTCATGCTCACCATCACAATTTACAAAAAACTTTGTATTGCACATAAGTATGTAAATTTTGAAGAAAACCCTATTTGTTTTTCTCCGAATAAATTTAAACATTGTATGTATATCGCATCCAAATCCGCTGTGTCTTGATATTTCTTTATTTTTTTCAAAGAAGTAACAAATATCCACTATGCTTCTGCCAATAACCTTCCGTTCCAGTTCTTCTGGTTCTTTTTGTACTTCAACTGTAAAATCCGGCATATTTAATAGACGTCGCTGCTCCTAGAACGAAATAACAAATAATTACTTTACTAACATATTACCCATAAATACATTTAGGCATATAAAAATTAAATATAATTGTGCACTTAGTTACATAACATCTTATTTGAAATAATAATTATATTCTGAAACAAAAAAAGGTACTGAAAAATTGTTAATGATCACCTGTTCATTCGAAGGCAACATTGTTTCTATTTCTGTTGTTTCCAGATGTTCGTCCAGGGAGTCTAGGTATCTGTAGAAAAAAATATAGAAATAAATAAGTTTTCCATATAAGAAATTATGATGCATTACAATTCTAACTCGCATTTCTCCTTCTCAATGCGTTATCTTCTTCTCTACATAGTGTAAATTAAAGTGGCTTTCCGCGTCTGTCTGTCTGTCTGTATGTCAGTATGGCTGCTAACTCCTCCTAAACCACGCAACGGATTTTGATGCGGTTTTCACCATCAGTTAGATACATTTTCACGGAAGGTTTATATATATAACTAGCGACCCGCCCCGACTGCGCACGTAAATTACACCCGTGCGAAGCCAGGCGGGCGGGTCGCTAGCTCGCTAGTATATAATATACGCAAAATTTTGAATTACAAATGAATTATTTAAAACCAATGTGTGTAACTTAAAAATACAGGATTTTTATCGCTTCACCTCTTTAATACGTCCTATTAGGAAATAAAACCGGCCAAGTGTGAGTTGGGCACTGAGAGTTCCGTACCACCACATAACTTGTTAGCTACTAAAGTACAAAAAAAAAATAGTGCAAAAAGACAACATCCCATCAACGCCCAGGCGGTCACCCATCCAAATACCGGCCGCGCCCGACATTGCTTCACTTTGGTGAAAGTACGAAAACTGGTGGTGAACAGAAATTTGGCACCGACCCGCACTTGGACATTATTTTTGGTATACTTTAGAGTGAGTACTATAATTATGTCAAGTTTGAAGCTTGTACGTATTACCGTTTTTACATTAGAGCTAATACAAAAATACGTTTGTTGTATGGGGTGGGGACCCCCATTTAATTTTTACTTTTTGACTTTTTTATTATTTGTAAGTAAATCCGCCGTAACATTACATATTCTTTGAAAATTTCAACAGGCTATCTATTACGGTTCGAAAGATACAACCGTTAATAGGTAGGACAGACAGACAGACATCGTAGGCTTAGTAATAGGGCCCCGGTTTTACCATGTGGTTACGGAACCCTAAAAAGCATAATTTGACATATAGAATTCAAAAGAACTTGGTGGGTCGTATAATGTAAGACACGGGCCGTGGATTGGACAGCTCTGGTATTCTATAATAATTTTAGTCTATTCACACTTTAGGTACGTACAACGTTGTACGAATGTTTGTATGTAATTATGTGTGTTGTTGTTTACTCGAATTCGCTATTTGGATAAAATTTGGTAAAGAAAGTAACAAAATACCTACCGTACCATACCGTACACAGTAGGTACATATGACTTACAGTAGGTACTACGTACGTAGTACGTAGGTAGGTATATACCTACTTACCTAGTTGATATTAGTATTACGTAGGTAAATTCCCAGTTGTGCCTGCCATACAAGTGCCTAGTGCGAGTCCTACTCAAACATGTCCGATTTTTATTTTTTGACTTTATACCTAACTATCGGTCCGCCCCAGCTTCGCACGGGTATAGACTATAGCCTATGTCACCCGGGGATAGTGTAGCTTCCCGTCAGTGAAAGAATTTTTCAAATCGGTTCAGTAGTTTCGGAGCCTATTCAATGCAAACAAACAAACAAACAATCAAATCTTTCCTCTTTATAATATTAGTATAGATATAGATAGTAAAGATTTTTTTTAATATTAAATTTTTTATTACTTAAAAAAACAGAAAATTAATTAAAACTTAAAATATAAACTAAAACTTAAAATAACTAAATAAAAGTATAGATAGTATAGATTATATTTCTTAGTACCATTATTTAGGTAGGTAGGTACATTATTCTTTGGAAATTTCAACTGGCTATCTACCTATCACGATTCGAAAGCTAAAACGTAGGACAGACAGACAGACATACATACAGACAGACAGACAGCGTAGAATAAGTCCGGGTCCCGTTTACACACTTTGGTTACGGAACCCTAAAAACGAGTAAGTAAGTACGGTTATTTAATTATTATGTATTGTGTTTTAATATAATATTATGATAGGTATGTACTCACCACGCCGCCAGTTGAGTTTCAATTTTTTCTGAGTTTGCCGTTTTTGTTGTTTCACCATTTCAAAAGTATTTTCTACACAGAGACAGTCTATGATGATAAACACAAAAACACTAACACATAAATTACACTTATTTCACTGAAGAGGTCCAGCTTCCTTTCAAATTTCAGCTTAAATATAAGCTAATAACTAAATACAAACAGTTTCATTCAAAACACTAGAAAAAGAATAAAAAAATTCAAAAAATATTTTTTGTAACGGCGCGCGTGGTCTGCACGTCGCAAAGCGCAGAAACAGACTGGCGAACCCCCGTCTCGTGCGGTCGCGGGTGTTTTTTGGTCACGTGGGTTAGGTATCTCCTGCGCGTCTATTTTTAATATTACTAAACATACGTACCAGGGGCCTAAAAAAATAATTTAAAAATTAAATATTCATGTTTTCGAATTTCCTATGTTCAGGTGAAAGAATCAACTGGAACGCATTTGTGGTTATCGCGATAACTCGGGCTATGGTGATGAAATAGACTTTAGAATAATATTTTTTATACAAAATGTAGCAAGTAAAAAAACCTTCTGTGCTAACATAATTAATCAAGTTGAATTTCCCTCATGAGCGATATTTTTTTCAAGTCGCTAGGATATGTAGTTTGTCCTATATCATTGGTTAAAAATACCGATTTGGCAAATGTTAACCTCTTAAGCTACAATGCGAATTTGTAGCTTGCGTTTTGAGAAGGCGTTGTTTGGAAACCTACCTTCTCTGAGTAGTTATTCTAAGAATGCAACATGGTAGCGACAGCAACATCCTTAGTCTTAGATTTTAACTGCGATCCGCGATAACCGCGATCCGACTACAACGCCGCGCGATGCCAGAGCTACGATGACAGCGTGGTGGATTATGACCCATCATCTCTCTCAGTGAGGGCCTGTGTCCCAGCAGTGGGACCATGATTGTCCGATAATAATGATGATGAAATGCGTGTTAAATATCGTCAAAATTCACCTCAATTCATCAACTCCAGAATAAGAATAACCTATAAGAATAACCTCTATAACAGGCCTGATAAAGTTGTACACACACAGATATAAATTGCGTTCGTTGTCAAAACAAAAATTACCCTACAATTCCCGGTCCATCAACAATGTCCTCGTATATCGCGGAACCCGAGGGCCGTATATCGGGGAGTGCACTTGTAAATATCTTATTGTATCGAGCTCGTCTGTCCGACTGTCTGTCCCCTTGATTTGCAGCGCGCTCCCGTATAATAATGAAGGTGCAATTTCTTGACAGCGCACTCGCGCCGACCTCAAAACGATGATCGATTCGACGATTATAATCGATTGTGTGTTTAATCGATTAAATGTTTGTTAGTGTAGTGATGTGATTTTTCATTGGCGTTGCGTGGTTTGTGTATTAAAAAGTGCAATCAGGGATAAATACCCAGATAGAGTAGTCTCGATATAGTTTAATTAATGATAATTGAATAAATAGTTAAGTTTCGATCCCGTTTTTTTAGTTCAGTATGATATGCATAAAACAAAAAAAAAATTGAAAACAACAAGAGAAATAAAAATGTTTTGCTAAATAATCTAAAATTAAATCAAATCCTAACGAATGTTATAAAAGCGGAAGTAACTCTGTCTCTTTGTCTGTATGTTTGTTCACTTTCCACGACTGAACAACTAAGCCGATTTTAACAGCTATAAACGGCTATTTATTTTTTTACGTTTTATTTTTATATTTATATAATTAGTATGTCTAAAGTGTTGATGATGAAATTTTGTAAAGAGAGTACATATCTGCCTACAAAATACTATGCAGTTGGCAGAGTTGAGTAACAATAAAATAAAATATATGTTATTCACTAAGATAAAAAAAAATACAGGAAGTTAGTGTGCGTCGTGGGGACGGACATATATTGTACTTTTCCCCACAGAAATGCAGAAATACGGTAAAATTACGGGTTGTGTGTGTAAATATGTTTGTATAATCGCACTCAATTCCCTGAAATGGATTTGGATAAAATTTGAAGTTAGACTCGGGAATAACACATATAGATTTATTTGGTATCCCGAGAAACTAAATGTCCTGGAGGAAAACAGACGCCACAAGTTTGTTGAAATAATCCTTCAATCATGTTAAGCCTCCATTAATATCTTTGCATAATCTATTTGCATAATTACAATAAAATATTTACATAATATCTTTGCATACAAGATTCTTTCCTGTCCAGATTTAGGCAACATTTTTCGACTGCTGAATAATGTATCACGATGTTTTATTAACGACAAAACGTAATATCGCGATGATGCCGTGTTTTTTTTGCGAACAACTATAGTCTTTAGTTTCTTCTAGACAAGCGTGCTCCATCGTAGACCGCATCATCGCTTAACATCAGGCGAGATGGTAGTCAAATGCAAGCCTATAATTTATTTTAAAAAAACTACTGCTAGTCTGTTGAATTCGCTGCTTGAATGGGTGTTCCTCGTTAGTTACAATCTGGGTGTCTTCGAGTCGAGATTGAATCGTTTTCTTCTAGGCTAGCGACTCCATCGTAGACCGCATCATCGCTTAACATCAGGCGAATGACAGCCAAGCGCAAGCCTATCTATTATAAAAATAAATATACAAACATACATACAAACGCCGATCTGCAACATCTAAAGACAAATGAAAGAAAATTCTACAGGACTATGCGAAAGTCCCTCTCTGCGAAGGCGCGAAGGAACTTTAGCCTGTATTATCCCACTGCAAAGTAAATGCTTCTGTTTCCTCTTTCCATTCCTATTTTTTTACCTATGAAAGGAGGTTATCAATTCTACTTTTCTTTTTCTACTTCATTTTTTTTTATGTTTGTTACGCGATTACTCCTTGCCGCCAATTATGAATAGAATTTGATGATTCTTTATTTGTTTGGTAGGTTATAACTTCAGAAGTAGTCTCTATATAATTGTTTACGAAATTGATTCAGCACTTTTTGACTTTATTCTCTTCAACAAAAGTTTTGATGTGGATTTTCAATCTCTGTTTTAACTGTCGTTTTTCTGTGTTTTAGTTTAAGTTTGTACATGTACAGGTATTCATGAAACCATTTTTTTTTCTTCAAAAAATATCTGCCTTGTTTGTTTGGGCTACAATCTTACCACGGTAAATATACCGTTAAAAAATCATCATCATCATCAGCCAGAAGACGTCCACTGCTGAACATAGGCCTCCCCCTTTAACCTCCACACTGAACGACAGCCTGCCTTTTGCATCCACTGGATGCCAGCGACTCTCACTATGTCGTCGGTCCATCTAGTGGGAGGCCTACCTACGCTGCGTCTTCCGGTAAAAAATCATATAGCTGTAGTAAACAACCGTGATAGTTTAAAAGTGTTTTAAAAGCTTGTTATTAACAAGACTAAGTATTTTATTAGTAATAAGTATAGACCGGGGAGAGTGGCATAAACAAAGGGAGGCCTATACCCAGCAGTGGGTCACTCAAGGCTGATGATGATGATGATGATGAGTGATATTTATCGGCGGTTTTTAAACATTTTCAATGTATACTTGTGTCTTACAATTTAGAGTCGAATACATACATCATCAAGGAAAACATCGTGAGGAAACCTGCATACGTACGGAGAAAGAATTCAATGGCGTATGTGAATCCACCAATCCGCACTGGGCCAGCGTGGTGGATATGGCCCAATCACCCTTTCTGGAGTAGGCTAAAAGTCCAGCAGTTAACTGTTAAAAGGCTGATTATGATGATAATGACATACATCATGCAGAAGCCTTCCTTACGCATCGTACCCTGCACTTCGGCCAGCCACTTACAATGCTGTTAATCTCCAGCTCAATAACTCAAGTTAATACACATCATATACAGGTAGAGGCTGTGTAGTGTGAACTGGACGCCGCTAAAGCACCCATAACACTCGCCGGAACACGCGAAAATTATCATTGGTGATAACATCCCTTTAATACACGCGACGCAGTATAGTGAGATAGCAGTATGGCATATACAAAAAAAATTATATTTATATTTAGAAGACAAAGTGTTCTGCTCTTCTTCTCTACATACCATAAATTAAAGTCGCTTTCCGCATCTGTCTGTTTGTCATAGCGAGCCGCCCCGGCTTCGCACGTAAATTACAACCGTGCGAATCCGAGGTGGGTCGTTAGAAGCTTATAACTAGAGAGTCAGTTGCACTGTGCGCCTTGCAACAGGATCTTTAAAACTATCTTGTTTTGGTTTGGTTTTGCCAGCCATATACGCGCTCATAACCGGCGCTAGTCAGGTTCGCCGTTGACGGACACGTAAAGGAGGCCGATATAATATAACTAGAGTAAAGTTAAAGACGAAGAGTCACACAGCGGGCAATGGAGAGAGCTATGCTCGGAGTTTCTTTGCGCGATAAAATCCGAAACGTGGATATTCGCCAAAGAACCAGAGTCACCGACATAGCTGTTAAAATTTGCAAGTTGAAGTGGCAATGGGCAGGCCACATCGCTCGAAGAACCGATAACCGATGGGGAAGAAAGGTTCTGGAGTGGAGACCACGAACCGGAAGACGCAGCGTAGGGAGGCCTCCCACTAGATGGACCGACGACATAGTGAGAGTCGCGGGCATCCAGTGGATGCAAAAGGCAGGCTGTCGTTCAGTGTGGAGGTTAAAGGGGGAGGCCTATGTTCAGCAGTGGACGTCTTCTGGCTGATGATGATGATGAAAGTTAAAGAAACCATTACAGAAATAAGATTAATTTCATACTCCTTCATCGAATATTAATATACTTTACTGATCAGTCAATCATCAGAAATGGGGCGTTGTATTTTCTTTAGACCTTCAATGGTCTATGCGCATTCTAACTGGTTTTGTAGTGTTAGTACTTGTATATTTTATAATACCTATATATTTTGTGGTACTAGCTTGTATTTTGTTCAGTAAATAAGGCTCTTATCAGTTTAAAAAATATATTGCGCTCTCTGTCTAGCATGAAATTAAAATACTTTTAACTTATTAATTTTTAAACAAATTTTCATTTTATTTTCCTTGAGCTGTCTATTTAAAATCAGCTTTTTTATTTGTATATGTCGAATTTCTAGTATAATTCCGCTTCTACGTCGTTTCGAGTACAATAAGGATTCGACATATACAAATTAAATATGGACTTCCGCAAAGTAACGCCTGATTACAGATAAAAATACTAAAGTAAATTGAACATGCTTATACAGAGATTATGTGTGCGTGTGTGTGTGTGTGTGTGATTTTGTGTGTGTGTGATTTTGTGTGTTGTGTGATTCAATCAACTATCAGCTTTTTTGAGGTAATATTTTTTTAGGCCACATGCCTATTGTATTAGGGCATACCTTTCTTGTTTGTCTGAGACTTACACCCACCATTCACGTAACTTCCCATACTGTCCTCCCAGTGTAAAGGACGCAACCCAAACAGTACATTTTTAAAAGCCCGAAAGGCGTATATTTCACAGCGAGGCGTTATTTCTCTGTTATCTCCGCATCTGGCGTTCGTAACAAGTGTGATTAATATACACAGATCTGCGCATCTGCCTCGGAGCAGGGTTTACCGTTCACCAAACAACGGGTTTCAGCTCTTAGCTGGTCTTCTTCATCATCATCATCATTTCAGCATATCATGTACCAGGCCTTCTTTCAGAGAGAGGGATGGGTTGGGCTAATCCACCATGCTGTCCCAGTGCATGTTGGTGAATGTGGCCATTTTTTTTTTTTGCACACACGGTCATCTGACCCCAAACTAAGCAAAGCTTGTGATATGGCTGCCAGAGACTGATATGCGTACATATATATTTTTAAATACATACTTAAATACATATTAACACCCAGACATAGAACAAACACAAATGTTCATCACACAAATGTTTGTCCTAGATGGGAATCGAACCCACGCCCCCAAGCACAGAAGGTAGGTTCACTACCAACTGAGCCACCGGGGCAGTCAAATATATCTTTCAACTTTTTAAGGTTCTTCAACATACCTTTCCTCACGATGTTTTCCTTCACCACTTCACTGGTTTTCTTACTCAGATTAAAATTACGAAATATCGCGCAGTAAGTAGTACATACTTATAAATTTTTAAATCCCCGGCGCAAAAATATAGTTATATGTTTAACGTATTTATATGTGTGTTTGTCTGTGTCATCGTAGCTCCCAAACGGTGGAACCGATTTTTATTTAGTTTTTGTTTGAAAGGTGACTTGATCGAGTGGAGTTTTTAAACTAAAATAATTTTGATTATGATAAACGTAGATATCAAAGAAATCAGTCTTATTTTTTGTGCGTGTAATAATATGTAGAGTTAATGCATTGCCATTTGTTAAAAAGTCTCACACTGACTTGTATGTTGTAGTAATTATGAGAATTCGGGGCGAGCCGATCATATAAATGTGAGCAATTTGTATCGGGATTCTTTAGATCTGTCACTATACCTGCGTTGCGTCGAGAGAACAGACAATATTTTTTCTTTTCTGTGGTCGACATGGCTGACAGTATTGTAGCTTACCTGAAACAAAACATAAAATATTATCTATACTAATATTATAAAGAGGAAAGATTTGATTGTTTGTTTGTTTGTTTGTTTGCATTGAATAGGCTCCGAAACTACTGAACCGATTTGAAAAATTCTTTCACTGTTGGGATGCTGCACTATCCCCGGTTGACATAGGCTATATATCCCGCCTTCGCCCGTGCGAAGCAGGGGCGGCCTACTAGTTAGTATAATAAAACACACTAAATTTAGTAAATTTTTATTTAATAATGAATTCCTATTGGTTTCATAGTGAGAGTCGCTGGCATCCAGTGGATGCAAAAGGCAGGCTGTCGTTCAGTGTGGAGGTTAAAGGGGGAGGCCTATGTTCAACAATGGACGTCTTCTGGCTGATGATGAAGATGATGATGATTGGTTTCAGATGACCGAGCGAAGAGACGTCTCGGAATTTAATGGGACAATGTGTTTCTAAGTATGTTTATATCAAATTAAAAATTCAAATTAAAATAATTTATTAATCTAATAATAATATCCAAATTAATTAAATTGATTTAAGGTAATTATTTTAATTTTTAACTGTGGGCCCCAAGCTAGGCCGAGCCTGCATTTTGGGTTCCTTGATTTCCCAGAAACATTTCAACATTCATTCAACCATGTATGAAAGATGTGCTATTATAATATTAGACAATAACTTGCGTAACGTTCATCCGATGTTCGTGAAATTTGTCAGTTAACTAGTTTATTTCAATACAATTTTTAAATTCGAATTTTGGCAAAATCGTGTCGGGAACCTGGTGACCATTATATCTTCGCAACCCCTTGACCGATTTTATCCATATTCGAACTTAAAAAGAACATTGAAATGAACTATTTGCCATCAAAATTTCATGAAGATCGGATCAACGATACGCAAGTTATCGTTTAACAAATATACAAACATACATATAAACGCCGACTTGTCCCATTCGATCTTAAGACTTCGGAAATCGCACACTGTGCGTTTCACACGATCCTTCTTGCCTCATACCTGCAAAATGTGGAATGAGCTACCTTCTTCGGTGTTTCCGAGAAGCTACAACATGGGGTTCTTCAAAAGGCGAGTTAATCGAGTTCTAAAGGGTCGGCAACGTATTTGTGATGCCTCGGGTGTTACAAGTATCCATAGGCGACGGTGACTGCTTTCCATCAGGCAGCCCGTCTGATTGTTTGCCACCTACGGCAACAAAAAAAAAAAAAAAGACTTCTTTTCGCTCCGTCAATTATAGTTAAAAACAAGCTATGTGACTCGTTCAAACAAACCAAAGGAGCCAAAACTTGAAGAGTTATTACACTTGGTGACATCGGTCTGATGATCGAGCTGGCAAGTCGATAGTGGAAGTGGTATGGAATCCCATATACCAAGACCATAGAGTGTACTATTCTGCTAGTCTATGGAATGCGCTATCGAATCGATATAATTATATGTCTATCGAATGGAGAGAGCTATGCTCGGAGTTTCTTTGCGTGATAAAATCCGAAACGTGGATATTCGCCAAAGAACCAGAGTCACCGACATAGCTGTTAAAATTTGCAAGTTGAAGTGGCAATGGGCAGGCCACATCGCTCGAAGAACCGATAACCGATGGGGAAGAAAGGTTCTGGAGTGGAGACCACGAACCGGAAGACGCAGCGTAGGTAGGCCTCCCACTAGATGGACCGACGACATAGTGAGAGTCGCTGGCATTCAGTGGATGCAAAAGGCAGGCTGTCATTCAGTGTGGAGGTTAAAGGGGGAGGCCTATGTTCAGCAGTGGACGTCTTCTGGCTGATGATGATGATGATGGAATGCGCTGCCTGAATGTGTGTTCCCCGATGGTTACAATCTGGGTGTCTTCAAGTCGAGAGTGTATAGGTTTCTTCTAGGCAAGCGTGCTCCAACGTAGACCGCATCATCACTTAACGTCAGGCGAGTTGGCGGTCAAACGCAAGCCTATTATTAAATTAAAAAAATATATTTAAAAAATCCGACGAAATCCGACGAAGAACAAAGGTTCGAGACGTCGGAATCGCGGTAATGAAATTAAAGTGGAGCTGGGCAGGACACGTTGCTAGGCGCAGTGATGACAGGTGGAGTAAAGTTTTAACAGAGTGGTGGCCCAGGCAAGGTATAGGCGGAGCGTTGGTCGTCCAGCTGCAAGATGGGTCGACGATATTATTACTATCGCGGGTCGAACCTGGACTAGATTAGCACAGGACCGAGACAGATGGCATAGCAAGAGAGAGGCCTAAACCCAGCAGTGGGATAAGGAAGGCTGTAGATGATGATGATTAAAAAAAACTAGTAAATCCCATAAGTTTTTTTGGTTAGTTGTAACTTAATTACTTACAACAAACCAAATAACTAGTCAGTTACAGCGAACCAACTAAATTTAAAAAAACTCGAGGGATTTACCATTAGCTTCTTCTAGTTCCACTATCCATCTCCTGGCTTCATCATCAGATTAGTTGAATGGTACCGAATTATTATATTGTCTCCCGAATTACTTGTAAAGTTTTAAGTCGATACGGCAATTAAAAGTAGGTTAAAATTGACTTCTAAGTTATTAAATAGTTACTAGCGGTCCGCCCCAGCTTCGCACGGGTATAGATTATAGCCTATGTCACCCGGAGATAGTGTAGCTTCCCGTCAGTGAAAGAATTTTTCAAATCGGTTCAGTAGTTTCGGAGCCTATTCAATGCAAACAAACAAACAAACAATCAAATCTTTCCTCTTTATAATATTAGTATAGTATATATTAGTACCTAATTTAAGTTCACCTCTGCGGGGAAGACAGTTATGCCCAGAGTTGGGAACTGTGACCTCACGACACAGGTTATCCTAGTGTGGGGGACAGTGTTCCATTATGGTACATAGGTAATTGTCTATTCTAACCTCTCTTCTTACAACATTTGTACCCATATACCTACCTAATTAAGATCTTTATGTACCTATAGCCCTTTAATGAATAATAAACGTTTTTGTATTTGTATGTATTTGTATTAGTATAGATGACAAGAGAAGCTAACAAAATCGTGGTAAAACAATGTCAATAAGAATTCATACAACTGATGACTCAGCATGATTATTTACACAGAAATACTTACAAGCATAGACATTTCATCAGCCAATACAATGGCCGATGATGTGATGATGCGACATTTAATTTAAACGTAACATTAACTAGGTAGATCCATAAAAACGTCACTCATAAAACTTTCACATAATCTTCATTATAACAATGGATATTATGAAAGCAGACATCATATTTCATCCGAGCCAAAACCTTATCATACAAAATCAATACAATATTACATTATTAATGTTCACAATTCGGAATTCATCATAATCTCAGAAATCATTTTATAAAAATATCCGAATGGTTAAAAAAGGTCCCTCGGTTCCTAATTGACCAGTGCGAATAATGACATGTTTATGTCCCCGTTTTGAGGGAGGGTAAAAAGAGAGGATATTAATATTATTAATAAATTGTCATATTAGACTACTGGCTGCCGGCGCCTGCACCCGTGTATAGGCACAAAACCTCAAAAACAGGTCAGACCAGGAATTTTGGTGTAGGATATGTGAAAAAATTAGATAAAACAGAATGTAAAAATATTACGATATTAATCATGAAGGAAAGTTGTTTAACGAGTATTTATAAACAAATTTTTCTTGTTGATGTTAAAAATTAGATGACCAAGTTTTTTTAATATTTTTTTTAACCTATACTGTCTCATTGTTGGGCAAAGGTCTCCCCAATTTCCTTCCACAAATCTCGGTCCTCCGCCACCTCTTGCCAACCTCTCCGGAATGAGTCAAGATCGTCACGCCAGCGTTTCTTGGGCCTTCCTTGACTGCGTCGTCCATCGGGCATCCACTGCGTGACTATCCTGGCCCATCGGTCGGAATGGATGACCAAGATTAGGTGATACAAAATTATGAAACGCTTTAGATAAGACAGGTTTTATCCTTGACGAAGATACGTATTGTACCTGCTGTTCTATCATAATATATATGTGAGTACTTTTGACTTCTTTTGTAACGTGTTTATTTATCCTTTTTTTTATTGAAGAACACCGAAAACTATTATCAAATAGTAGGAAAATATTAAGTGAAATACCTTTTATTATGCACAACTAAAAAAACAGAAAATGAACGAAAACTTAAATCATATATATAATACACTATGTGTGTATGTACGTTCTCTATGGACTCTCAAACAGTTAGGCCGATATTGACAGGACTTTCAACAGGAGATAGCTGATGATATAAGGATTAATTCACGCGGGTGAAACCGCGGAACGCAGCTTGTTTAGACTTGAAATAACTAAATAAAAATTAAAAACTTAAACTAAAAGACCATTAGTGGAGGGAAAGGTCCCCAAGATTAAGTGAAATTAGGCACCTTCATTTTATTTTATTTTGTTCGCTGTATGGGAAGTTTTTGCATAGCCAATATCCTAACTTCACCCAAAAGATAGGAATAGTTTACTTTGTCGGCAGTTTGGCAAAAACTAAATATGAGTCGACGGACTTAAACTTAGCTTTTATAAATATTTTAAACTAGCTACGAGTCATGACTCTGTTCGTGAATATTTTTTTAAGGTTTTGATTAAACGGTATGTAGTAAACAGCATATTTAAGCTAATCTTAGCAATTTTTATTCACATTGAAAGCCTAGTCGCTTTAAAAAAAGTGGTTGTGTAAAGTAGGTTTACGGACGATAATTTTACGCGGTAATGCTTAGGCCGATCGTGCCTCTCTATCGCTTGTTCCGCGCTCTCGCTTGCTCGGCTCATGCGGAACGTGACAATTTTTCGTGCGTGCAGCCGGCGTTCATCGATTTATATGACGTTATCACGTCAAAAACTTACAAAATAGTGCTAGTTACCGATATTTTGTGACGAAGAAAAGTACAAATCCGAACAATATGTTATCACACAAGTTTGTAAGTAGGTCCGATGTAATTTATTGCGACAGTTTTTGACTTTGTTGTTCCAGAACGCTTTTGATTCGTGAGTTTTTTTAAGTTACCTACACCGAAAGTTATTTTTCTTTACTATAAAAAAAAGTGACACTTTTGCACACATGTTCATCTGACCCCAGACTAAGCAAAGATTGTGATATGGCTGCCAGGGACTGATAAACAAACATATATTTATATATATTTTTAAACACATTCTTAAATAGATATTAACACTCAGATATAGAACAAACACAAATATGTCATCTGCTCTCGAATTAAATAAACGCTTTCCGTTCCCCATCAGACAAACAACCTCTCAGATTAGGCAAATATAAATTACTAGCGGTCCGCCCCAGCTTCGCATTGGTATAGATTATAGCCTATGTCACCCGGGGATAGTGTAGCTTCCCGTCAGTGAAAGAATTTTTCAAATCGGTTCAGTAGTTTCGGAGCCTATTCAATGCAAACAAACAAACAATCATATCTTTCCTCTTTATAATATTAGTATAGATAACGTAGCTAAGGACAAGAAGTCAAAAGCGCGTTCTGTGGCGGCGTCTGCCGATGGCATACCATTGTGTTTAGTACCCCTAATGTGACAGGCTGAATGTATGTTTTTGTTCATCATCGTAACGTGTCCACTGCTGGAAATGTGTTTTTTATGCAACGAGAGCAGGCCTGGCGCACTCCGCGCTTTAGGTATGAAGCTAAAAGTACGAGTCGGGGTCCGACTTGTCGTGATAGACAGAGATTACGCGATGGAGAAGCAACTTCTAAGTTAATATATATATATATATATATATCGGCATCCTTGACGTGTCCGTCAACGGCGAACCTGACTAGCGCCGGTTATGAGCGCGTATATGGCTGGCAAAACCAAACTTAGTTTTAAAGATCCTGTTGCAAGGCGCACAGGTTAATATAGCTGTAGGTAGCACTCGCGCGTCCTGAATTACACTTTATTGTGTAGTAGCAAGAGACGCTACATATTTAATAGATTTTGCGGAGTAAATCTATTGTACATGTACTATTATGTATTCTGTAGCGAGAGCAAGCCGCTCGATGGTAAGCGTCACGCTTGCCCATAGCAGTCGTGCCCGTACAATACAATACAATAACTCTTTATTATAATACCACAAAACAAGGATAACATAAACATTACAATAAAAGCCGGCCAAAAAGGCGGCCTTATCGCATAAAGCGATCTCTTCCAGGCAACCCGTATTTGTCTGTTTCCTTGAATTCAGTATTCAGTTGGTTTTAATTTTTAGTAATTATTATTTCTGTCTCCGTCATATCCCAATATCCGAAGCTAACCTAACATTAGTAAAGAATACATAATCTATAAAATGTTTATGATAAATCGGTGTGGTCAAAATATATTATAAGAACAATTTGCCAAAAAAATATTATGTTTCAGTTACTTTTTAAACTTTTAATCGTTCTGCTTAGATTTCATATAAGTATATTCAAAACACACAAAGCATACATTTTTTAATTCACGAAAAAATTCGCAGCAGTCGCATGTCTAGTGTTGGTGTTTCCAGAACCTAAAAACGTGTCCTGAAACTCAATTTTTTTTTTTGTTAAAATTTTCATGAGCTTGGATTTAATGTCCTTTACTCGTAATATTAAACAGTTTTCTTCGTCTTAATAGCGTCAAACAAGTTATAGTCACAGTCAGAACTGAGTCAAGCTAAGTAAGTCACGGTCAAGTCAAAATCCTGTAAAGTGGTGGAGACTTTACAAGAGGCTCCAATGGAGTTTTGGAAACAACACGAAAATACACGTTTCACCTCGTTATATCACTTGGTCACACTCGAGCACGTTTACGAGCACTTAATGAATATTAATTCACCATTTAGTACACATTAACACTCGAAAATACACAAGTTTAGGAAAATAATCCAACGAGCCGGCATGTTTTTTCCGCGTTGGCGCCAAAGCTCCCCTAAGACTTTTTTTTTTTTTGGGTTTTTGGTCTGGCTACAGATGCCTTTGGACCATGTCTTTATTTTGACTCCTGAAACTCACACAATGTATGTATTGCCATCATTTGAACTACAATTTCTGTCTGTAAATTAGGTATTTTACTTACAATGGAATTTTTGAATGAAGATTGAATTTATTTCTCGAAAGAAAAATCAAATAATTATACTCCCGTCGAAATTAAATTAAAGTATTGCCGAACGAATCCATTGTGTCCTGATTGAAACGAAAGCGGAAAATATAACTCAAAAATTACTTTTTGCTTCCTCCGCTTCGACTCGATTTATTTACTTGAATTCAAATAAATTTATTTCCGAATCGAATAATCGCTTTTTGCTATTTTATTCGTTTGCAATTCAATAAACAATAGTTAATTGTTGTTGGGGACGGCAAGAAATACGAAGATCGCAGGTTCGAGACCCGTCGATGCACTTTGTGATAATGTCCGCGAAGCACGACGGTTATGATTGATGATCGATTTGGACAACTCGAATTAATACGTGAATCGATTCGATTCGATTAATATCGAATAATATTCGCTTAATAATGTTTTCGTAGTAAAAGGACCTTTTAACATTTTTGATGTAGTCGATACGTTTTTGTTGAGCATTTCTGGAATATAGACCAAGTACGGCAAAGTTAGCTGTTTCATCTGGTTTCACTTCACTACAAAAATAAACCGATTGCCAATAGGTATAGTTATTTAAAAATATAGTATTTAAAGGTTTTTGGTAGAGTTAATCGAGTGGCCTAAAATATGTCGCATCAGGGCTAAATATTGGCTTCATCATCATCATCAGCCAGAAGACGTCCACTGCTGAACATAGGCGTCCCCCTTTAACCTCCACACTGAACGACAGCCTGCCTTTTGCATCCACTGGATGTCCGCGACTCTCACAATGTCGTCGGTCCATCTAGTGGGAGGCCTCCCTACGCTGCGTCTTCCGGTTCGTGGTCTCCACTCCAGAACCTTTCTTCCCCATCGGTTATCGGTTCTTCGAGCGATGTGGCCTGCCCATTGCCACTTCAACTTGCAAATTTTAACAGCTATGTCGGTGACTCTGGTTCTTTGGCGAATATCCAAATATTGGCTTAGAGCGTCCTAATTAGACCCCGTTCACATAATAGACACAGGGATGTATTTATAATGTGAAATACTTACTAAGTTTATTTTACTTACTAAGTGCGCCTGTATTATGCGTAAAAGTAACTCTTAACTCACGCGATTTTTACCGATACAGTCAGTGTTGTGTGTCGTAGTGACAACTCTGCGGTTTTTAAAGATCTGGGGCCTTACAGCTAGCTGTTTAAAACGATTCAGTTTAGGTGATGAAAAAAAGCTGCGCGACCATAAAATATCTGGGCGCGTTAAATTTCACGTTCGCGTGATTTTACGAACTGCGCTAATTTGAGAACGCGTAAGGAGTTGGCCCGAAGGCTCCAAGTGAGGGTAGAACCGCAACACTCGCTCTTTTCGCCGGAGTCGCCCGCAGTTTTCAGTCAGCTCTTGACCACGGCCGTTGTAACATGGTTTAAACGTCAAGCGAAAGGTACCATTTATTTTTTTACCTAAATCAAATGTTAACTCAGTGAGAGGCTGTTTAAACTAAATTCATTCGTGTTTAAATAGCTCGTAATATTTTGAGGAACCAAAACCAAACCAATAACAATAATCAAAACTTAAAAACACGGAATAGCTAACAAGAATTTTTAAAACACCACGCCGTTGTCATTCGGGCGAAAATCACCCCCGTCTTATGTTTTTCTTCTTTACCGATTCCATAGACACAAACGTTAGCGGTTATAATATTCATAAACATGAACATTGATCGTAAACCGCTCGGTGTACCACAGACTGCAGTTCTCCTAGGTGTTGCCAACACAAATAATGATCGATAAGCCCCGATAGTCCTGTATACCCTCTGCAGCTCTCTCGCTCGCACATTTTCACATTATTGAAGATATAAAATCAATGAGTGTGAATTTCCAAAAAGTAACAAAATCATGTCATGGTGTCTATCGTAACATTACAAACAAAGAAATGTTTGCTTCGATATCTTGTAATTTGACGCAATAAAATGACACGAGAAATAAAAATCACTTGTTACCATTTTACTGTGTCAAATTAAAATATATCAAATTGACAATTTCTTTGTTTGTAATGTTACGATAGACATCATGACATGATTTTGTTACTTTTTGGAAATTCACACTTATTTATTTTATATCTTCAATAATGTGAAAATGTGCGAGCGAGAGAGCTGCAGAGGGTATGCAGGACCCTTAAAAACAACGATGCGTAAATCGTGGCGTATGTTGCTAAGAGCAACAATAGGAAACCCCATAATTAGAGCCAGAAATGCCTAAGTCTTTCCCACTTCACGTCACAATTCCAGCGTCAAAAAACTAATCCGCACATTCATATCAATGGGGATATCACTAATTCATGGAATTTCATATCAATTCACTATTTACTTTGTACCTATACTTAGTGGTGGGTTAATTATAAACGTCATAACTTTAACCTTATCCTCATAAATTAATTATATAAGTTTTCCTCTTGACGTGACTATTACCACGTTGAATTTTACAAATTATAATATTACGTAAATTATTAAAAGGTAGATATTATTAGTATTGGAATAATTCTTAGTGAGGCGATATACAGAGTCAAAATAGGCTTCTAAATAATAAATAAACTAATAAATAATTTTTTTAACAGATAAGTTGGTGGCACAGTACAACGTACATTGAATTCGTTGCTTATTGTCATGTTTTTGTAGATTTTTCAAAAAGCGCTGAATCAAAGTGGATAACATTTATATGGGACCACCTATGAGATATGACCTACCAACAAAAAAAAAACATACAGGCGAATTGATAACCTCCTCCTTTTGGAAGTCGGTTAAAAAACACGTTCTCTTTTCTGTGTTCAAACTTGACTTTCGCGATCAAAAATCACCGCGGTAGGATGAAGAAGGGCGGGGAAAGTTTGACAAGTAATGTCAAGGTCCACATTTTCAATTTATCCCCACAGATATATAGGTAGTAGATTTATCCCCATTAAAGAAATGAGGTATCGTAGGTCAGATAGGTTCTTTGTATTTCTTTTGAAAGCTTCTGACTTATGTAAAATCGGTCGATTCAATAAACTCAACTCACATCACATCACATCATCAGCCCGTAAACGTCCACTGCTGAACAAAGGCCTCCCTCGTAGGGGTGTTGCCATAATCCCCAAGCTTGGCAGGCGGCTTGGGGGTCGCAGTAGGTTCACCGTGTACTAATAGGACGCTGCTGCCCATCCTCCGGTGGTTCTCGTCGCAGTTTTAGGACATACCCGGGTCCGACTCAACTCGGATGAGCTTAATTTCTATGTTTCTAATTTCTATAGACATACAAACAAACTTTGCTTCGATAATTATATCATAATTTAGATCAAAATCATAACATGGGCAAAAAATTTATCCTGAGATAACATTTCATCTTTCGGTTATTAATAATTTGCCATTGTTGATGTTATCAAAATATTTTCTAAGTTATTTGGATGTTATTTTAAAATCACAAAAACAAACAGATAACAACTAACAAATCGAACTTTTGAAATCTTTTACAAGATTTTGATCTTATCATAACCATATTAATCCTTTGTTCTTGTACTACTTTTTGGTTTAAAAAATACTTTGAGAACGAGTATCAGTGCAGTATGACTTGACTAAATAGACGAAATGACTGGAGCCAAAACTTTAAAGAAAAAACCCTAAATATTAGTGAGTACCTATATATTAAAAAACAAACAACAAACGAACTTTATTTTTTTTATTTATAGTGCGCGAAAACTAAGTAAATACCAGCAAAATTTTACTTGCCTGGGTAGCAAGTACCAGGCTACCAGCAGAGGTAAGGAGTCACTTTAGACAATGGGACTCAATACGGGAGCAGGACCTCCCGACACTGTATCGAGCGTGTCATCTCAAATACCTCACCCCGGGACCTCTACGGTGACCATAACTTCGTGTAAACTAGAACAGTAGTTTACTCGTGTTTTAGGCTGTTTTGGTTGTATGCAACCATTTTGAATAATTATTATTATAAAATATAGACCAGAAAAATTTACCTCAATAGCCCAGGATGTTAAAGCTTTATAATAAAAAAAATGCTCCATTTTATGTTAACCATAGCAGCCTGCCTATACAGCTAGGACTTTTAGTTTTTTCATAGTTTCAGAACCCTACTATCGCCTACCAAAGGACTGGGAGTAAGTCACGAGAGAATAAACTAAGAAAATAATAATATAATAGTAAATTAAACTTCTCTCTCTCCATGTTATAATAACTGGCTATCAACTACCTCATTGTAGCATAATTCTTCTCACAAAATGCTCTTCCCGTGACTGTAACTCCAGAAAATAAAGATGAGTGTGCAGAAAATTGGGTACAAAGTACCAGGCAATCAGAAGAATGGCCGAGTTGTAAACATTTCTAATGAACAAGAAAATACTTTTTTTCTGGGCAAGTGCCTTTAATACAAGCTAATACTAACACTACAAATACAGTTAGACTGCCCATAGACCGTTGAAGGTAGAAAACATTTGGTAGGCTCAAAAGGTAACTTCGAAGAAATTTCTACAAAACTTTTTAACTATGGTGCTCCTAGCTAAGCTCTTGTTTTTCCTCTGCCAGTTTTGCGTCCTGCAGCGCGACTTCTTATTCGTAAACCTAGAGATGACATTTTACGATATCTCATACTAACAGCGCATCCATTGATTCCCGACCATTGTCACATATTATCACTTTTACAAACTAGTCAGCAATGTAACTACAATTTATGTAATTGAGGTTAAAAGACAAACGGTAGTCGTGTTTATACTGTCAAAGGCAGGAATTCACTTGTTTTATAATGTTTTAAATTCGAAGTTTATCTGGTTTGTTTTTCAGATTGATAGTGATAGCATCCCCTCCTTTAGTCGTGATGATCACAACCGGTAATTTTCTGGACTATATGTTGCCACCTTTGCCGATCACTGCAGCCTCGTGCATGGCATCACTCATTTTGGTATCAAAATGTTTAGTTACTTGGTCTGACCATAAATTCAAGCTACGCCTCTTCGCTATTTTTTCTTCTCATATTTCTGTTGTTATGAGCTTTTCAAGATTGTCCGTTGGTTTTCCCGTAATGTGCCTAAAGTACTGCAGAATCTTCTTAAATCGAATGACGGATAAGCTCTGGCCTACTTGCATCTGGCATCTTGAGCTCGTTCATGATGGATACATTCGTTCTGTGGGCCATCTAAGGTATAAGCAAAATCCACAGGACCGAATGTTAGTATAGGTAATGAACGAAAGCTAGGGTAAATGTATGTATTATTATGGAATACTGTAGATAACGTAATGCAGTTTTTTTTCTTTTAGCAAGTGGCTTAAATACTAGCTAACTCTAAATACCTAAACAATTTGGCCTATTATACAAATAACAGTTGGATTACCTATGGACCGTGGAAGGTCTAGAGACAATCCAAATGCTCGCATTCATTGCCAGTTGGCAGTGTACCCGGCATGCTGGCGGTATTACCTTGCTATATACAATAACTCGAAAGCAAATATATATACAGTATACAGTTTAAGGCCCTCTTTTCCGACTTTTACAAATTTTAGTCATTCTAGTTAAAGTGTGTCTACTTCCATAGCTTAAATTATAAAAACGGTGTCATATCAAAATCTAATGTTTTATCTAGGAACCCCCGAAGACAGAAAGACGATTAAGAACATTTCAATCGATAGGAAAAAAAAAGTAACATTCATTTGCGCTTTTCTCCCTGTTTTTTTTAGATTCATTCAAATACCTATTTACTAAATTATGTCTGCGATATTTTAATATATAGATTTTATAATTATGATGGAGTCCGCAAAGGTACATTTTACATTACAGCTATAGTTTTTGAATAATATGAGAAAAACCTCAATAATAGAAGTAGCGAAACGCACGACTGTGTATAAGCGCCATGGTTTTGCTTAAATATAACCTTATGGTCATCTGCAGGCCTAGCATGGGCTGTGGATAAATTGTCTTTCCACCGTTTTTATCCACTCCTAGACGCGACAAAGCTAGAATATCGATACGTTTGTCTTTTTCTCGCGGGATAAAAACGGTGGAAAGACAATTAGTCCACGGCCCGTGCTAGTCCTGCTGTATTAATAAGCGTTGCTTGAAAGTGGTAAAACCTCGCCTTAAATTCAATGTCGTTCATAAACGGTCAAATAATGACGTGTGGAAAGCATGTGAATATTCTGACGCGGAAATATACGGTTACACCTACCTCGAAATATTGACAGGCTCGTTCGAATATACTCGTTGGACGCAAAATCATGTGACATGAAACTCCTGAAATGTACCTAAGGTACCTAAACGAAATCATGTGTATACAAACACGCGTGGAATAATATAAATAAAATAAATAAATAAAATAATTCAATAAATAAAATAAATAAATAAAATAAATAAAATAAATAAAATAAATAAAATAAATAAAATAAATAAAATAAATAAAATAAATAAAATAAATAAATTAAATAAATAAAATAAATAAATAAATAAATAAATTAAATAAATATATAAAATAAATAAATAAAATAAATAAATAAATAAAATTAATATTTCGGGACATTTTTGCACACACGGTCATCTGACCCCAAACCAAGCAAAGCTTGTGATATGGCTGCCAGAGACTGATATACATACATTATATAGTTTTAAATACATACTTAAATAGATATTAACAACCAGATATAGAACAAACACAAATGTTCATCACATAAATGAACTAGCTATGTTCAACTTCAATACAGAAGAATAATGTGGGACTGGGCTGCGTTCTGGAAACTACGTAGTTTTCTCGTTACTAATCTAGCAAAGCCTTAAGACGAAAGTTTTTCCAGTAGAATAGAAACATAAATAAATTAACATAATGTCAAAATAAACAGAATAATTATAATTTAAATTTAACTTTTAACAGCTGTTGAATGTCTGTTCGATAAGCCAGCATTTGAGTCGTGACTTAAAACTACTTAAACTGGGTATCACGGGACTTTTGGGCCCATAACATGACAGGTTTGTCTACCTCAAAATTTTTGAATGACGTGTCCCACAGCTTATTCGTTCAAGACAAGGGTTGAACGTGAAAATTTTATTACTTACCCAAATCAATTTTATTTATCCTATCGGGGAACGATACGCGTCGAGGTGTTTGGAAACCCTGAATTATGTTTATGTTTGCTGCAGGATAGCGAGAATGTGTATTGGAGATGGTTTTCAGTACGTAGGCCTATTTAACCGGGAACTGTTATTGGGTGTTAAATAAAGTTGAAGCTTTCTTATTCTTACTTACGATGGAACAGAAAGTAAATGCGCTTAGGGTTGTGTGTTAGTTCGTATTTGTGTATTTATATGCGTGTTTTCTGAAGAAGAATGAAGACGTCCACTGCTGGACATAGGCCTCCCCCTTTAACCTCCACACTGAACGACAGCCTGCCTTTTGAATCCACTAGATGCCAGCGACTCTCACAATGTCGTCGGTCCATCTAGTGGGAGGCCTACCTACGCTGCGTCTTCCGGTTCGTGGTCTCCACTCAAGAACCTTTCTTCCCCATCGGTTATCGGCTCTTCGAGCGATGTGGCCTGCCCATTGCCACTTCAACTTGCAAATTTTAACAGCTATGTCGGTGACTCTGGTTCATTGGCGAATATCCACGTTTCGGATTTTATCGCGCAAAGAAACTCCGAGCATAGCTCTCTCCATTGCCCGCTGTGTGACTCTTACTGTGTGATACTTATTGCATATAGTGAAATTCACATATAGATGTTAGATAGCGTGTTTAAGATAGGTATCACATAATTAACAAAATGTAGAAACATAACAAAATGTGGAATGAGCTACCTTCTACGGTGTTTCCGAGAAGCTACAACATGGGGTTCTTCAAAAGGCGAGTTAATCGAGTTCTAAAGGGTCGGCAACGTATTTGTGATGCCTCTGGTGTTACAAGTATCCATAGGCGACGGTGACTGCTTACCATCAGGCAGCCCGTCTGCTTGTATGCCACCTATGGCATTTAAAAAAAATACCCAGATTGTGTGTAGCAACAAAGTGGGGAGCGGATCGATTTATTCCATAATTGATTTGTCTTTGAGGTACTCGTCTAGGCAATAGTAATACACTTGCCACCTCCGACGACAATTGGGACAAATAAACTTTTTTATCCCCAGCCATGTCAGAGTTGATCAAAGGGCAGAGAATGGAAGAAAACGGTAAATGTTATTTATAAAAGACCAGACTGTATAAATATTTATGTATACCTAGAACCCTATTTTGTTGCGAAATACTTATGATCATTAATCGCATTCCAATACCACAATTAAATCGAACTCCGCCGAAATTAATCATTATCGATGTCAACTGAATAACACTGATTTACGTCACTCGAGTTGAATCGATTTTTTCTCGATTTTCATTCGAATCGAGTTTCGATCGCGATGAGTCGGGTCACACATCATCCTGTCTCATTAAGACGATATTTGTAAATATAAAAAGTAAAGGGAAAGTTTCATTGTATTGTTTATTACGACGTAAGTGGGTTTCAGGGGGCGTGCGGGGTCAGCCGATCTGAGATTTATCGATGGATTTTATTTATTCGCGCTCAAAATAATATCTAAGTAAAAAAAACTGTAAAACAAACTTTACATTATAAAGGCAAACTAATGAGCCCAAACTGCCATGTTTCACCGTCTTCATAAGACAATCCATTGTATTATAAACTACTATAATAACAGCAAAAAAAACAGAAATTAGAAGTGTTTATATTAAGTATTTAGTGAGATTTTAAATTAATTAAAATAATAAATAAAGTTTTGCACTTCAAACACACTAAGCGATGGAATTTTTACTTGTTTACTTGTGCACTACATTTTAAGCCGAAATATGCATCAAATTTGACGATTCGTCCTCACGAATATTCAAAAGTAGACCTTTAAAATCGATTAATTGACATTATTTCTATATAAACGTTTTTGAAATAATTTATTCGGATGTGTTTACTGATACACGATTAAAGAAATTTGTCTCCAAAGAAAAAAATCGTAAACTTTCCTAAAAATCACCCGTTTTTACGTTCCCTTCGATGAATAGGAATCAACTTCATTCAGAATCTATAGAAGATATTTTTATTTAAAAAAAAACTGTGTGTAATCCTAACAATCATTCAAATACTTTAGTGATCGCAGTTTTTTGTAAAAGCGTAAGATTATTAGTAGAAAACAATTAAAAAATCATATTGAAAATATTTGATATCGCGTACGCAGAGTATGCAAGTATTACCGTCAAACAAGTGTACCGTCTCTACCATTTCGCCTTAAATAATAATTGTAAATTATGATACGAAAGTATAACTCTTTCTACCCTCCTCTCTGCCGGGGTGCATAAACAAGCAGAGTAGAAGTATTTTTTGCCAGACATCGTATAACTTAATTCATGTGAATTAAGTTCTCTTTTAGTTTTATAAATAATAATACGTATTAAATCGGCCTTAATGAATAAAATGTTGCATGTTTATTATTCAATCACGCCACTTCGGTTACTTTTCTTTTACATTATGTGTCTCGTCGATTACGTTTCGAAAGTTGAGTCCACGTGACAGTCGGGGGACATCCAACTTGTGTGGTCCCATCAACTCGCAAAAACAACTACTTTTTACTATACCCCACTACACTGCAAATATAACCCTTAAGCATACGCAATAAAGCCCATTCATATAACAAATAATTGCCTTAGAAACTGTCAAAGCGAAATGATTTCGTCGCGACCAATATCTTCAATTAATTGCGAGAAATAAAAAGGTTTCTGAGATATAAAAAAGGTTTTTGGTGAAATGTAAAAATTCACCGAAAGGGGGACCTCCCTGGTGGTGCTCAGTGGGGGTGATATTGAGGCCTCTGCCGACTGTTTAATCTAAATCGATGAATTTTTAGGAGGCTATAGCGTTGACTACTGTTTTTGTGAGCAGTAAAGTCTATTGGTGTGTAGGTGATGGAAGGATTTTGGGCGGGACAGTCTTTGGTGGTCTTTGATTAAGATGCAGGAAGTTACGAAGAATTTGGAAAGAAAATGGTTGGTTTAATACTAGACAAGACGAATGATTGTTTTATATTAACGTATAACGTAGTAATACAGAAGTATAACTCTTTGGCGCTAACGTGAAAAAAACATGTTATTTCGAATGTTTATGTGGCATAATGGTGGATTATTGTTTATTAACAAAGACAACAACAAACAAAGTTGGTCAGTTGGTAGTGAACCTATCTTCTGTGCTTGGGGGCGTGGGTTCGATTCCCATCTAGGACAAACATTTGTGTGATGAACATTTGTGTTTGTTCTATGTCTGGGTGTTAATATATATTTAAGTATGTATTTAAAAATATATATGTACGTATATCAGTTTCTGGCAGCCATATTACAAGCTTTGCTTAGTTTGGGGTCAGATGACCGTGTGTGCAACAATGTCCCAGATATTTATTTATTAAAATAAGAAAAATTATGAGGATAGATACATCAATGGGTGTATTCCACACAAGACGCGTCACTTAAGACAACAGTTCAAAATAAAGCTTATAGTCTTCAAAAGATAGATTGCTTTAAAAAAGGATAGAAAAAATATATATTACTAGCGAACCGCCTGCCCGGCTTCGCACGGGTGTCATTTACGTGCGAAGCCGAGGCGGGTCGCTAGTTATATATATAAACCTTCCTTGAAAATGTATCTAACTGATGGTGAAAACCGCATCAAAATCCGTTGCGTGGTTTAGGAGTTAGCGGCCATACAGACATACAGACAGACAGACGCGGAAAGCGACTTCAATTTATACTATGTAGAGATAGAGATGATAAAACATAATGAGATAAAACATGTATATTCGTGTTGTTTCCGAAGCTCCACAGAAGCCTCTAGTAGAGTCTCCGCTACTTTACTAGGGCATGACTTGGACTTGACCGTGACCTACTTTGCTGACTCTGAAAGGTATTGTTCAAAACAAGCGCGTTACGAATCTCATCACGTTAGTAAACTTGGTATTGCCAATTCCACGCAGATAACGTGACGCGGCCGTGTTAAGAGTTTATGTGGTCATAAAAACAAAGGGAGTCCATTTTTCAATAAAAACTTCACGTTGCGTGTTTATGGCAAGGAATCTCATGTAAGTTACAGAATAAGGACTGACATTTTAATGTTTACTTCAGAAGGCGAAAGAAGTCAAACCAACCAGTTCAATTTGTATATGTCGAATTTCTAGTGTAATTCCGCTTCTACGTCGTTTCGGGTACAATAAGGATTTTGGTTAAACTATTTTCTCTATAGATATTTGATTCTAATTTTAACCTAAACTGAATTTAAATATTAATTACATAAAAGAACAAAATTAACCTAACCTGAAACAAAAAGTAATTAAATCTGTAACAAAAAATTCGTTATAACAATTTGTACTAGTGAAATTAATTTTAAATAAAATATATGTAAATTTTGCAATTATTATAAATATGATTTAATTGAAATTAAATAAACAATAAATTTTGAAAATAATATGAAATCACTATAAATATAATTTAATTGAAATTTAAATGATATAAACAATAGATTTTGAAATTAATATGAAATTACTATAAATATTATTTAATTGAAATAAACAATTATAACCATTTCCTCAGTGCACTCTTGTCGACACGTGTTTCGCCTCTTCACGAGGCATCCTCAGGACGTGTTGACTCTCCGAGTGCGATGCCGAGAATGAAAACCAAATGAATAGTTTAACCAAAATCCTTATTGTACTCGAAACGACGTAGAAGCGGAATTACACTAGAAATTCGACATATACAAATTAAAAATGGACTTCCGCAAAGTAACGCCTGATTCAATCAACCAACCAGTTCAAGATAAAAAAGAAATGAAACCTCGGATATACTTATCAATTACAAAACTCATTCCCAACAATGATGATGGAGTGTGAGGTAGCAATTAGGTGTATCAGGTGAGATTAGACGATACGACTTGATCCGGTGGGCGGACGCCATCGAAAGCTTAATGATATGTCAGCGTTTACATAGTGTTGTGATGATTCCGAACACCGCGTCTTAAGGCGAGGTTTTCCCACTTTTAAGCAACGCTTATTACTACAGATGACCATAAACCTTGGTTTATTGTATTAAAGTCGCATTTCGCGGAGCAAAATCATGGCGCTTATACACAGTCGTCCGTTTCGCTACTTCAATTTTTGGGGTTTTTCTCATATTTTTCGAAAAGTAAAGCTGTTATGTAAAATGTACCTCACTGGTTTCCTGCATAATTATGAAATCTATATATCAAGATATCGCAGACAAATTTAGTAAATAGGTAATTGAATGAATCCAAAAACCAGGGATAAAAGCGCAAATCAGTGCTACTTTGATATTTTTTTCTAAATTTTATTTAATTTTAAATTAATTCTAAATTTATTAATTTATTTTATTTTAATTCTAAATTTTTTTTTTTTCGAGCGAAATGTGCTTAATCTTGTTTCGGTCGTATGGGTTTTCTAGATAATACATTCAATTTTGTTATGACACCATTTTACGTTAACCATGGAGGTATGCACACTTAAACTAGAACGACCATAATTGCAAAAAATCGGAAAAGAGCGTCTTAAAAGCCCGCTTCCCGCCGCTTATCCTGCTCACTTTTTTAACTATAGAGATTTATATTTTGGCTTGGTTTTGACCGCCATCTCGCTAGATTTCATATTCAACATTTTTAAAAGAAGACAAAATACTGTGTGAAATTTTAAATAAAAAAACGAGAAAAATTTATGCTATAGGTGGTAAACAAGCTAACGGGCCGCTAAGCTCAGGTATCCTAGGATAACAGACATGGGAATCTGTAGACATGGGTATATGTAGACGTGGGAATCTGTATAGACATGGGAATCTATATAATTGGGAATCTGTAGACACGGGAACAATTCGGCGCCGTCAAGTAGCGGACGCAACGTCCGTCATTTTTTTATTATTATTATTTATTTATTAACTAAAACGGCACGCAACGCCAATTACATCAGTCAATCAAAAATTAAAAATTAAAGTTGTACAGAAAGAAATAATGATATAAAATAACAATGCAATAAAAATTTAAAATTATCACTTATTGTCAATACAATTAATTCAACTTAGCCTAGCAAAAAAATATAATTAGAACACATTATAAAATTAAATTAAATTAAAATACAATTAACCGGCACTTAATGTCTAATACCATAATAATTTTGGTATAGTCATAGTCAACCAAGTAGCCAGTTAACCTACCCTAAAATTAATTAAAAACAATATAAATAAATGTCATGCAAATGGCAGCACCACTTTTTGACTTTATGGTGTAATTGACTTGACTGTGACTTACTTTGCTTGACTCTAACTGTGACTATGACTTGTTTGACGCTTTTAATATTATGGTAAAAAAATTTAATATTACGACTAAAGAACATTGAGTCCACGGTCATGAAAATTTTAACAACAACGTTACGGTGTCAAATACCGCTCTATAAGAAACCGCGCCATTTTGTTTACATTGACAACGTTCTAGTGACGTCATTTACGCGCTTAAATGACGGCACCGCTAACCTAGCAAACCAGAGCTTTAGCTTGTTTGCCAACGTTCCAACGTTTGTTTCGTTACCTCGCCAAAATAAAACATTTCAATTACTTTGAAACAAAAAAAAACCTATTATTCCTAGTTTGATTTTTTTATCTCCTCCGCCATCCTAAAAAGTATCAACTTGAAAATTTCTTTAAAATGTTGCAATGTTACTTTTTGATAATGCCTAATCGGTCTTTGAATTTTTATACTCAGACTCAGAGATTTTTTTTCTTCAAATTTTTCATAAAATCTGCAAACTGGCGTTCCGCCTGATGTTAAGCGGTAACTGCCGTTAACACCAGCAACATGAACAGTTAAAAATGCTGCAATAATGCATTGCAGGAAGAGGAGGTAGTTTTTGAAACTTTCCATGTTAAAATTTGGCGCGAAATGCCTTTGGGGGACTTTCCCGCCTACCCACGTTTTTTTCTTTTTTGATGTGATATAAAACACACGGGAATCCACCAAAACTTATTAAGCAAACTGGCAACCTCATCCCGGAGTTGCCACCGTCATTCACCTCATTCATTTCGTCGGTAATTACAATCTTTGCTCCCGATGTGTGAAATTATTATAATGAGCTTCAACTCAACTGCTCGCCGGTTCATTCAATACTCTAATGACTGGTTACAGTACCACCGACTTATCTGTAAAGTTCAATGGGGGAGGCACGATCGTATTTTCTGTACAAAACTGACAGCGATCCGTTGAAGGTTTAAGTTCGTTAATTGAGCCAACTTTATTCAAAGTCTGGTAACGATAGATCGGCTTGATAGATCGGGCGTAGATATCGGTGCGTGTGAAATGTGTGAATGGGGCGTTACGGTTTTGTTTTGTTTTTGGATGTTGCTTGTTTATTTAGGCGTTATTATTGAATTTGAGGTTAGTTGAATGAAACTAGAAACTGTAATATAGTGTTCATAACTTCATTTGTAGCTTAATAGAGTTGTATTACCTACTCGTTACAAGCTGTGGTAGCCCATTTGGGAGAACGCTAGACTCGAAAGCGTGAGGTTGCGGGTTCAAACCCCGTGCCTGTACCAATGAGCTCTTTGGAGCTTACGTACGGATTTTCATACCACTGGCTTTTCGGTGAAGGAAAACATCGTGAGGAAACCTGCATACGTACGGAGAAGAAATTCGATGACGTATGTGAATCCATCAATCCGCACTGGGCCAGCGCGGTGGATATGGCCCAATCACCCTTTCGGGGGTAAGCTTAAAGTCCAGCAGTGGACTGTTAAAAAGGCTGACTATGATGATGATGACCTACTCGTTCTAAGTACTGACCATTTTCCAGTTTCTAATTTTAGTTCGGGTAAAAACAAGATTGTTTACTAAGGGTTAAAAGGAATCATTTGATCTATTGATATCACACGACATGTTTACACATGGAGTGTACAATAGATGGTTTCTCCCGAGTAATATTATCTGCTTCTTCTCCATCTTCTCTATCTCTATCTCTTCTCTTCTCTACATAGTATAAATTGAAGTCACTTTCCGCGTCTGTCTGTCTGTCTGTATGGCCGCTAACTCCTCCTAAACCACGCAACGGATTTTGATGCGGTTTTCACCATCAGTTAGATACATTTTCAAGGAAGGTTTATATATATAACTAGCGATCCGCCCCGGCTTCTCACGTAAATTACACCCGTGCGAAGCCGGGCGGGCGGGTCGCTAGTTTGATATAAAAGCTGAGTTTCTGCGCCAACGTGAAATAAACATGTCGCCTCATTGCATTGTTTTCTTGATTTTGTATATTTTCCAGTTTTCATGTGTAATAATAGTGAATAATTGTATTTATTAAGTGTTCGTGCACGTGCTCGAGGGTGGGCAAGTGATATTACAAGGTAAATCATGTATTAGATAGCTCGTTGATCCAGTTGGTAGTGAACCTGCATTCTGCGCTTGGGGGTGTGCTCTTGGGGGTACAATCTTGGTCGATTCCCACCTAGGACAAACATTCATGTGATGAACATTTGTGTTTGTTCTATATCTGATTGCTAATATCTATTATAACGACGAGTATGTATTTAAAACTATACACGTACACACACACACACACACACACACACACGTACACGTACGTTTATATGTACGTATATCACGTCTCTGGCATCCATATCACAAGCTTTGCTTAGTTTGGGGTCAGATGACCGTGTGTGCAAAAATTTGAAATGCATTTTTTTTATTTATGTTCGTACTTGTATTTTTTAAGTCTCCACCACTTTACTAGGGCATGCGTTTAAATTACTTCGCTTGACTCTATGACTCGTTTAAAGATATAAAATAAAACTTGAAAATATTTCAATACTAGACACTGGCAAATTCACGAGACGCGCGCCGCCAAAATCTTCTCAAGATGGAAGAAGAAAAAACACCTAAAACAGCAAGCTACAAGCATAGGTCTGGCATTCCAATAGTGTCACATGCCTACGTCACTGTCCAACGTGACTTACTTTGCTTGACTCTGACTTGTTTGACGCTATTTAAGACTATGTAAACTTGTTTAATATTACGACTCAGTCAGTTACAATCTGGGTGTCTTCAAGTTGAGAGTGAATCGGTTTCTTCTAGGAAAGCGTGCTCCATCGTAGACCGCATCGTCGCTTAACATCAGGCGAGATGGCGGCCAAGCGCAAGCCTATCTACTATAAAAAAAGACTAAAGGATATTGTATCCATGGTCATGCAAAAACATAATTAAAAAAAGACGTAGGGTTGAGTCACCCACGTGACCTTTGTATCTCGGAATGTCGTACAATATAATTATTATTATACTATGACTACAAGCAGCTGCAGCGACATTCTGGTGAGTTTTTACCAGGATTTAGTGGTGCGGCATCCGAGAGCAGTGTCTTACACGAGGCTGTTAGGTTTGATGGTTATTGCTGTACGTGGACTGCCTGTTTATGCGGGACTTCTCCTACGTTCAGGACTTTGACACTTTCGACGTGTTTATAGGTAGCAATTTGTGGAACTATTTGACGAAGCTATACGGGGTGTAAGGGGAACACTCTCGAAGCCAAAAGAAGGTAATTGTACTCATCATTATGAACAACTTTTACTATGCGACCAGGCCTGTAATATCACCTGTTCTATAAAAAACGGTCATTGACACTCGACAAAATGTATGGAACAGCTGTTTTTTTTTTCGCGATTTCAGGGTTGGTCCTATTCTAAAAGTGGTTCATAATGATGAGTACAATTACCTTCTTTTGGCTTCGAGAGTGTTCCCCTTACACCCTGTATGTATAATCAAAAGTAAGTAAATTTTAATTGTCTGACCAAACCTCAGATCAGACAAACAAGCGAGATATCATCATCATCATCAGCCAGAGTCTTCTGGCCACGTCTTCTCCACTGCTAAACATAGGCCTCCCCCTTTAACCTCCGCACTGAACGACAGCCTGCCTTTTGCATCCACTGGATGCCAGCGACTCTCACTATGTCGTCGGTCCATCTAGTGGGAGACCTACCTACGCTGCGTCTTCCGGTTCGTGGTCTCCACTCAAGTATCTTTCTTCCCCATCGGCCATCGGTTCTTCGAGCGATGTGGCCTGGCCATTGCCACTATACACATACAGCGAGATATGCTTTATTACAAATATCTCCACTGTTCTTTAAAAAAAAACACCATACCGCTGTAATGTACGGCTCTTGTAGCAATACCAATGAATAATAGTCCACATGCAACTTTCTTGCCTCATACCTGCAAAATAAAATTAAATAAATAAAAATAAATATTCGGGACATTTTTTCACACACGGTCGTCTGACCCCAAACTAAGCAAAGTTTGTGATATGGCTGCCAGAGACTGATATACATTCATATGTAGGTTTAAATACATACTTAAATAGATATTACACCCAGATATAAATGTGGAATAAACTACCTTCCATGGTGTGTCCGAGAAGCTACAACATGGGGTTCTTCAAAAGCCGAGTTAATAGAGCCCTAAAGGGTAGGCAATGTATTTGTGATGCCTCTGGTGTTACAAGTATCCACAGGCGACGGTGACTGCTTACCATCAGGCGGCCCGTCTGCTTGTTTGCCATATATGGCATTTAAAAAAGCCACAGACATGCAAAGTAGGTGAACTAGCGGTGTCTTCATGTACATCTGTGGTTTTGTCGCTTGATGAAACGTCAGACTACGGCATACGATATTTGCCCATATTGTTGGTCTTTTAAGAAAGCAGACTGAGGAGAAAACCCTAAAATGTGTTTTTAAAAATTCCGCAGTAAACGCAACAAAGTAAAAGGCGGTATTAGGTAAGCATCGCACGTTGTAGCAAATGTTTATTTTATGAAGGAATAAATAATCACCAAATATTTGTAAGCAAGAACCGAAGAACCCTAACCATTTCTCGCTTAAAAATAAGTAATTGAATCAGTATATGCAGTGGAAATGTTCAAACATCGTGATGAGAGTTTACACGATACGTCAAAAAAGACATTTGCAAATATTCGAGCACGTCGAAACTAAAGAAGCGTTTACACGATCAATAATTTAACAGCAATGTTTTGTTGGTAATGCCCAGCAATGTTAACACGGTACCTAAGTCGTGCTCAACTAGTGACCAATAGTTTCAGCAGGACAAGTCGATTGCTAAATGTTCATCATCATCAACCATTCTCCACCCACTGCTGGGTATAGGTCTCGTCTTCAGCGCGTCATCTTTTCCGGTCCTGTGCTAGTCTTGTCCACTGCTTTCCTGCTGTCTTAACTAACAGTTACTGGGTGATAATTATTGTCAAAACGTTTTTGGCGAAATTACTGGGCATTAAGAGATTTAACATCTAATATCTCAGGGTGACGAGCACAGTGCATTAATTGCTGCATAGGGATTTGAACTTATGAAGTTCAAAGCCGTATGCAGCAATTCTGGGTGGCGTTTAACTATAATGTGCAAACGTAACGTATCATATCAATCATAACGTACCATCAGGCGAGCACCTTGCTCGTCTCGACACAGCAGTATAAAACACAACAATCATTACTCAAAAGACAGCAAATCCATTAATATACGTTTCTTCTACAACACTGCGACGTCTTTTCACTAATTTTAAAAATAATCGCGCAAGACATTTATTATAAATAAAATTGTCTGGATCTTTGATTTTTGATCAATATAACAATTATTTTCGAAATATTGCTAATCATACTTTTCAGCTACATTATGCCATAAAATTGCTTTTGTGCCATTGCCATAAAAAGCCATTGTGTGCTGTTTCCGAATCATTGCCATATTTCGTGAGCAATAAAAAAAAATACGCAGTCATGACTGCAGACTGAAGTGATAACTAATACGTCACATTAGCATGTCGGTGACGCGAACCCATAAGTTTTGCCTTTAAATCGCTCAACGCGGCCAAAGAAGTTATCACTTGAAAAACAAAACATTGATAGCCACATGCTCGTGAAAAGTTGCATCGTTTAAACAGACCTTTAGTATTTACGTCAAAAAAGAAATTCGCGAATACCAAAACACGGTTCTAACACGGCCCCGGGCATGTCTTACGTTTTTGTTGACATGTAGGAGCATGTCTGTTTATGCAGAATCGGAAATGACGTTCCGATTCTTTGAGACAGCCATTTTAAGTTGCCTTTTTGCTTTTCGTACAATGTTTAGTTATTTTAATGTGCTTAGGATGTTTGACTTGAGTTATGTTTGGTCGAGCTTCGAATTCAAATTGTGTTTACTTTTTACGGACTTATATAAGTGAGTTCCACATGAATCTATGTCTCTGACTTTCTATGTACAAAAAAGAAAAACCCAAAATTCAAATTCAAAAAAATTTTCTTATATTGTTACTGGCTCAAATTGCTAATAAGCTGGGTATAGGAAACCCGTCGTCGGTATGCTCGGAGTTTCTTTGCGCGATAAAATCCGAAACCCGGATATTCGCCAAAGAACCAGAGTCACCGACATAACTGTTAAAATTTGCAAGTTGAAGTGGCAATGGGCAGGCCACATCGCTCGAAGAACCGATAACCGATGGGGAAGAAAGGTTCTGGAGTGGAGACCACGAACCGGAAGACGCAGCGTAGGGAGGCCTCCCACTAGATGGACCGACGACATTGTGAGAGTCGCGGGCATCCAGTGGATGCAAAAGGCAGGCTGTCGTTCAGTGTGGAGGTTAAAGGGGGAGGCCTATGTTCAGCAGTGGACGTCTTCTGGCTGATGATGATGATGATGAGGAAACCCATGTTTTGGTATGTTTTAAATGTTTATCGGGACTTATCACTTATCATCCCGTGTTTTGGTAGTTAGTTCCTTCCATTTGTCATATTACATAGGTTAATAGGTCATGAAATAGGTCGTGTACATTCATTGTTATTTTTATAGATATTTTTAGCATAATTTTTCAAATAAACTATTTCACTTATTTAATCACTATTTTAACTTATTAACTTTCACTTATTTAATTATCATAATTATGTCATCAATTTTTTTGTAACAAACTGATTAAGTTCATGCATTCATGCTCCTCAATGAATTCCTATTTTTTGTAAGTAAAGGAAACAAATAATCTTCTTTATTTCGTTTGATTGTTCCAAATATTTAATGGTCAAGCTTTCACAACCGATGACAAATCCAAAGAAAAAATCTTTCAAAACATCGTAAAAACCTCCAATCGTCCTTAATTCCCAAATATGAGCCTCGCATAATTATCGACACTTTAGCAAATCTATCAAATTCAAATTAATAATATTGAAAGAGGACAAAGATAGAAACGAAATAAGCGATAGAACGAGACAGTAGTGTTTATAGAGGCAAATGTAACCTCAATTTTATTGTAGCCTTTTAAGGACTGGCCAGAAAGGATTTTATATCGACATCTACATGCGATTTTCGACCTTAAAATCTGTGTCATAAGAAATAAAATATAGTACAGCTGTTATAAACGTACCGTGTGCAACCGCCAACGCAGATTATGACAAGTAAATTATAGCCATGAAGTTGTTTGAATTGGTTAAAATGAGTTTTTATGGTTTTAAAGACACGGTTTGGATCTGGTTGATATCTTTTACCACTTATCGAGGGTTTGATGTTCTCGAGTGCAGATTATGAGTAATATTTGTTTATTTATAACAGACACCTGATGTTACCGTTATTTGAAGTACCGTCATGAGAATAAGTGTTAGTCAAAAGGATTATGATATGATCCTTTGCGCAAGAAAGTAGTTAACCGTATTTAAAAAAAAAATAAAAAAAAATTAAGTAGTGTGATTATTTGAGTCATTATTTTACTATTTTTTTTATTTTTTTATATATAATAGGCTTGCGTTTGACCACCATCACGCCTGTTAAGCGATGATGCGGTCTACGTTGGAGCACGCTTGCCTAGAAGAAACCGATTCACTCGTGATTTGAAGACACCCAGTTTGTAACCATCGAGAAACACCCATTCAGGCAGCGCATTCCACAGACTAGCAGTTCGCATAAATAATTAAATGTTAAGTAAATAAATGTATTTTCCATGAAGGAAATTTAGATAACATAAACAACATTTTTAGACAACATTTAGATAAGATAAATAAACCCTTTTTATTACAACTACGTAGTAATGTTATCATTAATAACTACAAAACCGATCACAAAGGACGTATTTTTTGCTTAGAACCTAAACTTAAATAATGATGATGATGATGATGATGACAGTAACAATCCACCCCGTACCCCACGCGACCTTGATTTCATGACTAACGTCCACGGCACATTGTAATTGTAGTCACGTATGCAGATTGGCACGACACAGTTTTGTTGATACAATGTTGGTGAATCAATACTTTGTCGCAATAAGTTATTTGTAAAAGACTATAGTTGCACCCCGCGTAGACATTCGCTTAGCAACCGTACATTTTTCTGGGGTAAAAAGTCATAACTATCCTGTCACTCTCCGAGCTTCCAATAAATTCTATGAAAAAAATCACGTCAATCTGTTGCTGCGCACCTCTTACCTTACCTCTTTATCTATACAGCCAAATTTTGAGTAAAATCACATTCACTCTCACACCCACACCCACACTCTCACTTACATCCACACTCTCTCTTACACCCACACTCTCTCTTACACCAACCCTATCTCTTACACCCACACTCTCACTTACACCCACACTCTCACTTACACCCACCTTTTCGTGCTACTCGAATAGGCACCAGCAAAATTGTTTGCTGGTGGTTAAAACTCACCACACCAGCGAATATTCAAGTACCGCGGAAAGGTTGCTCAAAGAAGTTTGTCAAAATAATGACCACAATTACAAGTATTTTTGTGTAAACACACTTTCGCGTTGATAAAATCCGTATGATATTGTGATTCTTTCTGAAATGATGACCCTGGCTACCAGCAGTTTTAGCTACTGTCTTTTGTCATTTTAGTACGGTACCACTTGGTTTTCACTACTTTCATCATCATCATCATCAGCCAGAAGACGTCCACTGCTGAACATAGGCCTCCCCCTTTAACCTCCACACTGAACGACTATAATACTACGTTTTACAATGTTTATGGGTTCTGTACCCAAAGGGTGAACAACTGTGATAGAAAAAAAAAAACTACCATATTATCACCATCGCGGGTCAAACCTGGACTCGATTAGCAGAGGACCGAGGCAGATGGCATAGCAAGAGAGAGGCCTATACTCAGCAGTGGGATGAGGAAGGCTGTGGATGATGCTTATGATGAAGAATAACTCCCTTGTTTGTCTGATCTGAGGTCATATGCCACAAGTAGCTCGCAGACAAAATATTTAGTGGCGACCTACCTCCTAAGCCATTGGCCATATAGTCTTTAATTTCGACAAAGTACTACAGTGCGGCTTATTGTCATGCAAGACGACTTTACAGACAATGATATCGATACAGCTTTAACACTAATCAATAACCCTGTGAATCAACACACGTCAATCGATATCAATGAATTGTTAATTTAATTTAATCTATTTAATCGAGGACCGTAGACCGGATGGGTGGTTGGACAATAGGTAAGGTTCGAAGGTCGAATGTACCTGCTTAAAGCATTAATCATAAGTGGACCACCAGATATAACAGGTCAAATAATAGTGATACTGATATAGGAGTCCCAGATTCCCAAGTATAGTGTGGTTAGTTGGACCACATAAAACTAAATTTAAACGATAGATTGTCTTCTCTCATAAGAAATATTTTTTATGAAGCTTATAGGCTTACCCCATACTGAATTTAGTGTGATATCGTTTTATTTTTCGTATCATTCTCAGCAAAAACGCCAATGTAAAATACAGAAAGTTAAACCCTAACAAGTGAAAAGCCAAGTAGCCTTGTCCAAGAATGTCAAAAGTTCAGACATGATTTTCATCAAAATGCACTGAGCCAGCATGGTGGATTAGGGCCCATCCTCTCTCTCTCTCCCCCTCTGAGTGAAGGTCTGAATCCCAGCAGTGGGAATATGATAGGCTGAAACGATGAAGTGAAAAGCAGTAATAAAAGATTTTTGAAGGCTTTAACTACGCAGTGTAGGCTGTCAAATAGGTGCTCAGAAACCTGAAGAATTTAAGGGGACCGGCAAGTATGTTACAAAATGGGCACCCCAAACAATAATGGGTCATTTAAGTCTAATAAAAATCACGTTACTCTTAATGAAGACATAAAACCTGACACATAATGTTAAGGTATTTTAATAAGCAATCAAATGAATTCAACAGGCGTAAGCGCACCAATGTTTTTGAAGAAAAATGTAAAGTATGTTCAATTGTTAAGTGTCTAATGCTTCGTCTTCTTTCTCACTCGCGCTTTGTAAGGTTTTTGAAGATATAACTTGATTTAATGAACTTATGTGAAATCTAAACAAAACAAATAAAGAAACACGAATAAGAAATCCATACGTAGTAAGTAAAAAATATTTGAATAAATCATTGCAAATGTTCAGTAAAATTTTAATTTTGTTTGAAACAAGTTCACATTAGAAAACTTTTTTTGTTTAACCCTGAAGCTAAAAGTACATAATTACGCTGTGATAATATAGGTCACTGTGTGATAAAAAGAAATTGTTGTGAGTTTTGGAGAAACGAACTGTGATGTCTGTATTTGTAATAGAATTAAAAAAAATATTGAACTAATCAAAGTCTTGTTTGAGGATCGCAAGTTTGATATCATTTTGTTTGCTCATGTCTTCTAGATCAGCCAGGAAATCACCGATAATTCCATCTCTAACTTCGGAGAAGCTGGCTATCGTCCGCTGATGCTGCTCATCCGCGGCCCGCTTTAGATCTAATAGGCGGTGAAGGGTATGGTCTTTTTTGTCATAAATCCTATCGAAAGTCCGGTACATAATTTCGATATCTTGTTTAAACTCGGGTTCTTTTATTTTCATCCTAGTTTTCCGCATAAGCTCGTCGAGCTTGCCCTTCTGTACATCCAGTGCTTCACTTACACGTACAAGTTCTTCTTGCTTTTGCTTTCTGCTAGCAGCTTTGGCTTTTTGGGGCTTTTTTGCTATCTTCATAGTTTAAAGCTTTTTATAGCCGATTGCGTATTTGATCAAATAAATATCAAGCAAATCTGTGTAAAATTAAATTATCAAACTTTTTTGATAAAAGCTACGTCAACTAGCTGTCATAAATAATTACCAAACTATTTCAGCCTAATCGGTTATTTAATACAAGAGCAAGTAGGTAAGTATGGTCAAACCTGCTTATAGGATGATTAAAGGATTATGTTTATCTTTTACAAACTGCAACTCATCGCGTTGTCATGAGTTCTTTGAATATAATTATATTATACTAGCGATCCGCCCCAGCTTCGCACGGGTATAGATTATAGCCTATGTTACCCGGGGATAGTGTAGCTTCCCAACAGTGGAAGAATTTTTCAAATCGGTTCAGTAGTTTCGGAGCCTATTCAATGCAAACAAACAAACAAACAAACAATCAAATCTTTCCTCTTTATAATATTAGTATAGATATAGATAATATTATAGTATAGTTTTTTTTTTTTAACTGGGCAAGTGCTTTTATTAACTAAACAAAATACAAGCTAAAACTAAAACTACAAATACAGTTAGACTGCCCATAGACCGTGGAAGGTCTAAAGACAATCCGAATGCTCAAGCCCACTACCAGTTGGCAGCGTACCCAGCATGCTGGCGGCATTACCACGTTGAATGGCAATGCTTATGCGTTGAGCCAGAAACACGCCAGCATTTTGGTCACGCGTCGCATTAACCAGGCGCTCTGAAAGATTTTTGAAAATGAGGTGAGCTCCCGGTCCCCAAGGGCCCAATGCCTCGACCCCAAACGCCTCAAATATTTTAATAAGTGAAAATGGCAAATGTAAAAGACGTGCGACGCAAAAATGCTTTTAAGAGAGGGAAAAAGACATGATCTAAGAACGGAAACAGTTTAACAGCTCAATCGAGGCGGTGAAATATGTTTAACTATAAATATAAACAATGATTAAGGAAATGATTAACATTAGATTATTTAGTGTTTCGAGTTGATTTATTGCCGTTGTTATATTAACTCCCACGTGGCGAGACTACCAGATGATTAGAAGCTCTTTATGGTTATTTACGGACTGCTTTTTACTACAGAAATCAGGAACATACCTACTTATTACTAAAATGTTAGAAATAATAATCTTTATCTCTTCTCTTCTCTATCTTCTCTTCTCTACATAATTATCTCTATCTCTACATAGTATAAATTGAAGTCGCTCTCCGCGTCTGTCTGTCTGTCTTTATGTCTGTATGGCCGCTAACTCCTCCTAAGCCACGCAACGGATTTTGATATGGTTTTCACCACCAGTTAGATACATTTTCAAGGAAGGTTTATATATATAACTAGCGACTTGCCCCGGCTTCGCACGTAAATTACACCCGTGCGGAGCCGGGGGGGTTGCTAGTAAAGAATACGACTGACAGAGTTCGAACGTCCATCAGGTATACGCCCCGACCGTTCTGTCCGCTAAGCTACGGTCGGTAACAACACTTTTTTTTAATAAATAATAGGCTTGCGCTTGACCGCCAATTCGCCTGATGTTAAGCGATGATGCGGTCTACGGTGGAGCACGCTTGCCTAGAAGAAACCGATTCACTTACCGACAAACAAGATTTAAAACTTATATAAACTAAAACAAAAATAATTGATCCCAAATTTCTTATTGTACGTAATGCGACGTTAAAGCGGAAATACACTAGAGGTTCGTCAAAGAAACAGTTTTAAATATGAACTACCGCAAAATAACGCCTGATTCGATCAACTACAACCTAAAGTAATATAAGTACTAAAATTTTCATGTGACATTTAATTATTTTTTTGTTATTAATATTTGACTTTTGTTTGTTATTAATATTTGACATTGTATTGATTTTATTTTGACTTTCCACTGACATTTTTAAAATTATTTTTATACCTAATTCTGTGTCCAAATATTGCTAAGTCCAAAGAGTGGTATTATAAAGGCTGAGTCCATGGTTACTTGTAATTAACAATTTGAATTTGAATATTTATTATATGGGAAAATGCTTTCCTACGATGAACGAAGTCTACAAAAGGGCATAAAACAAACCGCGTTTTTTCAGCGCACAGTTTCAACACAGGGGCTATATCGTGTTCTTTCAGCGGAAATACGCCGGGTACCGCAATCTGATATCCGGGAGAGCTCCGCCATAGTATTCCGCGGTGGCTCCAGGGTTGGATTGATCCGGAGACGCTACACTGATACTAATGGAGTTTTATTTATTTGCAAGTATTGCGACCCGCTCGTTTTTTTGCGGTTTGCTAAAATGTGGCTTAGATAAATAAATATTTTTTTAAAGTAATTTCGTTTGTATTGTATGGCTCAGTGGTATTGCATCTGCATTATGAACAGACGGTCCCGGTCTAGATTCCTGGCCGGGTAAATGGTTGTATGATGAATTTGAATATCTGGGTGTTATTTATTTTATATTTATACTTTCTTTCTGCACATGTATAAAAATAATACTTTCTTTTGTAACCTAGTAGTTAGTCTGTGTCAGAAATACAATAAAATCATCAATCAGTACAAATACATCATAGCTCTACAGATATTTACGATCAAAATCTACAAAAATTCATGATAAATGTAAGGAAAATTCCTGATATTTCGCCGCAGTTACATGCACCATGTTCACGGGAAGACTGAAGAACAACCGTGATAGTTTAAAACAGTGTTTTAAGTAAATTAAATTAAATTTAGTCAACTCCATAAAATTGTATATTATGCAATTAGTGAATAAAGGGCGGATTTAAAGCGAGGGCCATAGATGAATCACGAGTAAGTGAAGGATTCTATCGACTGAATCATGACCGTAGGGAGTGATTCATGAATAAGTGTTCGAAACCTGAGCGACGCAAGTGATTCATGGCCCTCGATATAAATCCATTTTATTCAAGAGTTGCATACTATACTTTATACCATGACTACGAGGAAAAGAAAGATTTAAGGAGTTTATATAGAGTATTTTTTGGGCAAGGAGGTTGTATATCATTGAGGTGGAGGTATGTTCTAAATTCAAAGACCAAAATAGATTAATGATTAAAAGTGTCACTGTTTCACAGTTTCTGTTTACTGTTATCTGTTTTCAGTGCATAAAATAAGCTTTTTAGAAGGGGAATGGTATATAGGTAATTATTTACCGGATACTTTTGTTTGACCTTTTTTTCGCAGCACAAAAACATTAAAACAATTGTGATAACAAAATATAATTCTACAAAAGATCTTAATTTATCATTCCTATTAATATATTTACAAAGTATACACAGCCTATACAATCTATATATATAAAAGTGAAATTCATCTACTCACTCACTCATTAAACACGAAATCTCGAAAACTACTTGACCTACGAAGCTGAAATTTGGCAGGTAGATTCCTTATGAGGTATAGAGGTTCGCTAAGAAAGGATATACGAAAGGGCCGAATTAAGGATGACAAAAGGGGGTTGAAAGTTTATATGAAAGTCTACGCGTAAGAAGTCGCGGGCAACAGCTAGTCTATACTAATATTATAAAGAGGAAAGATTTGATTTTTTGTTTGTTTGCATTGAATAGGCTCCGAAACTACTCAACCGATTTGAAAAATTCTTTCACTGACGGGAAGCTACACTATCCCCGGGTGACATAGGCTATAATCTATACCCGTGCGAAGCTGGGGCGGGCCGCTAGTAGTTATATAAAATAGAAATATTATAATATGACTATCAGGCTAAATTCAATATAATTGTAGACAAATTGAGTCACACGACCTGTGGAAGGACGATTGTTATTTGATATCAATGATCATTCCACAGATCCAAAGGTAAATACATTAAGATACTTGCAAAGAATTTGCACCGACAAAGTTATACAAATAACAGGGAACGCGATCCTTTCAGTTCCTTTCAGTGCATTTTAGGATCAAATCGTGTATTTCCCTGATGAAAACTCTACACTAGACTCTGAGAATAAAGGACGAAGCTTTGTTGGACGCAACGTGGTGTTCTGTTACCTAAAGGTGGTATTTTATTGAAAGGAGATTGAGACTGCGATAGGGTGAGATTGAAAGGAGATACTCTTTGTGATAATAAAACTGCATCTTTGAGAGAATTTCGTTCTTTACAACGGAAAGATACAAATAGATTCTGTATCCCATGTTTTTTTTATATTTAATAATATTCGGGACATTTAATATTCGGGACATTTTGGCACAAACGGTCTTCTGACACCAAACTAAGCAAAGCTTGTGATATGGCTGCCAGAGACTGATATAGGTGTACATGCATATATAGTTTTAAACACATACTTAAATAGATATTAACACCCAGATATAGAACAAACACAAATGTTCATCACATAAATGTTTGTCCTAGGTGGAAATCGAACCCACGCCCCCAAGCTCAGAAGGTAGCTTCACCAACTGGATCAACGGGCTATAGCCCGTTGATAACATATTGATATTGTGGGAGACTGGTTCACTAAGAATATTTTCGAATTTACATATTTAATCAACAGACAAATAGACTTTACGAAAGTTATGGTAGTTAATAGATTAAATTTTGGAAAAAACCAGGAAAATAACAAATAAATATTTTTTTAAATAAGGCCGGAATATTAGTATGGAAATCAGTTTCCACTCTGGTTCTGTTGGTTGTGGTTCTGAAAAACACGTGAGCACATTATTAACATCTGAACGGGTCTACGGGTATTCACGATCCGGCCTAATACATACAACGTGAGTTCCCGTTCAGATATTAATATGGTCAGGGTTTTTTTTGGCTACTTTTATTTTCCAAATGGTTCCCCGAACACACCCGTTTGGCTTATCTAACCTTCTACATAACGCCTCGCATATATAAATAAACTTACATCAATATCAACAATAAGATTCTCGATGCACTCCAGTGTCGAAAATTTTGTTTTTCTGTCGAGTCTCCCTTATGGAGGGATGAGATGACAGGAGTTTCATTTGATCTGGAACCTTCCGATCTGAAAAATAAATGCGAAAAATTATACATAGGTACTTATGTGTATGGCTAGTGGCTGGCTTAGTGGCTACCATGCTGTGGTGTAGTAGATAGGTACCGAAAAAAGTATGTAACTCACCATTATCGGTTTCCTGTGTTATGCCTTCGTATAAAGTTGCCAACGAATCATATGTATTTGTATTAGTATATTTCAAACTGATAATTGTATTTATAAACGTTTCCCACTTTGTATAAAAATTCAAAGAATTTTCCTTGTACTTTTTCTTCGATATCCAAATTAATCTGAAATCACACCACACTGATTAATATTTTATATGCGATAGTTTGCGTGTAAATTTGTTATCCCAATAGCACGGATTGACACACAAGCTACATGTTTAGCAGCTTCACGCACTAAAATTTACTATTATTATTTATTTTTGTACTAAGATTTTAAAAATATATAATCTGTTTAAACAACACCCAGAGATTCTTGAAGAGATAATAATTGTCTTGTTTTTGGTTTACATATTGAGAATAATATTGTTTTTCACTTGCTTTACCACTAAATGAGTGAAACTGCTGATCAAAACTAATAAAAAAACATACCTACCTATACTCAATGCAATAATTATAGTTAGTTGGCTATACATACAAATTTTGATCCCTTCAAAAATAAATGAAATACTAATTATTAGTAGGTGTAACTTACCATGTGCAGTAAAATATTCTTCAATTTTGGATTTAACCAAAAGTCTGTGGCCAATTAAAGGGCATAGCTCTTTGAGAAAATCATCACTTAGATGTTTTAGTTGGTATTGCTGAATTTCATTTTCTGGAAGAAAAAAATATATATTAATAATCAATGTCATCATCTCAGCCGTAGAACGTCCAATGCTGGACATACGTCTCCCTCATTGACTTCCTAGAGTGGTTTGAAGCGGTTTGCATTCAGCGTGTTCTTATCTGTCAGATAGATCAGATATAGATAGACTGATTGATCAGCGTGCATCTTTAATAGCTCGTCTGTCCACCTTGTCTTGTGGTGGGTCGTCCTACGCTGCGCTTGCCGGTATGAGGTCTCTATTCGAGAACTTAAACGATACTTTAAGTAATAAAACTTACCTTTAAATCTGTCTATAACAGACTCCGGAACTCCCCATTTGTGCAATATAACTTCTATCGAAGTTTCATCATCAGCCATCTGCATTAATGTCACAACAAACGAATAAGAAGGTTAATAATCACAAAGTAAACTGTTACACTAGAAAAAGAAACAACACACGATCACACGATTTTTTGCAGAGACAACTTACGATAGCTTTTTTGGTTCAATTCAATTCTTGGTGTACGGCGAATATGGATCACAACCGCTCTGCTTAATAAATTAGATTAATTGAAATTTATATTAAAATGTATTCGATACGATTCACAACCCCACTTGACGCGACTGGACAAATCTGAGAATTGGCGAATACAGGGTTGCCAGCTCCGAAACATTTCCCTTTATAAATGGTAAAAATTCTTTAAATTCATTCAAAACATTAAACGACTAAATTAAAATTATAATCGAATCAATCGAAGCAATTAGAGAGCTCGAGTTGACAGCTCTCGGGGTTTTGTATAATATGCGCGAATGGGTGATCGATCGGTGGGCGAACTTCGGTGATCGCACGAGACTATTTGGGGCGGGCCTGACTCGTACTTGGCCCGTTTTTTTTTGTTAGGTACCTATACTACAGATTGTTCACTATAATAGTACCAAGTTTGAGCCTTGTACTTATTACCGTTTTTGAGATATGAAAAATACAAAAATACCTTTTCAAATATGGTTTTTTGTATGAGACCCTTCATTTTTGACTTTTCGTTGTTTTTGTTTAATCCACCGTATTCTGTAAAAAAATCTGCCAGCTCTATTACCTACGGTTCACGACATGCAACCGTTCAAAGGTCAGACAGACAGACAAACACCGGAGACTTTATAACAGGGTCCCGTTTTTACCCTTTGGGTATGGAACCTTAAATTACTAATTACTAATGCAAATTCTCTTCTGAAAAGTCGCACTCTCCTTAAAACTAGGGAATTTATTTTAGATATGACAACATTCATTCGTCCCCCCCATCCTTCCGTTGCCGGTTATAGTCACATACTCTATTAGTCAAGACATTCGATTTCCATCTAAGAATCAATTATTCTTGGATGAAGAAACGCGACTTTCAACTTCTACTAGTTATAGATAAGTTAATACCTACTAAGTAGAATTTTAAAAATATATATAGAGTTCACAATTGAATGGCTTATAACGTGTAACAAACAAGTACATTTTTTGAGTTGGTCGACTATTACTCGTTATATTATAATAAAGCCTACTTATCCGTGATAGAGAGCCCTATGAGAATCAAATTACTATGGAACCCAGATGGAGATATGGAAAAAAATAGTCCTTATCAAAAGGTGTTAAGGTTCAATTTTGCAATAAAATCTATAGCTGACTACTGATAAAACGATCTTTCAGATTATATAACTAATATCAGCAAGTAGTTAGCCATAAAATTACTGCAGATGCCTTGAAATACAAAACCTAATACTAAACCACCAAAATTAAAGCGTATTTAGTGAATAAAATTGCTTTTCAAGTTTAGACACCTAATATTCAATAAAAAATCATAGCGACAGTGCAAATAAATGATCGTAGATCATAGGCATCCTAAAACGCAGTTAGTTCGTAGGTTTGATTATTTAACTATCAGAGATCAAAGATTCTGTTCAATGGTAAATTCTACCGCTATTTACATAGAAATAAAGTCTGTAAAGGCTGAGCACTGGTGCAGGGCTGACAATCGTTTTTTTACCTACTCGAGTTATCGTCGAACAAACATAGGTAGGTATAAAATACGAACTCCGATTTGTCCCCTTAGACTAAAAGACTTTCGCTTTATTTTATTTAGTCGCCTAAATATATTTAGCATAATGGGGATTCTTAGTAAATTCGCGGTGTAAGATCCAGATAAAAGTATCTAGGTTTTTTTTATTAACTGGAGAATATTTCAATTTTTTGAACTTTAAAGAGTTATATAGAGGATAATATATATTTAACTAATGAAAAAAGTATAGGTAAATTAACCCATACTATTATAGAATAAAATTAGGCATAAAATATATACACTTATTATGGAACATATTTATATATTTTCAAATATTGGTTACATACGTTATTTCGGCTCTTACTTAAATATTCTTAACTTGTTTACAAACATTTATTTTATTGGAACAATATACGTTATTTGGGCAGTTAATTGGTATAAATGGGTTGATTTTTTCACCTATTATCAATTAATTTAAAACACTTTTTGTACCGCTACTAAAGTTACGTTCTTCTAGTTCAATGAGAAACTTTTTTTTCCATTACGTAATTATTGAATTAGTGAAATATTGACTGTACAGTTACGTCGTTTTGGCACATCGCGCAGGACCACATTTAGTACCCATTTACGAAAAAAAAAACTATTTTTGAGTTTTTGGTAGTTACGTTCGTCTGGTTCTTACACCGAGAGTAAAATGTATATTTATCTTGTTTTGCATCATAGGGATTCTTAATTGAAATATCCAATACTTATTCCCTCAAAACAGACAAATCATGGCTAAAAACATAAGACTATCTTGCTTAAAATTATTTTGTGTCTTAGTATGACGCTAGTAGTTACTTAATTCAATAAAAATTGTCTTGAACTAAACATGATTTTTTCTTAGAATAAAATGTTTTTCTATCTTATTTTGTATCATATAGGGATTCTTAGTTGAAATATCCAATACGTATTCCCTCAAAACAGACAAAACTTGTTTAAAAACATAAGACTATCTTGCTTAAAATTATTTTGTTTCTTAGTATGATGTTAGTAGTTACTAAATCCAATAAAAATTGTCTGGAACTAAACATGTATTTTCTTAGAATAAAATGTATGTCTATCTTGTTTTACATCATATAGAGATTCTTAGTTGAAATATCCAATACTTATTCCCTCAAAGCAGACAAATCTTGGCTAAAAACATAAGACTATCTTGCTTAAAATTATTTTGTATGGGTGCGCGTCTTAGTATAACGCTAGTAGTTACTTAATTCAATAAAAATTGTCTCGAACTAAACATGAATTTTTCTTAGAATAAAATGTTTGTCTATCTTATTTTGTATCATATAGGGATTCTTAGTTGAAATATCCAATACGTATTCCCTCAAAACAAACAAATCTTGGCTAAAAACATAAGACCATCTTGCTTCAAATTATTTTGTTTCTTAGTATAACGCTAGTAGTTACTTAATCCAATAAAAATTGTTTCTAACTAAACATGTATTTTCTTAGAATAAAATTATTGTCGATCTTATTTTGTATCATAGGGATTCTTAGTTGAAATATCCAATACGCATTCCCTCAAAACAGACAAATCTTGGCTTTAAACATAAGACTGCTTTACTTAAAAGTATTTTATTTCTTAGTTTGACGATAGTAATTACTTAATCCAATATAAATTGTCTTAAACTAAACATGTATTTTCTTAGAATAAAATGTATGTCTATCTTATTTTGTATCATAGGGTTTCTTAGTTGAACAATCCACTTCTTATTCCCACAAAACAGACGAATCTTGGTCTAAAACGTTTAGTTACCTTGTTAAGAATTAAATCGATTCTTACTTTAATGCCAAAATACTTACTTAACCCAAAAAAATATATCTTGAACCAAACAAGTGTTTTCTTAATAGGAAACGTAACCCTATCTTATTTTGAATCATTTTACATTATTAATTCAATACTTAAATTTACATCAAAATAAAAATATTTTTCTTCATACGAAATTTATTGTTTTTTAAATAAGACGTTCCTACTTTCCGATTTATGAGAATAATACATTATTTAAAGTAAGACAATATTTTTTTTGAATCAAAAAGATATTCTTGAGTTAACAAGTTAAAAGTTTTAGTTGAAGTAAAGTGTCACAGGTTCTGAATCAAAGTTTTATAGTTCTTGGTCCTATACATTATTTTCTCACACTAAGATACAAAAAAATCTTAATTTGAAAAAAATATAAATTGTTTACCCAACACCCAGATATTCTTGAAGGAATAATAATTGTTTTGTTTGTAGTAAATATAATGAGAATAATATTGTTTTTCGCGAAGAGTATCAGTTTTGTTGTTCTAAGACATTATTATTAATTCAAGCATTTATTTACTTGATATTAAACAATATTCCTGAGAATAAAAATATTCTTGGTCGGAAACAAATTTCGCGAGCATTTTTTTCCGTGTACCTATAGATCTACGTTTAACCTTCAATTCGCCTGATGGTAAGCGACGCTGCGTAACATTAAATTCTGCTCTTTTTACATGCTTTTATTTAACTTGCCTTTGGGTTTGTTAGTTTTAGTTAGTTTGGATGACAATTCATAGCTAAATGATGCCATTTTATCATATTACTAGCGGTCCGCTCCAGCTTCGCACGGGTATAGATTATAGCTTATGTCACCCGGGGATAGTGTAGCTTCCCAACAGTGAAAGAATTTTTCATATCGGTTCAGTAGTTTTGGAGCATATTCAATGCAAACAAACAAACAATCAAATCTTTCCTCTTTATAATATTAGTATAGATTAAATCCAATATGGCGGACTTCCAAAGATTGCAGGCTAGTTATATATTATATGCACCCCCATGATATGGGTATCAAATGAAAGGGTTTGGTGAAAAGAGACGACTTTGTAAAAAAAATAAAAAAAAATTAAATAAAATTAAAATCCAAAAAAAAAAAAAACTTTATAAATAATCTTTGTCGTAAAAAATAATCGATAAGTTTTTTTTTTTTTTATGAAACTTACCTAACCTATACTCGATTCGTGACAGATAGAATGGATAGTGCCTTTGACGCCACACAGAACTATGACCCCGTTCAATATTCGTACCATGGTACGTCGCGAAAGCTTCCGGCGACCGGCGGCCGGTAGGAAGTCGCGTGGAGAGATTACCTGCCAAATATCGGCTTTACAGTCCGCACACGTGAATGTGCTGTTTGCATGCCAGGGGAATACGGGCGTCAATCAAACTGGTGGAGCTGAGACATGATGGTCGTAAATACACGGCCAATTACCACAGACTTCTACCGAGATAGACACCGTGTGCTCACATATACTTAGCATGTATGTGGCTGAAGTCAAAGCACACTACCTCGCACGCACGTTTCTATATTTTTTAAGATATAAAATCACTGATTGGGCGGAAAAAAAAACGAATTTATTGATTTCATATTTTTTTCTTTCTATTATTTCTTGACTTCACAAATATGTTGCATAAAGTTTTATATCAATCTCGGTCCAAGCATTTTTGAACCTAACCTGAATTTAAATATTAATTACATAATAGAGCAAAATTAACCCAACCTGAAACAAAAAGTAATTAAATCTGTAAGTAACAAAAAATTCGTTATAACAATTTGTACTCAAGTACTGACATCAAGTCCAATAAAGAATAAGGGCTAAATTATTTACGTTTTACTCTACAGAAATTTGTGAATGACACTAATTTAAATGTGAAATAATCAATGTACAATGAATTGACAATAAATATAAATGAAAAATAACCAATTAAGCCCCTTTCCTTAGAGCACTTTGTCGACACGCGTTTCTCGACTTTCAGCGGCCGGACTATAACAAATTATTACCAGGACATGATTGATACCTAAAACTTCAATTTACTTAGTCATTAATACCCTATAAGATTAGTGCTAAGCTCTAAAGAAATAAGTACAAATTAATATAAGTACGTTATTAGGTATATTTTATGACGTCAGCATATTTCAAAATGTTAATGGTATATATATTTATATATATTCCTAAAACTAAAATAAATGTAACTAAGGTCATTCTTATTTCAATAATTTCAGTCTTTGTATCTTTTTCCTTTATTGACTCAGACATGATATACATATTTAGCACAACGGGTTCAGGAAGGTCGTTCTAATTTAATTTTACTGGCTGATTAATTTAATTAGTCTTTAAATGGGAATTTCTTGGTGATCTGCAGAATATACTAGCATGGCAACGTTTTTATCCGCGTCATAGTTCTAATTACATTTCAGTTCTGATTATTTTAATCAGTCTTAAAATGGGAATTTCTCGGTGATCTGCGGAATATACCAGCATGGCACCGTTTTTATCCGCGTCATCGTTCTAATTAAATTTTAGTGCTGATTAATTTAATCAGTCTTAAAACGGGAATTTCTTGGTGATCTGCGGAATATACCAGCATGGCACTGTTTTTTCCGCGTCAGGATATCCAACATTTAGAATATTAAGTACTTTTTTTTAAATAGAAACAGCGTCATATAAGCATGCGGCCGCCTGATGGTAAGCAGAAATCGCCGCCTATGGACACCAACACTAGCGGTGTTGACGGTGCTTTGCCAGCCCGGAGAGGTATAATACAATAACTCTTTATTAAAATACCACAAACTAAGGATAACATTATATTACAATAAAAAGATATTATCTATGCTTTTAGCAGGGAGGTAGTTGTAGACACCCTTTTTGAAACTCGGCGGGAAGTCCATTACGGGAAGGATATTTCCACACCTTGCAGGTCCGCGGAATATAGGAGCGGAAGAATCTGACAGTGTGAGATTTCCAGCTTTGCAAGATGTGGGGGTGAGCTTATTGATTTGGAAGTTGTTTGGCTATTCAGGCTACATACTTTTTGAGGCCACGGCCGAGAAGAAGCCTTAAATGTCTGACCAACATTTTGAACTGGATAGTCGTTAAACGTCTATGAGATGCTATCAATATCAAAAAGCAATCCAGAAAAATCTTTAATCTAGACAGAACTTGTCATCATCATCATCATCATCAATATCAGTCTATCATGTTCCCAACTGCGACACGTGCCTTCTCTCAGACCTCCGTGCTGGCCCAATGCATGTTGGTGAATGCCATGTCTTTGAACTTTTGAGTTTCTTGGATAAACCGCGGTTTCCTCACGATGTTTTTCTTCGCCGTTGTTGAGCGATGGCATCGAACTCCACATGATTTATTTAAGTATTAAATATATCATTGGTGCAGGGCCGAGGATCGAACTGGGTGCCGTGAGATTATAAAGCGCACATGCTATCACCCAGTGTCAATCGTTCCTCAGTTGTCAGGTCACATGGCAAAGATATCCGAAAAATAATTCTGTTCAGCGCGTTGAGCCTTTTAGAGCCCAAAAACGTTGTAGACACTTCCCGGGGAATAATAAAAGCCGTATTCCGAGACCTTATGGTTTATTTTCACTAAACTAATTCTCTCAAACAGCAAACACATACCAATCAAGCCTACTAGTTACCGGAGAATCTCGTCTGCGCGATTCAGGAATTGAGGCTCCGGCGCAGCAGACATCTATAATTTCTCAGGTGAACTAAGTAGGCTCGATTGATAAGGTTTGTATTTTGGTATATGCGTGAAGCGCGCAAACAAATTCTATGATTCAATCAAAGGAAATGCATGAGTGTTTTGGTTGAATCATAGGTTTTATTGTTTAGTTCAAAAAGTACCGTCCATAATATTTGCAAAGTCCATTGTCACATCGTCATTGTTATTCAAGCCTATTAGACTATTACAAGTGCCGAAATAGTTATATTACTATTAAAAGCACGCGCGTAAACTATTACGTCATCAATGCAACGCACTGCTTCCTCAACATGAAAAACTTACAAAGTTACATTTTACTATTACTTTCTTTAACCTATCAAGTTAAAAGAACCTTGTTGTTTAAGTTATATGAACAAGAATCACATTTGAAGAATTTCGTGGACAGCAAAGTTGTGGTGGTGATTTGAAAAGTTCACACAAATACGTCCGGTGTGAGTTAAATATTCGAGACGCGTTGGTGATCAGGAAGAAGAGGTGTTTGCACCTTTTTTACGATTGAAATGATTTAAAGTTCTTATTTGAAGGTGAGCTTTGGTGGTGTGATGGTGGTTCACTAAGACACACTGGGCTAGCTTGGTGGATTAAGGCCCTTCCTTTCTGAAAGGCCTGTGTCCCAGTAGTGGGAACAATATTGGCTAGTAATGATATCATGGTGGCCGAGCAGCGTAAAATATAACAACAAATAATAAAAAATGGTCAAGTGCGAGTCGGTGACAAGTTTCTGTTCATTACCAAGTTATAACTGGTAATTTCGTTATTGAATTTTGTGGTGGTACGGAACCCTCAGTGCGCGAGCCCGACTCGCACTTGGCCGGTTTATTCTATCATAATAGGTACCAGCAGTGAAATTGGTTAAACTAATCGGAACTTTTTTTTATTGTTATAAATAGGCTTGAGCTTGGCCGCTAACTCGCCTGATGCGGACTACGATGGAGCAGGCTTGCCTAGAAGAAACCTATTAATGTTACCGGGATGAACAGGTGCTTGCTTGTGAAATTGTAATACAGGTACCTAAGTACTTATTTGTAAACGTTAGGTGTATTTTTTTTTTTTATTCAATATTTAATTTTTTTTAAGGTTGCGCTATTATATATAGTTGCGTATAGTGAATCTTAGTATCGATACAAACAGCTTAGTTTTTCGATACTAACTTAGACTAATTATGTATATATATATATATATGAAATAAAAAAAATAAAAAAAAATAATTAAAACTCTCGACTTGAAGACACCCAGATTGTAACTATCGGGGAACACCCACTCAGGCAGCGAATTCCACAGACTAGCAGTTCGCACAATAAATGTGGAATCAAAGCGCTTCGTATGGGTTCTCGGAATATCAACTTTTAGGGAATTATCAATTTCAGCACTGTTACCATACCTAACTATGTATATTATCCTTGTACTTCGATTTGGGATTTATAATAAGTACAAATGACGGAAACATCCGGGAATTACGTCCAGTTAATTCTTCTCGGTTAAATGTTAAAATAATTTAACCCAATTATAAAAATTCAGTTATCAATTTTATTACCATTGTTGGATACCGGATAATTAATTGACTCAGATAGAGGAAATTACGTTGTAAATGTATTTGAATAAAATGGTTTATTGGCAGGAAACAGAACTTTAAGGGTCCTGTATACCCTCTGCAGCTCTCTCGCTCGCACATTTTCACATTATTGAAGATATAAAATCAATGAGTGTGAATTTCCAAAAAGTAACAAAATCATGTCATGGTGTCTATCGTAACATTATCGTATACGTAACGTAACATCGTGGCTATATATAGCTACGTATAATATAGCCATGTAAATATAAATATTTTAAATTTTATTTTATATAGGACCAGCCCTGAAATCGCGAAAAAAATATCAACTGTTCTATAGAAATCGGTCATTCACACTCGACAAAATGTATGGAACAGCTGATATTTTTTTTTGCGATTTCAGGTTTGGTCCCATAGTAAATGTTGTTTCTTAATGATGAGTACAATTACATTCTTTTGGCTTCGAGAGTGTTCCCCTTACACCCCGTATAGATTTTTTAAATTGACAATCACTAATTCGGTATGCTAAAAAAAATTAACCTATGCCAATTCCGAAACCATTTCGATATTTTATGTTACAAACCCTTATTTTTCTACTTTGACCTTTTAAAACGATAATAAAATGTTAAAACGTGACGTCATTTAGAGGTCAATGAAAGTCGAATGATTTGTTAGTTTTTAGTTAAAATAAAAGGCATCTCCTTTTATTTTACTAACAAATCATTCGACTTTCATTGACCTCTAAATGACGTGACGTTTTAACATTTTATTATCTGTGCTTTTTAAGAATAAAAAAATATAATACAAACAAAAAAACAAGTTTCACGGGATTGCTTTTCACTCGTAAATACTTAAAAATAAATAACTTAATTTTCTTTAAATGTCACTTCTATGGTCTAGTCGTCTAGTGTTATGTCTAATGGAGCGTTGACGTTGACGTTTACAGTGTAGACGTCAACGTTACCGCTGACTCGAGCCGAAACAGAGCCACATTTATTGGGTACAATGTTTGGATGTCACGCGTCTTCCCCCTTTTAAAACAGTCATTGATTGAAAGTCTATATGAAAGTCAACGCGTACAAAGTCACCGGCAACTGCTAGCATATAATAAACCTTGTATAGTCTGCGAGCGGTAGTGGCGCCAACAGCACATAAGAGAAATTGAACTCTACGCTAGCACCGTAGAGGTGAGAACTGATTGCTTTCTCCATCAACAGGATGATGCGTTTGGTTATGCAGCATACACAAGTGCAATTAGAGGCGTCCTGTATACGTGATAATGGCTGTTACACGTGACATGAAACTTGACCGATTTTTGGGAACACGTTTTAAAAGTAATATATTTTAAAGTAGTTCTTAGTAATAAGGATAGTTTTAACTAAAAAGGAGGACTGCTTCCTACTTTCAAAAAATTTATTAGTTATTTTTTCTAGTGCTGTTTTATAGCATCAATCCTTTGGCTATAAAATAAACAACATCGTTAGGTATACTGAAAGAAATGAATGAAGCTCGTACAGGGCCTGGGAAGGTTGGAGTTAATGAGGAGACAAGTGCCCAGGAGAGGTTGGAGAGAAGCTGGTTAAACAAGTATCGTCAATGGCAAACTCAGATAGCTGCAGTTAACTTAAGACATGATTGTCGCAAGGCAAGGCCTCCTTCGTATTTTTAATTTTGTCGTGGCCTGTATGCCGCTATCTCTTTCTCGCCGGAGGTCTTTTAGCAAAGGTTCAGCATGGCCATTGCAAACTTAAGGGTTTTTAAAAAGTCCTGTTGAAACGTGATCATGCACCATTTAACACCCTTAATGTTTTCATACATGAAAAAAAAATCAGCTGTTCCATACATTTCGTCGAGTGTCAATGAACTTTTTGTATGGAACAGCAGATTTTTTCCGCGTTTATAGTTTAAAAAAAAAATTAATAATAGGCTTGTTTTGGACATCATCTCGCCTGATGTTAAGCAATGATTCGGTCCACGTTGGAACACGCTTGCCTTTGTCTTCGTCTTAGGCAGCTTGAACCCCTCGCATGACTGAGGACTCTAAATTACTTAGAGTCCCTCGTTACGCTCAGGGTTCAATATGCCGCCCACGCCGTAAGACACTACTTTATTCCCTTAGTGCATAATCTACTATTATTTTCTCTCTCCTAACACAGGTTGTCAAAACTTAACAGGAGAGACCAAACACCTGTGTACTATAAAAATCTGTTAATAAAGTTTTTTTTTTTTTTTTTTTTTTTAAACTTTCAAAAATTTCTTTAAAAAGCTTTTTGCACATTCTTTTGGACAAAATGTGTGAGTCACTGTGCTCAATGCTCATATACCTAATTAGCCCAGTTGGTAACCATATAAGGATATTGATATCTCGGGACACGTTATATCGCGCGAACATTGTATAACGTGAGCTATATCTTAATTCCATAATTTATTGGAATTCCCATTGACTTGCGTACTTACCTATTGGCGGTAGATTAATTATAATTTCAAATTTATTTCATCTCAATAAATTAACGGGAAAATTGTATACCTAAATATGAATTCCGTAGTTTTCTAGATGTCGAACATTGCAATGGTCTCAGTTCATGAAATATCAGGATAAATTATTTAAGCACAATACAAACGCATTTATCAAATACTAGCTGTGCCCTGCGGTTTCACCCGCGTAGTGATGAAAAATGGTGATGGTGATGAGGATGATGAAAATTAGTCTATGTCACACTCTGGCTCTTGAACTATACCCATGCAAAAAATCAGGTCAATCTGTTGTTCCGTTGCAGCGTGAAAGAGGAACAAACAAACCAACAAACATACACACTTTCGCATTTATAATATTAGTATGATGTAAGTACCTAATACCTACAACTGGTATAGATACACTTAATTAGCTTACAAGTATAAATGTATTTTTTTAAACCCACGATAAAGAGCTGATAAACTTCAAACCACTGAACAACTATAGATAATAACTAAGAACACTCGATCAAGTCACCTATCATACAAAAAAAGTTGGCTGTCACGGGACTCCTGGCAGATGTGAAATATGACGGTATAAGAGAGCGTCAAACCGTTTGCCGTCACGGCATAAGAGACGGTTTTACTGTCAAGGGGCGCCAGCAGATGCTTCACATCAAAAACTGAATCAAAATCAGTTCTTCCGTTTGGTGTACGATGCTACAGACTGACACATGGATACATACTTACATTAAATACCTCTGTTTGCGTCGGGGTTTAAAAATATTTACGTGTCAAGGATTCTCTAATATTGGGTGGGGCATATTTTTAATATTTTGATTTAAAAAAATCGGGACCTTTTTTCACATCCGGTTATCTAACCCCAAACTAAGCAAAGCTTGTAATATGGCTGCCAGAAACTGATAAGCATACGTTTTTTAAATACATACTTAAATAGATATTAACACCCAGATATAAAACAAACACAAATCTTTATCACATGAATGTTTGTACTGGATGGGAATCGAACCTACGCCCCCGAGCGCAGAAGGCAGGTTCACTACCAACTGGGACACCGAAGCAGTCGAGTATGGGTTAAGGATTCTCTAATCAATGGAGATGGGGCATATTTTCCGTATCTTGATTTAAAAAATATGTAGAAAACCGCTTCCATATCACTAGTTAAAAGTATAATTTAGAACAAATGCAAATCCAAAACACGTCGCTAAATTTAATAAGCTAGCAACAGTCCAAACCGGAAGAAAGTAATGCAACATGAATCCTAAACACGCCAAAAGCAGAGTCAACGCACGCCGAAAAGACAAAAGTACTATATCCTGCGAATGTGACTAAAATAGACATTATAAAATGCACAGCGAGCCACCACTTCCTGGTTCATTTGCAGACGGTTTCCGCCACCGAACGAGGTCGCTGACATCGGACATTTAGATGCAAGAGTGCTGGCGGCTTTTTAATAACCGACGGGCATAGGCTAGCTGAGTTTTTGATGTTTTGAGGATTGCGACAAAATTGTTCATTTATCAGTCTTTCATTTTGCTACTGCTGGAACACAGGCTTTGTTGACCACGCAGTAATGCAGCCAGTCGTCCTACGCCAGCCTCCTTGGATGTTTCCACTGCTGAGACACAGGCCTTGTTGACCACATAGTGATGCAGCCAGTCGTCCTACGCCAGCCTCCTTGGATGATTCTACTGCTGAGACACAGGCCTTGTTGACCACACAGTGATGCAGCCAGTCGTCCTACGCCAGCCTCCTTGGATGATTCTACTGCTGAGACACAGGCCTTGTTGACCACGCAGTAATGCAGCCAGTCGTCCTACGCCAGCCTCCTTGGATGTTTCCACTGCTGAGACACAGGCCTTGTTGACCACATAGTGATGCAGCCAGTCGTCCTACGCCAGCCTCCTTGGATGTTTCCACTGTTGAGACACAGGCCTTGTTAGCCACACAGTGATGCAGCCAGTCGTCCTACGCCAGCCTCCTTGGATGTTTCCACTGCTGAGACACAGGCCTTGTTGACCACGCAGTGATGCAGCCAGTCGTCCTACGCCAGCCTCCTTGGATGATTCCACTGCTGAGATACAGGCCTTGTTGGCCACACAGTGATGCAGCCAGTCGTCCTACGCCAGCCTCCTTGAATGTTTCCACAGCTGAGACACAGGCCTTGTTGACCACGCAGTGATGCAGCCAGTCGTCCTACGCCAGCCTCCTTGGATGTTTCCACTGCTGAGACACAGGCCTTGTTGGCCACGCAGTGATGCAGCCAGTCGTCCTACGCCAGCCTCCTTGGATGTTTCCACTGCTGAGACACAGGTCTTGTTGGCCACGCAGTGATGCAGCCAGTCGTCCTACACGAGCCTCTTTGGATGTTTCCACTGTTGAGACACAGGCCTTGTTGGCCACGCAGTGATGCAGCCAGTCATCCTACGCCAGCCTCCTTAGTAGAGTGCAGCCTTCAGGAAGCGTTGGCAAGCACGACGGACACGGCGCGTCACTAAATATCTAAAAACAATTGGATTTCTTTGGATTTTTTCAAGAAACGCAGTTTTGTGGTTCATAGTTTTTTTCTCTCTCATTTTACTCGCTTCTTCGTCCGTCAGCCGTTAACAAGCCTTCCCTCAGAGAGGGTGGTCCCTAATCCACCCAGGCCCAGTGCATGTTGGTGAATGTCATGTCTTTGAACTTTTTAAGCTTCTTGGATATACCAGTTTCCTCACGATGTTTTACTTTACCAAGCCTTTATCGTTGTCGAGCGATGGCATCGAAAAAGCACAAAATGTATAGTCATAAGTACTAAATAATTAATTGAGGTGCAGGGCCGAGGATAGAACCGGGCGCAATACGATTGCAAAGCGCACATGCTACCGGCCTGCCACCATCGCTCATTGTATGAAAAAAAAATTATATGAAACCGCTGATATTTTTTCTGCGATATCAGCGTTAGTCACAGTAAAATATGTTTATGGTGATCGGCTTCTTTTTGTTAATGCCATAGGTGGCAAACAAGCAGACGGGCCGCCTGATGGTAAGCAGTCACCGTCGCCTATGGATACTTGTAACACCAGAGGCATTACAAATACGTTGTCGACCTTTATGGACTCTATTAACTCGTACACCGTGTAACATTCAAGTTTACTTGTTTCAATAAAATTTGCATTCAAGCAACAAGTTTAAAGTTTAATTTAAAACACGTAGTATGCTAGGGCAGCTCGTCATTTTTTTTTTTATTGTGGTCACTAACCTGCCACCAAAATATAAACGGAAGCTCTGTCCGTACGTGCTTCTGGAACTTCCTAACAACGTCACAGGTTGTTATTATGGCCTTAGCGTTTCGATTAGCGATTTATGTTTTGATTTTGATAGCTACTTGTACGGATTGATTATTAACTATCTCATTATATTGGTGAGTTTTTTTAAAATTATATTTAACAAAAGTTGTGTCGAGCTAGTGTGCCTTTAAAAAAAAAAAAATAGACTTGCGTTTGATCACCATCACGTCTGATGTTAAGCGATGATGCGGTCTACGTTGGAGCACCCTTGCTTACAATAAACTGATTTACTCGTGTTTTTAAGATATTCAGCAATAAAATATATATGTTAAGGCTGATAACGATGAAAAATTAGGAGGTGGCAAACTTTTATGTTTTTGGCTGTTTCCTTGTTTATCACAGAAATAACAGTAAATAATTTATCCAATGGTCTTCACGGAACGCTAGCTAGATAAGAAATTTTTTGACCTATTTAAAAGTTGTTGATAGTTAAAAAAAATAAAAGTACGCGAAAGCACGTCGAAGCGCTTTGATTCCACTTTTGTTGTGCGGTCTGCTGGTCTGTGGAATGCTCTGTCTGAATGGATGTTACAATCTGGATATCTTCAACTCACGAGTGGTTTGTTTTTTTCTAAAACCAAATCAGTTTATAAATTAAGAAGTTCTGAGGTAACAAACATTAAAAAACTGAATTGAGGACCTCCTCCTTTTGAAGTCGGCAAAAATGTATGGTTCTTAAGGTAAGCGGGTGAAACTGCAGGGCGGTGCTAGTCTGTAATATGACCAGTAGAGGTCGTCAATCGTCACTGACCACTCGCTGGCGTCATCGGCGCCTGCGCATCCCACACAAAGGCCCATTCACTATAATATAATCTACTTTAATGTCGGTATAAATATAATATGATTTATTCATCGCGAAATATGATCGTTATAAAGTTATCTGGTGGTCCATCATCGAGATATTTAAAAAAAACACACCAGATGCTTAATTCAAGGTTCCACCATATTATTAGCCCGTTGGTCCAGTTGGTAGTGAACCTGCCTTCTGAGCTTAGGGGTGTGGGTTCGATTCCCACCTAGGACAAACATTTATGTGATGAACATTTGTGTTTGTTCTATATCTGGGTGTTAATATCTATTTAAGTATGTATTTAAAACCTATATATGTATGTATATCAGTCTCTGGCAGCCATATCACAAGCTTTGCTTAGTTTGGGGTCAGATGACCGTGTGTGCAAAAATGTCCCGAATATTTATTTATTTATTTATTATTATTTACTAGCAGCATCCAGCGGTTTCACCAGGGTGAATTTACCCTAAGATATATTTTTCCGGGATAAAAATTATTATCCGGCCCTCCGATTATCTCTTTGCAAAATTCACGTCAACTTGCTTGTGCTGCGTGAAATCAACAAACAAACACTTTCACATATACAGGGTTATACTGCTAATCAGTTAGCATCCTATTAACGGCTTCAATCAAAAATTATTATTGTCATTGACTTCAATACGTCAAAAGAAACAACTTTTGTTCTACGATTTATCAAAATTCACGAATAAGTTATTTGTTGGCGACCGGCGGGTGCGGAAGAGAGTGAAAAGGCTTTTTAATTAAGCACAAAAAAGCGTTTATTTAGCAAAAAACTATGTTCCCAATTTTTCCTGTGTTCGATTGATATTTTGTTTTCGAATTAGTGACGCGCCGTGTCAGGCGTCCTTCGCCAGCCTCCTACTCGCCCATGAAGGCTGCACTCTACCGAGGAGGCTGGTGTAGGACGACTGGCTTTAACGCTGCGTGGCCAACATTATCAGCTATTTCATATATTTGTTAGGAATGACTGATTTTTTGAATGGTACGGCAGATTTTATTTCACGAATTTCTATAAGTCGTAGAACAAAATTAGTTTTTTATTTCTTAGGCCGTCCGCCCTTAAGATTATGCTAATAGATTACCAGTAATCCTGTACAATATAATTTATTATTTAAATTTGGAATCCTGTGCCTTAATAAAAAATCCTCCTGACTGAATCCTGTGTCTTAAATCACCACTGCTTTATGGTTGATATACCGAAAACCCGTATACGAAGCGCTTTGATTACACTTTTACTGTACGAGCTGCTAGTCTGTGGAATGCGCTGTCTGAATGGGTGCCCCCCTTGGGTGTGGTTACAATTAGGGTGTCTTCAAATCACGAGTGAATCGGTTTCTTCTAGGCAAGCGTGCTCCACCGTAGACCGCATTATCGTTTAACATCAGGTAGAGGTCAAACGAAAGCCTATCACGATCATCATCATCATCATCCACCATTCTCCACCCACTGCTGGGTATAGGTCTCCTCTTCAGCGCGCCATCTTTTCCGGTCCTGTGCTAGTCTTGTCCACTGCTTTCCTGCTGTCCTAACGATGTACGATCATTAAATCACGATACAGTATAATCTCACTAATCCGGCACTTCGATAGATCGGCACGTCCAATAATCCGGCACCCTCCGCCCACGCCTCCCTTACCCCTCTATACGTGTGCGCTTTGGTCGCTGCGTCATCAATTAAGGATTATTTCAAAACTAGTTAATTACATATGTACCTACATGTTAATTCAATTGTTCCATAATACATTACATACATTTATTCTCTCTATGAAATGCTTTATTTTATTTATTACCTATGACTCTTTCAGTATAACCCAGTAATTCGAACATTCCAATAATCCGGCACCCTCCGGTTTTTAATAGTGCCGGATTAGTGAGATTACACTGTATTTAAAAAAAAAATAATTATGAAAAACACATTTTAAAAACATTAAGAGAAAGCTGTCCAAAAACGCCTAACAAAGTGGTCCATCTCAGATCCGAGGACAAAAACAATTACGCCTGACATGAGGACCAAGTGGTACAGTACACGCAGCTACGGTAGCCACAGAATAGTTAATGGAAAAGATGGAAAATATGACAGTAAGTAAGAATACAGTATTAACTGTTTTAAACTATCACGGTTGTTCACTAAGGTTATATGATTATTTACAGGATATTTACCGTAAGACAGAAAGAGGGTAGATCGTTATGTCTGCACCTAACTTTTTAACTGTTCGACTATCCACCCGCATTCTTCAGTCTTCTCGTGAACATGGTAGCTGCGCCGAAATATCGGGAGCTCATTCCACAACCTTACCACGGTAAATATCCCGGAATTAATCATATAACTTTAGTATACAGTATTAAATTATGTAGGTAGTATTAAAATTCATGTAGGTTTAAATACAATAATTCCCATTCACACATCTCATAATAGGGTATTCGACTGATTTTACGAAACTTTCTTAAATTGTTTATTATCTATATCTATACTAATATTATAAAGAGGAAAGATTTGATTGTTTGTTTGCATTGAATAGGCTCCGAAACTACTGAACCGATTTGAAAATTTCTTTCACTGTTGGGAAGCTACACCATCCCCGGGTGACATAGGCTATATTATATATTCAAAAAAATTAGGTATATTTACTAAAACTCCAATAATACCCGTGCGAAACCGGTGCGAACCGCTAGTCTATACTAATATTATAAAGAGGAAAGATTTGATTGTTTGTTTGTTTGCATTGAATAGGCTCCGAAACTACTGAACCGATTTGAAAATTTCTTTCACTGTTGGGAAGCTACACCATCCCCGGGTGACATAGGCTATATTATATATTCAAAAAAATTAGGTATATTTACTAAAACTCCAATAATACCCGTGCGAAACCGGTGCGAACCGCTAGTCTATACTAATATTATAAAGAGGAAAGATTTGATTGTTTGTTTGTTTGCATTGAATAGGCTCCGAAACTACTGAACCGATTTGAAAAATTATTTCACTGTTGGGATGCTGCACTATCCCCGGTTGACATAGGCTATATATCCCGGCTTCGCCCGTGCGAAGCAGGGGCGGCCTACTAGTATTAAAATAAAGCAATTTTGGGATTTAATAGTCCTAATTTTCAGTTTTTGTTTTTTAAATGGCAGAACAAAATTAAAATTATTAAACTACCGCGTAAACGGTCCATTTGATATTTATGGCGGAGGTTGATATTTTAGAGAATTATATATATATATTCTTATTTTTTTTTATTGCTCAGTAATTTTTCAGCTGTGGCTTAAAATATCATAGCCAACATAGCTCCACACGTTACTATTCACCTCAATAACCTGTTCCACATCTCGCTATGATTCAGAACATCCAAAAATGGTAAAACACCGAGATTTGGACGGAAACTCACGTTTAATTGTTTCTCGTCGTATTTGGGCCGCCATGGGAGACGAAATGGCCAAAAAAGGAGCGGTCGCCCACACGGGAGCTGACTCTAACACCCGAGCCGAGGCTATTTACATGAATGTGCTCTGAATGTCGCTTGTTTACTAGTTTACTGGCCGGAGATTGTTTGGCACGGGTAGCGGTACTACTGGACAGTTTTGGGTAATAAATCGACATCATATAGGTACCCAGTAGGTAAGTATGCATCATAAGTATTTCGGAGAGTGTGCATCAGATCTGCATGATTTAATTCCTTCCTGCCCTTTTTTCTATCGGACCGCCAGGGCGGCGGCCACAAAAAATCGACATCGTTTTATGGTTGATATTCCGAGAACCCGTACGAAGCGCTATGATTCCACATTTATTGTGCGAACTGTTAGTCTGTGGAATTCGCTGCCTGAATGGGTTTTCCCCGTTAGTTACAATCTGGGTGTCTTCAAGTCGAGAGTGAATCGGTTTCTTCTAGGCAAGTGTGCTCCATCGTAGACCGCATCGTCGCTTAACATCAGGCGATCAAGCACAAGTCTATCTATTATAAAAAAATAAAAAAAAGTATATTATACAGGGCTTCATGATCAGTTAGCATCAAAGATAATATTTTTATTCGCACCGCCACCGCCTGAAGGCTCATCCACACATCATCGATCAGTGGAAATCGCACACTGTGCGATTCACACGATCCTTCTTGCCTCGTACCTGCAAAATGTGGAATGAGCTACCTTCTACGGTGTTTCCGAGAAGCTTCAACATGGGGTTCTTCAAAAGGCGAGTTAATCGAGTTCTAAAGGGTCGGCAACGTATTTGTGATGCCTCTGGTGTTACAAGTATTACACCCTATTAAGACGCTATTTATCATTTTTGTATTGACGTTTGGTTTCCTACTGCCAAGACGACGGAGATTGGAGCACTGATCCAACATAAGACGGGAAACAGACACGCAAAGTAGGTTAACACGCGGCATCTAACCTGATATGGATCTGTTGTATAAAATCATAATTATTTTAGGAGATTCTTTGTAACTGTCATCTCTCTTTTCCATTAAACGGAAAAATTAAGGAAAAATCCACCCTCTTTTTAAAATCAACATTGAAATGATATCAAAGGAACAATGTTATATAACACCCACTCACAGTTGATGCCTAACTTGGAGCACTCTGGGGCTCAAACAAGAGAGTTTTATCAAAATTTAATATCCGTGGGAGATAACTTGAAAACTCAGCGGATATTGACACACGGATTATGGAAGGCAAAATTTAATTTGATGGAGAATGCTGGAGAAAAATGCTGAGAATGTCCCTGATCGGGCCAATAGGCATGATGACTAATATTTATTTATTACCTCATAAAAAAGCTAATCATTAATAGAGCACATCAACGAAAACATGTTATCAATGTGTAAGTAAAACTAAGGTTGAACTTACACATTGATAACATTTGCTCAAAGGCGCTCAGGTCCCTGGGCTTTGTGCTCCGCAACTCCAAAGACTTTAAAAGCCCTAAAACTAAAATACTTATTTTTAACTCGCTGGTCCGCAGTTGCTTGGAGTACTGCAGCGTAGCCTGGAACCCTTTTTACGACATCTATACCAAAAGACTCGAAAGCATACAAAAACGCTTCCTGTGGCATCTTACTTACTCATGTAATTTAGCCAAATCTATAAAAAGCTACCCCGACAGATTGAAGTACTTTCATATGGATTCATTTTCTGATCGAAGACGCATGCTGGACCTACAGTTTCTGTTTAAGCTCGCTAATGGTTTACTTGATACCCCGGAACTATTAGCTATTTTGAACTTCTCTGCGCCAACTAGGTCGATTAGACCATCGCGTTACAAGCTTCTGAGCTGCTCTAACTGGAAAACGAATCTGGGCAAAAATGCCCCTGTTAACAGACTAGCCAGGGAGTTCAATGTTTTCTGCCGAGATGATGTAGTGGACTTATTCGCTAGTGGCGTGGGTAGGTTGAAACTATCTATTCGTAGCAAACTATCAAACTGCTTTAATAAGTGATGATTTTCTCTTTTTTCTTGATTCCTTTATTCAGTCAAATATTAATTGAATTTTTAATGTATAATGTACTTAGTAAAAAAATTATTGAATTCTTAATGTATAATGTACTAACTTCTATTCCAAAAACTCTCGCTTTTTGTAACCATGTAGTTTTACAAGCATGTAGTTTATAACCACCTATAATTGTGGTGGCGTTTAGTCTAAGTCTTGTACCTTGTCTCCGTCATATAAAGTTAGGGCGTACATCATGTTGGTGTTCATTAATAAAATAAAAATAAAACAAAATAAATATAAGTTCAAAAATAAATGAGATATAAGCATTTTAATTTCATGCTAGACAGAGAGCGCACTATACTGAGCCGTGACGTCACGCCTCAGGCGCGTCATACAAATGCTATACTAACACACGCTTTGCGAGAAAGGGATAGAGCATCCCCTCTCTATCCCCACTAAAACTTTAAACACTCATATCTCAGAGATTTATCAGCCAATTGAATTTTTTTTTTTCAGTATGTGTAATGTATTTAGTCATATACATCGCTGAGCTAGTTATTTGTAAAAATTTACCATTAGGAAACATGCCTATACTTCCAATATTAAAGCAACTCAAGATCACTAGATTGTCTGTCATTTATCTCAAGCGTATCTAGGAGTACTTCTGTCATATTTTCAGGAAAGACAGCGACAATCTAGAAAAGCTTCTACTCACAGCAAAGTCGTTGGCAAACAATTTCGAAGTCGCAACATCAGTGACAAAGACATCTAAATAACAAATGATAATAGTAATTTTAGTTCATTACGATGAACTATAGACATTATTAGTTGATATTGTAATACCCGCCGTCGCCTAATGCTCACCTACCATCTTTTTTCCGCGCAAAGGGGTATGCCGAAAACCAGCCCTGCGTGACCCTTCGGGACTTCGCAGTAGAGCGCTGAGCGTACCCCTATCGCCAAACACTGTTTCTCCTTATGTTTTTAATAGTATATGTCCTTTGTTTTTGTTTGTTTTTGGCAATAAATATATCTTATCTTTATCTGTGTACGATGCACTGATGGGAGTTTTGGCGCCAACGAGGAAAAAAACATGTCGGCTCGTTGGGTTATTTTCCTAAACTTATGTATTTTCGAGTGTTAATGTGTAGTAAATGATAAATTATTATTTATTAAGTGCTCGTAAACGTGCTCGAGTGTGGGCAAGTGATATAACGAGGTGAAACATGTATTTTCGTGTTGTTTCCAAAACTCCGTCGGAGCCTCTTGTAAATCTCTAGCACTTTACAGGGGCATGAGTTTCACTTGACCGTGACTTACTTTGCTTGACTCTGACTGTGACTATGACTTGTTTGGCGCTTTTAATACTGTGTAAACATGATTAATATTACGACTAAAGGACATTGAATCCAAGGTCATGAAAATTTTAACAAAAAAAAATGTCGCCGATTTTAGAGGAAGATGGTGTAAGGCGTGACTAATGGAAGGTCACGACCCTCAGAAATGAGGAGCACAAAAAATGGTAGAGGAGTACAAATATCCATAACTTGCACGTTGCGTGAAGTGACCCATCAGACAAACAAAGGAGATATGGTAAGGTGGCAATGTGGGTGCGAACACATCAGGCCTAAATATGGCTTAATAGCCCCGCATGGATTAGATGTCAAATATTTTAAACCTATAAGGAAACATTGCTTTAAAGCAGTAAAACAATATTAACAGTAATTACTTAGCAGAACGAATAAGTTGTAAATAGCAAAATAAACTAGCCAAGTGCGAGTCGGGCGCGCGCACTGAGGGTTCCGTAAAACCATATAATTCAATAACTAAATTACCAGTTATAACTTGGTAATGAATATAAACTTGTCACCGACTCGCCCTTGGCCATTATTTATCTTTAAAGTGTGTAGGTACTATAATCATGCCAAGTTTGACTTTTGTACGTATTACCGTTTTTACATTAGAGCTAATACAAAAATACGTCAAAAAACACGTTTGTTGTATGGGACCCCCCTTTCGTTTTTACTTTTTTATTATTTGTTAGTCAATACACCGTAACATTACATATTATGTGAAAATTTCAGCTGGGTTTCTATTACGGTTCGAAAGATACAGCCGTTAATAAGTAGGACAGACAGACAGACAGACATCCTAGGCCCTTGTTTTTACCCTTTGTGTAAGGAACCCTAAAAACACAATATCCATGAGGGCAAGTTTCCAAATTAGTTAGTCCGTAGCGCGACTAACCAACACATAACCAAATAATATGCTAACCAGTATTTTAATCAGAGATTAATGGCTACAACTACTAGTTAAATCATCACGTTATATATTTGACGGTTGCTGTATAGAATAACTTATACAGATTTAACATATAATTTTGTATGTTAATATGAAGATATTATAATATATTTGGCAAGTTAATGAAGGAGCTCGTTTGTTAAGCAAAACTTCTGGCGTTATGAGTTGAGTGAAGATTTAATTAACTTGCAGAGAGATTAAATTAATTTTGTTTGGAAGATATTACTTTCAGCGTTATGTTAATGTCTGTTTTCTCATTCTTTTGTGGATTTATAACGTTATTTTGTATTTTTCTTAAATTTTTTGTTCGATGCGGTGGCACATAAGCTAACGGGATGCAAGTTATCAAATTAGCGAATTGAAATGGGGTTAACAACTATTACCAACCGAATAACCGTTACCGACCGAACCGACCGTAACCGTTTACCGATAACCGATGGGGAAGAAAGGTTCTGGAGTGGAGATCACGAACCGGAAGACGCAGCGTAGGGAGGCCTCCCACTAGATGGACCGACGACATTGTAAGAGTCGCGGGCATCCAGGTGACGCAGATGGCAGGCTATCGTTCAGTGTGGAGGTTAAAGAAGGAGGCCTATGTTCGGCAGTGGACGTCTTCTGGCTGATGATGATGATGATGATGATCAATATTCCTATCGACAAGCAGTGTGGAGGTTAATGAAGGAGGCCTATGTTCGGCAGTGGACGTCTTCTGGCTGATGATGATGATGAACAATATTCCTACCGACAAGCCGGACGTCCTCGCAGATGTGCCGATAGCGTCACCACGTGGGTGGTCCTCATTGTCACTTGTCATAATAATTCTGCACACTACCGTTCCTGTGAGGCGCGTTACGTGGTGGACGCTTCCGTCTTCCCGCCTGTCGCTAATTGTGATTCAATAACACTTGAAGTTTATCTTTATTCCTTTGGGGTCATTTCAGATCTGTTGAGAAGACCACTGGCTTTTCGGTGAAGGAAAGCATCGTGAGGAAACCTGCATACGTATGGAGAAGGAATTCAATGGCGTATGTGAATCCACCAATCCGCATTGGGCTAGCGTGGTGGATATGGCCCAATCAATCAATCAATTTTAATTTTTGTTTTATATCATACTATTTTTTTTAATAACCATGATGAGTACGCATGTTTTGGGATATGGTTTAGTTCACAATTGTCAACACACTTAATTTAGTTTTTATTATGACTGTATTCTGTTTTGTGTACCTCAATAAATAAATAAAATAAAATAAAATCACTCTTTCGGGGGTAGGCTAAAAGTCCAGCAGTGGACTGTTAAAAGGCTGATTATGATGATGATGATTAACTTGAAAATTCGAAGATGACTTTAGATGATGATTATTTCGCACCTATATTATTTTCCTTCCGCTACCGGCACCGGTACTAAATATCGTGTACAATCCTCAGGGAAATCTTATAGTGCAGTCTGCATGCGAGCTTCCACTATATTTTATTTTATACCTTGAAAAAGGTGCAAATCTAAAAGATAGAATTTCCTTCTTTATTCTATTTGCATCGTTGTGCAACCAGGCTATGTCTCAGGAGAAATCTAGGAATGCCCTTGTGCATACGAATTGATATTTTTCTAGGTAATAAGTTTTTACTTCTTTGCTAAACTTTGATTTTTCGTGGTGAGCAAAAATAGAAGTGATTCTTAGACTTTATTTTTTAAAGATACTGTGATGAAGTAGATAAGACGTTTTGAGCTATTTAACCGCTGACGCAAAAAGAGGAGTGTAATAAGTTTAAAGTTTGTCTAAAGTATTTATCTGTCTGTGGCATCGTAGCCCCCAAACGGCTAAATCGGTTAAGATGCCGTTATTTTTTTGTTTGTTTGCTAGGTGACTAAACTTGATCGAGTGTTCTTAGCTATGATTCGAGAAAATCTGTCCAGCTGTTTGGAGATAATCAGTTCTTTTATCGGGGGTTTCAAAAAACAAACTATAAATGTCTTATTTTTCTCAGTGAAGTAAATGTAGATGTAATAAAATGTGTAAAAACCACGCCAGTTTGCATAATAAATGTAGATTTATTTCGAAGGTTGTCATTAAGTAAGCAATTGCTATTCGTAGAACTAATCAACCTCAAATACAAATACTGCAAAAGCTAAATTTCATTTCACAATATTATTAAATCATCAATGTCCTCACTCGGCTTCAATTTTGGCAACATTTGACCATTAGCCGTTATTACATTAATTTAGAAATTGGACATCTAAATGTAGCTAATAGAACATGCCAATAAATTCTGAAAGTAGAAAAACTGCGCTTTAAGTCAGTTTCGCAAGGAGCGCAAGAGCAAGCCTCGCTACCAGCCTGGGCCTATCGATCAAACGCGTTGACAAATCGCGCTCACACGTTACCCCACCAGCGACCGTCCACCATAGCACCTTCCCCACTTACCTCGAGTTTCCCACTTTCCCGGACCGCCGTGAAGTTGGCAACACAACAGTGGGCGGAACGGAGGCGGGCCTGGGTGTGCTCAGTGCGCGCCAAGCCGCAAGCCGCAACGAGCGAGACTGCCTGACACTTCGCTCCGCGACGCGACAACCGTCACTATGTTTTCCCGCTCTTTTTCAAATTAAGAACTGTCTAATTCTCAACATTGTCTATGGTACAATCTATGCAATATGTTTTTTTAAGGCCAGATTTCATTAACGAACGTAGAATTAACTAAGCCCGTCCAATCAAACAGGTGAGCTGGAAGCGTCTATAATAAAGCGACTGACCTTTACCTGCACTATTTGTCGCTGGTCATGATTAATTCATGACTCCCAGTGCAGCTTTTTGCTGCGTAAAGTGCGTATTGTGGATTCTGTATTGCAGTTTCGACTTTATTGATAAGAAAATAATACACGTACTAATTCAAAAATTGTTGGTGAATTTTTGTAGAGCTCGTAAGGGCTATATTGTAATTGGCACGACATAGTTCGAAATTCGAACTCGGCAGCGATCGGCATGCGTTCGGAAATAAAAACGGTTACGTGCGGGGAAAGAATCGATAGATTATAGTTTTTGCGGGTACTGCACTAGTCCCGACGACATTGTTCGCAGAGGACGTCAATTAGGGATAATGATGAACTGTTTAACTTCTTAACTTTTTTTTTACTTTTTAAGGTTCGATCTTGCGATTGTTTTAAGATTCAAGGTTTCTTGATAGATGATATAAGTGCACTTTTGTTTCACTTTTTCCGAGGTAATAAACGTATTTTCGTGCGCCGGACGTGGTGTCGGCGCCGGCGTTTTTGTCAATGAATTTACATGATAGACTTGTTGCTCGTTGCAGGTTTATTTATCTTAGTCATTGGAACGACAGGTAACTGGGAGATAATCGGTTGCCTCCATTGAATAGTCGAGGCCTACAAGGCTTTTCACACTATAGATCACTGGACAGAAAAACTCGCAGTTACTATGCACCTAAATAACTTTGTACAATTTTATTTTAAACTTGTGGTGGCATTTTGAGAAATTACACAATATTGTTATTTAATCTTAAAGGTATATGCCTAAGTTTTGTAAAATACTAGCTGACCTGACAGACGTTGTCCTGTCTTAGAACTGTCAAACAAGCAAATTTAAAATTGTAAATCTTACTTTTTTACACCTTGTGTTACATTATTGGAGTTTTAGTAAGGATCTCTATTTTTTTGAAAATACTATTTAGCCTATTTGGTTCAGTAGTTTCGGAGCCTATTCAATGCAAACAAACAAACAAAAAAAAATTACTTTATAATATTAGTATAGACAAACTTAAAACAAACTATTATAAAAGCAAATAGCAAAAGCAAAGGTACTTAATTTTATTTTTTATATCTTTGTAACGTCTCAACGACTAAGGGCGAAATAAAAAAAAATACACATGTGTCGTGTGCATGTGCATCATGAGAACAAACCCACTATTTTTAGTGATGGAAAATGAGAGAAATCTGAAAGGAAGTTTAGGTGCCAATGTGAAAAAATCATGTCGCCTTATCGCATAATTTTTTTTAAACTTATATACTGACTGCCCCGGTGGCTCAGTTGGTAGTGAACCTATCTTCTGTGCTTGGGGGCATGGGTTCGATTCCCATCTAGGACAAACATTTGTGTGATGAACATTTGTGTTTGTTCTATGTCTGGGTGTTAATATCTATTTAAGTATGTATTTAAAAATATATATGTATGTATATCAGTTTCTGGCAGCCATATCACAAGCTTTGCTTAGTTTGGGGTCAGTTGACCGTGTGTGCAAAAATGTCCCAGATATTTATATATTTTCAAGTGCTATGATAGTCCAGAATTGGGTACACAATAGTGTTACAATAATTATGGATTGTATAAGAGTGAATGTGGAAAGGTGATATAACGCGGTGAAACCTCTCTTTTCGTGTTGTTTCCAGAACTCCAAAGATGCCTCAAGTAGTCTTCACAGCACTGGGACATGATTTGGACTTAACCATTACTTGCTTTCAAGAAAGATTCTTGAGAGGAGACCACGAACCGGAAGACGCAGCGTAGGTAGGCCTCCCACTAGATGAACCGACGATAACGTGAGAGTCGCGGGCATCCAGTGGATGCAGATGGCAGGCTGTCCGTTCAGGGCGTGCTAAAGGGAAGCCTATGTTCATCAGTGGACGTCTTCTGGCGGATGATGATAGGCTGGTTATTGCTCACCATCAGGCAGTCTTGCGTAAAGTATTCTAGGAATAAATATTTCTACATAGTGAACTAGGGCAAACGAGTCATGATTTTACTAAGAAAAATGTCTTCATCTGTAAGTTTTCCCAACGGCTGTTGCCTTAAACGGAGCTAACAAATCACGAAGGCAATAAAGCATTGCAATCTTCAGTGATAAATGTAACAAACTCTTAACGAATGTCAATCGGTGTAAAGCTGGCGAATATACGGGGGTTTACTCAGATATAATTTTCCTAGTCAAAATATATCTGTTTCACACCTATTGTGTGTGCAAAAATGTCCCTTTTTTTTTTAATTTCATCATCATCATCATCATCAGCCAGAAGACATCCACTGCTGAACATAGGCCTCCCCCTGTAACCTCCACACTGAACGACAGCCTGCCTTTTGCATCCACTGGATGCCCGCGACTCTCAATCTGAGAAAATGTTTTTTTTATTTGTTTAGCCAAATCTTCTTCTAATCTTGATAAAATAATATCCTTCTAGACTAGGTTATGACATAATTATGGTACTGAGACGTGGTCCTAAACAGCTGGCGTTTTGGAAAAACTCAGAGTCGCACAGCGGTCAATGGATAGATAGAATAGATAGCTATTTTCGGAGTCTCTTTGCGCGATAAAATCCGGAACAAGGAAATTCGCCGAAGAACCACAGTCACCGATATAGATTTGAACAGAGAAGCGGCAATGGGAAGACTACATTGCTCGAAGAACTGATGCGTAGGTAGGCCTCCCACTAGATGGACCGACGACATCATGAGATTGGCGGGCATTCAGTGGATGCAAATGGCAGGCTGTCGTTTAGTGTGGAGTTCTAAGCGATGTCTATGTTCAGCAGTGGACGTCTTCTGGCTGATGGTAATGATGAACCAACGTTAGTAGTACTGTAGTCTGTAGTACAAAGGGGATGGTAGAATAAGGTCATGTAGCTCTGATGCACATTCCCCGAAATGAATTGTGTAGAAAATTTACAGACTCGCTACATTGCGGCGGTGTTCTAGACTGAGAAGTTTCACTAACTTCTCATCGCCTATAAGTCGAGCAGCACGCCGGTCTACCGATTCAAGAACTTCGATCTGGTATTTGGCTGAACTGTCCTAAAAATTACAGCAGTATTCCACACACGATATGATTTGAGCTTGATATAGAGTAAGCAGCTGCCCCGGCGTGAAATACCGCCTAACCTTACTCAGGACGTCTAGCTTTGTATTCCGTTTAGTCAGGCCTTGTTTTTACTAAGAATAAGAATAAGATATATTTATTGCCAAAAAACAAAAGCAATGAACATGTACCATAAGAAACATAAGGAGAAACAGTGTTTGGCAATAGGGGTAAGCTCAGCGCTGTACTGCGAGGTCCCGAAGGGTCACGCAGGGCTAAGACGCTACTAAAATCTCTAAGGTGAAACCTGTATCCTAAAGAAACATTAGTAGCCCCCAGTGAGATAAAGTCGTCGGTACAACAAAAGCTGCAAAGGGTAAACGTCAGATCACGGAATCTTGATCCGAATGCCAGAAACATGAAGAAATGCTATGCAAAATCGTGCAGGCCTGGCCAGTCTCGTTTTTTTTTACATTAGACTGGGCTAACTTTAGACTGCAAACTCATCTGATGGAAAGCGATGATGCGGTTGAAGATGGAGCACATTGGGCCCTGCCCCGCTGCCGGCGGCACCCTAGTTTTTAAGTTTTTTATGTAATTTTTTTTATTATTTATTTGATGAAAAAAAATCTTAAAAATTAAGATATTAAATAAATAATGTGAATAATAATAAAAACATTTGAATGGTTTAAGCCTACCAAACAAGTCTAATAGCTTTCCACCACTTCATCTTCATCATCATTTCAGCCATAAGACGTCCCCTGCTGGACATAGGCATCTCCTAAAGCACTGAGCTCGGTTGATAGTAATCTGCATCCAGGTTCTACCCGCCGCACGCAGGTTATACGCAGGAATTACGCAAGGTGCCCCACACTAAATTTGCCTAAACGTGATGGCCTCCAATCTATAAAAATTTAAGGAATAAAATAAAAATTAGCAGCGATAACTATAGTAGAAGAATATATAAAGTTATATGATTATTAACGGGATATTTACCATGGTAAGGTTGTGGAATGTGCCGTTAATAATCATATAACTTTAATGAACCACCGTGATAGTCTAAAACACAGAAGAATATATGGTAGTAGAAGATAAGAAGAATATATGGTAGTAGAAGTACTCTTCTACTACCATATATTCTTCTGTGTTTTAGACTATCACGGTGGTTCATTAAAGTTATATGATTATTAACGGCACATTCCACAACCTTACCATGGTAAATATCCCGTTAATAATCATATAACTTTATATATTCTTCTACTATAGTTATCGCTGCTAATTTTTATTTTATTTCTTAAAGTTTTTCCATGTAAATTGTGAATAGATTTTATTATTTTTAATACAGACCGACACTGTATTTATATAAAACTTAAAATTGTGTAAACCGGACGATTCCATAAACGTAATCTTTATTATACTTAGATTTACTCTCATGACAATAAATAATATCTTATCTTATCATGGTAAAACAAAGCCACCTGGAAGTTCATCCACATATCATAGATCGGTGGAAATCGCACACGGTGCCTTATTTTTTGCCTCACACCTGCTTTTGTGGAATGAACTCTCCTCCTGTGGCGTTTCCGAGTAACTATAACATGGGGTTCTTCAAAAGGTCTGTTAATAGAGTCTTTAAGGGACGGCAACGTATCTGTGATCCCTGGTGTTGCACGTATCCATAGGCGACGGAGATCGCTTACCATCAGACGGCGCGTCTGCTTGTTTGCCACCTATGGCATAAAAAAGGTACCCATTATACTTCAGTGAAATGTTAAAGAAAATGTTTTTATTCAGCAAATGAATGCTTGGATCGAGTTTAGTGGGATATTACTAACTTCATCATCATCATCATTAGCTGCTGCTGTCCACTGCTGGATATTGGGGTCCCCTTAGAACGCCATGTCGCTATGAACCTTGTATCAACTTCCAGAACGAAACGTGGACGCTGGTTCGAGTTATGCTTTGGGTTTCATTGAAAGATTGAATCAGAAATGATATCATCCCGACTATTCGACTATTCTACATTTCTTATGTTGCAGCTACGCAAACCTATGCAATCAATTCATTGGGGTGAATTAGTAATCAATGTATAATTTTTTGCTGTTTATTACAGTTGCTTCTTTAATGACGCTACCGCTAAACGACAGAACAGAGAAGGGAAATCTGATAACAAATCAAAGAAAGTGTAACGTTCCATGATCGTTACCTACTCCCAAATTCATGGCAAATGGCACATACGCTAGAAGCCAAACTTAACGAATAAAAAAGGTCACTACTATGACATAAACATTGTTGACAGAATGAAGGTGACTGACGTAATGTCAGTCAGTTTCATTCCGCTATGCAAAAAACAATTTTGTTCTAAGACAAAGGAATTATAAACTCAGTTTTAAAAGATTCGGGTATATAAATATCGAATTCTTTCTAGAAGGAATAGGCTATATATAGGACTCGAAATAAAAACTGGGTCATACGCGCAGTTGACTCCAGTGAAAAAGTCGCTCAGAACTTAACCTTATATCTTACAATCAACTGGTTAGCCCGTCTTCAATCGGGTAAGTTTACGTGAAAAGCCTTTTAAATGTGTTAATTGTGAAATCTGTCTCGACAAATAATGCTAATCGTTATTTGTCAATTGAATTATCATCAGGCCACCTGTGTTCTAAAACGCAGTGCAAGTGCGTTTCATATCCGTACTATCTGCGGATGTGGACGCGCGCCGTACTTACATTATAATATAATTGTGTTCTAAGCTCTTAAAGCATTCTGTAATCTTGGATCCTTCCGATCAAAAACTGTGTTTTAACGCCGGTACCACGTCATGTGAGACGGGACCTACTCCGATCTGCCGTTATCTTCGGGATCTCACACGACGTGGCCGTGCGGCTCTTGAGTACTGATCCTCATGCGTAGTTTCTTCGACGCATTTCAGGCTCCTACCCTCTACGCCAATTCTCCGACCACGTACGAGTCGCCACGCTGTCGTGACGCTACGTCTACTTCCCTTCTACTACGTCGGTCGTACTCCGGCCACGCACAAACTTCTGGAACTACTACGCGCAGACCGCACTCCGGTCACGCCTGAAAAGCTCACGAAGCCTCTCGTCGCTGCGCTGCCTGCTGACATCCTACGTGCCACGAGCCGCGTCGAGCCACGCGGCGATCGGCGCCCCAGCTCTTCAAGCTAAGTCTCAAAACAAGGGACCAACACGTTTTTTTATCGCCATCACCTTCCGAGTTCACACGACCCTCAGTCTCCTGTAAATTCATTCTTACTTTATTAAATCTTAACTTATACTATCTTAAACTCTTTCTTTTGAAACTCCTACCCACTGCTAGGTAGAACTTCACCAAGCTTCACTTGGTGTACGTTTCAGTGGCGCCCAGGTATTAAGCAGGAAGGTGGATAAAAAAGTGTTGATCTCTCTGGCGTGGTATATTCACGGCTCTTTCTCTGTAACCTTGTGTCCGTCTGTAGGTTGTATGGTAAAAACCGCCCTGTGCTGGTGCGGGAGCTTATTTGTTAGAATACCCAGCTGTAGTCTCCATGCATGTCGTAAGAGGCGACTAAGGAAGACAAAGGTTACACCTACAGAAGTAACGCCTTCTGTCCGCGTCTTAAACGCACTATAATATTTTTTTACTCGATTTTTTTTTATTATAGTAGAATTAAAATCTTTCAGTACTTTTATACTCGCACTATCTTAAAATCTTGTTCTTTAAACTCAAACTTATTTACCAAAACTTACCACCCAACCTACACTCGGAACATCTAACTTGTATATGTAAAACTTGCTCTCACGGAAACTCACCCGATATCTCTCTAAAAATCCAGATCAAAACTCTCTTTGACGGATATCTCTCTAAAAACTAAAATCTAAACTGTTTTTGGCGTAGGAATATAAAATGGCTTACCCCACTTATAATTTTTATCGCATACTTAGTTAGCATACTTAAAATTTACTCGTACCTGACAATATCACTCGTTAAAATGACTCGCAGAACCATCTTTCACTATAAATCCTTTAAAAGAAAAAGTCTCATACCTTCAACTTTACTAAATACTAAAATATAATATTTTACCACTATAGCTTCCCTCTGAAGAAAATCTAATTAATCTTGCATCTAAAACTTGATATTAACATCTAAAAATTAAAAAATACCTGACTTGAAAAAAAAACTTAGAAATATTTTTATTTACATATATCGTATAATATCTATTTATGTATGTCTATTAATATCAGAAATAGGGCGGTTAGTGTACTCTAAAACTGAAAGCCTTCACACTAAGAGCGGTTATTGCAAACTCTTTAAAAAAAAGCCTCTAAATTGCTAGGAGCGGTACTCGTGAACTCCATAAAAAAAGCCCAAAACACGAATATTAATTAAAATAATCTTTTGTATACTAGGTAATTCAAGTCAGTCGTCAATATAGCTATAGCAAACTAAACAATTAAAGTTTACTTATAGTTAACTCTATCGATACCTTAATAACTTCTCTAGTCACCTAGACTACAATCGCTACCTACAATCTCTTGGTCCAAAACTTGTATACCACTACTTACTCTCTTTGACGTACTAACTAGCAAAATAGTTCCTTATTTTGTTAGCTTTTCTTTTATTTTGCTGCTTTTAAGTATTGTATCTAACATTCTTAACAGCAAAATGGAGAACCCACCGGTATTCTTGCCGTCTGTATAGGTGCCACTAAAGCATTTATACAGCGATACCGGACTCTTCACAGTACGCCACAAGTCTTATTGGGAACTTCAGACCATAGCATCCTGATTAAATTAATTTTACACTCGAGCCTACTTAATGTTAACATATTAGACTCAACCCTGGACGGGGAAGGTGTAAATTATAACTAGGATGCTAGAGAGGTCAGCGAATTTTCTTGAGCAAAAATTCTTAACTGAAAAAGGGGGTATGTAACGTTCCATGATCGTTACCTACTCCCAAATTCATGGCAAATGGCACATACGCTAGAAGCCAAACTTAACGAATAAAAAAGGTCACTACTATGACATAAACATTGTTGACAGAATGAAGGTGACTGACGTAATGTCAGTCAGTTTCATTCCGCTATGCAAAAAACAATTTTGTTCTAAGACAAAGGAATTATAAACTCAGTTTTAAAAGATTCGGGTATATAAATATCGAATTCTTTCTAGAAGGAATAGGCTATATATAGGACTCGAAATAAAAACTGGGTCATACGCGCAGTTGACTCCAGTGAAAAAGTCGCTCAGAACTTAACCTTATATCTTACAATCAACTGGTTAGCCCGTCTTCAATCGGGTAAGTTTACGTGAAAAGCCTTTTAAATGTGTTAATTGTGAAATCTGTCTCGACAAATAATGCTAATCGTTATTTGTCAATTGAATTATCATCAGGCCACCTGTGTTCTAAAACGCAGTGCAAGTGCGTTTCATATCCGTACTATCTGCGGATGTGGACGCGCGCCGTACTTACATTATAATATAATTGTGTTCTAAGCTCTTAAAGCATTCTGTAATCTTGGATCCTTCCGATCAAAAACTGTGTTTTAACGCCGGTACCACGTCATGTGAGACGGGACCTACTCCGATCTGCCGTTATCTTCGGGATCTCACACGACGTGGCCGTGCGGCTCTTGAGTACTGATCCTCATGCGTAGTTTCTTCGACGCATTTCAGGCTCCTACCCTCTACGCCAATTCTCCGACCACGTACGAGTCGCCACGCTGTCGTGACGCTACGTCTACTTCCCTTCTACTACGTCGGTCGTACTCCGGCCACGCACAAACTTCTGGAACTACTACGCGCAGACCGCACTCCGGTCACGCCTGAAAAGCTCACGAAGCCTCTCGTCGCTGCGCTGCCTGCTGACATCCTACGTGCCACGAGCCGCGTCGAGCCACGCGGCGATCGGCGCCCCAGCTCTTCAAGCTAAGTCTCAAAACAAGGGACCAACACGTTTTTTTATCGCCATCACCTTCCGAGTTCACACGACCCTCAGTCTCCTGTAAATTCATTCTTACTTTATTAAATCTTAACTTATACTATCTTAAACTCTTTCTTTTGAAACTCCTACCCACTGCTAGGTAGAACTTCACCAAGCTTCACTTGGTGTACGTTTCAAAAGTATTATCACATCACACACATCAGCAGCCATTAAACGTCCACTGCTGGACAAAGGCCTCCCTCTTAAAGAGGGGTGCTGCCATAATCCCCACGCTTGGCAGGCGGCTTGGAGATCGCAGTAAGTTCACCGTGTACTAACAGGACGCTGCTGCCCATCCTCCGGTGATTCTGGTCGCAGTTTTAGGACATACCCGGGTCCATAAAGTATTATCGATTCTATCTAATTTAGATTCCAACCGTTTGGTTATTGGATTAGAGAAGCTTACATCACTGAAATTGCCCATACATTTCGCAACTTGCGGAAACGCACCACCGCACCGCACTTAACAAACGCAAATGGTCAATTAATACAGCGTGTTATCACAACAGCGCCAACGCTAGATAGGAAGAATAGAAATATTTTAAGGGAGCTAGCCGTCCAAGCGGCACGCCTCAGCATCTTAGTACGCAAAGGCGCCGCTAGATACCGCCACTGAACGCGATTAGATGCGCTCGCGCAGGATTTATGCGTGGTGTGGACTATCGCACACAATAAATTAGAAATTCGTTAGATAGAGACGTTGCCGCGGTTACCAATTATTTCTGATAGGGCAGGTATGCTTCGCTTTGTCGAACATTCTTGGGATGGCTGGGGAGTGCGTGTTGGTTCTAGAGGTTTGAATTGTTATAAAATCACAGTTGATGAGGAACTCTGCAAATTGTACCTAGAGTAAAAAGTATCTATTATTTTGTAACTTTTCGTAAGTAAACGGTAGAATCGGCCTGACCATCGGCGCAAAGTTGCTAGTCTATCGGTTTTTATCTGATACATTTCTGTGAGAGTGCATCAGATCTGCATGATTTAATTCCCTCCTGCCCATTTTTCTATCGGACTGCCAGGGCGGGCACGAAAAATCGTCACCGCTTTATGGTTGATATTCCGAGAACCCATACGAAGCGCTTTGATTCCACATTTATTGAGCGAACTGCTGGACTGTGGAATTTGCTGCCTGAATGGGTGTTCCCCGATAGTTACAATCTGGGTGTCGTCAAGTCGAGAGTGGATCAGTTTCTTCTAGGCAAGCGTGCTCCATCGTAGACCGCATCATCGCTTACCATCAGGAGAGTTGGCGGCCAAGCGCAAGCCTTATTTAATTTAAAAAAAAAAAAGATCTCGGTGAATGTTGAAAAACCCAGTGTGAAGTGAATCCTGTTTTTAAATAGATCCAAAATCTAATTGCATTAAAAATATCTAGACTTGAATTTACATAGACCATATCACTGGGTTTTTCATTCATACCTTTCAAAATAAAGTTCCTAATAACACAATCTGAAATATACAAAAACCTAAGGCCAGTCAAGTAGCATCATCTGGTACCTCTTACAATAGGAATCCTTGATGAAGCCTCAAGAAAGCGTCATGTTTTCCACAAACACACAAAACATGAGTCGAAGTTGATAATAAACTCTTTGTTTCAGCTAAAACAATACAGTAATAAATGTAGGTACCTACATTATTTTGAACTAAGCTCATAACAGAGTTCAATTCTTAACAAAAAATGCAACCCTTCTGCAGAATATCTTCACAAAGATAAACAAGTAATACATAAACTAGTGATGCCTCATGCATCAGATTTGTCGATAGCTTTGTCGCTACGCAATGGAGTATCGATAAATCGGCACTCGACGTCGCATGCGCAAACGTAACGAACTTTCATTAGTCGATACGAGTAATGTTTGACCAGGATAAAAAGGTTGCAATTTTTTAAATATTGGATGATAGAAAATATATACTTATTTAAAAATAGTTTGTGTAAAAATACTGGTTTTGAATGTCTTTGCGACAAATTATTATTGAATAATGTGTTAAAAAAAGAAAATAGTAGAAAAAGTTTTGTGTAAGCAATAACATTATTATTGATGCTTTTTGTAGCAGTAGGTTAAAATATCTAACATTAGAATCATCTTATAAGGAGTTTGAATTCTTTGCATAAACATTTTATTAGCAATTTGGTCAACAAAAAAGATTTCATAATTATGAAGGAAACCGGTGAGGTACATTTTACATTACAGCTATACTTATCGAAAAATATGAGAAAAACCCCAAAAATAGAAGTAGCGAAACGAACGACTGTGTAAGCGCCATGATTTTGCTCCACTAAATGCGGATAAGGATAAACATAACAAAATAAACCAAGGATTATGGTCATCTGTAGTAATAAGCGTTGCTTAAAAGTGGAAAAACCTCGCCATAAGCAAAACAGTCAAATTTTTGACCTTGATTCGTAGACGAGACTTTAATTCGGAAAGATATATTTTTTGCTATACAAGGGCTTCAGTTGCCGGCGCAACACGGGTTGACTCCCGTGATGACTCGCAGAGGCTTTGTAGAGCCCTGCAGATTAAACTTTGACTATGGCTGCTTTATACTGTTTAACGTGGTCAAGCTATAGTCATCTCGATTACATCCAACTGACGCAAGAGAATGTATTAATGACTTACAAACAAGTACCAGCCGAGAGTGCTGGGCGGGAAGACTTCACCTCAATCCGCTGGAGAATGCTGCCTTACCTGCAAATAAACATATTTATTGTTATTGTTTTGTTTGATGAAGATTCGGTTAATTGTAATCGAGGCTTGAGCGGTTGTGTTATTTTTTGTTGAGATTACGGGGTTAAGGTGCGTATTAGCTGATTTTCATGCTAGTCCATTAGATAAGCTATGGTTAAACGCCAGGTCTGTTTATAAAAAAAGTGTGTGCTTAAGACCACATGACAGCAGTGAAAAACTACATCAAGTGTGACTATATCTCTCACTACATTAGTCGACTCAAGCCAACTTTACCCGAACGAGTCTGACGTGACGGTCACGCGAGCAGTGCTTTTCTCCATCCCAAAAAGTGTCCAACTAAAGAAGTTTTCACTTCAAAAAACGATCTGTTATTTATGTACCTACTCATAACGTAAAATTTTCTTTGCGCGATAAAATCCGTAATGAGGATATTCGGTATGGAACCAGAGTCACCAACATTCAAATTTGCAAATTGAAGTGGCAACGGGCAGTGGATGCAGATGGGGCAGGCTGTCGTTCAGTGTAGAGGTCAAAAGGGGAGGCATATGTTCAGCAGTGGACGGCTTCTGGCTGATGATGATGACGTTAAATTTGGCCAAATTTTTGTGTCCAAATATCCAACTACTTATATCAATAATGATATTTGAATTCAGAATTTTACAACTCGCATAATCGGAAATACGATTCCAGATTTATTTGGGACCAAATACACACCTAAAGTTAAGCGATGTAATCGATGTATGTAGCATGCAGTTTTTATCAGTTCAAGACGTTGGCCCTCTACCATTTGCCATTTTTATTTTGGTCAAATCTTGGTGTAACAAAACTTCAGCACTTCAAACTAAAAGATCGGCATAAGCAGTAAAAGCATTAACTAATTCACGGTCAATTTTCAGCTCAAAATTAAATAAATCATCATCATCATCATAGTCAGCCTTTTTAACAGTCCACTGCTGGACTTTAAGCCTACCCCAGAAAGGGTGATTGGGCCATATCCACCACGCTGGCCCAGTGCGGATTGATGGATTCACATACGTCATCGAATTTCTTCTCCGTACGTATGCAGGTTTCCTCACGATGTTTTTCCTTCACCGAAAAGCCAATGGTATGAAAATCCGTACATAAGCTCCAAAGAGCTCATTGGTACGGGCCCGGGGTTTGAACCTGCGACCTCACGCTATTGAGTCTAGCGTTCTCCCAAATGGGCTACCACGGCTTATAATAAAATAATTAAATAAATGTTTATCATTATGTATTGTGTTAATGTATAGCAATTTAATTAAAAGCGTAAGTAATTCATTTTATTTAATTCGATCACCAGAAAATACAATTTAAATATATCGTGTGGTAAATAAATAAACCTGCCTGACAGCGGTATGGTAAAATTGGGCTCTATTAAGGTAAAAAAATGTTAAATTTGGTAAATTTTGGCGCGAATATCGGCGGGCGGCGGCGCCTTTCATGTTCATGCGCTAAGTAAACGTGACGCTCATCGCACAGGTAATTGCGTTGAATAGAGATGTCCTCCCTGATAGAACATCGATAATCTGATTTTTTACGAAAGAATATCGATACTGTCTTACAATTTTTCTATATTTCATTTCTTTAAATGAAATACCTATTTAACAAAAACCTTCTTAATATAAATATATTTTTGTATGTAATTTAACAAAAAAACAGTGATAGTGATTAAATGAGTAATAAAACTGTTTCCTATTCCATCCAGAATAAATAAATAAATAAATAAATATTCGGGACATTTTTGCACACACGGTCATCTGACCCCAAACTAAGCAAAGCTTGTGATATGGCTGCCAGAGACTGATATACATACATATATAGGTTTAAATACATACTTAAATAGATATTAACACCCAGATATAGAACAAACACAAATGTTCATCACACAAATGTTTGTCCTAGGTGGGAATCGAACCCACGCCCCTAAGCTCAGAAGGCAGGTTCACTACCAACTGGACCAACGGTAGCTTAGATCGTAATAAGCTTTATTTGTGCGTCTTATTTAAAGATAAGGATAAATATTATTTATTTGCACAAAACACGAGTAAATCATACACACATTTAAAAACGCATGCACAATAGATAGGTTAAAATATTAGTCACTTTGAATCATGTTTTGCCTAGTTTGTAGGCGTAGAAATCTAGAGAGATGGTATAAAAATACCGTAAGAATTATTTATATAAAAAAGTATTGATTAACTGTTGAAATAATTTCAATAGTTCAGATATGATTTTATTAATTTAAATAGTTAACAGATAGACATTACTATAATTGTATGCTAAACAAAATGACCTACTGCAGTCCTTACTAAAATTTATCATTTATAAAATCACTAACTTTGTAATAACATTTCTCGACTAAAAGTTTTTTTAGTTTTGTTTTAAATTGACTATATTTAATTAACTGTTTACCGATAATGCAGTACGAATCCAGTGAAGAGGTGCACAATTTAAGGTTAAGGGTTAAGGTTAAGGTTAAGGTAACATATTTCGGACTAGAAAATTGTTAGAGCGAAATTTTAAGCTTAACGATGTACACAATAATCATACTATCCTACTAATATTATAAACGCGAAAGTTTGTATGTATGGATGTTTGTTCATCTTTCACGCAAAAACTACCGAATGGATTTTAATGAAAGTTTACAATAATATAGCTTATAGATTAGAATAACACATAGGCTATATAACGGGTTGTAGTAGCGAGGCTGAAGGCCGAGCTCTGCGCGTACGAAGTAGCGGGTTTCAGCTAGTAATATTACAAATGTGAAAAGTTTGTTTGTTCCTCTTTCACTCAGCAACAGAGCAACGGATCGACCTGATATATTTCGAGGGCTGGAGAGTGACATAGGCTACTTTTCATTATCATCATCATCATTTTTCATCACTACACGGGTAAAACCGCGGGGCGCAGCTAGTAACAATATAATATTGTAAAAAATATTATATAACAAATCACAGACTTTTCATCGATAGGCACATTGCCTCATCTCTAGCACACAGGTCGATAATTATGAATTGTACATTTTGTTTCCGAGTCGCGCTGGACGCCGGAGGCTCAACATAATTCTCTTTTTTCAGACAGTACTTTCTTTTTACAGGCCGACAAAGTTATTTGTAGAGTTGGTTAAAATAAGCAACTAAAACTTTACAAAAGAGTCCCTCAATTTTGTTCAGAAACTGTTTCGGTGGCTCCCTTCACTCAACTCCGCTGATAAGTTGGTTGCATTGTAGGAGCGTCTTCGAGAAAGTACCGACAGAATAAAAAACAAGTCAGGCGCAATCGGAGTTCACGCTCTAAGGGTTCCGTAAGCATTATTTTTAGGATTCTTGGTTAAAAGAATGAGGGTTTTACTTTGATTAATAATAGCTACATTATTTCCTGTTCAATGAATTTGCTTTAATTTTAGGCAGTTATTTTGTTATTTGGATAATTTGTGACATTTAAGGATATATCCACGAGCGTCAAACAACGGGCCAAGTGTCAGACGTATGATAGGTAATACACTATAGGTAATACAGTACCTATTCTCCACTAGGCGGCCTAGCAACTCTTGACACTTGGCCTAGTCAGTCAGCCTGTTAAATCAACAAATGATTGTGGTCGCACTTGTAGTGTATTTACCAAATTTAATTAGCATCGACAACTACGAATCAACTGCAGCAATAAGTACATAGTATAAAGGGAATTACTCACTTAAGATTAAGCCTGTCACTCCGACTATAGATTCAGCCGCATTAGAATGTGTGACAACCACGTCAGTTTTTAATAATAATTATATTTCTAAGAACTTACTTTTTTAATATACATGTATATTTAAATAGTGTTTTAACGGCGCCCCGTATGTACTGGGTTACGCAGAAAGGGTGTACGAAGCCGAAAAGGGGTCTTAGTACCCATCATTACAGTTCATACTTTTTATAAAAAAGTATAAAAATAAACATGATAAAAAGACATTTTCAAAAAACTATATAGTCAGTTTAAAACGTTAAAAAAAACAAAAGACCAAAATTTCTATATCACATTTTTTATAGATCGTCTGTAATTGTTGCCGACTGTACCTATTTCCGGTGAAACCTTAAACATAGACCTCATCACTATTTCTTAACAGCACAACAATCAACACGTACCCCATCACCTCAGCGAAGCTCTATCACTATCATCATCCAAATCACTATCATTTGCTGGAATTATCACCTTTGGATGTAGTCGTAACGATAATTTTTTTGTATTGAATTCAACCGTTCGGTGTAATAGGAATGTTTGTTTAAATCTATTATGTTTTGAGGGTAGCTGTAAGATGGTACAAGTTAAAAGCAAAAAGCGTGTTTTGACTCTACATAGATTTATTGCGTAAGCATGCGGAAGACGCAGCGTAGGGAGGCCTCCCACTAGATGGACCGACGACATAGTGAGAGTCGCTGGCATCCAGTGGATGCAAAAGGCAGGCTGTCGTTCAGTGTGGAGGTTAAAGGGGGAGGCCTATGTTCAGCAGTGGACGTCTTCTGGCTGATGATGATGATGATGATGATAGATTTATTGATGTTTATCTGCAAAAATCTGAATTGAGGCTACATTAAATAAAACTAGCTGCGTAGCTGCTGCACGTAATGTTACGATAGACACCATGACATGATTTTGTTACTTTTTGGAAATTCACACTCATTGATATTATATCTTCAATAATGTGAAAATGTGCGAGCGAGAGAGCTGCAGAGGGTATACAGGACCCTTAATTAATCGAATTATAACAATAATATACTTTTGTTATAGATTATTTTACTCGTGTAATGGTTTAGACTATGTTAAGAAATTTATGTTGTCTGTTGTGATGAAGAAGATGGCAGAAAACGGAAAGGACTGAAGAGAGTAGTGGAATCGATTGGAGTATCTGCTCTTCTCCGTGCTAACCCGTGAGTTGTTCAGGGCTAATGATGATAATGATGATTGCACCAGTAATAATAATTAGCATAATTTTGATGTACTATAGTACAAGTATTGTTGTCTTAAAAAAAAAGTATACCTATGTAGTAGTTATAACTACTACATAGGTATACTTTTTTAAGACAACAATACTTGTACTATAGTACATCAAAATTCAAATTAAAAGACAACGCGTAATTTCTTCACAAATAAAAAAGTTGGGTAGCTAAACTCGTTATTGTTTACTTCAGAAATTACATAAATTAAGCAAAACTTAAAAACTAGTTCATCAACTGGCGGTCTTATTGCCAATTGTTGCACTATTTTTATATAATATTTTTTGATTTATTTTTTTGTTTTTGCAATTTTTTTAACTATAATTATAACTTTCTATTCTCGTAAGCTTGTAACTTGGCCCACAACATCATCAATTTCTATGAATGACAAATAAGAATCGATGATTACACCTCCACCGATCATTAATAGGTAATTGGTGCATCGACTCGCTACGAATCGATCGATATCTACGCAATTATCGATCGGTCGTTGTTTTGTATCGATTTGTCAGAGTACATGATACGGTTAGATGAATAGGTGATAAGTGAGTGTTGACTTAACTGATGGTCTGTTATGTCGGCTGAATACTGCCGGTCTCAGGTTCGGCGACAGTGTACTGACGGCATTAGATTCAGGCGTGTTCAGTAACATTATCATCATCATCATCATCATCATCATCATCATCAACCTAACATGTTCCCACTCCTGGAACATAGGCTTTCTGTCAGAGAGAAAAGTTGGACCCTAATCCACCATGCTGGCTCAGTATATATTAGTGAATTTTATGTCTTTGACCTTTTGAGGTTCTTGGACATACCGGTTTCTTCACAATGTTTTCCTTCGCCGATTTTGAGCGATGGCATCGACACTGCACATAATATATTTTAGTACTAAATTAGTCACTGATTCAGGGCCGAGGGTCGAACCGGGTGCCAACAGATTGTAAAGCGTACATGCTACCGCCCGGCCATCATCGCTCAACCTGGATAAAGAACCACCACAATAGCCCAGATTATAATCATAATACTGGAAATAGTTTCATATTTCTTTTATACACACTCAATAATTGCATTTTATATTAAAAGGGCTTTTTGGTGTTAGCTTGGGTCCGCCAGTGCCTCTCAAAAGTCTGGGCTAGACTAGAGAATACAAATAAAAACTAAGAATAATATACCAATAATAAAATTATACAAACTTATAAATAAATTCAAACCAACTACGACAAAAGCTGAAAACAATCGTAATTTCCCTTTACTTTTTCCCTGCTCCTGTAATCCACCCAATTTCGAATAGATTAAATACAAAAACAATTTATAAGGTTGTCACCACTGCCTTTTTGTATTATATTTTTCATGACTTTATTTATATATTTTTTATAGTCACTGTATTCAATATCCTTCAGTCGTAATATTAAACAAGTTTAAAAAGTATTAAACAGCGTCAAGCAAGTCATAGTCACAGTCAAGCAAAGTAAGTCACGGTCAAGTCAAACTCTTCCCCAAGTAAAGTGGTGCAGATTTACAAGAGGCTCCTATGGAGTTTTGGAAACAACACGAAAAGACATGTTTCACCTCGTTATATCAATTGTCCACACTCGAGCACGTTTACGAGCACTTAATAAATAATAATTCACCATAAACACTCGAAAATACACAAGTTTAGGAAAATAATCCAACGAACCGACATGTTTTTTTACGTTGGCGCCAAAACTCACTACCTACCACTCCACTGTGGTGTTGCCACATGCGGTATGCTCGATGATTTTCTTTGCATAGGAATGTCTTGGTAGATTATTATGTTCCTGAATCGGCTTAAAATTTTTCGTGTAAATGTGTTTCTTGTAAAAATGTGTATTGAATATATCTCCCAGGAAAACTGATAGTAAATTCTATTTTTGATTGGTACTTTCTACTGGCAACCCTAGCTTCAATTAAGTTTTTGCATGCCGTGTTAAAGCTCGTAAATTGTGTCTTTTTCGCGTCGAACCCGCGCTTGACGAGATAATGGACGAATACATCATCCGTTAAACTCGACGGGGGAGTTTATTGTGCGAAGGTACTTAGTAGGCCTGTAGGGACTAGAGACTACGGCAAAGATAAGAAACTATTCTATAATTGATAAACGTGCCAAGAGGCTCATCAGCAACGAATCCTTAGTTCAGACTAAGCTACTTAGACTTGAGCATCGGCGTAAAGTTGCTAGTCTATCGGTTTTTTACCTGATACATTTCGGAGCATCGGATGTAATCTAATTCCCTCCTGCCCATTTTTCTATCGGACTGCCAGAGTGGGCAAGAAAAATCGTCACCGCTTTATGGTTGATACTCCGAAAACCCGTACGAAGCGCTTTGATTCCACTTTTATTGTGCAAACTGCTAGTCTTTGGAATGCGCTGCCTGAATGCGTGTTCCCTGATAGTTACAATCTGCCATCCGATTACTAAAATACCGTTAAGTCTTTAAGGGTCCTGTATACCCTCTGCAGCTCTCTCGCTCGCACATTTTCACATTATTGAAGATATAAAATCAATGAGTGTGAATTTCCAAAAAGTAACAAAATCATGTCTTGGTGTCTATCGTAACATTACAAACAAAGAAATGTTTGCTTCGATATCTTGTAATTTGACGGAATAAAATGTCACAAAAAATAAAAATCACTTGTTACCATTTTACTGTGTCAAATTAAAATATATCAAATTGACAATTTCTTTGTTTGTAATGTTACGATAGACACCATGACATGATTTTGTTATTTTTTGGAAATTCACACTCATTGATTTTATATCTTCAATAATGTGAAATGTGCGAGAGAGAAAGCTGCAGAGGGTATACAGGCCCCTTAAGTCTTTTAGTTAATGGTCTTTTAGTAATCGGACGGCAGCAATACAATCTGGGTGTCTTCAAATCACAAGTGAATCGGTTTCCTCTAGGCTAGACGATTTTGGCCCATCGGTCGGGATGCATACGCGCCACATGTCCCGCCTAATCCCAATTAAATTTGGCGGTTTTTTGGCCAATGTCGACCACACCAGTTATGGTGCGGACTCTGTCTGCGCTAATTAAATAAACAAATACAAATAATATTAGTGTGATCCTAATTATCCACTTTGCTTAGAATTTACTGTTATCTTTATAGTTAGTCATCAAATGATCCTTGCAGTCGGCGCATTAAAGCGATGCACTCACGCGCAGCAATCTAGTTCAATTACTATGACGTCACAGATCTGCGCGCGATTATCACACAAAAGCTTACTCATGTAATTTGACGTTTCGAAACTGCAAAGTGCTTTACTAATACTATGGTGTAGCTCGCGGTTTTATCTTACAATAGAATAGATTCAGTTAGAAATTGACTTGATTTGAATTCATCACTTTTTGCCCGACAACAGCAAAGCCAAAATGAGGGAGTTGTATATAATATACTTAGCGTGTGTACCTACTCGTATATCTCTATCTCTACATAGTATAAATTAAAGTCGCTTTCCGCGTCTGTCTGTCTGTCTGTATGTCTGTATGGCCGCTAACTCCTCCTAAACCACGCAACGGATTTTGATGCGGTTTTCACCATCAGTTAGATACATTTTCACGGAAGGTTTATATATATAACTAGCGACCCGCCCCGGCTCTGCACGTAAATTACACCCGTGCGAAGCCGGGCGGGCGGGTCACTAGTTTATGTATACTTGTAATGGCGTCGCCAGGTAAGGCAAGGGGGGAGGCATCTGTCCCCCTGGTAGAGTGTAGGTAAGCGCTCGATCATAGAGGTTCACAACCTATGAGAAAATGTGTTTTAAATGTTTATCAGGACTTATCACGTATTATTTAGTTCAGTCCTGTTCATGTGTTCAAATCGCGTAAGTTTAAAAATTACTAAGAGAAAATAATTTTTAAAGTAGAGATAAAAAAAATATTGCACCCCCTTTTTTACGTATCATTCAAAAGATCTTTTTAAATGAAAGTGACGTTTGATACATCGTTTTAACAAAGTTTACCGTGTTTTTAATCTCACATTTAAAACGTGTGTTCCATTTGCGAAAACTTAATAGTTACAGGTTTATCGTTACAGTTATATGATTATTAACGACATATTTACCGTGATTAGGTTGTGGAGCTCTCGATGTTTCGGCGGAGTTACGGGAAGACTGAAGAATTCGGTTGGTTGGCAGAATAGACCACAGTTAGGTACGTTTAATGTTTGCAAGTGATGACATATGGTACTGAGACGTGGTCCTTAACTGTTGGCCTTTTGGAAAAACTCAGAGTCACACAGCGGGCAATGGAGAGAGCTATGCTCGGAGTTTCTTTGCGCGATAAAATCCGAAACGTGGATATACGCCAAAGAACCAGAATCACCGACATAGCTGTTAAAATTTGCAAGTTGAAGTGGCAATGGGCAGGCCACATCGCTCGAAGAACCGATAACCGATGGGGAAGGTAGGTTCTGGAGTGGAGACCACGAACCGGAAGACGCAGCGTAGGGAGGCCTTCCACTAGATGGACCGACGACATTGTGAGAGTCGCGGGCATCCAGTGGATGCAAAAGGCAGGCTGTCGTTCAGTGTGGAGGTTAAAGGGGGAGGCCTATGTTCAGCAGTGGACGTCTTCTGGCTGATGATGATGATGAATGTTTGCAAAATATTATTTGCCAAAAATATCGTAAATCAGTTATATATATTTTATTTTAAGAAACTTTAACCGCCTTATTACAAAAAAGTCCATCAGTCCAGGTTTAAACCAGGACTAAAAAGTCCGAGTTTGTTACGGTACTAAGGGATTAAAACTTGACCTTATTACAAATCTTCGACTAATCGAGGACCAGCTGATACCAAAGATAGTCCATGGTTTCAATATTAGCCACAGATAAGAAACAAAAATTGAAATCATTCATTCGTTCCTGCAGGTTTAAAACACACTTCAAAAGCTTAAATAATTATTTATTAATGCAATTTAAGATATTTAGCTATCTTAAATTGCTGTTTGTTTAGGTTTCAATCTATTACACAAGCATAACTTATTATTTTGAGCACTTTTCAAATTCATGGCATAATACGATTACGTGCGACGCCAAAATCCTACCGTAGAAAAAAGCTATGCGCCTGTCCCGCGTAATTCGAGGCGTTCAGATAAATATTTGTAATTATCCAAAGACATTAAGTAGTTCAATGAAATCTTTGTAATTACGGTGGGAAAATTAGCAATGTTCTTAAATTTTCTCATAGCTTCCTCCTGTTCATTTAATGTAGCTCGCAATTTTATAATTATCTATGAAATGGAACATCCCTTGCCATAATACCAGCTACATTTTTGCAAGTTTTACTGACTGGTTGAGATACACTATGCAAATGGGCTGTAATGTCTTGAATATACAAAGAAAACAATAATTTAATGCATCAGTGTATATTTTTTACTTTTTGCGTAAGTACCTACCTATAGCTATATTGTAATCTACCAAGGTTATAAACAAGCACTTAATTCATGGCGAGCCCAGTTGCATAAAGCGCAAGCCACTTGAACTTCAGGGCTTAATGGGCTTCCTCTAGGATCGTGGACCAGATCCTCATGTAAAACATGCACTATTATTGGGCCAAAGCGTTTTGTGAACCTATATTTATATCTTAATTCTTCGTCACTCAATTCGAAAGGATTCACACTATGACGAGGTCTATCAGATCGCCGCGATGCCTCCAGCATGTCCAAATCTTCTGAATTCATCATGTCAATCGTGTTTAAATCCATTTTAAACGATATGTAAATAATAAAAACACTAAATAAAATAATTATAACCAAATTCTATTAGTACCGAAGTTAGTCCATAGTTAAACTAGGGGTCTCGGCGGTCTAACTTTAGTACCATAGACAATCCGTGGTTTAGAGAAAAACTTCGTTTTATAATAACGTTTATTTTATTCCATGGTTTAAACCTGGTACTAATCCCAGTACTAAAGTTAAACTGTGTTTTGTAATAAGACGGTAATAGTTCGCTTCACGAGGATAGAGTAACCTCAAACCAGGCTTTAACTAGAATTATTAATAATTGAACTTCCTGCCATCTACTTCGTTTCCAGAGAACTATAAACTTTTGCAAAGGGTGAGTGAATAATTGAATTTACAGAGGGACCAACTTATCTGTACAGTTGAGTGGGGGAACCACTGTCGTATTATCAAGCCAAAATTTCTGATGAAACTTTTTAATTCCCATATTTTGCTAACTGTTCAGTTAACTTTGTCGCTTTGTGACTGTGAAAATATTATGTAACAACGAAAGAGCGGTCTCTCTTGGGAAAACTTAACAGGAGATAATTTTGAGAACAATATTTTTTTAATAATTGGTATATTTTAATTTATTTGTAGATTAAATCGAACAAACAGACAAACACATAAGTTAAACGATAACTGTAATAACTAGAATTCCTAATATAATGTGGTCGTAAGTTATTTAGACAAATGGGGGGCAGCTGATCGCTTTATATGGACTTATCGAGTGCATTGGATAACAAAACTTAGCGATTTATGGATTTTATGTTCTTTGCAGTTAGTTACTGTAGCACGTGCAAGTTTTTAGTACTTTCTAAAACCGTATTAAGCTGTTTTTAACACCCGACGCAAAAAGAAGGGTGCTATACGTTTAACGTGTGTATTTGGTTATGTCTGTGTATCTGCGTGTCTGTCTGTCGGTCGTAGCTCCCTAACGATTAAACCGATTTTAATTCATTTTTTTTGTTTGTTTCAAAGATGACATAATCGAGATTGTTCTTAGCCATGATTCAAGAAAATATATTCAACCATAGATTATCAGCTCTTTTATTAAGGGTGTTTAAAAAATTCATACTCTTACAGGGTCTAACAGGGTTATAAGTATAGTGTATACTAAGCCGAAAGGGGTTCGTTATACTCATCATTATGAACAACTTTAACTATAGGACTAACCCTGAAAACGCAAAAAATAATCAGCTGTTCCATGGAAAACGGTCATTGACACTCAAAATTTATGGAACAGCTGATATTTTTTTCACGATTTCAGGGTTGGTCCCATAATACAAGTTGGTGGGTGAGGTTTTTACGATTTGTAAATAGTACTTAATGTCTGTTTTGTGCAATTCTAGCGTTTTATTTTTGGAGGAGATTAATTAGACATATTTTCTTCGAGAAATAGCTTTCATCATCATCATCAGCCAGAAGACGTCCACTGCTGAACATAGGCCTCCCTCTCTCACCTCCACACTGAACGAAATCCTGCCATCTGCATCCACTGGATGCCCGCGAGTCATACCATAGCTTTCATACCATAGACTTATATTAACTATAGGTTCCTTCTAGGCAAGCGTGCTCCAACGTAGACCGCATCATCGCTTAACATCTGGCGTGATGGTGGTCAAACGCAAGCCTATTGGGGGCGTGGGTTCGATTCCCATCTAGGACAAACATTTGTGTGATGAACATTTGTGTTTGTTCTATGTCTGGGTGTTAATATCTATTTAAGTATGTATTTAAAAATATATATGTACGTATATCAGTTTCTGGCAGCCATATTACAAGCTTTGCTTAGTTTGGGGTCAGATGACTGTGTGTGCAAAAATGTCCCAGATATTTATATATTTATTTATTTATTATTTATTAACAGGAAATTAACAAGCAAATAATCGAATTTACGGAAACTGCGACATACAAAACATACAGACACTTTCTCGAGAGTCTCCGTGGAAAATCTCAAGTGTCTGAGACTGCTAGGAAGCAATGCGACTTTTGTCGTCTAATGCCGCCGGACATTTTAGCGACCACCGGCCATGATAGTATTTATTCTGTAAAGGCGATTTGTTAGACAATTGAAGTCACTTCGATATCAATTTGATGTAGATTGACTTTTACAAACATAAAGAACATTCGTCATGCATCTCAGTAACGACTTCATGAAAAGAACGAAAATAGCAAGATATAGATAGTTAAGTAACTTTAGCCTGAATCGTATTAAACTAACATTTTATAAGTCTGCATCTAAACAATACCCGAAAACCCGAGCTTTAGTTAAATTTTTTATTTTTTTGTTGTGCAAACTGCTAGTCTGTGGAATGCGCTGCCTGAATAAGTATTCTCAAACAGTAAAAATCTTCAAATCACGAGTGAACCGGTTTATTCCAGGCATGTATGCTCCATCGTAGACCGCACCATCGCTTAACATCAGGCGAGTTCATCAAATCAACGCAAACAAACGGAAGCCGGAATAAATAAAATGAACTTAGTAAATACCAAAGACACCCCTTGTCACCCTTTCGGGGGTAGGCTATAAGTCCAGCAGTGAACTGTTGAAAGGCTGATTATGATGATGATGATGATGATGATGATGAAATACCAAAGATAATATAACCACTTGATCGTGCATGTAGTCAAAATTCTCTTTTGCAAAATGATGCCACGTCGGTCGCGGGGGGCAGCTTGTGATTGCAGCTGCGTCGAGTCTCCACGACGCGACTCGACGCTTGTGATTGGAGATTCAAAAGTCATTTATTCAATTCGCGCCTAGGATTTGCCTCGCTCGAAATAGTTAAGGTTGACATGTTAGAACCTTCGGCGTATGCGGGGTAAAGGATGAGCAGTCAGGTTATATTGTCATTGTTAAATACCATGTTACAGAAAAAAAGTTCACTATCGAATCAGGATTGCTTCTGAAGTAGCAGCGCTACAGAATACGGACAAAACAGCAGGGGTTAAACAACGTGATGTGTAATTCATCGGGACTTTTTGCGAGAAAATATGGCGGACATCTTGTATTAGTACAGGATACTGGGGTGAAAAGGCGATGCAAGAGTCATTATTTAATTAGTTAATATGTTATTGGCAAAGTAGCGGTGATAATAATGAAGAGCATAGAATCCGTCTCGTGATTTACAAAGCGTACAAGGCCGTCTGTCACTTAGTACATTAAAACCGTGTACAACCCTGCAATTTGCCGTCCTGTCAAAAATATATCTGTTTCGTTCTGGTAACAACAGTTTTGGCATATGAGTAAAGAATGTAACATGTTTAATTCGGTTGTAGTCGAAAGTTACAGAAAAAAAAAATACACTTCTACTCCTTATTTTGTTGGTCAAAACGTATGTAAAGTTTTACACTAGATACTGGCTAAATGCTTATAGCGTGCCAAGCCAAAAAGTATTTAGTGCTGGTATCATCAGAAGGGGTGGCGAAATGCACTTGTCATGATACACTGGCCACACAATCAGTGTACAGCACGACCAAGTTATCTGCAAACCTAAATGAAGGAGCCACTACCGTATTTTCTAAACAAAACTGACAGCCATCCGTGGAAAATTTCAGTTCCATGATTTGGTCGGCTCTTCAGATAAGTAAGACGGTCGGTACTGAGTGAATTGATCGATAAATCTGCCCCGCGGCTCCGGCCCTGTTCGCAATAATTGGATATTTAAATTCGGCCCTGCCTCGGGCCGGACTAACATGAATAAACGTTTATGTTGCGATGACATTAAATACTGTTTCTTCTATACAATGAAAGGCAAACAAACGTAGTAGTTTGAGTGGTTGTAGTAGTGTTTAGATAGCCCGTTGGTCCAGTTGGTAGTGAACATACCTTATGGGCTTGGGAATCGAACCCACGCCGGGTTCGGTTCCCACCTAGGACAAACATTTATGTGTTGAACATTTGTATTTGTTCTATAATTATCTGGTTGTTAAATGTATTTAAGTATGTATAAAAAAAAACTATATATGCATGTATATCAGTCTCTGGCAGCCATATCACAAGCTTTGCTTAGTTTGGGGTCAGATGACCGTGTGTGAAAAAATGTCCCGAATATTATTATTTTATTTTAATCTGCTGTTGTCCCAAAAAACGACTAAGAAAGAGGGTAGATAGTTTTGTATGCATCTAACTTTGAAATTTTAACATCCGCATTCATCAGTCTTCCCGTGATCATGGTGCATGTAACTGCGTCGAAATATCGGAAGCTCCATCCACAACCTTATCACGGTAAATATCACGTTAATAATCATATAACTGTACTAAATATACAGTCATTAGCATTGCCATTGCCATTCAACGTGGCGCCAGCATGCTGGGTACACTGCCAACTGGTAGTGGGCTTGAGCATTTGGATTGTCTTTAGACCTTCAACGGTCTATGGGCAGTCTAACTGTATTTGTAGTTTTAGTTTTAGCTTGTATTTTGTTTAGTTAAAAAAGGCGCCAGCCCAGAAAAAAAAATGTCATTAGCTGTACCAGGGAATTTTGTTCAGTGAAAACTCGAAAGGTACGCTTAGTTACATACAGCTTTGACTGATCAAAGCCCCCTGAACAAACGGTATCAGTTGACTCAGCGCCCTCAGCCCCCGCCAACTTATAGCGACGATGTTTTTGGCCACGCTAGAGTCAGGACGCCCGCGGGGGGAGTGCAACGACAAAAACGAACATAGGTCCGACCTCGATGACGCCGGGCGCAGTATTGATCGCGGTGCGCGCAAATTCTCGCGACCTTGTTACGGTTTTAATTTCACTAAAAACGAGACTATTCACTATCAAAATTCAGTCAATCCAAATAATTTTTTTTTAAATAAAATTGCCTTTCAATACATGCAATTTCCAGGTTGTTACAAACTTTCATTAGAGCATAAAACGAAAAAAAAAACTAATTCGACTTTGTTTCTGATTTTTTTTTGATCGAGGAAAGTTTATTCCTTCGTGTTTTGAACCAAATCACAAACTCAAACACAGGTGTATGTATCTGTGACATGTATTTTTTCCAGCTCAAATATAGTAATTTAACTGAATAAAATTGATTTAAAACCGTCAAATTTGGTATAAGAGAACTATCAGTTGCACTTTACCAATGAGCTGTGTTGATATAATATTGGCCTATATTTTATTAGGGCCACACAGTGAGACCAGCTGGGCGCGGTCGCCCCCGTGGCGAGTTATCCATCGAGCGATGCGCTGCACTTTGTCCGCCACACAGCAATATTAATGTATTGCTATGTGGCGGATTATATACATCTTTGCATTACTTACTAGTTACTACATACGCTAATAGCTCCGAGCATAAATGCTCGGAGTTTCTTTGCGCGATAGAATCCGGAACGTGGATATTCGCCAAAGAACCAGAGTCACCGACATAGCTGTTAAAATTTGCAAGTTGAATTGGCAATGGGCAGGCCACATCGCGCGAAGAACCGATAACCGATGGGGAAGCAAGGTTCTGGAGTGGAGACCACGAACCGGAAGACGCAGCGTAGGTAGGCCTCCCACTAGATGGACCGACGACATTATGTCGCGGGCATCCAGTGGATGCAGATGGCAGGCTTTCGTTCAGTGTGGAGGTTAAAGGGGGGGCCTATGTTCAGCAGTGGACGTCTTCTGGCTGATGTTGACGCTAATAGCTTACACATGAGGCTGTGCACAAAATCTGATTAGCTCAGAAAGCCATAGGATCCATGCAAGGCATCCAACTCCAAGGCCAAGCTCGTAATACCAAATTCCGAATAAGAACAAAGGTTTGAGATGTCGGAATCGCGGTAATTAAATTAAAGTGGAACTGGGGCCTTACGGACAACTGCTATTGCGGCACCTAATCCGCTCAGTTGGAAAATCACGCGACCGCAAGCCGTATCTGGGCGCGATAAGGATCACGTTCGCGTTTTCCAACTGAGCGGATTAGGTGCCGGAATTAGCTGTTGTCCGTAAGGCCCCTGGGCTGGACACGTTTTTAGGCTCAATGATGACAGATGGAGAAAGGTTGTGACAGACTGGTATAATTATGAGATATTTATTTATTACATTTTATAAATGAAACTGAGGCCTATTCTGTCAGGCCACTAAACTAAACCAATCTGACAGGACTAAAATTATCTGCCTCTCTTTTCATTTTAATATGTGAGAGAAGGATGGCAACAATTTTAGAGCTGTCAAATTTAGTTTGGTTTTGTTTAGAGTGCATCAGAATCGATGTCAATTATCTATTTTTTATCCGTCCTTCCTTTATATTTTGCTAACTATAATATACTTGTTATTTGTGTATTCATTAGGTAACACTTCACCTTGCACGTTTATGCAACACTGAATGCTACCGTTTTAATTGAATTTAACGCATAAAAAAACTTAATTGGCCGAAGAAATTTAATTTAAAAATGAGAACATGTAAATCAGACTATACTACTTTCGTTTATCGTAAATCGACGATTTTATTATGTTTTTCATTAATAAAAATATTCAAAAGTGCCGGTAATATAGTAATTATTAGCTTATTGAACATCTGGCCGTAAAATCTGGACGCAGTTAATTTTACTTAATGCGAAAAAAGTTATTATGTGTACAACAAAGTGTTTTAATATTTGTTATTTAGTGTTATCGATAAATTTAATTGGTAAGAAATAAAAGTTTTATTTGTGATTAAAAATAAATTTGAATGTTACAGTGTTAAAATTATATCGGTTTTTTATTATAGTGAACAATAGGTCCGATATCCCTAAATAATTCGCAATTAAAGAGTAAGCTTTAGGGTATATATAAAATCCTTGTTAAAGAGCTAATACACGTAGATAATAAAACTTTATCGAATTACTTTTTTTCTTCTTCTTTTCCTTTGAGAGGATATTGGCAATGCACTTATTACGCATTTGCCAGTGATTTCCAAATTTTACTAAATATCGTCATACAAGTTGTTGCCAACAGTCAGATTCAAGCTAAGCAAATCACAGTCAAGTCCAAGTCATGCCTAGTAAAGACTTTAATGGAAGTTTCAAAGGAATTTTAGAAACAAAAAATATATTTCACCACATTATAATTATTATCACGTTTCCCACATTCGAGCACGTTAACGAACGCTTAATAAATAATAATTCACCATGATTTCACAGTGACATTCGAAAATATGGGTGTCTATAATGTACAACATGATATTTGCCGACACGATATTGTACGGCATGATAATGTACAGCATGATAATTGGTGTACATGTACATCGAATATCATGTTGTACAATCCATGTCGTACAATACTGGCCGTCAATTATCGGCCCGTGTCTATAAAGTACGGCAACGAATGCACAGCCAGGATAGCACAGCCAATAATCCATGTACGAGAAAAAAAGTCCACGTTTTATCGGGCTGTGCATTATTATGCCGTACATTATCATGTCGTGCAATACAGGCCGTGTTTTGTCGAAACGGGCCGAAAATGTACGACCGATAATGTACAACATGATAAAAGGTGGCATCTCCCTATTGGCTAATTTTGCTGAAATGTCTCTGCTCTTATTGGCTGTTGAGTCTATGACGTCTGTCGATTCCATGCTTCGTTTGAACAAGATAGTGTAAGATAGTCACTGATTAAAAATATGAGAACCATCAAAACTTTTTGGTGGTGAGGCGGAGAGAAGAGTAAACTGTGATCTGTCACTCATTTCGAACCTAACCAACGCAAGTCTGACTCCAGGTGGGCTCCCGCCAGAAGTTCTTGCGGTCGCCCCTGAGTGTCGCTTCGCCACACTCGACCTTCGCTTCGCTACGGAGGTCACCGGCTCGCTTCGCTCGCCACCTCCCCCCTTCGCTCCGCTCGGTCTCGTATGGCTCGCTCTCACTCAGGACCTCCCTTGAGCTTCTGGCTCCCGCGCTTTTTATATACACTCTAGGGGTAGGGACCACAGGACTAGGTGGAGTCGGGGTGCTCTGTGTCGGTTCTGTGACCCATTTCGAACCTAACATACTCAAGTCCGGACGCTCTGTGTCGGATCTGTCACTCATTTCATTTGTACCTAATATACTCGACGTGGAATATCCACGTCTGAACGAAGCATCAGTTTTGAATTTTTATGGTCACCAATTATCATGCTGTACAAAATCGGGGTGTACATTATTAAACAGAGTCAATAATGCACGGCATGATATTGTACGACACAATAATGCACAGCATGATAATTGGTGTACATGTACATGGAATATCATGCTGTACATTATCGCTTGTGCATTATTGGACCGATCTGATAATGTACGGCATGATATTGCACGGCACGATATTGTACAACATGATATTCCATGTACATGTACACCAATTATCATGCTGTGCATTATTATGCCGTACTTTATATTGCCTCCCGAAAATATAATAAGCCGTGGTAGCCCATTTGGGAGACCGCTAGACTTGAAAGCGTGAGGTCGCGAGTTTAAAAAACTCCGGGCCCGTACCAATGATCTCTTTGGAGTTTATGTACGGATTTTCATACCACTGGCTTTTCGGTGAAGGAAAACATCGTGAGGAAACCTGCATACGTACGGAGAAGGAATTCAATGGCGTATGTGAATCCACCAACCCGCACTGGGCCAGCGTGGTGGATATGGCCCAATCACCCTTTCGGGGGTAGGCTAAAATTCCAGTAGTGGACTGTTAAAAGGCTGATTATGATGATTCGAAAATATATAAGTTCAGGAAAATAACACAATGAGGTGACACGATGACAAATATTATTTTAGACAACCCAAAATTACACTTTTATGGCTCATCCCGGTTTGTGCATTTAGCCGGTGTTTCATGATCACGAATCGTTTATCCACGCTGTCACCGGCTGACAGCCCCCGTGCCGTATTTAATTTTCACGTAATTTCTGTTCAAGCAATTTCATTCGAATTTCGAAAACGGCCACTGCGGTGACACGTCGCGTGGCGGGAACGCGTGAATGTTGCCAGCATTCGACACGTACCCACTCATTTACATTTCGGTGTGGACAGCTTGAGCAATACATTTATAACTGAAGATTTAAGCTTTTTAATTGATAAAAGAAACAAAAATGATTACAAATTTATTGTTTAATTTTTTGGGTATTATTTTTGTCATATATATCTTTAATTTATTGTTTGTTAAAATTTCTAAATAGGTAGGTATATTTTTCAAAACAGTCACCGTATGCGCTGGTATTAATAAATTACTTAGATAAAAAATATACACACGTCAACGTAGTTGGTACTGAACCTACCTTCTTAGCTTGGGGGCATGGGTTCGATTCCCACCTAGGACAAACATTTAAGTGATGAACATTTGTGTTTGTTCTATATCTGGGTGTCAATATCTGTTTAAGTATGTATTTGAAACTATATATTATTATGAATGTATATCAGTCTCTGGCAGCCATATCACAACCTTTGCTTAGTTTGGGGTCAGATGACCGTGTGTGCAAAAAATGACCCGTAATAGGTATTATTATTATAATTTTTTCGTTTTAATTGTTGAATTTTCATGTTGTATTATTGTTCCGTAGACTCACAAATGCAGGACGGGGTATAAATTTTTATCACAAAACAATATAGAGCTATTAATTTTACTTTAACAGGCAAGTAATAATTTCTAAATAATTTGTCATGACTGGGAACACCAACACCATTGAAATACGTAATTTGCAATCACGCATCGATAAATACAAATAGCAACCGAGCCAAGCGTTGACCAACGCAATTCTAACAATCACCTACCTGCTTACCATGAATTTATTATTACTTACACGGTTTTTTTTTTTAATGCCATAGGTGGCAAACAAGCAGACGGGCTGCCTGATGGAAAGCAGTCACCGTCGCCTATGGATACTTGTAACACCCGAGGCATCACAAATACGTTGCCGACCCTTTAGAACTCGATTAACTCGCCTTTTGAAGAACCCCATGTTGTAGCTTTAATATATAATGACTCAATACCACAAATATTAATAAACCAAACAAAATATGTCAACGAATAAACTTTTTTCTCAACTTTCAATCGTTGCCAGATCCGAACAGATAATTTGCTTACAATATAATCGGACAAAGATTGCGTACCGACTTCAAGGAAAGGGGGTAAAAAGCGACCCATAGGATGGGGGCTATTATATTCAAATTCACTTTGGTAAAGGCAATTTATATGGAGTTTATTGACAAGACGGCCGCAAGCCGACGACGCTCTGTACGCGAGAAATTCTTTGAGAAAATATCTTTTCGACTCGCGATCCCCTTAATTGAATGCCGGAGACAATATTGTTAAAGTTTTTATGTGTAGACGTGGCTTTATATTTTTATCTGCGCCGCCATAGACTAAAAGAAACAAATTTCTGCGTTCATAATTTGAAAAGTTGAAAGCTGTATGGCTCAAATTCGAAAATCTAAATTGTTTTTGGAACGCCGAATGATATCGACATCGAATGAGATGCATTCATTCGATTGTCACTTGTTTCTTTATGGAAATCGCAGTGCGTTTGTGATTTCGTGTGTAAATGTGTCAGTTGAAACAAAGACGTATTTAATGCGTTGTTATTGCGTTCTAAATTTGAAAATGTTAAACTTAAAATCAGAAAAATTCGAGTGTTTTTTCCAACGGTATCGACACTTTTGCGCAGTTACGTTTGTCAATTGTTGCTTAATTTATTTATGAAAAAGACGCATTGCGTTCGAAATTGTGTATTTTCACGGACAGTCGAAAGAAAGTGTACACAATGCCGAGTTTCACAAGACAGATTACAGTGAAGTGCATAAATAAGGTAAGAAAGTTTTAAAGAAGGCGATACGATTTTGATAAATGAATTAAGCCTCAACTCTTTTGATATTCAAATTCCTTACAATAAGCTGAAGAAACATAGTGAAGTAAACAATAGCAAATTGGTAGCACTTTTTTGTGATCATCTGGCTAGCAACCAAAATCAAGTCGGAACATTTATCGCAATGCATTTAACTCGAATTATTTGTGTACCGTCGTGTGGATATTGAGGTTTTCTAAAATATCAATTTATCTGCAGAAGAGACAGAAGTTTTCACGCAAAAAATACGGTAGTGATGCAATACCTTATTTTTACACAAAAGATTTCGACTGTCACTGACTGAAACCTTCCTCAAAATTCGGATTAATAAACAATTTCAACAGATTTGATTAGCCAGTTTAATCAAAAAAAATATAATGCAAACTTTGGTAAACTGTGGTCAAGCCCTTCGACAAAAATAAAGTGAATGGACGGGCCATAACCATTGAATTCGCTCAGTAAAAACGAGTCAAAACCGTCGGACATATACTTCAACACCTAATTATAACAATGTACAGTACATAAAAAAAAAAAATAGCGGTTTTTTTGTTGGGTATTTACACTTCGGGAAAGCACACGAAGGTATAATTTTGTCAGATGTTTGGTTATCATGTAACAAAAGGCACGTGTTGCACTTCCTACGGCTAGATACCGACTGAAATGAAGGGAGCACCGGAGCTCATTTTGTAATCTTCAAAAATGCGCTTCTTCTGGGCCCGTCCATTCATTTTGTTTTAGTTGAAGATCAAGCCACGCAGGATCAAACGCCTTAGTGCCTGTTAGTAAAAAAAATATGGGGAAGTTATCAAGACAACGAATTTTTTAGATTTTTTAAATTCATGACCACGACCAATTTTCTTGAATATTGAAAACGGACAGCAAACAGTTTAAATACGCCCTGGGTCGGTGTCAAAGGTCCGGTACTGAAAGAATCGCAAGGTCTAAAAGATCAGAGATGCACCATGTAAGATGCCGGGATAAGATTTTAATCTTTTCGGATATTGCTCGGTATAATCATATGCGAACTTTTTTAGTCGTATTTTTCTTTTTTCTTATTTTTTTTCTTTTTTGTTGGGCGTAGTCGAGGCGTGCCGGACAATGAGAGATGAATAATAATGCTTGATGTACGAGTATTATACTAATATAAATGCATAAGTGTGTCTGTTTGCTGGTTTGTTTGTCCGTCTTTCACGTCCGGCAGAGCTGTTATGATTGTTATTTGCGATAGTCGCTGTCAAAAAGGCGATAATCGCGAAATTGACGATGAGTTGACAGTGGTGCGACTATTTTTGTTTGTGGGCTCTTAAATTCCAAGAAAGACTTCGTTGACATAATTATATACTGTAAACCAAGAAGATTATAGTCGCCCAAATAAAAAAGCAAATCAAAAATCTATCGCCGAGCATCGAACGGTGTGTTAACAATGTTAACATTAAAGCTTCACTTGAGAGCATGTTCCCATTCCAGGTTAAGCGTGTTTACTATTCTTGCACACTTCACTTAATCACTTAAAATCAGTTTAGTTGTGGTCAAAAGGCCAGATTGTCTCTAAAAATCGTTGAATTGTGTTGTGGTCAAAAGCCTAGGCTGTTAACCAAAAGTTAAGTCGGACGCATCAAATTGACGATAAATACCAATGAGTTTTTTAAGAAGGGGAAAGGCGCGTGACATCGAAACATTGTACCCAATAAATATGGCTCTGGGCCATGATTCCGTAACTTTAACACGCACGTAACACGCCTCGTTAAGTTAACCTCTTAAGATTTGGACTCTATTCCCTAGGAATAAAGACCAACTTTTAGAGGTAAACTTAACACGGCGCGTTACGTGCGTGTTTGTAGTTACAGAATCACTCGAGTCAGCGGCGACGTTGACGTCTACACTGTAAACGTCAACTTCACCGCTCCAATAGACACTACACTAGACCATAGATGTGACATTTAAAGAAAATTAAGTTAATTGTTTTTAAGTATTTTACGAGTGAAATGTAATCCCGTGAAACTTGTTTTTTTGGCTTCAAACTGTTAGTGCACCTTGTGAAAACGCAGGAAGTAATTTTTGCTGCTTTATTTAAACACAATTTTGACAAGTCATTCACGTGCTATCAAAACAACAGTTCGATTTTGACTGAAGTATAATAGGCCCGTGAGCCTAATTTGTGCGGTCCATGTCAAGAAGTTCGTCCCGTATCTTCCCCCTATTTACTTACATCAATGTTAAATACTTATTTTTTTACAGAGCTAACAGACACTTTTTACAGAGTTATGCTAATTTTAAACAGGGCACAGATATTTTTTTTCGAAAATATGCAGCTATGATTTCCGTAGGATTTTCCAAAAGTCCAGGCGGGTGGAACCGCATGACGGACCTAAAGTCGATAGGTATTCAGTATTATTCGTACTGCAAGGAGGGTTTAATCAATTTATAGTGATATCGATTTGTGTGATGGCTTCGCGGTACGAATGGGTTGGTCAAAAAGGTACCTACTTATTTGCACTTTCATCCATAGTATTTCAGCGAAATTCTGCGAACACAGTTGGTATGTTTGCAGTAAAATTGCTAATCTATACTAATATTATAAAGAGGAAAGATTTGATTGTTTGTTTGTTTGCATTGAATAGGCTCCGAAAATACTGAACTGATTTGAAAAATTCTTTCACTGTTGGGATTCTGCACTATCCCCGGTTGACATAGGCTATAATCTATACCCGTACGAAGCTGGGGCGGACCGCTAGTTTTTAATAAAGAAACGATATTTTCGCTCGCTGCTACACCGTCTGATTTTCCGCTCCTTTATTCCGTGGACCTGCAAGGCGTGGAAGGTACTTCATCAAAGGTCTTCTAGCTGAGCTTTAACATGAAGCGTTTCAATTCAAATAGGGTGTCTATAACTACCTTTTCGGACTGGCAAAGCACTGTCAACACCGCTAGTGTTGAAGGTGTCCATAGGCGGCGGTTGCTGCTTACTATCAGGCGAAACGCCTGTTTGCCACTCTTTTTATATAAAAAAAACACTAAACATTTATCGTGATAATTATCAGCAGTCGGTCAAGTTTACATACAAAAACTAAGCACTAACTGTCACATTTATTGTAATAATTATTGGCAGTCAGTCAAGTCTACATACAATAATCAAGCACTAAACTGTCACATTTATCGTGATAATTATCGGCAGTCAGTCAAGTCTACATACAACAATCAAGCACTAAACTGTCACATTTATGGTGATAATTATAGGCAGTCAGTCAAGTCTACATACAACAATCAAGCACTAAACTGTCACATTTATGGTGATAATTATCGGCAGTCAGTCAAGTCTACATACAACAATCAAGCACTAAACTGTCACATTTATCGTGATAATTATCGGCAGTCAGTCAAGTCTACATACAACAATCAAGCACTAAACTGTCACATTTATGGTGATAATTATCGGCAGTCAGTCAAGTCTACATACAACAATCAAGCACTAAACTGTCACATTTATCGTGATAATTATCGGCAGTCAGTCAAGTCTACATACAACAATCAAGCACTAAACTGTCACATTTATCGTGATAATTATCGGTAGTTGATCTTTGTAGTCTCAGCATGTCCGTGAGCTAAGCGGGCATAATTCGGTTAGTGTCGGGGTCATGGTTCATTTTTAGCGCGATAACGCGCGTGGTTGCCGAGGGCTCGCTAGTGATGTGGAAATGGTTCTGTTATCGATAAACTTTATCGACTATCGATAGTCGGTGTTTATGATTTATGATAAAAATTTGCAAGTTGGATTAGTAAATCTTATTACATAGTATAAAAACAGTGCCTAGAAATGTACTGCATTTGCCAAGTGCTTTGTAAGTAGCTTTAGAATCGAATTTAAGCTTTAGTCAAAGTTTAAATTAACATTTATTAGTTATTACTAACTCGCGTATTAGAATTTATCACAATTATATGTTTAAGTGCTTTTAAGATACCAATTTCTGCCTAAAAGTACGATCAAATGACCAAGAAGTCATCCCGGTTACAAATTTTTCCTCCCAATAATTATCAATATCGTAAATACGCAATTTCGTTTATTTGTATGACATGTTGTTACAGTTATTTTAATGAAAAAATCAAACTACTTAACCGATTTTGATGAAATTTCTATGAGACCAATCAGAAAGTATATCCTTTTAATTTTCCAAATCAGTTTATAAATAACGGAATTATGAGGAAACAAACATAAAAATACAGCCGAATTAAGAACCCCGCCCTTTTTAAGGTCGGTAAAAAAAACTACGCATATCTTAATAGGCCTTTTTAAATGTATAAGACGACCTATTAAATGAACAGGCTCGGATTAGGGCCTAAGATATACAGGCAATGCATTATATCAGTTTATTCTGATGTAATAGATTGGTAATTAAAAAACAAAAAAATAATTTCATGGCTGAACTCTCTCTTGCATTCCAGATACTAACATACTTTAAACTGCAAGCAAAACTATCGATACCAATACAGAGCATCAAGCCCTATCAGCTATGAGGCGCGTAAATCGGTGCGCGTGCGCGCCTGCGGCGACTCGCTCGTAATTCGCGCCCCCTCTTCCCTTCAACTGTTTCCTATTCCGTCTCGGTACATGCTAGATCCACTAGTTAAACATTTATCAAAGGAACCCGCGATATTGAAGTGTTTCCGGGGCAAAAAATGGAACAATTGCAGCAGAGCTTCGTTCCTGTATTTCAAGGATCGAGTAGATGAGTAGATGACCCCATGCAAAGTCAGTCATCATCATGATCATCATCATCATCATCATCATCATCATCAGCCAGAAGACGTCCACTGCTGAACATAGGCCTCCCCCTTTAACCTCCACACTGAACGACAGCCTGCCTTTTGCATCCACTGGATGCCAGCGACTCTCACTATGTCGTCGGTCCATCTAGTGGGAGGCCTACCTACGCTGCGTCTTAGTTAAGAAATAATAAAAAAGCCAAAAATCAAAAACGAAATAGGGGTCCCCATACAACAAACGTATTTTTGACATAATTTTTGTATTAGCTTTAATGTAAAAACGGTAATACGTACAAGTGTCAGACTTGGCATGATTATAGTATACACTCTAAACTATAACAACAAATAATAAATAATGTCCAAGTGCGAGTCGGTGTCAATTTTCTGTTCACCACTAGTTCTCGTACGATCACCGAAGTTAAGCAACGTCGGACGCGGCCGGCACTTGGATGGGTGACCGCCTGGGCATTGATGGGATGTTGTCTTATTGCACTATTTTTTTTTTGTACTTTATTAGCTAACAAGTTATGTGGTGGTAAGCAACCCTCAGTGCACGAGCCCGACTCGCACTTGGCCGGTTTATTTAAGATAATCATGTCTACTTAATACGAAAAGCAGGCTCTACAAGATAAATAGTCATTTAGTAGGTACAAAAAACATCTGTATTGTGTGTTTATGTATGTATGGATAATATTTACATAATATTTATTTATTTATTAATATGTATATTTGGTTAATATTTATTATACTATGTATCATTTAGTAGTATTTATTTAATGGTATCATTAAAAGTGTTTTAGCATCTCCCGTCGATTCTGTTACGTAAATTCTTTCCATCCAATGGTTTCCTGGAAGAGATCGCTTTTAGCGATAAGGCCGCCACTTGTGGCACTAGCTCGTAAGTGTTTTCTATCGTGTTGTAATTTTTATTTCTGGTGTACACAATAAAGAGTTTCTATCTATCTATCTATCTAAAAAACACATTATAGGTACATCTGATACTGACTGGTATAAGAACGGCAGTATAGCGCGTTGAAGTCTTTTCTTTTGACATTTTTTTTCCAGATTGGATAAATTATTAGTTATTTCTATGATACAAAAATATATTTTTTAAATTTTTACTTAATTTTTTTTTCTTTTAGAGGAATACATGAAACTTGCAAAGCCACAAACCTAAAAAAAGTTATCCTTAGGATGCTGAGTGCAATGTCATAGATCACTAACAACAATGTAGAGCATCGCCTTGGGGCTTGCACCAGGGACTAGCAACGTAGAGACAGTAGGGATTATCACAGAAGGCGATTTCATGCATATAACCTAGACAGATTTTGTCCATATTCAAACACAATAATAATTTTTAGAAAAAAAAAACGACTTCATGACTATACATTCACAAACTGAAACTAAAAAGTAGAAAATACTGTTTATTATTACTACTGAAATACTTTGTATCCATGGTCATGAAAAATTTAACGAAAAACAACAGGGCCCGGTCGCCATGGAGTATAAACGTAAAGCGCTATGTATTTCATCTAATAATGACACCTCATCAAAACATGGGGTATCTTCTAAACGCCATCGCCAGAAATGCCATCCGCACATTATAGATGCGTGGAAGTCTCGCACTGTTCGATTTGATCGATTGTTTCTGCCACGCACCTGTAAGTTGTGGAATGGCTTACCACCTTCGGTTTTTCCTCCGAAGTATAATTTGGACTGCTTCAAACGAAGGGTGAATAGAGTCCTCAAAGGTAGGCAACGCACTGACAATGCCCCGGGTATTGTAGGTGTCTATAGGCAGCGGTGACCACTTACCATCAGGTGGCCTGTAGCTTGTTTGCAACTTATACTATTAAAAAAAAAAAAAAAAAAAGTTTTTTATCTTTTTTTAAGTACCCATACTGTCGTCAGTGTAGCGCGGAGGGCAGGGGGCGGGTCGGGCTCCTTAAACACGACGCAGTGTGCTCACGTAAATACTGTATTAATTAATTTGTACGGACAGAAAACAAAGGAAACATAACATAAACATCCGATTGTACAACTTGTTTTGTTTTAAAACACTGTTTTAAACTATTACGGTTGTTCACTACAGTTATATGATTATTAACATTCAACTCGCCAGTGCGTGGAATCCAGTATTAGGTTGCCTTAAAAATAAAAGTCCGCGTTCAAAATGTGTTCAAAATACTATACGCAGTGATAAAGTGACTGTGTTTTGTCGGGATTTAGGATCGAGTTCGAGTTCCAGTGATAACCGTAGCAAAAGACTAAGAAAGAGGGTAGATCGGTATGTCTGCACCTAACTTTTTAACTGTTCGACCAACCACCCGCATTCTTCAGTCTTCCCGTGAACATGGTGCATGTAACTGCGCCGAAATATCGGGAGCTCATTCCACAACCTTACCACGGTAAATATCCCGTTAATAATCATATAACTTTTGTTTTGTTTTAATTTGCGCCAGCACAGTTGATTTTCATCAATATCAAAAATAAAAGATTTTCTCTCTTGCTCTACTCATCCGTTTTAACAATCCCGGAAACCGGAAATAGAGATATGAGAATTCAATTTTCCTGACAGTAAAGACAATCCACTTAAGTTTTGTGGTACAACATATTCAATTTATTTTATACTAGTAGGCCGCCCCTGCTTCGCACGGGCGAAGCCGGGATATATAGCCTATGTCAACCGGGGATAGTGCAGCATCCCAACAGTGAAAGAATTTTTCAAATCGGTTCAGTAGTTTCGGAGCCTATTCAATGCAAACAAACAAACAAACAATCAAATCTTTCCTTTTTATAATATTAGTATAGAAGTATAGATTAAACTAGCGACCTGCCCGCCCGGCTTTGCACGGGTGTAATTTACGTGCAAAGACGGGGCGGGTCACTGCTTATATATGTATATAAACCTTCCGTGAAAATTTATCTAACTCATGGTGAAAACCGCATCAAAATCCATTGCGTGGTTTAGGAGGAGTTAGCGGCCATACAGACATACAGACAGACAGACGCGGAAAGCGACTATAATTTATACTATGTAGAGATATTGCACATGTTCTTGTAAATTAGGTTAAGTAGGTAAGTGTACTGGAAAATAAAGTGTTTTGTATTTTTTTATATATATATTTGTTATATTGACAAACTAGTTGCGCCCCGTGGTTTCACCTGGTTAGACATTCATAAAGGGCCATAATTTTTCCGGGATCGAAAGTAGGTACTTATTCTATGCCACTTTCCAGCCCTCCAACTACTTCTATGCAAAATAGCATTCCGATTCGTTCTGTTGCTGCGTGAAAAATGAACAAACAAAAACACTTTCACATATTATATAAATAGCAAACATATAACGAGCGTATAACGAGTTTCTGTTGGTCAAAAAACAGATTAACACCGCTCACAAACCTAAAACATAAAAACAAACTACTTATGAAAAACAAACACACATACATACTAGGTTCATCATCATCATCATCATCAGCCAGAAGACGTCCACTGCTGAACATAGGCCTCCCCCTTCAACCTCCACACTGAACGACAGCCTGCCTTTTGCATCCACTGAATGCCAGCGACTCTAGGTTACATGCTAGTTAGGACATACTAGGTTACCAGATGTAAAAAAAAAACTCCGGGCATAAATCCAGACACTAAAGAAATTTCCGGACATCTCCTTCAAAGTTCATATTTCGCGGCATAATGAAATCGTGGGGCGGTGTTTTTCATTTCATTTCTATAATTCCAGACTTTTTGGAATTCCCCCCCGCATTCCGTACAAAAGCCCGAATTCCCGGAGATATCCAGAAAATTCCGGACGTATGCCAACCCTTCGCAATAGATTGTCAGTACCTACAATGTGCATTATATTTTTTTGCCAGCAGTACCTGATACCTACATAGTCATTTTAGTACGACTTGCAGATAAGAACAAAAAGATCTGAACAGACAAAAGACGATCAGATCAGGCCACGACTGGCGACCCAACGATATCGGCCGATTATTGTATTGTACACTATGTTCACTTATGTTCTTGTATTGAATTCACATGTCATGAACACATAAGATTGGTTATTTTAAAATTGCAATGTAAACCAATGTCATACCGTGTTTACAGTTATCTCTTTCTGTAGCAGGTAGGTCAGCTGTCAAAGTTCAGTCAAATTGAATTGAAAAAGAAAGCCTCTTAATTTTGTATGGTTTTAAAAGTAGAAGCATACTTCATAAAGATTTTTTTATTGCTTTAATAAAAAGTTGTGCATAATGATAACATCACGCCCAGGCGGTCGACTATCCAAGTACTTAACCGCACCCGACGTTGCTTAACTTTGGTGAACAAAAATTTGTCACCGAAACGCACTTGGCCAGTATTCATTATTTGTTGTTATACTTTAGAGTGTGTACTATAATCATGCCAAGTTTGACGCTTGTACGTATTACGGTTTTAACATTAGATCAAATAAAACAATAGGTTTAAAAAAAAAATTGTTTCTGGCTCAACGCATAAGCATTGCCATTCAACGTGGTAATGCCGCCAGCATGCTGGGTACGCTGCCAATTGGTAGTGGGCTTGAGCATTTGGATTGTCTTTAGACCTTCAACGGTCTATGGGCAGTCTAACTGTATTTGTAGTTTTAGTTTTAGCTTGTATTTTGTTTAGTTAATAAAGGCACTAGGTTTTTACTTTGTCATTACATCTTAGTTAATTCGCCGTAAAATACGGAATCAGGGAATTCGCTTTTGTACTTTATTATAACTTTTTAATTAATCCACCGTAACATTACATATTCTGTGAAAATTGCAACTGGCTATCTATTACAAAAGTTAAAAGGTAGCACGGACGGACGGACAGACTGCATAGACTTAGTAATAGGGTCCTGTTGACGCATTTTGGGTACGGATCCATAAAAATAACGACAAGGGTCTTTTTTTAAATCTGTTGAAAAAGATTGTAGATGGATGTGAAAAATGAGAATAGCACATTTTTTTGTGGAAAACTCATTTTTTTAAAACCTTAGATACATTTTTCAAATTTGCTACTATCTCTTTTATACCAATTACTTTAAGAGCCTCTTATACCAAATTTGACGGTTTTAAATCAATTTTATTCAGTTAAACTACAATATTTGAGCTGGAAAAAAATTCATGTCATAGATACATCTGTGTTAGAGTTTATAATTTGGTACAAAACACGATAGAATAAACTTTCCTCGATCAAAAAAAAAATCTGAAACAAAGTCGACTTAGTTTATTTTTTTCATTTTTTGCTCTAATGAAAGCTCGTAACAATCTGGAAATTGCATGTACTGAAAGGCAATTTTATTAAAAAAAAAATTATTTAGATAGATTTTTGATAGTGAATAGTGTCGTTTTTTAGTGAAATTAAAAGCGTAAAAAGGTCTCGAGAATTTTGGCGCGCCGCGTTCAGTACCGCGCCAGGCGTCATCGAGGTCGGATCTATGCTCGTTTTTGTCGTTGCACTCCCCCCGCGGGCGTCCTGACTCTAGCGTGGTAAAATACATCGTCGCTATAACTTGGCGGGAGCTGAGGGAGCATTTTGTTGCCTACGCGACTCGGATAACCGGCCGTTAAAAGCGACTTGATGATTTGAGATGAGATCCGACGGTGCGGTGCGTCGGTCAAAAAGCGCAATTGTCCGGTACAATGCGGCCGCGGGTCGCACGTCCGTGTCGCGCGCCGCATTCTAATGAGGGCGAGTTTTTGTCGCGCGACACCGTGGGAGCGATCGCGGCTGGCGATCGGTATCGCATGACGCAGTGTGCACGCTGCCTTACGTAAGGTAAGACGTACTACATGTGACCAGTTTTTTTTGTAGTTGATAGGCTTGCGCTTGGCCGCCATCTCGCCTGATGTTAAGCGACGATGCGGTCTACGATGGAGCACGCTTGCCTAGAAGAAACCGATTCACTCTAGACTTGAAGACACCCAGATTGTAACTAACGGGGAAAACCCATTTGATGGGTATTTATTGGTTTATTGGTCATATTGATATGGCCAGTAAGAATAAATTGTATTTTTCAGAATGTGCTATTAAAGTAGTTAACCATCACATAAATTATGTGGAAGATAAAACTTTTTATTATCTCACATCGCGTTTCACAATCCTTTTGCATCATCCGGATAGGTACTTCATCATCATCATCAGCCAGAAGACGTCCACTGCTAAACATAGGCCTCCCCCTTTAACCTCCACACTGAACGACAACCTGCCTTTTGCATCCACTGGATGCCAGCGACTCTAATAGGTAGCGATAGGTACTTAGTTCTATATTACTCGGGCAGCAAAATTGCATCACCATATTTAAAAGTATTTTTTTTTTGTTTTTTTTTTAGTCAAACTTCTTAATTAACTAGTAAATTCTATTTAAATAATGTACCAACATTATACCAACAACAAAATAAACAAATTTATATATTTTTTTAACTTGAACCGACATACAAACTAATAGAAACTTTACCTGATGGTTAGTCCTTTTTAATGATTATGAAACGCAAGTACAGTGTTTATCTCTACATAGTATAAATTGAAGTCGCTTTCCGCGTCTGTCTGTCTGTCTGTATGGCCGCTAACTCCTTCTAAACCACGCAACGGATTTTGATGCGGTTTTCACCATCAGTTAGATACATTTTCAAGGAAGGTTTATACATATAACTAGCAACCCGCCGCGGCTTCGCGCGTAAATTACATCCGTGCGAAGCCGGGCGGGCGGGTCGCTAGTTTTATAGATAAAGTTCTTATTAGATTAACCGTAACTTTAACCGGACATTCTGAAACAAAGCCAATATAAGTACTATTTTCTAACACATAAATTATTAAAAAAAAAACGTATTAACGTCTGATGTGCTACTATCAAGATGACTATGATCGTACTATGCAGCGTACTACTGTAGCATTAATCCAACTTAAGACAGGCCACAGACATACAAATTAAGAGAACTCACGGTGTCTATCTTGACAGAGGTCTGTATTTTTTTTAAAGATTGCTAGAGTAAAGTTAGCTTTACCTTCTTATCTGTTTGTCATCTAACGTTAGTTCTTGAGATAACAAATAAGAATTAGACGTAGATAATCATCATCATCATCAGCCAGAAGACGTCCACTGCTGAAAATAGGCCTCCCCCTTTAACCTCCACACTGAACGACAGCCACAGCGACAGACGTAGATAATATCTTTTCCTATTTGTGAATTTTAGTACTTCATAGAGTTCCGTTTGCGGATTTAGTGTTAAGTGTCAGATATTTGATTAAGATTGGTGAAATAAAAATTTTCTTCCATGGTTATAAATTCTATTGCAGGTTTATCATATTCTTCAGCAGTGAAATACTTTTTTTTTTTTTTTTTTTTATAATCCCTTTTTTAAAGCAATCTGTCTTTTGAAGACAATAAGCTTTATTTTGAACTGTTGTCTTAAGTGACGCGTCTTGTGTGGAATACGCCCATTGACGCATCCATCCTCATTTGTGAGGTCTATCTTCCTTTTAAGTCTCCTTGGAGGCCTTCTTGATATCAACATCTTTGCTATCAGCAGTGAAATACTTAAGGCTCGCTCCAGTAGACACTTAATTAACCGATTGAAGCGAAAGATTGATAGATATACCGTTTATCCGATCTTCATGACGTGTCATAAGCAAATAGGAGTAAAACACTAGGATATTAGTAAAATCGCTTAAAATAAAGGGTCAAAATATAGGGTCAAATGTAGCGACAAAATGTTGGGTCAAAATTTGATTTCAAATCTCTACATAGTATAAATTGAAGTCGCTTTCCGCGTCTGTCTGTCTGTCTGTATGGCCGCTAACTCCTCTTAAACCACGCAACGGATTTTGATGCAGTTTTCACCATCAGTTAGATACATTTTCAAGGAAGGTTTATATATATAACTAGCGACCCGCCCCGGCTTCGCACGTAAATTACACCCGTGCGAAGCCGGGCGGGCGGGTGGCTAGTAATAAAATAAGTAAGAAAGATTTTACAAAAAGCAGTTCGGGGCGAATACTTTATTGTCAAAAACCTTTTGGGGTATCATCATAGTATTAATAATAAATGATAGTATATATTTATTAATAACTAGCTGCGCCCCACGGTTTCACCCGCGCGGATAACTCATTATAACATCAGCTATCTGCCAGTGAAAATCCAGTCTAAATCGGCGCTTCGGAGTCAATAGGGCACCAAACACACATACATACATACATACATCATCATCATCAACATCATCATTTCAGCCATAGGACGTCCACTGCTGGACATAGGCCTCCCCCATCGATCTCCAAAAGGGCCGGTTGGAAGCGGCCTGCATCCAGCGTTTCCCTGCGGTCTCTTTCAGGTCGTCTGTCCATCTTGTGGGTGGACGTCCCACGCTGCGCTTACCAGTCCGTGGTCTCCATTCCAGAACCTTTCGGCCCCATCGGCCATCTGTTCTGCGTGATATGTGCTCTGCCCACTGCCACTTCAACTTGCTAATCCGGTGGGCTATGTCGGTGACTTTCGTTCGTCTACGGATCTCCTCATTTCGGACATACATACATACCCACATCTATTTCTATATATATAATTTATAATATTAATATGACAGTATTACTATAAGTAGTTACTATCATATTAATATTATAATGCGAAAGTGTATTTGTTTGTTGGTTTGTTTGTTTCTCTCTGAACAGTTTTAAAAGAGTAATCATTTTTATGCACTCGTGCATAAAATGCACTTATACTTATACACTATAGCATAAAAATCGTTTGTTTTACACCGGGCGTAAACAAGAACTTTACGAGGATGCGAGTGAAACATTTTTTGTAGGTACTAGCTATGACTTCCATCTTCGGCAACAAAGTCGCTAACTAGGTGAGTTGAAGCCAAATTTAAAAAAGTACAGCGATCAGTACTCATAAAAAAAATACTGCGATATTTTCCCCACTTTTTCGTGGCGGCGTGGATTTTGTACGCGTTGCGCGCGCGCCTTTTTTTGCCACATACATAACACGTGCCGCGTCGCCGCCTGCCTGTCGGCGCTTTTTGCGCTTTCTGACGAACGGAGTCCACACTAGAGGGATTATCTATTGGATATAAATCAATGTAAAGGCTTGACAACAAGTGAATTATAGTTTGTTTTTAAATGACTAGTGATGTAAAACACTGTTTTAAACTATCACGGTTGTTCACTAAAGTTATATGATTATTTACGGGATATTCACCGTGGTTCAACCACCCGCATTCTTCAGTCTTCCCGTGAACATGGTGTGCCGAAATATCGGGAGCTCATTCCACGGTAAATATCCCGTAAATAATCATACAATACAATACAATATTTCTTTATTACACACCGAAAATACAAATGAAACTTAAACTAACATAGAAAACAAATATACGGCAGTATAATGGGCGGCCTTATCGCCTAAAGCGACTAGTAAATGACTAGTAATGTGTTCAGTATCTTCATTATCTTGTAAAAAAGATATTTTAACAAAAATACAACAATCTAAAATTATATTTCACTCCGGACATAAATACGAATATGTATCATTATCAGCCAGAAGACGTCCACTGATGAACATAGGCCTCCCTCTTTAACCTCCACACTGAACGACAGCCTGCCTTTTGCATACACTGGATGCCCGCGATTCCCACAATGTCGTCAGTCCATCTAGTGGGAGGCCTCCCTACGCTGCGTCTTCCGGTTCGTGGTCTCCACTGCAGAACCTTTCTTCCCCATCGAATTTGTATGTAGCTTTAATTTCCAGTGGGTTTAAAGAGTTTCTATTTATCCATTATTTAACGACATCTCTAAAAAACTGAATATTTCAAAGCGTTTATACTTCCAGGATACACCCGAGAAACATTTAGATTTTTCCAGGGCAGTCGGGTAAAATATTTTTAAAAGTTATCGAACCTAACTATCTTGATAAAATCTTTGTCGTTTCGATTGAAGGGTTGGTAAAAATAGATATTGAGATTAATTTCGATCTATATTAATAATAGTACGTGGAAATAGTCATTTCAAGAAATATTTATTATTATCATTTGCTATTCCGCTGGCATCCAGTGGATGCAAAAGGCAGGCTGTCGTTCAGTGTGGACGTCTTCTGGCTGATGATGATGATGATGATCATTTGCTAGTCCTAGACAAAACCTCTACTATAACTAAATTTCTAAGTTTCTTGATTTTCTGTTCCGTATCGTCGTCGCTTAAGATCAGACGAGTTGGTGACCAAACGTAAATCAATTTCGAATAGTAAAACGTGGAATTAGATTTTCTTCCCGAGACGAAATCAGAGATTCTATCGTTCAATTCATTCATCATCATCATTAAATAATTTTTTAATAATTTTTTTCACTTTTTTGTTGTATAGTTGTAATTTTTAAGGAATAATCTATTGATATCACCATCATTTATATATTTTTTTTCATTTTTTACGTGTACCTCCTTTTTTATACACACCAAATTATTCTGGCGCACTCTCTTGATGTTAAGCGATGATGCGGTTGATGGAAATGGCTTGCCTGTAAAATACTAATTCACTCACGACCAAATTACCATCAAAAATCACCATCATCATCATTATCTACATCATCATCATTTCAGCCGTACGACGTCCACTGCAATATTTTGAATAAATTACATATATATGAATTGGAAAACACAGACAGACAGTTTCTAAATCAACGCAATAGGAGCGCCGATGTTTTTCCCACAACTTGACAAATACAAAAACCACTAAAACGTGTGGGGCTCGGATGGGCACCTCATTAACGACCCCCTGGAAGTGACACCCTTAATCGGTGATCGCAATTTGACGGCTCGTGGTAAATAATGTCAGTATTTAAAGCTCTGATTCAGTTCCGTCGTACAGAAATGGTCATTGGCCTCGATTCTGGCATACCACTCACTAAAATAAACCAATCTGACAGGACTAAAATTATCTGCCTCTCTTTTAATTTTAATATGTGAGAGAAGGATGGCAACATATTTAGAGCTGTCAAATTTAGTTTAGAGTACATCAGAATCGATGCCAATGAGGCCTATTCTGTCATACCACACACTCACTACACTAAACCAATCTGACAGGACTAAAATTATCTGCCTCTCTTTTAATTTTAATATGTGAGAGAAGGATGGCAACAATTTTAGAGCTGTCAAATTTAGTTTAGTTTAGAGTACATTAGAATCGATGCCAATGAGGCCTATTCTGTCATACCACTCACTCACTCACTACACTAAACCAATCTGACAGGACTAAAATTATCTGCCTCTCTTTTAATTTTAATATGTGAGAGAAAGATGGCAACAATTTTATAGCTGCCAAATTTAGTTTAGTTTAGAGTACATAAGAATCGATGCCAATGTCTTCGTGTCTGTGCGAAGAAGTTGACAAGCTCCTTGCAGCTGGGGAGCTGACAGGTGCAGTGTTAAACTTCAAGTTACCCCAAAACTATTCAGTTTTTATGTTTTTGAGGTCTTTTAGGTCTTAGATCTACTATAATGACGTATCATCAAATACAAAATAACTCAAAAGAAAACTTGTGACTAGGTATTTAGCTCTCTAGCCCTGGCGCCGGGGCAATAGAATACGGCACCGGTACCCCCTGCCTGTATTAAAAGGCTACTAAAAAGGGACCTCCCTTCGTAGCAAGAAGGTTGGGCGATGGTAAGCGCCAGACTCGCTCGTAACTAGTACTTATCTTGAAACTTGGAACTGGTACTACAGAAATAAAATTCTAATAAGAGGTTATTTAATTTGTTGCCCAATTCCGCGGAGCTACCACAAAAACTAACTTTATTTCGATGACCGAATTCTTAATTACCATGCACAAATGGTTTTCAAGAACATTTATCTCTTAAATTCGATTGTTTCCCGAAATTATGCACCAAGATAATGGCCTCCAGATTCCCAATTAACCGCCAAGTGTGGTGGCAGCCTTACCGCTAACAGCCTATTGTGACCACCACAATGGTGAAGAGCACTCCACCACCAGTTTTTCGGCGACATCTTTATCCGAATCAATGGATCGTTAAGGCCTCGAGATTTTTGCCCCCGAGTCGATGGTGAGGTGTGAATTTTAAGGATTTAATTTGGCCAAAAACAATGCTCGAGGTCCATGATTACCACACTAATTGCCACTGGGTTCAGTGGGGTTTCTTTGTCGCGTTGTTAGGATCTCGATGCGTTTCGACAAATTTCATTTTACGAAACTTATGCGCCATAACTTTAGCATAACACAAATAACAGAACGTAATACGTACAAGCGTCAAACTTGGCATGATTATAGTACACACTCTAAAGTATAACAACAAATAATAAATAATGGACAAGTGCTAGTTGGTGAGAAATTTCTGTTCATTAAAAGATATACCGAGCGTCACAAAATATTAACTATATGTGACGGCGTAACAATTGTTTGGCTATTTTGGTATATAGGCGTTAAGTCGGAACAAATAGTTTTTTTTTAATTGATAATTATTGTATTTTGTGGTGCTATGAAACCCTCAGTGCGCGCGCCTGACTCGCACTTGGTCGGTTTATTTATGTTATTAAATAAATATTCGGGACATTTTTGCACACACGGTCATCTGACCCCAAACTAAGCAAAGCTTGTGATATGGCGCCAGAAACTGATATACATACATATATAGTTTTAAATACATACTTAAATAAATATATATTAACAACCAGATATAAAAAACACAAATGTTCATCACATAAATGTATGTCCTAGGTGGGAATCGAACCCACGCCTCCAAGCTTAGAAGGTAGCTCACTACCAACTGGACCAACGGGCTATCTAGCGTATTGGTAAACATGCTGTCTATTTTAAAACACAATCATACTTCACGCCAAAATAGATAACGACTTTGCAACTAAAAATTTATGAAAAGAAATAAACTTTTCTAAGGAGGCGAGTTAATTGATAAAAGAGCTGTATCCCTCACGATGATCCTATGATAGCCAGTGACAGGTAAAAGCGAACAATCTAATCTAGCAATCGTAAAACAAAATGGCGGAAGCTGTCTAGAATGTCAAGTTAACAGCTGGATTGGCGCGTAAATCGGAATTAGTGTAGCTGGGGAAGCTTTGTCGGCCCTACGACGACGTAGTAAAAGGTAATGCTACTAGAGATGTGAAGAGGGGAAGGTCACAGTCTTGAAACAACCATACAAGCACTGGTCATCTTTTACCCCGTGCGATGAAAAGGTACATAATTTTTAGCACAATCTTTATCGGGCCAATCCCAAGCGCGATTTGAATAAATGACTTTTGAGTCTCCAATCATAAACCGCCATTCGATAACTCCCCGCGACCGAAAGGCTTACTCGTGCAAGCCACGACGAAAAACTTTTTTTAAATTAAAAGTTTGCAGAACGCTTTGGTAAAAGTATCATACCATGAAGTTTTTATTTCTGGTGTACACAATAAAGAGTTTCTATCAGCTATCTATCATACCTTTGACAGTTATTAATCCGCTATACAGTAATGTGCAAAATTAAAGTTCGGATTGATCAATTTTCGTCGCCATCAAGTCTTATAAACCTCTGAGAACCTCCGTCCTTATTTAAAGTCGGCTAAAACCCCTACTTCAAATACGGAAGGAGGTTCTCATTTTGATTTGTATTTTTTTAACGCAAATTGTTTTCGAGAACGCTATTACTAACAAAAATACGACCAGGGCCCCGATTCTACTAAAGAAATTGTTTTTAAATTGTTTATTTTATTTTTTAAATAATGGCTACAAAATTGACAGTTTTTAATATTTTTTATACTAAGTTATAATATTGGGTGGTGGTATTTTTCTAGTATATTTTTTTTAACTGTAGGTTTTGAGGCAATTATTAAAAAAATAAAATTGATACAATTACAATTTAAAAACCATTTCTTTCGTAGAATCGGCGCCCTGATGTTTAATAATCGTTTACTATTATTATTTTCATTTTGCTTTATCGTTTCTCCTCACTAGAACGATTCTATTGCACTTAAAATTGCATCTCTATAATGGAGAATTTTCCATAAAATAGGAAATTGTTTGCAAACGAAATAGACGGTAGTAAGTATCAGCAATGAAATGAAAAAAAAAAGTAACAAATATCCAAAGATGTTTGAAGTTATGGATTTCGGCTCAGCTATCAAAAATTACCGAAACTAAAGTGGACCAAAAACCAAATAATAAATAGAAAGCACCCGTTAATTATTTAAGTACAATTTTAATACTTTCTAGTAATTTCATTCTCTAGGATATAACAAAAGAAGAAAAGAAAAAAGAAAAAACAACTCAAAACTAGGTACCTACCTACCTACTAACGTCACCCTTATTTTTTATTCTTTTCCCTTTTTAGCGTTTCCCTGCGTTCTCTTTTAGGTCGTCTGTCCATATCCATATCGCTGCGTTTACCGATCCGTGGTCTCCATTCGAGAACTTTTCGGCCCCATCGGCCATCTGTTCTGCGTGCTATGTGCCCTGCACACTGCCACTTCAACTTGCTAATCTGGTGGGCTATGTCGGTGACTTACGTTCGTCTACGGATCTCCTCATTTCTGTTTCGATTTCGTAGAGAAACCCCGAGCATAGCCCTCTCCATAGCTCGTCGTGCGACTTTGAGTTTGCTAATGTGCTTTCATCATCATCATCAGCCAGAAGACGTCCACTGCTGAACATAGGCCTCCCCCTTTAACCTCCACACTGAACGACAGCCTGCCTTTTGCATCCACTGGATGCCGGCGACTCTCACAATGTCGTAGGTCCATCTAGTGGCAGGCCTCCTTACGCGTCTTCCGGTTTGTGGTCTCCACTCCAGAACCTTTCTTCCCCATCGGTTATCGGTTCTTCTAGCGATGTGGCCTGCCCATTGCCACTTCAACTTGCAAATTTTAACAGCTCGGTGACTCTGGTTCTTTGGCGAATGAGCTTTACTATGGTTTATTCATATTAAAATTTGCTCACACCTAAATTGTGAGGGAATTACTTTTATTTAAATACAACAGTGTCACCCGTCTAGACGAGTATCATTAATAAACAATTCAATTACTCTTTTTTAATCTTAATTCGCGAAAAACAATTCTCCGCCATAATAAATCATTCGAAATGCTCATGAAAAAACGCTTTTCTACTTGAGCAATAATACGATTTTAATTTCACCAAAATAATTTGCGATGTTAACGAATTAAATGCGCATCAATTTAAAGGTTTAGCCTGAAGTGAATTCAGATACCAACTCGCAACCCAAACTACTTACGACTTTACTTGTCAAACTTTAGAGTACATTTTTGTGCCAAAAAGCTATTACTGCGAAATTCAGTGAATTCAGATACTGACATTTCAAAAACGAGCCAGTTGCAACTTTATTCGTTGAAATTTAAAGTGTATTTTTGAGTTTGTGATGTTTGTTGGAATTCCGCTGGTGGTCCATGTAGAAAGAGTTTGGTCGGTGATGCAACGCGAAAGTTCGCGGTATGCGGGATGAGACGATTGTGATCTCAGTACCAATTAATAAATAACTATCTGAGTGATCATACAGTAATCATCCCCTAGGGCGCACAGAAGCGGCCGAGCCATTTTCCTCAACTCAAATAAAGAAGAAATGTTATCTAGCCAATTACTTAAATCATTATTACACTTTTTAACCGACTTCAGGAGGAGGTTATCAATTCGACTGTATGTTTTTTTGTTTTGTATGTTTGTTACCCGATTACTCTGCCAATTTAGAATTGTTTTTGATGATTATTTTTTTGGTTGGTAGGTCGTATCTCATAGGTGGTCCCATATAAATTTTATCGGCATTGATTCAGGTCTTTTTGTAAAATCTACAAAAACATGCCAATAAGCAACGAATTCAATGTACAGTGCCACCAACTTAGCTGTTAAAGTGGGCAAACTTGGAACTACAGTTATTTCTCGGTGAATTTCATACTTTGTTCTCCACTAGCGACGTTGTCAACTGAACAGCAACCATAGAGGAACAAACTTAAAAAATAACAAAGAAGTGTCTCCATGGCGACCGGGCCCTGTTGACCCTGTTGGTTTCCGTTTAATTTTTCATGACCATTGATACAAAGTATTTCAGTCGTAATATTAAACAGTATTTTCTACTTTTTAGTTTCAGTTTGTTAATGTAGTAGTCATGAAGAAGGTTCTTTTTTTTTCTAAAAATTATTATTATTATATGTTCCCAGACATAGGCCTTATCTCAAAGAGAGACGATGGGCCCTAAACCACCACGCAGGCCCAGTGCATGTTGGTAAATGTCTTTAAACTTTTGAGGTTCTTGGACGTGCGTTCATTTCTACTCCTCAATCCTCATCATCATACTGGATATGGCTCTCCCTAGACACGCCACTCAGCCCGATCTTCTGATTTTCTCTTCCAGTCACTATCTTTAAAATTGTACGATTGCGTAATTTTACATCATCATAAGCACATATAAAAACTTCCGTTGAGAAAACATATGGAGAATTATATCGGAACAAGCTTTTAGCCAACATACCAAAAGTAAGTTACCTACATACTCTCCTAAAAGTACTTAATCTTCAAACTGGGAGTAAACAGGTTCCTTCACCGCAAACATGCTCTATCCTAGTCTGCATCAGGGCAAATGTCGAAAAACGTAAATAAACGTAAACAGTATTTCGCTGCCTGAATGGGTGTTCCCCGTCGGTTACAATCTGAGTATCTTCAAATCGGGAGTGAATCGGTTTCTTCTAGGCACGCGTGCTCCATCGTAGACCGCATAGTCACTCAACTTTTTTTTAATATTATAAATAGCTTGGGCGCCAACTCGCCTGATGTTAAGCGATGATGCGGTCTACGATGGAGCACGCTTGCCTAGAAGAAACCTATCAGGCGAGATGGCGGCCAAACGCAAGCCAATGTATTATTTAAAAAAAATAAGAAACAGTAGGAAACAGTAGGTATAACTTCACAGAAAAGAGAAGTAAATAGAACGGAAATGAGAAGGAAAATCTGTCATAGATAACATGACATAATTATGATATAACCTTGATTGAATATTCTTATTTATGTCAACGCGTCGAATTCCACATCCAAAGAACCTTGGACCTTACCTTTTTGGATTAGGTCTCAAAGATTTTTACCCGCATCACAGTTGCTAACTGATTTGGAATGACATACGTTTCGTTTATATGGGTGCAACTGGCTACAACCTTACAAAAATGCCTTGCCAGCCGTTCTAATTTAAACAAAAAAAAAACTTTTCTGTGGGTACCTTAGCTTCAGTTGTTCATAACAACCGTTTCAAAGTACAGCATTCCGTTCCAATTTCCGCAACCTCGCACAAACAAAATCATAACTGACATCACAATTGTTGCCACCTCATTAGTATAAACAATAGATAGGTTTTCATAGGCATCCCGTTTCTTACGCGGAATGAGCAGAGAGTGGAAAACATAGCAGAGAGACAGATCTGAGAGCACAAGCTGTAACTGCATCACTACATACGTGATGAAGCATCGATGTGTGCGTACAGAGTGACGCCCCTGTCCTCCCCGTATCTTATAATATGAACGTTAAGCACCGCAGACATCTTGTCTATTTAACCAGTAAAAATAAACGACGTACGACAACGTATAAATAAATAAACAAGTCTTTACAAATAATAAAATCGTTGAGATAAAAAATCTGTAACTGTGAGATATCCACAAAAAATCACACAGGACGTCTTAAAATAAGCAGCTGAACGTTAAGACAGTTTTTTTAGAATTTTTGTCTGTTTGTTTGTTAGTGCACGCACATCTCCTAAACCACTGGACGGATTTAAATGTGGTTTTCACGAATGTGCTTAGCTATGACCTGATTGAAGTACAGGCTATGTTATGTCGCGGGCAACAGCTAGTCTATAATATTATCAAGTTTTAGAAGACAGTCAAACAAGTCATAATCATAGTGGAAGCACAAAATTAAATCGCGGTCAAGCCAAAGTCACTAATTGCATCCAGCCAGATAATAATTTACACTGAGTCAGACGACCTACGGACCGGATATTGTGAAAATTCTGCTATTTTCAGATTAAATTGTTTTGAACTGATACAAAAGCGTTTTGCAAAATGACCGTCTTTACACACCACATTATCGATATAATAAAGTAAGCAGTTTTGCACTGTATGTCACTGTACTTCTGCACATTTTCTACTCCGTAAAATGAGTCAGCCACCGCTGAATCTGCATAAATATTACGCGAATTTAATTGTGTTTCATCTCTTTATAAACTAATACCACGCAAAACTCAACTCCACTACTACACTATAAAGCTCAATCTTAGACAGTACCCTGTCAGTCTATGTTCATTTTCTGTACCACAACGTCTCCCGCGAATAAAGTCGTAACTGCAAATTTGTAATTTTAGAAACTGGTCTCAAATTACCGGTATTAAAGTTGATATTTAGTCGGGTTAATTCCGGTATTGGTCAGTGCAGTGATTCGAAGAGCTAGTTTTGGCTCCCGGGGTGGCTTGTACATTGTACCCGCGCGTGACACTGCTCTATTTACGACGGGCTCGTTGCACGGACCCATAAAGATGTGACTCGGCACGTGAATGGAATAACTTTTTGGATATTCCGGAGTTGCTTGAAAGCGGTTATTTATTCCGTCGGTAAACTTATTAACAAACTCAGCAAATGTTTTAATGGATCTAAACTGTAATTATTTCTAAAACAAAGTAACTTTACCCTCAACAAAACATTCTGTGTTTTTTCTGTGTATATTTCATTAGCCTTGCTAATTCAAGAACTGAAGATGACCGCATCCTTAGATGCCATAACTATCATTATAGTTTGGAAATAGAGAGGGAAACGTATTTCGAGTTTGAGAAAGTAATTAAAATAAAAAAATTACAATGAAATTAAAACTTTCCTTTACTTTTAATCGGAAAGGCTTGTTTAACCTTTAACATGGTAAAAATATATAATAAACTAATTGACTAGCAGATTTTTATTGCGTTTTCAAAATTATTAAATCTGTTATTTATCTAATATCAACGTTAAAAAGTTGTGAAAATTTTAACAATTTCCGAATATACAATGTGTGTGCCGCGTCATGGTTCGCAAGTCACAATATGCGACGCGGTGGTATTGTATGCCATGTCCAGTATGTCCACACTATTATCCTTTCGATTTATATGCCCTTAATGGCGGCCACTGCTTTTCAATAATTATAAAAAGACGCTATATCTGAGTACTTACTATTATTTATTTTTCGAAAGACGCAGCATAGGTAGGCCTCCCACTGGATGGGCCGACGACATAGTGTGAATCGCTGGCATCCAGTGGATGCAAAAGGCAGGCTGTCGTTCAGTGTGGAGGTTAAAGCGGGAGGCCTTTGTTCAGCAGTGGACGTCTTATGGCTGATGATGATGATGATGATTATTTATTTTGTAGTTTTGTGAAGATAAAAACAAACCCAATGACGGAATCTAATGGAGGACTGTTGTATTACATTTTCACAGAAATTATTACCTAGATATTTAGTAGATACCTTTTGATAATTAGTATTTCTGTAGATACAGGTCTAAATAATAATAATAAATAGTAATAAGCAAAAATAAAAAATGTTTTTTAGAGCATAAAATAATATTCCGCTTTTTTAATTCAATTTTCTGTGCTCGTAAAAGTAGACAGAACAAAAAAAAATATGCCAAATACGTACTAAGTGATATTACAATAAAAAGGTTTATATCACCATACAACGTTGTCTGTGGTATGTATTTTAACCTACGAAAAAATGAGGATATTCTCATGACGACTTGTTTAAATATAGTACTTATTTTTATGGATATGGTATTAATTAACCGGAAGTAACCGGTAGTCCAGTGGATGCCAAAGGCAGGCTGTCGTTCAGTGTGGAAGTTAAAGGAGGTATATGTACAGCAGTGGACGTCTTCTGGCTGATGATGATGTGAACCGGAAGTAATCTCATGATCCAAACCTTTTCTTAAAATTATCTGATTCTTGTCACGAATAAAAATATCCGTTCCATTATCACCGTACAACATCAGCTTCACTACACAAGCAAAATCGCAAGCAAAAGCTAGTTACAAAAATACGCGCTTACGCATCAACACAGCCCGCACAGATTTATGCAGATGTCGCCACCGCGCGCTGTTTTATTGACCAATAGAAGCGTCCGTTGGCGTTTGAATACCGAATTGTTTCTGCGATTGATTTATTAATTGAAGAGATCGTTATTGATCAGTTTGGTTTGATATTCTGCGTAGCGCCATATTGTTTTAAGATTTACAATCTATGACTATTCTATATCGATGGCTGTCTACTATTAGTAATTGTGTTTTAAGACTTTTAAATCATTGCTGAGACTTAGACCACACGGACAGAAGTCTTTATTTAGAGACTACTTAGCTTTGAGCTTACCCCTTTCTTTTCCTGGATGAATATTCTAACCCTTATCAAAGTATTCAGCCATTGCTTCCCACGGTGTAACCCTTTTTTAAAGTTCCGTACTTAAAGGGTAAAAACGGGACCCTATTACTAAGCCTACGATGTCTGTATTTTTTACATTACTACATTTAAACGACTGTATATTTCGATCCGTAATAGATAGCCAGTTGAAATTTTTACAGAATAATTAATGTTACGGCGGATTAACTGAGAATGATAAAAAAGTCAAAAAGTAAAAACTAAAAGGAGGTGGGTCCCCATACAACAAACATATTTTTTAACGTATTTTTGTATTAGCTCTAATGTAAAACTGGTAATAATATGCACTAGCGTCAAATTTGGTATGATTATAGTAAACACTGTAAAGTATAAATAATGGCCAAGTGCGAGTCGGTGACAAGTTTCTGTTCATTACCGAGTTATAACTGGTAATTTCGTTATTGAATTTTGTGGTGGTACGGAACCCTCAATGCGCGAGCCCGACTCGCACTTGGCCGGTTTATTTTGATTTCCCAAGACAAAAAAATACCACAACTCCTCACAATTCACAGTTCATAAATACTATTTTAGGCGCAGACCTGCTTTCCCTTACTTTCCCTAAAAAAAGTTTTTCTTTTCAATCTTCTTAAAGCACTATAGGTACTTCCTTGTCAATTTTATTAATGGCAGTTGCACCCTGAGATCTTGTCTGATCTCAATGGTAGCGATCGGATCAACTGTTTTTATTTTGTTTTAATATTTTCCCCACAATAAATAAAGAACAAGAATTGAAATCTATTTACCCTTCCCATTACCCATTAGTATATTCCCTAAATTAACGTAATAACACCATAGTTTTTTTTGTTTTTTTTTTACTATTAATGTCTCGTTATTTATTTTACATCTTAATTTTTAAGTTTTTACATTAAATAGATAATAAAAAAATTACATAAAAAACATAAAAACTTTAAAAACTTAACTTAAACTTATTATTATTATAAATAGGCTTGCGCTTGGCCGCCAACTCGCCTGATATTAAGTGATGATGCGGTCTACGATGGAGCACGCTTGCCTAGAAGAAACCTATTCATTCTCGACTTGAAGACACCCAGATTGTAACTATCGGGGAACACCCACTCAGGCAGCGAATTCCACAGACTAGCAGCTCGCATAATAAATGTGGAATCAAAGCGCTTCGTACGGGTTCTCGGAATATCAACCATAAAGCGGTGTCGATTCTTCGTACCCACTCTGTTTAGTTAATTGTCATCTATGTCAAAGGAGGTTGCTGTCGATACAATAATAACCAGAACTTTTTGTGCAATTCCATTTTCAAACCCTAAACTTGTAAACTGATAACAGTAGAGCTCTGTAAATCACTAACTACCCACTTTCTACCAGCCAGCACGACCCAAACCAATTTCTTTGGCTCCATATTTCAGTTCAGGCCCTAGCTATGACCACTGGACGGGGTCAGACCGTACCCTACGTTACAGTTACTGTTTAGAAACAACTATATAGTACCGAATCCGATTTTGCTTTACCAGTTTGTTGCTTATCGTAACGGATAAAGGTGTATTATTGCTGATAAAGAAAGGTTTTTACTGCTGCGTTTGAGTTTAATCTTTATGGGCCAAAGTTGAGAGCATAAAGTTCTGTGCAGTTGGGCTAAAGTTATGCCGTTTTAAAGTTGAATTTGGTATTAAAGGAGATCTCCGCAGGCGGCTTAGGGTCACACAGATAGTATCGGATGACCGAGAGGTCCCGAGGCATCGTTTAATTGTGCGGGTTCGATCCTGCTGAATGGGTGGGCGTACGGTGGCCAGTGTTTATAAATTGTCCCAGCAGTAGCGATGGGTGGCGAATGCTTTGTGACCATGTGGAGAATCGTGGATAGTCGATGGTGGATAGTTATTAACTTATCTTCGTACCTAATAAGTTTGTACATTTGTTATTTGTTAAGGGCTGTGTGGGTTTGTAAAAGTTCAATCAGCTTTAAGGCCGCGCTTACCAGACTTATCTTCGCACATTTTCAACGTAGACATTTTCACATTATTTCACATTTTCCTGCTCCACCGTAGACCGCATCATCGCTTAACATCAGGCGAGTTGGCGGTCAAACGCAAGCCTATTATTAAAAAAAGCATTTTTAAAGATCAAAGATAGAATTTCAGTGAGAACCTAAAATTAACTAAATAATTGTGTAAATAAATAAATTTTTGCACATAAATACTTGGCTTCTTTTGCGGGTAATTTGGTTAACAGAATAGTTTTAAATCATCGCCGTGTTACTATTTCTGACCTACCTTGAAGTGTAGAAATGTTTCATACAAGTATTTGTTGTATGTTGTTAGTACAAATTGTTTTTGTTTGTTATTTAAACCACCGGGGGGTTAAAAAACAATAAATTTAAGAAGAGTTTAAGAGTTGATAGTCTTCAAACGGCTTAACAAATTTTCTCCAATCATAGCTAAACACTCGATCAAGTCACCTTTCAAGCAATATAAAACTAAACCATAATCGGTACAGGCGTTTGGGAGCTACGATGTCACATACAGACACGTACACACTTTAAACTTAAAACAAACTTCTTTTTGCGCCGGGGGTTAAAACTAAAAATAAACCTTATGCGGAAACACACTAGAGATTCATCAAAGAAACAGTTTTTTTAAAAGCTTAATGAGACAAACATTTTGAAAAGTTTCCCTTCACCCAGCTTGATAATTCAAATACAGATATAAAAGGGGAATGTTTACGAAGACAAGCCTATTATCTCCACAAGCCAACATCATCAGAGTCCCATAGAGCGCGCCAAGACGAGATTTTCGTGCTCGCGGTAAGAACAAAGCGCGGTGCCCTTTCTGTTGACAATCTTGGCATCGCGCGACACGACTGCGCGATAACACTTGCGATATCTACGCGCTTACTGTTGCTTCATCTGTGGCTACTTTTATACTAACACTTACTTTATCTGTGGGTGTTTTAGTAGTAACTATTCTGTATTCAAGGGAGATAAAGCTTTCCCCAGGGTTTTAGCCCGTTCGGACATGATAGGTGCAGTGTGTGCTGTGCATGATTAAGTTTGAGAGAGTCTCTCAAACGAGGCAGTTACTTTACGTAGGGTGTGTAACACTAGTGTCAGAATTTGAGACTGCTGAGGCATCCGGCTGGAAAACGTCGTTTGGAAACAGGTGTGCCCAAGAACCTCAAAAGTTCATAGACATAGGTATGACATTCACCAACATGCACTGGGCCGGGATGGTGGATTAAGGCTCATCTTCTCTTTCTTTCTCTCTTTCTGAGAGAAGGCTTGTATCCCAGCAGTAGGAACATGATAGGCTGATAATTAAGAAACTAAAAATATTGAAATGAACAGAATTTATTCCTTAATTTTTTATCAGAATATTTCCTTTTTTTAGGGCAAGTGCCTTTAATAACTAAAAAACACTAGCAAAAAACAAACACTAACACTACAAAAATAGACTGCTCATAGACGGTTAAAGGTCTAAAGACAATCCAAACGCTCAAACCCAATCTCCGTTGGCAGAGTACCCAGCATGCTCGCAGCATTACCACGCTGAATAGCAACGATTATGCGTTGAGCGGTTGAGCCAGAATATTTCCTTCATATTGTTTTTACGGTCCATAATAAAAGTATATTTAATATTTTTGTATCTAAATTAGTTTGTAATACTTTACCAATTACTGAATTAAAAAGAAACATGTTGTGTATACATATTTAGGAATATGGTTTAGTTTAAAATTTTGTAGTCTACTCTAAGTTTAGATTGTTTTGACCATATTTTGTTTTGTGTGCCAATAAACTAAATAAATAAATAAATGGGGTGACCCTCTAAATATATCCAAAACCATAATATTTTTGTGCTAAAATCTTTTCCCAATTGGCGAAGATGCTACTGTGCGTTTTACTCGGTCTATTTTGCCTCACACCTGCAATAGGAAGCTACCCTGTGGCATTTCCGAAACTGTAACATGCTTCAAAAAGGCTATTAATAGACGTACTACGAAACTTACGTGAGTAATTCCCGTGTAATATAAATAAAAAGGCTGTTAATAGACGTACTACGACGACTTACGTGAGTAATTCCCGTGTAATATAAATAAAAATGCTGTTAATAGCATCTTCAAAGGTCGGCAACGTACCTGTGACACCCCTGGTGTTGCAAGTATCCATAAACGACGGTGATCGCTTACAATCGGGCGGCCCGTTAGCTTGTTTGCCAACTAACTACGGCTTTTTTTAAATCGTGTAACATACAAAATCAGTCAAAGTGATATGGCGCAAATATGGTACACTGGATAGTGGATAAATTTTTGAGCCTTTTGGGTCGAACCCAAAACAAACAATTTCAAAGATTTGTCTTCACGTCTGGTCGATGCAACTAGTGACCAAAATGCCGGCCTCTACTTTGCTCAAAGGGTGAGCATCGCCATACAACGTGGTAATGGGGCCAGCATTTTGGGAACAGTTCCCACTGGCAGCGGTTTAATAGAATGATAGTTAGGTTTTAATTTGTTGTTTTTTATTTTAATTTCAATATATGGTAGTAATAGTTTTAGGTTTTTAAATATCTGTGTTTTAAATATTTATCGTGTAAATAAATAGAAATATGTCAAAATGAGAACCTCATTTTTGAGATCGGTTGAAAAATGAAACCGTCACACCAATCCCCGCGACTCAATGACTAACGAAGAGGAAACGCGATGGGAAGACGTGCGGATGTCAAATATTTGTACCGACGGAGACACACATACATACCTATACTTACCTATGACAGAGTTGTTATTTGCTGATATGTATCGTAACAAGAAGACGAACGAAAGTCACCGACATAGCCCACCAGATTAGCAAGTTGAAGTGGCAGTGGGCAGGGCACATATCACGCAGAACAGATGGCCGACGGGGTCGAAAGGTTCTGGAATGGAGACCACGGACCGGTAAGCGCAGCGTAGGACGTCCACCCACAAGATGGACAGACGATCTAAAAGAGACCGCAGGGAAACGCTGGATGCAGACCGCTTCCAACCGGCCCTTTTGGAGATCGATGGGGGAGGCCTATGTCCGGCAGTGGACGTCCTATGGCTGAAATGATGATGATGATTATCGTAACAAGATTTGCTTTGTACGACCGAGTTGAGCTTGTTACTAGTGATTGTCAAAGTCAATTTGATGAGCTTGAGAAAAGAATAACACTTTCGTCTGATTTATGAATGTGCGAGTATTCTTGTGCGTGTATTCTTAATTTACAAGTAAAACTTCACTGGTGTACAATGGTATTGTTGAATTTCTTAGGTAAGTTTAATAAATCTAAAGGCGAAATTTCACAGAATCGCGCATATTTCATGAAGAATTAAAGATAGTTTCAGTTACGATGCCATCGCTCAACGGTGAAGGAAAACATCGTGAGGAGACGAACCTCATAAGTTCAGATATATGACATGCACTGGTCAGTACTCAGTATGGTCGATTACGGCCCATCCCCAGTCTGAGAGAACGCTTGTGTCCCAGCATCGTAGACCACAACATCGCTCGACATCAGGCGAGTTGGCGGTCAAACGCAAGCCTATTTTTATATATAATAAATGCGAAGCAGCCACTACAGGGTGTAAGGGGAACACTCGCAAATCGCGAAAAAAAATCAGCTGTTCCATACATTTTGTCGAGTGTCAATGACCGTTTTCTATAGAACAGCTGATATTTTTTTCGCGATTTCAGGGCTGGTCCCATAGAAAAAGTTGTTCATAATGATGAGTACAGTTACTTTATTTTGGCTTCGAGAGTGTTCCTTACTCCCAGTATAGCATTGCATTATCTGATCACAAAACAACGGCAAAATACACAACGGTATCTCCACAACAAGGACATAATTTTTATTTTAAAAAGACAATAAAACAGCCCTTCATAATTCCAAGCCTTATCTACTTTAAAAAAGCTCCGTTATGTAAAATGCTGCTCCATTTAAGATAATCTCTTGTAGATACGGCGTCCGTTGGTCAACGCGCAAAACGAGGCAACTGCAAAATCTCAAATCGGCCAGATATTTAGCGCTTCGCGATACATAATTATTATGACAGGACAATGCTCGCGCGACGACACCGAGACAGCTGTTTACATGCGGTGCGCTGTATGAGACAAAACTGTGAGATAACATCGAGATATCGCGGTAATAGCTCTTTGTATCGTATTAATCTCGTTTGTTATTGTTCTGTTGTATTGTTGGACGGTTTGTTTCTTTTTTGTTATAGTTTTTTTATGGTATCATCGACGGGCATGCTAGCTATTTCAATAAAGCCTTAATGAAGCTAAACTTATTTGTTGCATGACATTATAATAACCAGTTTATGGCAATTATTTCATGGAAATAATAAAAACGAAACTTTTAAGAGTTTAAAAGTCTAAATCCTGTATGGTCACCATAATCAACAACTCAAATTTGTTCACTACTGTAATACGTCTAAACTCATATCAGATAAACAAGGAAGATATGCCTCACAATTACAGTTCATGTTGAAATGTCTCCATGTTTCATCCACTTTTTTCACTATACATAGAAAGAAAACATTTATTTTGCGCACAAAACACTACAACAGGTAAAACGCTTAAGGTAAAAAACTGTAAGTACGTCATACTTAAAAAAAATCTTGCACAATTAGAAACGTTTAGCTACACCAATTAATTTATATAGTCCACATGCAAAACAAAAGGGCGGCAAGATCGTCTGCTGGGTGAGTTCAACTAAAGGAATCAAGCCTAATTTAGGCTTGATTCCTTTATGTTCGCACTCACCACGTCACCTTACCATATTTATCTATATAGAAAATAAACAGACTCCATAGCACATGCTTAGCCTAGTTTGGGGCCCACAGTTAAATCTATGTACATCATTTAATAGGTAAATTATGTTGGCTATTCAAAGGTACTGTAACACGTTTAAGAAAATAACATGTTTTTATTATATCTCCCTTGTTTGTCTGATTAGAATGTTCCTATGCAGTCCCTCACCTTTATTATTCGTTTCCCAATTGACTAAGTCCATCGAGCCACTGGGTAACTTCCGCTAGTTTTCCCCTTTCGTGAGCGTTTTAAAATATTATTTATTCGATAACCATTACTTTTTCAGCTCCAGATTTCAATAATGGAGAAAACAAAAGTAAAAGGAGAAAACAAAAGTAAAAGTTGCCCAAGAGCGACTTGTTTACGCACAAAACGAATGAGAAAAACCTTTATACATCGAAGCGATCGCACGTTGCACAACACGCAATCTGCGGAACGAGTAAACAAAAGTCACGGACGGGTCAGCGGGCAGAAGCTTATGATGTTATGAGGTCACTAGCTGCACCCTTCTGCTTTGCATGCAATTTTCTAGCTTACACATATATACACAACTATATATTATATATATGTTATAAAGTAACTGTATGTCTTGGCTTTACATTTTCTCTGAACTTATCTGTACCCAAGCTAAACATCCACTTGGACGAAGAAAGTACTGAAAGTTAACTAAAAACTCGTTTATTTGCAGTAATAGGATTCATTAACGATGTATTTATTGATCTACTTTGTACCACTTCATCAAACCTCGTAAGGATTCATTATAAATTATTATAACACCGAGAGGGTTTGCACTCACATAATCGTGAGTGCAAACCGGTGTTATAATAATTCATCCATTCCCTGAATTTAAATATCAGTGTTTTTTTCTACGACTAATAATCTGAAATTAAAAAGAACAGCAAATCCTGTTAGTCCTAATGAATATAATTCAGTTTTGAAAATAGCAGAACAGAACGTTTATTACTAACAATCGAACGAACATTCAAACTCTGTGTTTATAACATTTAGTGTGATTTATCACAAAAACAGTAATTTAAAAGTTGGACCTTTTTGCGGGACCCGCCCACGTTCCACCTACACTGATAATGCTCCTCGCAACAATGTCGAAAAACTCGCTCGTGATTTGAATTTGTTCCCTCGGGCTTTTTAATTTTTTAAATTGCTACGAATGCGCGGTGCATTGTTGGTTTGTTTGATTTGCTTGTAGTTTGTTAGGATATGTATGAGGAGAAATTGAATGAGACTAAAATATCGTGCTCTTTTCGCCTCTGCATTGCTGTCTTTTATTAAGAGGTACATGGATCGAAAATAAAGTGATATGTGTGTAGTACATATTTATGTAGTGGCGTGGAAGGAAAGTTAATAGCAAGATTGCAAGTCATTGAAATAATTAGAAAAGGCAGTCCAGATATGGAAGAAGATGAGACGACGAAAAATTGCCCGTGTAAAAATAGTTTGAAATTTTAACTATTACGAAAACAAATAGATGACAATAAGTAAAAGAAATTTTACAGAATATGCTACGGCGATTGTGTACAAGAACTGCACGACCTGATCCTGCCATCACCATTCTTCTACTTTCCTACGGTGGAAATACTATTCAGACGCACTAAGCGTTTTCACCACGTATTTAAGTAGGTGGTATTTAGGTTTTCCACGTAGGTTGCCTGGAAAAAATCGCTTTAGGCGATAAAACCGCCCATTATACTGCCGTATATTTGTTTTCTATGTTAGTTTAAGTTTCATTTGCTTTTCGGTGTGTAATAAAAAAATATTGTATTGTATTTTTAAAAGAACAACAAAGATGTCGAACTCCTTACCTTCGTCGGTTTTTCCGAACAGGTACAATCTGGGGTTGTTAAAAAAAGTGAAAGTATTTCCTAGACAACACCGCTTCCCATCAGGTGAGGTCAGGTCAGATGACCGCAAGTCAAATGCAAACCTCGTAAAAGAAAACTCTTTTGGCTAAAACTATAAATTGTTTTTTACGACAAACTTTGATAAACTTGCAAAATCTTTAAGTTTGTAGAAAGTTTTATATGCTACAGAAATACATCACAATAGAACGCAACAAATGAACATCATAAAATAGACACCACAATGCAACAAATAAATCCAGACAACGCTGTTGTCATCTACAAAATATTATCTAATTCATTAAAAACACTTAACAAATACGAAACGTAGCACAATACTCCACCTCTGGCCCTTTCTAACAAACAATCAGCCTATTCAGTATCATCCATCTTCTCACATTCATATTAACTAATTCAACTTGATATTTATTCGTTGTAAACTGCGACAACAAAAGGTTAACCCAGATAAGGGCCACCGCACACTTGTGTTAATAAATAACGTCATATTAGAGCCGGTATTTAAAGCCCAGTGTGTAGGCGACCTGGTAACGCTGAATCAAGTTTTTGCTTAATTTTTTGTTATAATTAATTGGTATTTTTAAAACGAAATAAATCAATTATCTACTTATATGTACACTTTTAATGTGATGCAAAAAATAAGGTCTTTATTAAGGCAACGTATTAAGTTATAATTTATTTTTTGTATGAAGTAAACGTATCGTTTCGTTTAGTGTGGAAGTTAAAAGGGGAGGCCTATGTTCAGCAGTGGACGTCTTCTGGCTGATGATGATGATGATAAGAAATTTGATTTCGGATTTGATAAAATTTCTATGGGAGCAATCTAAAGTATATCATTTCAATTAAAAAAAAAAAACATATCGGTTCATAAATGACCGACCTCTCAGGTAATAAACATTTTAATAACGAGCTTCTTTTATGAAGTTTTTTAAAAGGTAAACAAAAATCCTACGATTATTACTGCTATTAGCAAAAGATTATTTTATGATCAATGCTGTCAACTTTCTAGCTTACCATGAAACCTCAAAAATGGCACATACGTCCTTTTCCCCGTGACACGTGACCCGGGTGGCGCGTCACTGGCCCACCTTATTAATTGCCTTAGATCGTATCGCCGCATGTAGGTGTATTGTAAAACACACATTACATCGCTACTATTGTGTTATGGAGACTAGCTGTCGCGTCTGACTTTCTCATAGGCCAAGAAATGACAAAAATAAAATGAATGGACGGGCCATGAAGAAGCTCAGTTTTAAAGATTACAAAATGAGCGCCAGCGCTCACTTCGTTTCAGTCAGCCTCTAGCCGTAGGAAGTGCGACACAAGACTATTGTTACAATGCATAATAACGAAACATCTGACAAAATTATGCCTTCGTGTGCTTTCCCGAAGTATAAATACACATCAAAAAACCGCTATCGATTTTTTGTAACAAATTTACTGTACGTGGTTACAAGTAGGTGTTGAAGTAGGTATATGTCTAACGGTTTTGCCTCGTTTTTACTGAGCAAGTTCAATGGTTATGGCCCGTCCATTCATTTTATTTTGGTCGAAGGAAAAATGCATATTGTTTGAACTTTATTTCTGGACCACATTTTGCAACATAACAGAATTATGCTTTTAAAATTTTAGAATTTCTGTTAAGCTTGCCTTTGTTTGTTAGTTACTATCACGGATAAACCAATATCGATAAAAATTATCGATAGTCATGAGGACAAACATTGTGAATATTTATGCATTCATACAATATGCAGTCCATATCGAATCCCATTTGTCACTTTCATCCAATCCCACTTATTTTTACGACAATTTAATTACAATTTGTATTTGAATTCGGACGTGACTCGATGAAATCGATGTGTAAGACCAGTAGCGAAAGTCCATTGTTTGCCTTCTATTTGTCACTATCAGGATGGCTTCAAATCTGATGGATGGGTGTCGTAAGTGACCTTTTCGGCCGCCATTTTGGGGTATTAAGATGTCCATTGTTCTGGTGAAACTGATTCAGACTTGGAATTAAAGAAGATCTGAGTAAATAGATATTACATATATTGTTTTCTAAGCCAATTTCATTCATCTTTTTACAATGTTATTGCAGCTATCACAGCTAAGAAAAAAGTAGACTAAGTATAAATACAACAATATCGTCGATTCTGTCATACCACTAAACTAAACCAATCCGACAGAACTAACATTACCTGCCTCTCTTTTCATTTTAATGTGTGAGAGAAGATGGCAATATTTTTAGAGCTGTCTAATTTAGTTTAGTTTAGCTTAGAGTAAATCAGAATCGATGTAGTTGTCATGCAAAAATGGCCGTCTCATTTTTCGCGCTTGACTAACACATATCGATATCCACCCATAAAATTAACATAACAAAGCACTCAGTGAAGTCAAATGGCTACCTATTGGCGGTTACCTAATTATCGTTAATTAAGGTGTTTGAGTGAGTATCGTGTGGGCGGGGCATGGGAATGGAGGGTGTTTGTTGGTTTGCTTGCTTCTTCAGGGCTTTGGACGGCTTGGCGTAAGTTGTAGGAGACCTGTTCCAGTCAAAACTTACTGACAATGTTTGAAACCGTCAGGGCAGCTAAGGTTAATTGAGATAAAGATGCAAGATATGGGCAGGCTACATCGCTCGAAGAACTGATAACCGATGTGGAAGAATGAGTAGAGATCACAAACCGGAAGACGCAGCGTAGGTAGGCTTCCCACTGGATGAACCAACGACATCGTGAGAGTTGCGGGCATCCAGTGGATACAGAATGCAGGCTGTCGTTCAGTGTGGAAGTCTTCTGGCTGATGATGATGAACCGAAGAATTCATAAAGAAAACAAACATTTTCTGTAAATCAAAAAGCTTTGATGGGCAGACCACTAGCAAAGAATGGATAACACCAGAGCTGTCAAAACAATCGACAAATAGACCTCGTAACAGAAAAAACGAAGCGGTGCAAGAGAAAATTATAAGAGTTATAGGCAAAAAACATCTTTGCGAAGAGAGACAGAGCAAAATGGAAGAAGATTGTTAAGGAAGCCTAAGCTTATAAAGGATTGTAGCAGCGGAGGAAGTAAGAAGTAAGATACTGCTAGCTAGGCATGGACCTGTGTAAACAGCACCGCTAACAATTTCGGTATTTGTTCTTGCCGTTCCTCATTATAGGCATATTATGTGTTCAGGTTTAACCACGGAAGATATTTCTATGGCACAAGGTTACCCGGTTTTACCTGGAGTATGTTCCGCATGGTCTTTGGATAAAATGTTACAGGACTCCTTAACTATACAAAATCGCCAGTTCCTCCCAATTTCACCACTCCCGATCAGCCAAACGCTAACACCGAAGCAAACCCAGTTAAGTGGTAAACGAGAGGGGTAATTGTTTTACACTCGAACAAAGGAGCTGTTTGATTTAGGAGCGATTGCTTTGCCTCTTAGATGCTGGTAATTTTTGGTCTTCTTATTGATTTTGTGTGTGTTCGACAAACGTAGCTTCGGATTACGTGACTTTCTCGCAGTTTTGAAAAGAACTTGAAGCAGAGGTTTCTCATCGTTCATCATAATCAGCCTTTTAATAGTCCACTGCTATACTGGACTTACGCCTACCCTCGAAAAGGTGATTAGGCAATATCCACCACGCTGACCCAGTTGCGGGTTGGTGGAGTCACATACGCCATTGTATTTCTTCTCCGTACGAATGCAGTTTCCTTACTATGTTTTCCATCACCAAAAAGCCAGTGGTATGAAATTCCGAACGTAAACTCCAAAGAGCTCATTGGTATGGGCCCGGGATTTGAACCCGTGACCTCACGCTTTCAAATCTAGAGGTCTTTTTATCTATACTTCTATACTAATATTATAAAGAGGAAAGATTTGATTGTTTGTTTGTTTGTTTGTTTACATTGAATAGGCTCCTAAACTACTGAACCGATTTGAAAAATTCTTTCACTGACGGGAAGCTACACTATCCCCGGGTGACATAGGCTATAATCTATACCCGTGCGAATCTGGGGCGGATCGCTAGTATAGAATATATCTATGTGTAACTATTACTAGAAATAGTTATATTTCTATGCAAAAATAACGACTATACGTTGCTTTACTGCGTGAATGAGGAACCAAAAAAACAACTTATAATATTGATAAGATTCTAGCTTTAATTTTATACAATGTAAAAATTAGAAAAGGAAAATTATAATTGCGTCTGAAATTTTACACTTCGATTATCAGTTCTGTCGCAGAACCGATGACCCTGGGTAAGACGCTATACGTGTTCTAGACTGGAGACCTTGAATCGGCAAACATAGCGTAGGACGCCTTGAGACTCGTTGGAGTGACGATATATGCAAGGAAACTGGCAGTGGCTGTTAGACAAAAGCCGAAGATATCGTTCCTTGGGAGAAGCCTATATCCAGTACAAGGATATGCTGATTATTAATGAAACTTATGCTTAAAGACTTAGCTTAATGAAACCTAAACATCTATACGATTATGGAAAAAAGAAAGCGCATGAAGGCAAGCATCAACTCGAAAGAAAAAAACGCATTGGCAATCTCGATATCGAATAACCGATAACCGATGGGGAAGAAAGGTTCTGGAGTGGAGACCACGAACCGGAAGACGCAGCGTAGGGAGGCCTCCCACTAGATGGACCGACGACATTGTGAGAGTTGCGGGCATCCAGTGGATGCAAAAGGCAGGCTGTCGTTCAGTGTGGAAAATAAAGGGGAGGCCTATGTTCAGCAGTGGACGTCTTCTGGCTGATGATGAATCTCGATATAGAAAGTCACCTCATCAATGAAAACCTTTATCTTTCATAAAGGTTTTCATTGTGCAACAAAAGGCGCCAAAGTTCACGGAACAAGTTCAAGCAGTTTCGCCAGAGTGACATCCTGCCCTCGCCCGGTGACTCACGCGGTCAAGGGTATGCTGTTTGTAGGTATTTAGCGCTTTTGTATTTAAATACTCAGACTGGGTGACGAGATTTTTGAAAAGCTAAGGCTGGAAAATGGTTTATTTTGCAGCCGTTTTGGTGATTTAGGTAAGCAACGTAATAACGATACGTTATTACTATAGCATTTTTAAGGCCATATCAGAAAATGTTTGATGGTTGTTAAGCTTTAACATAACATTACACACTCACACACACACACACAATGCATAAATGTACAATGTATGCAATTTTTTTATATATTTTAAAATTGATTAGATTTTTATATTAATGTATAATGATTATTATTTGAATGAATTAAAAGAAGTGTAAGTATTTAAGTTGTAACTAATTGTAAAGTTATATGATTATTTACGGGATATTTACCGTGGTAAGATTCTAACTAACTGTATTTGTGTATTGTAATTTTTGTAATGTTACTGTATAAATTTTAAATTTAATTGTGAAAATATGAGTTTATTTACTTGAAATAATATTATATTAATATCACTTTTGTTAAATGTAAACCCGGAGCTTTGATAGGCATTGGTGGGGACGAAGCCAACAAAATTTACGAAAATCGTGTCAAGATTATCAATGTAAATTTCGTTTTTTTTTTTTATTACCGTCAAACTAATTTAAATCCTATGTCGTTACTATGCGCTACGCTACGATGATGTCCAATTTAGCTTGCAACAAATGTACATTTAATGCACAGATTAGTTTTAAGTTGGTATTGTTTGTATACTTATAGTTGAAAAAAATTGTGGGCTGATCTGATCAACAGTTTTAAACAAATTTATTTGTAGAGACACATAAGTTTTGTAACTATGCCAGTAATACGTGGGTACAAAGTAAGTGTAATAATATTATGTTAGAGTTATTTTTATCATATTTTCAAACTCGCATACAAACTCATTTTACCAATATCGTATTACATATTATTATTTTTGGTGCAAATGTTTGCTCGGTTGTGTAGTGGGATAGGTGGACTGCAGTAGTTCTCGACACGGGTTATCATAGTGTGGACTGCTTCGCAAAGCTTACTATTTTAGGCTCGTCTCTTTGCTATGTTAATTTACCACGTTAGATAAGGTGAAATATTTAAGTTAAAATATTGTATCTTTTAATTATTGTGCGTGTGTAAATAAATAAATAAACAAAGTAAGTACATTTAAGCAAGAGTAGGAACAATTGAACATCACTACTTTAAATAAAACTAAAGTAAAACCACAAATTAGAGAAGTTACTAAGTTAAAACAAGCAAGAGTCCACTCAGTCACGGGGCACCCACGCACTGTAAGTTCACCTCTGCCTTGCTAATTCTGTACCAGCCGAGTCACGCCGTGTCAGTGGCGAATCAACTTAGCGAAAACAAAGTTTCTGTAACTTAGTGTATTTTACTGACTATTAAATTAGGCCCATATATTTCAAATTGGTCGTCCAGCTGCAAGATGGGTCGACGATATTATTACTATCGCGGGTCGAACCTGGACTAGATTAGCACAGGACCGAGGCAGATGGCATAGCTAGAGAGAGGCCTATACCCAGCAGTGGGATAAGGAAGGCTGTGGATGATGATGATGATGATTTTAAATCGCTGCGAAGTTAGACTTCTTGAATTGAAATCGAATCTAGAATCGAATTAGTGTCGCGTTTTCGTGGATGACGATTTGATAAGATCTATATAACCTTATAATATACTAGCGGTCCGCCCCAGCTTCGCACGGGTATAGATTATAGCCTATGTCACCCGGGGATAGTGTAACTTCCCGTCAGAGAAAGAATTTTTCAAATCCGTTCAGTAGTTTCGGAGCCTATTCAATGCAAACAAACAAACAATCTTGATAGCCCGTTGGTCCAGTTGGTAGTGAACCTGCCTTCTGAGCTTGGGGGCGTGGGTTCGATTCCCATCTAGGACAAACATTTATGCGATGAACATTTGTGTTTGTTCTATATCTGGTTGTTAATATCTATTTAAGTATGTATTTAAACTATATATGTATGTATATCAGTCTCTGGCAGCCATATCACAAGCTTTGCTTAGTTTGGGCTCAGATGACCGTGTGTGAAAAAATGTCCCGAATGTCCCGAAAATCAAATCTTTCCTCTTTATAATATTAGTATAGATAAAAGCGAAATTCATCTACTTACTCATTCATCACGAAATCTAAAAAACTACTAGATTTAAAAACTAGTAGGTTTCATATGATCCGAATCCGGGAGAAATGATTTATGACAGGGACCAATTAAGGCTATCAAAAGGGAGTCGAAAATTTGGAAGTCGACACCAATTAACTAGCTAATAGTTTACATTCTTTATTCTTTATTTCAAATTAAGCATATAATTAACATTAATATACAAAATAACATTCTTAATTTAACATATAATATTATAAAGAGGAAAGATTTGATTGTTTGTTTGTTGGCTAAACGTCCAGCAGTGGACTGTTAAAAAGGCTGACTATGATGATGATGATTGAATAGGCTCCAAAACTACTGAACCGATTTGAAAAATTCTTTCACTGTTGGGAAGCTACACTATCCCCGGGTGACATAGGCTATATTATATTTTCAAAAAAATAGGGATCCTTACTTAAACTGCAATATTGACAACCCAAGGTGCAAAAAATAAGATTTACAATTTTAACTTAGCGTGTTTGACAGTTCTAAGACAGGACAACGTCTGTCAGGTCAGCTAGTCTATACTAATATTATAAAGAGGAAAGATTTGATTGTTTGTTTGTTTGATTTGAAAAAATCTTTCACTGACGGGAACCTACACTATCCCCGGGTGACATAGGCTATAATCTATACCCGTGCGAAGCTGGGGCGGACCGCTAGTTTAAAATAAAACAAACTATTAGGCAGACGCCGAATAGCTTTACTGAATTTAATGTGACGTCGTTTTATTTTTCGTATTCTTTTCAGCAAACCCTTTCATTAGATACCCATATCATGGGAGTGCAAAGAAAAAAAAAGGCGGCAAAAAGGCTTGTAAAAAGGGCGGCAAGGTGCTGGGTGAGTTCGAAGGCATAAAGCCTTATTTAAGCCTGATGCTTTCTCACCCGCCACACCACCTTACCATATCACCCTTTTATAATCTGAGCTCACCACCATATAGCAAGATGGTGGTTTATCATCATCATCATCAGCCAGAAGACGTCCACTGCTGAACATAGGCCTCCCCCTTTAACCTCCACGCTGAACGACAGCCTGCCTTTTGCATCCACTGGATGCCAGCGACTCTCACTATGTCGTCGGTCCATCTAGTGGGAGGCCTACCTACGCTGCGTCTTCCGGTTCGTGGTCTCCACTCAAGAACCTTTCTTCCCCATCGGTTATCGGTTCTTTGAACGATGTGGCCTGCCCATTGCCACTTCAACTTGCAAATTTTAACAGCTATGTCGGTGACTCTGGTTCTTTGGCGAATATCCACGTTTCGGATTTTATCGCGCAAAGAAACTCCGAGCATAGCTCTCTCCATTGCCCGCTGATGGTGGTCCAACTCTGATCAATCCTTGTAATGCTTCAAAGAACAGCCGCATCAAGCAGAAGAAAGGCTCCCTTTCTTCAAGCTTCGACACCTTTGATCTGAGTATTTATAGAACCCTGGGCTTAATGCAAAGGTTCACTGTTAGTACGAGTATCTATTCCATGGCATCACATCGGCATACGTAACTTGGGTAACTTGACACGTCGCTATCCGCACGGAATGTGTGATTCACGGCGTGTTTACACTCGGAACACGTCCCGATTCTTACATATCTGTGGTGAGCCGCGTGATTGATTGTTAATTAATGTACCTACAAATATACCTGTTGATCGATAGACAGATAGTTAGAAAAGCAAACCAGCAGTAGCTTGTCACTTGAAAAAAAACACACAAGTATAAATATATTTTTAACACCCCTAATAAAAGAGCTGATAATCTTCAAACGGCTGACCAGACTTTCTTGAATCATATCTAAGTACACTCTCGATATGTCTATCCAGAGTTCCAACTAACCCCTTTCAAGATCCAACCATATCCGTTACAAACAAATTCCACTAACAAACACTTTCGCATAATATTAGAACAAGTGGCAGTGGACAGGCCACATCAGCCAAGGAACCGATAATCGATGGGGAAGAAAGTTTCTTGAGTGGAGACTACGAACTGGAAGACGCAGCGTAGGTAGGCCTTCCACTAGATGAACTGACGACATCGTGAGAGTCGCGGGTAGCCAGTAGATGTAGATGGCATGTCGTTCAGTGTGGAAATCTAAGGGGGAGGCCTATGTTCAGCAATGGACGTCTTCTGGCTGATGATGATGAATAATAGGGTGTTTCACGACATTAAACATCGATGGAGGCAATTCAGTGTTACGCATATAGACTGTACTAAGCCGAAGGGAGGTCATTGTACTCATCATTATGAACAACTTTTACTATGGAACCAACCATAAAACCGCGAAAAAATCTGCTGTTTCATACATTTTGTCGAGTGGCAATGACCGTTTTCTATGGAACACCTGATATTTTTTTCGCAATTTCAGGTTTGGTCCCATAGTAAAAGTTGTTCATAATGATGAGTACAATGACCTCCCTTCGGCTTAGTACAGTCTATATGCGTAACCCTGTATAAAAGCTTAACCATTGGTTTCGAAATTTTGGTCGAAGACCATTGGGTGTATTCGGTCCATTGGTTTCTGAGTTTATCTGTGTATTTCAGAGCATTGGTGTTCAAGACACTATGTATGTAAATAAATACCATTACCTCGTGCGATTGTTGCGTAAGGACGTGTCGGTCGCATCGCGACGTAAATCTGGGACTTTCTCCCGCTGACACTCGCTGTTATTAACGCTCAGGCCATAGGGTAAAGGCATACGGTACACGAATTTACACGTTTGCAGTTTTGCGTTTAAACTAAGTACGTAACGTTCTTATTCTGTGGCTATGTACCTCAACTGTCTTGTTTAAAACGCTAAATGCTTGCTTAAGCTGGTTTCACAGCTATACGGAAGACCCGCGTGGGTTGCCCGTACTACGGGAGACGGGATCTACGCGGAGGCAAGTCCCGTACGGAACAATCCGTGTCGCTGTGAAACGATGTTCTAGCGCCTCGCGTACATTTCTCTACTCCGGGAGCCCGTACTACGGGAGACGGGATCTACGCGGAGGCAAGTCCCGTACGGAACAATCCGTGTCGCTGTGAAACGATGTTCTAGCGCCTCGCGTACATTTCTCTACTCCGGGAGCCCGTACTACGGGAGACGGGATCTACGCGGAGGCAAGTCCCGTACGGAATAATCCTCGTCGCTGTGAAACGATGTTCTAGCGACTCACGTATGTCTCCGCTCCGGGAGCCCGTACTAAAGGAGACGGGATCTACGCGGAGGCAAGTCCCGTACGGAACAATCCGCGTCGCTGTGAAACGATGTTCTAGCGCCTCGCGTACATTTCTCTACTCCGGGAGCCCGTACTACGGGAGACGGGATCTACGCGGAGGCAAGTCCCGTACGGAATAATCCTCGTCGCTGTGAAACGATGTTCTAGCGACTCACGTATGTCTCCGCTCTGGGAGCCCGGACAGCTGTGAAAACAGCGTAAAGGCTTCCACAGATTAAAAGAAGAAACAGCGGTAGCACAGCTTGAACGTGGTCCGCACGTTTTTTAATACATGGAATTGTGTGTTGATATTTCATCAAATATAGATAAAAACCACCGTAATGTAGACTAATTTTAAACAAAAAAAACTTATTCAAATCGGGCCAGCAGTTTTGGGGAAAAAAGTATTGCCATACAACAAAATAAACAATTATTTATCTTACTTCTAATTACATAAATTAAAATGAAATGCTCTTATTTGGTAAGCACATGTATTAACCAGGTCAGGTGACCGTGTGAGCAAAAATGTCCCGAATATTTATTTATTTAGATACTAGCGACCCGCTCGCCCGGCTTCGCACGGGTATAATTTACGTGCGAAGCCGGGGTGGGTCACTAGTTATATTTATAAACCTTCCGTGAAAATGTATCTAACTGATGGTGAAAACCGCATCAAAATCGGTTGCGTGGTTTAAGAGGAGTTAGCGGCCATACAGACATACAGACAGACAGACGCGGAAAGCGACTTTAATTTATACTATGTAGAGATAGAGATAGCGAAGAGAAGAGTAAAGATTATATTTGCGCTGATATAAAGATTAAAGATTATATATAATTATCATCGTTATATATGTTATGTGCTGTATGCTACTTTATATGTATGTACCTACCATATTCTGACAAATAAATGATTTAATTTGAATTTTCTGCTAACTCTGATACAGGACTTCTGCAGTGAACACTGTGTCACCGAGTTTCGGAAGTAATACCGATTCGGCGCGTTCGGAAAGTTTCGGGCGCGATAAGATTATTGTACAAAAGTTGTATAACGAAGGAGCTGTTCGTCTTTAGTTCGCTTCATTACGGAGATCCTTGATATCGAATGATGCAACAACTTTCTTCTGAACGCTCTACTTTATCCGGCTTTAGACTTTTTAATCAAGGGCAATGTTTCCAGTGACTGTGCATAGATATTTAACATCTAATATTGTGACGAATCAAATAAAATAAAACAAAATTAACCAAAACGAAACAATATGAAACAAAATGGTATATGGATATGGTAGGTAGGTTTAGGTACACATAAACCCAAAGTAGCATACAGGGCCTGTCCCCCGCAAGTCGCAAATGGAAACGTATCTCATGTATTTACCAGGTACGGCGTACAAATTTTAGTTTTTTCCTTGCCATAAATCCCCTTTAATCTCCCTTGTTTCAATGATTACCCTTAGTCCCAGATTTGATAGTTTTCGAAACTTTTTTCGTTTACGTATCGTTCTATACATTTTAGTAAAGCGCCTCCATCGGAAACGTCGAGGAACTAAAATCGGTAGTAATCGGCGGTATAGATTGCTTCACTCTAATACGAAAAAAGTTTTCGAATACCTTTTAGCCCAGCAATGTATGGAACAAAACGAAAACGAAAAAAGTTTTCGAATACTATCAAAACTTGTACTAAGGGTACTGAGCTCATCATATAGCAAGATGGTGGTCCAACTCTGATAAATCTTTGTAATGCTTTAAAGAACAGCCTCATGGCTCCATTTCTTCAAGCTTCGACACATTACGCTTGTAAAGCTTATTTAAATCGACCTCTATTTCCCTAAAAGGAAGGACCACTTTCCTTTCCATCCTCGAATGCTGCAGAGTTGTTCCTTCCGCGCAACTTTTAATTTTGATTACATCATTGTCTGTAAATTAAATTACTTTCAAAACATTTAGCCTCATATGTAAACAATCCGCCGTTATCATAATTAGTACTTAATTACGCTTTTTATAAGCGGAGCGTAATTTTTTTGCTAAGCGAAGCGAGCGTAATTTCCACGGAGAATATATGAAGAGGAGGTGGCGACTGTGCACCGTGATTCGAAATGAGGTTTGAAATCATCGTCAAAATTCAGATAGACTTTTATTACAACAACAGATGGCGTCGCATTGTATGCGTTAATCCATTGTAAGCGTGAACATTTTTCACAACTTTAAATTAGTTAAGTATTACTACATACACTGCAGTGTTTGTAACGTTTGGTTTTTTATTTTTATTATCTTAGAGAAACTTACGGGCATAAATAACAGAGTTAATAATCCGCAAGAGACAAAGAAGCCATTTAGAAGTTTCTACTAACAAAAAAAACTGTATATTATATGAACGCTAAATACATGGGCATTAAAAATATAGAAGTAGATTACAATGTTTGGTAATCACGAAAACCTAAGATACCATTATTAGTTGAGTACCCCTGCAATCTATTATCTTACTCTTGTTTCTATCTATCGCTACGAAGAATTTTTTTGCTACGCCATCTCCTCTTTGTATCTAATCCGCGGTAATTTCTCGGTATCTAACAATGCTAACCGTGGAGGGCTAACGATCTATTTAATTGTCTTTTGTTATCATTAAATTAAAATACGAGGGTTATTGCTTCATGAATATTTACGGAGATACCGTGAAATCTAATACTCAATTTAAGCAATGAAAATGATCCGATTAAGCTTGTTTGGGGACTGTGGCAAACTTGGGTTTTCAATTAGAGAATGGAAATTTCAAATGTGAATTTTAAAATGTGAGTTTGCCGGTCCCAACGGAACACCAGCGCCACTTTACTACCAGCATCACAAGGTGGGCCGGTTTGTGAAACAAAAAACATTTATTGTTCTCTTATTGGTTTTTATTTTTTTGTGTCGCCTGTTGTTTTTTTGTCTCGAAAACCTCTTTTATCGAATACAATTCGGAAAGTGTGCATCGGATCTGCATGATCTAATTCCCTCCTGCCCATTTTTCTATCGGACTGCCAGAGCGGGCACAAAAAATCGACACCGCTTTATCGTTGGTATTCCGCAAACCCGAACGAAGCGCTTTGATTCCACTTTTATTGTGCGAACTGCTAGTATGTGGAATGCGCTGCCTGAATGGGTGTTCCCCGATAGTTACAATCTGGGTGTCTTAAAATCACGAGTGAATAGGTTTCTTCTAGGCAAGCTTGCTTCACCGTAGACCGCATCATCGCTTAACATCAGGCAAGTAGGCTGTCTAGCGCAAGCCTTTTATAAAAAATAATAATAATAATAATTGGCAAGTGACGTACCTCATACCATAGACCTGTTTTCCCATCTACAAGTTGTTCACCTCAATAGCCCAGACTTTTTATATCCTATACTGTACAATAGTTTTATATTCCATTTTATACACATCACATAATTGTATTTTTATATTCAACGGGGCCTCTTGGTGTTGGCTTCGGCCCCACCAATGCCTACCCAATGTCCGGGCTAGACCCGTGTTTATATAGAAATAAAGTATTATAATAATAACTATGTCTATGTCTTACTATGTTTTTTGCTGATCATTCTTCGTGGAGCAAGCGGAAACGTTTCCAGCGAAACCCAGGAGGTAGATCATGAAGGAATAAACTAGAACAGATAGTGTCAACTATATTGCATAATGCAAGTTGCTATATATATGCGAATAAATCTCAAATCGTATACAGCACTCGGTGAAACGCTACGGGAATCCCAGCAGCGCACTACTCGCCATAAGCACAGGCTCCTACCCGTAAAACGGTCACTCGCTAAGTCCACGAAGTTGACTCATGTCATGGGCACAATGATCTACAACAGGCTTCCCGAGGATGTAGTTGAGGCGTCCAACTTGTCTATTTTCAAAGCAAGGTTAGCACGCTGGCTTGTCAGTCAAGCGTTCTACGACATTGATAGTGAATTTATGGCACTAAAAGTAAGCTCCTAAATACATTTAATTATTATTAGTTTTTACGTACTATTAAGTACCTACTTTGTATTGACATTTTATTTATAATTTTTACATCTGACATATACTGATCGTATGAATAAATGAGTATGAGTATGAGTATTAATTTCCATTTACCTGCACTTCTCAACTGATCAACCGCCTCTGTCACTGCAGGCGTAACGTATACTTTTTGCGGGTAATTTCTCTAGCAGCCTTCAATATATTAACTGCACATAACGTAAGAAACGTAGGACGCAGCGTAGGACGTCCACCTACCTACAAGATCGACATACGACCTAAAAGAGACCGCATGGAAACGCTGGATGCAGGCCGCTTCCAACCGGCTCTTTTGGAGATTGACGGGGGAGGCATATGTCCAGCAGTGGACGTCCTATGGCTGAAATGATGATGATGAACGTAAGGAACCCCAGGGCCTCATGAATAATTAATTCGATCTTAATTAACTTAAATAAACTTGGTGAATTAGCATCGGACGTGCAAAAAGTGTAGTCGATAGCGCAAGGCGGTGCGACATATTTTTTGTGATCAAAATTCTAAGTAGTAGCTGTAAAATAAGGCATAATTTGTATCTACAATTGTAGACCAACAGAAACGTAAGTATTTTTTTTTTACTAAATAAGGGTCGCCGTCATTGAAATCTATTGGGGTCGAAACCTTGAAAATGTATAGTGGGAGATTTTTTTTAGCTAAAAGTTGTACTTCCAAGTTTTAGCGAATCAAATTTATGTGAAATTTAGTCACTGAGTTGTGAACTATTTCAACATTGCAAATTTTTTTTCTTTAAAGGCCTAGTACTAGTGAGTTGGTCGGCGCACGCGCACGCGCTGACACGGAAGTGACGTCAGGTCGGGCCCGTCCGCTTGTTATCTCGATCTCGATCGGTGTTGTTTCCGCTGGCTCACATCGGGACTGACTTACTTGTTAACTGACTTCAAAAGAAGACATTCTCAATTTGCCTGTTTTTTATTTGTAAACTAGCTGTCCCCACAGAGGTTGTTCTGTCCAAATTGTAATATAGATATATGTTATAGTTTTTTTTTTTTACTGTGGCAAGTGCCTTTATTAACTTAACAAAATACAAACTAATACTAACACTACGAGTACAGTTAGACTGCCCAGCCTATAGACCGTTGAAGGTCTAAAGACAATCCAAATGCTCAAGCCCACTACTAGTTGGCAGCGTACCCAGCATGCTGGCGGCATTACCACGTTGAATGGCAATGCTTATGCGTTGAGCCAGAAACACGCAAGCATTTTGGGCACGCGTCGCATTAACCAGGCGCTATGAAAGATTTTTGAAAATGAGGTGAGCTCCCGGTCCCCTAGGACCCAATGTCTCGACCCCAAACGCCTCAAATATGTAACCACTGCCGAGGTTAGCATATTTGCGTCGCTTGTGCTGCTCTGCCGAATTGGCAGCCGCACCAGCCCTACCCTGTGTCTCAGGAAGATGTGACGGCGCCAAAGTATCGACACAAGTTGCGTCCCATACAAGGGCCCCCCCATTCTCCAGGGCACAATTGTCATACCGTCAGGCCTCTTTCCATCGTCACGCGCAAGACCACTCGGTTCTAGCACAGCTGCGACATTAGCTGTGGAAAGAGCCCTGCGTATGATGTAGTTCAGGCTAGCATACATAACCTGAGTAACGCAAGATTTACCCGAGTACAGAAAAAAATATTACATCTCTACTTTGGCCGCTAAACCACGAGATAACGCTTCCGTCTAACCACTAATACAACTCTGCACTGACTAGCACCTTACTAACTCACAATAAAGCCCATTTTCCTATTTCAACTTTTAATATAAACTTGTAATATTTTCCGAGTTTCAATACACTTAAGATGCACTTTATTTCATAGAAATAAGATCCATTTCGCAATAGCTAGTTGTACATAAGTTTGTAACATTACCGGCGAGTAAAAGAGTTCAACGCGTAATAGGATGTCCGTGATACGAAGAACTGGTGTGACATCTGGGACGATGGGACTGGGTGCTGCCGGTTACAATCATGGCGTTCGTGGTATTGGATACTTCCTTCTGCTGAAGAGATTGCACTGGAACGCGCCGGATATCTTGGTATCTTTGACATGGATCACGCACAATTCACAAACTTAAGGGCCACAAATAAAAATATGAGTCTAATTTGAAAATTTACATTTAGTTCTCATCCGTGAAAATGACAATAGGGCGTTTGCGTAAATTTGTAATCTAAAGGCCGATTTCAACATATCTTTTTTTTTTTGTTTTTCTACGGACTAGGCTAACGTTTGACCGCGATCTCGCCTGAATCGCCTGATGTGTTACATGCGCCATGTTCACGGGAAGACCGACCCGAACTGCGCCGAAATACCGGGAGCTCATTCCACAACCTTACCACGGTAAATATCCCGTAAATAATCATATAAGTTTAGTGAACAACCGTGATAGTTTAAAACAGTGTTTTACTTTGTTATAGTTTACTAGTATAGATACATTGTATTATTTTATTTGAAAAAAAAAATTCAATTCAATTCATTTATGTTTTAAATGTTTATCGGGACTTATCACGTATTATTTAATATAGGTAAAAAATATGTACCTTTCGCTCGACGTTTCGACCATGTTACAATGGCCGTGGTCACGAGCTGACTGAAAACTGCGGGTGAGTCCGGCGAGAAGAGCGGGTGTTTTGTTCTCCTACCCTCACTTGATCTTGAAAAATCGCAGGGTTGTCACTACGACACACAACACTGACTGTATCGGTAAATGTCCTAGTACCTACACCGCGGTTTGTACACTTGCTCACTACGGGATTCCACGACGCCGCTAACTTAAATCCATCTTCCCGGTTGAAATTACGATGTTTTCTAATTTCAACCGCTTCACGAACCATTCTTGAAAAATAATGTCGTTCAGTGGAGAGGACCTTCGGATCGTGGAGCTCGATCCAGTGACCGGATCCCGCCTCAAGCAAATGTTCTGCAATAGCAGACTTCTGTGTCTGGCGATTTTTGACGGCCGCGATATGTTCTTTGATCCTTTCAGCTATGGTACGCTTCGTTTGACCTATGTAGGAACTACCGCAGCTACAATCGACCTTGTACACACCAGGGGTCTGGAAAGGAATAACGTCTTTCGGTGTCCTCACATGCCTCGCCAGCTTAGATAAGGGGGTATACACCGTCTTGATGGAGTACTCCTTCAGCAAAGTCCCTACCTTATCCGTTACTCCTTTAACGTAAGGCATGAAAGCCGGCTGCCGCTCGACGTCAGTCCCTCTCTTGTGACATCTGCGTCTGCCCGCGTTTAGTCACACTATAGCCATTCCTTTTAAGTACCTCCTGAACATTTAAAACATGTGTTCAAATCGCGAAAGTTTAAAAATTACAATTCATTTATTTCGGATCTTATGTATAACTAATATGCTAATATACACTTGACGACGTCATTTACAGGATAAAAATCACAATTTAATATTAAAATGACACAATTATACAATATAGGTACACATTATCGGCTGTAAAATGGCCTTTTCAATAATTTTTTAGGTATTTTATCGGCACGTGCAAACGTACCACTTATGGTACTGTAACTACTGCATTAATCTATGAGATAATACATATTTGGAAATGTTTAATAAAACTCATGTGATTAAAATATCGTATTGCAATCGGTATCTAATAGACAGCTTCTGAGAAATTTTACGTTGATGTCGCAGATTTCAGAGATATCTCTACGGTTCAGGAGTTACAAACTGTTTGTAAACAAATCTGAATTAAACAGATCATGGATTTCATCTTGACGATTTCAAAAACAGTTTTTTTTTGTTATGGGATTTGTAAGTATTATCAGAGAGAAAACGAAGATTGGACGATCGGGAATGTTCTATATTTTAGAGGCAACGCAGAGCTTTTGATCACGGTTCGAGATTGTCTTTCGGCGCGTTTCATTTCTGAAAATAATCGTACAGGAATCGATTTCGGGATAAAAAGTATTCCATGTGATAATCCAGGATATAAACTATTTCCACATCAAAATTTTATGCTTTTAAAAGCAGAGACCGGGACACAAGTTTGCCCCACGCGTTTTTTTAAATTTATAACACAACAAAGACGTTTATTAATCAGCAAAGATAATTTATTCATAATTAAATATAAGTACGTAATATTCGATTACAATTTAATTAATCGAAGATTGTGATGACAAGCTTATGCGAACTTCACTCAATGTACTTTATCTACCGCGAAAGCCATTATTTATTTAAATATTACTGACATGGAATATAAAATGTTGTCAATTCCTGATCGGCGGCGTATCCGATTGCAATCTGCGTTGTTTAAAAAAATGCTTTGTTGCACATGTATTTTTTCCTATGCTACCATCTTCGACTACCACAGAATAAATAATAGACATTCAATGGAAACTTACGTGAAATCTTCTCGTCCAAGATACCACAGTGCCTAAAGACAAGGGTCTTTGACCAGTGTGTTGCCAGTGATGGCATATGGTACTGAGACGTGGTCCTTAACCATTGGCCTTTTGGAAAAACTCAGTCACACAGCGGGCAATGGAGAGAGCTATGCTCGGAGTTTCTTTGCGCGATAGAATCCGAAACGTGAATATTCGCCAAAGAACCAGAGTCACCGACATAGCTGTTAAAATTTGCAAGTTGAAATGACAATGGGTAGACCACATCACTCGAAGAACCGATAACCGATGGGGAAGAAAGGTGCTTGAGTGGAGACCACGAACCGGAAGACGCAGCGTAGGGAGGCCTCCCACTAGATGGACCGACGACATTGTGAGAGTCGCTGGCATCCCGATGCAGATGGCATGTCGTTCAGTGTGGAAATCTAAGGGGGAGGCCTATGTTCAGGAATGGAAGACTTCTGGCTGATGATGATGATGATGATGCAATGACATTAATTAACGTACAATGATTATTTATTCAAACGAGTGTAGTTTCATCATTATCATCATCAGCCTTTCAGTCTCCACTGCTGGACATAGTCTTTTCCTAATGCACACCACTGAGCTCGGTCGGCAGTTCTATGCATCCAGCTTTTACCCGTCTTTTTTTGCAGGTCGTGGATCGTGGTCGGTTCCCAAAAACATCGATTTTCATTGCTGTTTTAATTTTGTAATTGGTCTTAGTTTTGGTTATCTATACTTATATTATAAAGAGGAAAGATTTGATTGTTTGTTTGTTTGTTTGCATTGAATAGGCTCCGACACTACTGAACCGATTTGAAAAATTCTTTCACTGACGGGATGCTACACTATCCCCGGGTGACATAGGCTATAATCTAGACCCGTGCGAAGCTGGGGCGGTCCGCTAGTTTAAAATATTTCAAAGCCGTTCATCTAAAATAACTAATAACAAAAACTACGAGGAATGTTTTAAATGTTAAATTTTTATAATAATTTTAAATCGACTACGTTGAATCCAGACTATTTTTATGTAGGAAACATTAAAATAGTCTGGACCGTACGCGAGTTACTTAAACTTATAAATATGTATTGAAGAGTAATATGTACTTCGTAATAAATGCTAGGAGAATGTTATTACAGATATTTTATGTCATGTATTTACATTTATAAATAATCTAATCCTTTTTAGGGTTCCGTACCCAAAGGGTAAAAACGGGACCCTATTACTATGCCTACGTCAATCCGTCTGTCCTACCTTTTAACGGCTGTATCTTTCGAACCTTAATAGATAGCCAGTTGAGATTTTCACAGAATATGTAGATAATATTACGGCGGATTAACTCAGAAATAATAAAAAAAGAAAATACTAAAAACCCCATACAAAAAATGTGATTTTTAACGTATTTTTGTATTAGCTCTAATGTAAAAACTGTAATACGTACAAGTGCCAAACTTGGCATGATTATAGTAAGCACTTGAAAGTATAACAAAAAATACTAAATAATGGCCAAGTGCGAGTTGGTGAAAAATTTCTGTTCATTACCAAGTTATTCAAGTTATCCATACTTATTGATTCTACATCCATAATATTTAATGTATTGATTGATACCAGATTACAATGGTCATAAATTGACAATCGCATACCATGACCTTATTCAGTATTGCCCGCATCCACGCATTACTTCCTGTTTTGTACATTCCCTATATGTAGTGTTCACGACAGACAGACAGGCAGACTGACATCTCTACATCATATTTAATTAAACTCAATCACGAACACGTGTGCTAATATTTATCAATGACGACTTAACATTTTATTCAAATTTCAAACAAATATATTTTTTTATTATATCCCCGATAAAAGAGCTGATAATTTTCAAACGGCTTAACAGATTTTCTTTAATCATAGCTAAGAACACTCTAGATCAAGACACCATAAAGCAGATTTGTCCGCGTTAAAAACAAGTCACCAAGTTTAAAAGGACAAGTCCGAATTAAACAAAAACCTTTTAGAAATTAAAATATGTAAGAAAATATGTTCAACCATTTGGGAGCTGCGAATTATTTTATTTATTCATTCTAAGATTTTTCACATAGGGCAACATAAATTACTTAAACATAAATTAAAACATGTTGAAACTCAATTTTATTTCTTCTCAGATATAATATACCGACATGGACTGAGACATAGACCGTAACACACTGGTAATGCTAATCTTACACAAGCAAATATATATATAACAATGTATAATAAGACTAGCTAAATCCCGCGGTGCTACCCGCGATTTTCCAGTTTTCCCGCATTTTCTGGGAAATAAGTCCCCTATGTCCGCCCATAATGATGTACACTATCATCCTGCCAAAATTCATTAGGATCGGCTTAGCGGCTTAGTCGTGAAAAGCGAACAAACATCCAGACAGAGAGACAGAGTTACTTTCGCTTATATAATATTAGTAAGGATCATCATCATCATCATCAGCCAGAAGACGTCCACTGCTGAACATAGGCCTCCCCTTTTAACCTCCACACTGAACGACAGCCTGCCATCTGCATACACTGGATGCCAGCGACTCTCACTATGTCGTCGGTCCATCTAGTGGGAGGCCTACCTACGCTGCGTCTTCCGGTTCGTGGTCTCCACTCAAGAACCTTTCTTCCCCATCGGTTATCGGTTCTTCGAGCGATGTGGCCTGCCCATTGCCACTTCAACTTGCAAATTTTAACAGCTATGTCGGTGACTCTGGTTCTTTGGCGAATATCCACGTTTCGGATTTTATCGCGCAAAGAAACTCCGAGCATAGCTCTCTCCATTGCCCGCTGCGACTCTGAGTTTTTCCAAAAGGCCAACAGTTAAGGACCACATCTCAGTACCATATGTCATCACTGGCAATACACACTGGTCAAAAACCCTCGTCTTGAGTATTAGTAAGGATATAACAAAGTAATAAACTAATACTACGAGATGTTCTGAACGCAAAATTTAAAAAATTAAGCTTCAACACTCACTCCTGCTTGAAGCAAATAATCTTTTTCCAAACACCATGTAATGCTTCGTAATATTGTAAAGCACGCATCTAAAAGCTGGTAATGCGAACTGTAAGCAGTTTAAGCTGGAAAAAACATTCGCACCTTAACAGCTTAAAATAACCGCTCATTACTAACGAGTGAGTAAACATGTTCATCCGGCCGTCTATCTGTCACTGTAGGCAGGGAGACATTGGATAGTTTGGTTACGCTTAGGATTGTCGTTCTGCGTTTATTGCGTCAGCATGCTGGATACACTGGCAACTGGTAGTGGGCTTGAGCATTAGATTGTCTTTAGACCTGCGTCCTTATTATAGAAGTTTGATTGTGATCGAGATTGCATGCCGTCCCGTTCGCATCTACTTACTCGCACGTGCGTAAGTGAGATGGCACGCGATCGCGATCACAATCCGAATCACGATAAGACATCTATAATAAGGCATCTGCAACGGTCTATGGACAATCCAACTGCTTTTTTGTATAATAGACTAAGTATTAGTATAGTATTTAGTAGTAGTTTAGGTATTTAGTATTAGCTCGTATATTGTTTCGTTATGATTATGGTTGTTAGAAAATAACTTTTTTTGTTACTCGCTTAGCTAATCTAGCTATGGGTCAACTAAAGTCTCAAAGCATAAAAATATACATAGTTCTATGATTTAATCAATATTTTGGCTAATCTATTAGGTGGAGGCCACTGGCGACCGTAATGCTGGCGCTCACTTTGGCCCAAAACTCAGCAATGCTACTCAGCGTGGCAGTGCTGCCAGCATTGTGGCCTTTTTTCCTACTACCAACGGACTAATGGATTTTATTAATGAAAATATTTTGTTTTAAATATAGTTCTTGCTTATTTTGAAAACCTGTGATTTCATTATGCATATAAATTTATGTCAAAATCAATCACTGTTTTTTTTTTCTGCCATTGATTTCCAGATGACGGTATTGTAGCTATTGTGATTAGATAGAAAGCAATGACGAGGTAGACCAAGCAAAGCATACAGACAATAATAAGTTTAATAAACAAAATAACTTTTAACAGATTTATGTGTTGATTAACAAAAAAAACCTAAACCAAATAAAATTAATCCTTGCATTGGTCATCCTTTAGTAATTTGTATATGTCGAATTTCGACAAATACAAATTAAAATTGGACTTCCGCAAAGTAACGCCTGATTCAATCAACTATCCTTTAGTAATGTTGAGAAACATATACTCCCTTACTATAAATACCAAATGCATTACAGTTTATGAACTTTAGCCCTTCGTTTTAAAGTTCATAATGGTTTCTTTAAAAACATTTAGGAAAAGGTGCCTGCCACTCGTCTTAACTTTTATTTTCCATGAATTTTAATGTGCTTACAATGAAAGATGTAAATGCTAAATATTCAGGGTGTTCTTTGAAAAGTGCTGCTGAATGCTGATTGCGTGGGTGGGGTTGAATCCGGACATCCTGGCATCCAATTTGTTTATTGTTATTTTATTTTTATTTTACAAGGAAAACATACAACTGCTAATTAATACAGTAAGAAAGGACAAGTAAGAAATAGGCCTACTACCAACCCATACATTATTGATTTTCCTTGGATACCTACCGAACTTTTTGATTCTACGTTTCTGATCCTTACGGCCAAGCGGTGAAACAACCTGCCGGCTTCCTTGTTTCCTGAAAGATACAGGCATCGATTCTGATGTTCTCAAACTAAACTAAATTTGACAGCTCTAAAACTGTTGCCTTCCTTCTCTCACATATTAAAATGAAAAAAGAGGCAAATAATTTTAGTCCTGTCAGATTGGTTTAGTTTGGTAAGTGGTATGGCAGAATCTACGCCATAATCTGAGAGATATATCTTTTCAAGGCCAGAGTGAATAGGTATCTTCTATGTCTGCGTGCTTCATCTTCGATCACATCGTCGCTTACCAACAGGCGAGTAGAGTAGAGTTACTGTTCTGCACATACCTAAGCTTCCGATAGGCACCCCATAAAATTCGCTAATGAGGAAACGAGACGCCAACATTTTATCGGCGAAGGTTCGAAAGAGACAGATTTATTTTCTGCTCTATCTACATCTGTCTACTCGAGTAACAGAGATCGTAAGTCTATATCGTTCGGACTTAAATCGAAATTGATTAAGGCGAGGTTTTCCCACTTTTAAGCAACGCTTATTACTACAGATGACCATAATCCTTGGTTTATTGTATTAAAGTCGCATTTAGCGGAGCAAAATCATGACGCTTACACGCAGTCGTGCGTTTCGCTACTTCTATTTTTGGGGTTTTTCTCATATTTTTTGAAAAGTATTATAGCTGTAATGTAAAATATACCTCACCGGTTTCCTTCATAATTATGAAATCTATATCAAGATATCGCAGACATAAATTAATAAATAGGTAATAGAATGAATCCAAAAAAAAGGGATAAAAACGCAAATCAGTGCTATTTTGATATATTTTTTCTATCGAGCGAAATGTGCTTAATCGTGTTTCGGTCATAGGTTTCCTAGATAAAACATTCAATTTTGTTATGACACCATTTTTATAATTTTAAGCTAACCATGGAGGTATGCACACTTAAATTAGAATGACCATAATTGATAAAAGTCGGAAAAGAGCGTCTTAAGTGTAAAGTTACGTTTGCTACGTGAGTGTGTAAAGTAGGAGCTTTCGCATGTTGCACATTTTTCTTGGGATTATGTGTACGTAATGAATTAAAATAAGATCAAAAATACTTTACGTCCTAGGGGCGAAAGTTTTTTTATGATCATACATATAAAAGAGATTGCCCTACACTGATAATGTCGTTAGGAAATTACTATTTGCTTTCAATATTCGACTTTTAAATATTTTTTTCTACATCCACTGGATGCCCGCGACCCTCACAATGTCGTCGGTCCATCTAGTGGGAGGCCTCCCTACGCTGCGTCTTCCGGGTCCAGGTCTCCACTCAAGCACCTTTCTTCCCCATCGGTTATCGGTTCTTCGAGTGATGTGGCCTGCCCATTGCCACTTCAACTTGCAAATTTTAACAGCTATGTCGGTAACTCTGGTTCTTTGGCGAATATCCACGTTCCGGATTCTATCGCGCAAAGAACCTCCGAGCATAGCTCTCTCCATTGCCCGCTGTGAAACGAATACCTCTATTATTCAGTCCGATTTCAGGCTTTGCTCGGCCTGTTCCATTGTCCCTAAACGCTTTTATTAAATCATGTTTTATATCTCTTCATCTCTATCTCTATCTTCTCTATCTCTACATAGTATAAATTAAAGTCGCTTTCCGCGTCTGTCTGTCTGTATGGCCGCTAACTCCTAAACCACGCAACGGATTTTGATGCGGTTTTAACCATCAGTTGGATAAATTTTCACGGAAGGTTTATATATACCTATAACTAGCGACCCGCCCCGTTTCCGCACGTAAATTACACCCGTGCGAAGCCGGGCGGGCGGGTCGCTAGTGTCATTTATAAAATGCTTAACGCAAACTTAAAAAAATATATTTTAATGTATTTTTACCGGTGCGTTCTCGTCCTTATCTGTTAAATCTCTATTTACGGCTATAATCTGTATAATAACGTAGATAACAGTCGAGATAGGTGTGTTGGAGCCACTGTACAGCTTTATTACGAAGGTGTGGTCGCAGCTTACACTGCTATTAAGATGTTTATGCTTGTTTCGGTTAAATAGTTTAAATCGCTAATTCTAGCAGCCAGTCAAAATAATGTCGCCTGGTGTATATGACCGTGACACAGTAAATCAACTTAAGAGCCTCTTATACCAAATTTTACGGTTTTAAATCAATTTTATTCAGTTAAATTACAATATTTGAGCTGGAAAAAAATACATGTCACAGATACATCTGTGTAATTTAGAACAAACACAAATGTTCATCACATGAATGTTTGTCCTAGGTGGGAATCGAACCCACGCCCTCAAGCGCAAAAGGCAGGTTCACTACCAACTGGACCAACGGGCTCTCGGATCAACAGATTTTTTTGTTGTTTTTATATTTTTAAACATGAAACAAGAACAAGATGACATGATGAGATTGACATGTTTTTTATTTTAATCAAGTCGGAGGAGGTTGGTTACTATCTCTACCAAGGAGGTTAGTTCAAGGAGATATAATTATAACGCGAGTGAAATCAATAGAATTAATTTCTCTAAAATTATTAAAGGTCAATTATTTCTTCAAGGTTGATATCGCCTACGCGCTTACTCACTTGTTTACATTGAATATTGACACTTGACGTTACATAGCGATCGAAATAGGCGCCACTGTGACCCCAATACAGCTGTGGTCAAAATATTGAGTCAGAGGGATTTGGCGCCACAATCGCATATTTATAAGTCATGAAAACCGAACTTTGAAAATCAAATTTAGGTCCAGTTTTCGTGACTGGATTCAGAGATTGGTGGTACGGACTTTACCTACAAGTATTTAGGTTTATACGGAAAGGGTATACTGAGCCGAAAGGTGCTCATTATAATATTAATCATTTATTTTATTTTTTTACTTTGAGTTTAACCTTCAAATCGTGAAAAACAGTTGCTCATTTACACTCAACGGAATGTTCTGAAGAGCTGATATTTTTTTTTCACTATTTCAGGGTCGGTCTCATAGTAAATGTTATTCATAATGATGAATACAATAACCTGCTTTCGGCTTAGTTCGAACATTCCGCGTAACCTCGTGTAGACAGTCTTAAGACAACTTGATATTTTGGTACGTAAATCCCATTTTTACTTGTAAGTATATAAAAACTTCTATCTTACGTGAGTAATTCCCGTGTAACATAAATAAAAAATATATAAAAACTGTTTTATATCAAAATAATATGTTTGCATTTTGATATGTATGCTAATGCCAAAGTGCCTCAAGACGAAGGTCTTTGACCAGTGTGTGTTGCCAGTGATGACATATGGTACTGAGACGTGGTCCTTAACTGTTGGCCTTTTGGAAAAACTCAGAGTCACACAGCGGGCAATGGAGAGAGCTATGCTCAGAGTTTCTTTGCGCGATAAAATCCGAAACGTGGATATTCGCCAAAGAACCAGAGTCACCGATATAGCTGTTAAAATTTACAAGTTGAAGTGGCAATGGGCAGGCCACATCGCTCGAAGAACCGATAACCGATGGGGAAGAAAGGTTCTGGAGTGGAGACCATGCACGAACCGGAAGACGCAGCGTAGGGAGGCCTCCCACTAGATGGACCGACGACATTGAGAGAGTCGCGGGCATCCAGTGGATGCAAAAGGCAGGCTGTCGTTCAGTGTGGAGGTTAAAGGGGGAGGCCTATGTTCAGCAGTGGACGTCTTCTGGCTGATGATGATGATGATGATGTATGCTAATAAATGAGCATTGCCACTAGTTTCCGAGTAGTGTATGTGTCTAGATCTGTCAGATTATAAAAGTGCTAAATTATACATGAAGAGACTAATCAAGCCAGAAGAAACCTCAGAACTAGACTTTAATCAACCATTGAATGGACCAACGGGACTCAAAGATGACAACTTCGCTCTTAATTAATAATCTCATTAGAAAGGTGTCTTCGCTAGAAAACCTGCCACATGAATTTTCAGCTTTAAAAAAGTCTACAGTGTGACCAATTTATCTTTACAATCAAAAGAGGGTGCCACCGTCGTAGTTCTTCAACAAAACTGATAGCCTCCCTTGGAAAATCTTAGTCCATCATTTGGCCACCTATACCATATAAGTTGGTTTGTAACGGCAATACGGGCACGACCATCTTCACGCACACATCTGCACGCCACATGTCACCAAAACAACAACTCCTGCGCACCCCGTGCCACCAATCAACAAGCGCCATTATGAAAAATCATAACTATTCCAAAATCGAATGAACAGTGAAACTCCTGTTTCGATATCTTCTTGCGATAGTCTTTTATCTCGATATTTAGTCACATGTGAGCACCCTATTTGGTATGTTGTTTTTACCGTTCTGCCGTCCTTTTCTGGAGCTCGGTAATGATGTATGTTTGTCTCGCTCTGGTGACGTCATGCAACGGTAGTTGAGAGGCGTTGATAGACTAGTATACGGGTTCTATAAAATGTTACATTGTAAAGAACATTACATGTTTGATAAGTACTTGAAAGTTGGGTTTTCATAAAGGTGAAAGAATCGACTTACGATGAGTCTTTAAGTTTAAGGGTGCTATGATTTTGTTCGAAAGCACTGATTATATTAAAGTTATATGATTATTTACGGGATATTTAACGTGGTAAGGTTGTGGGGGGTTCTTTAGTGAACAACCGTGATAGTTTAAAACAGTGTTTTACTAATTAAATTGTTTGGACAAGTGAAAAGCGCAATTTTTTTTACATACCAATGCAATTAAATTTTTTCAAGGTTACAATTCGTCTATATTTTTGTGTTTGTTACGCGATACCATCTTGGTTTAAATGTTGTTTTTTTTTTATTGTACAGGCTAAGGGTAATTCAATTTATAGAATATTCCATCACTATAATTATAAGGGTGGGAAATTACGGGATTAATCCGTTTTTTTTTTTAAGAATCGATCTACGTTTGGCTATTAACTCGCCAGATGGTAGGCGACGGTTTGGCTGAGGATGCAACACGTTGATCTATGAAGACGATAGTTTTTGACGATATTTTAATTATTAATATTTTTATTTCGAGTCAATAAATCTGGATTTTTAAGTTATTTAAATACTGTTTCTTGAAACATCAAAAAGTAGATCTCGGAATCCTTATTTTATCGCCACATTTTAGATCTTGTTTTATGCATGTCATAAATATTCTTTATCAAGAATTTCTTGTGAACACTGAATAGCCAGGAGAATTACTTCAAAAGCGATCCGTATCTGTTAAAAATGTGATGAGACTCGCGAAAGGTTAACGAATTATTTTGGAGATAAGACATTAAAATAAGTTCTACTACTGTTGGTAAATAACTTGAAGACTGATGACCGTCGCAAGCCGTTTGGTGCCATAATTTTCTATACAGAGTGTAAGGGGAACACTCTCGAAGCTAAAAGAAGGTAATTGTACTCATCATTATGAACAACTTTTACTATGGGATGCCCTGAAATCACGAAAAAAAATTCTGCTGTTCTATAGAAAAGAAAGAAAGAAAAATATTTATTTATGACAGAAACAAAATATATAGACGCTATGAAAAAAAATTTTAAACAACAAAGTTATAGTTTAGTTTAGTTGAAAACGGTCATTGATACTCGACAAAATGTAAGGAACAGCTGATTTTTTTTCGCGATTTCAGGGTTGGTCCCATACTAAAAGTGGTTCATAATGATGAGTTACAATTACCTTCGTTTGGCTTCGAGAGTGTTCCCCTTACACTCTGTATATTATGTATATAAAAATGAATCCCTATTTACCTTGGTCACGCCTTGAGAACGACTTTACCGATTTCATTCATCTTTTTTTCAAAGCTTTCTTATACTTTGTAGAATGTTCTTACGGAACGAAAAATAAAGAAAATTGCGCAGAAAATTGTAAAATTTCAGAAAACTTAACGACGATCTCGCATTGAAACCGCAGGGCGCAGCTAGTTATCAATTTAAAAAAAAACTACTTCCCATGAAAACTTACGTTACCTGAGAGAATATTTTAAACACAAATACTTTTACCAAAACACGCAAAAAAGCATATTCGCGATTACAAACATGTACTATTAAAAATAGGTTTTAACTATTAATAATGTACTATTAAAGGAAATACACGAATGCGTAAAGATTAGATTACAGTAAATGTAGGTACGTACTCGTATTTCATTCATAAATCATAATTTCTTACTCTAACAACTTTAAACGGCGACTAATTCAAAATAAAGCTATTTAACCTTTTCAGTAAATCTAAAGTGCTTCGCATAGACCATAGCATAATCAGTAGAGTTACGTACTAACTATTATACAATCTGTAGGCGCGTCAGCGTGAATTAGTGTTGTGCGGTTCGCGTGTCGTCAGCAGCGGGTGTCGATATCGATATTTATCGATGTGACGCGGCGACTTATAGCCGGCGATCGGCTGATAACGAGCCAATTTGTTAGCCCCGACTGTCCCGAGAGTCGACAAACTTTTGTTTGTTTTTACGCCGCCGTGAAGCATCGATGATGTGATTGTACTGTACTTACAAGTTTTACAAGGTACTTCGTTATGTGTGACTGAATTTAAATGTACGGTTCCTTCGATTCTCTTTTTACTTGATGTTTTTCTGTATTATGGATTACATTGTAAAACATAATAAAATATTGTTCTTTAAAGAGTTATGATCGATTTCTTACAAATTTACTCGATAAACAAAAGATTTCAAAAATTTGTACATCAGTGTGTTTCAGTGGGTATATTATTTCCGCTACAAATTTTAGAATGGTCGGTTCGGTCAGGTACTAACTACAAATTAATGAAAATCCAAACATGCATTCGCATTTGTGAGTATAGTTACGCAGTTTTGACTAGTCTGTTCAATCACTCGAGTATTCCGTGAACCCGTACGAAGCGCTTTGATTCCACATTTATTGTGCGAACTGCTAGTCTGGAATTCGTTGCCTGAGTGGGTGTTCCCCGATAGTTACAATCTGGGTGTCTTCAAGTCGAAAGTGAATAGGATTCTTCTAGACAAGCGTGCTTCATCGTAGACCGCATCATCGCTTAACATCAGGCGAGTTGGCAGCCAAGCGCAAGCCTATTTATAATTAAAAAAAAAAAACTACATCCAGCTATACTACACAACACACTCTTACACACATATATATAAATCGACGCCCTTAACAACCAGGTGCACAAAACAAAGTGGCAACGCGTGATGAGTTTTGAAATTCATATTTTCATCGTAAAAACGCGATCATCGATAAGGACTGTCGTCACTAGCTCGTTAGCCGGCGGTGATGTGTCGACATTTCTGTCGCCGCACAAACGGGTGCTCGAAGCTCAGTTAAACGCTAGATTCTATTGAAGATTAGAATTAGTCTGCGCAATCATTTTAGAAACTAAGGCAATCATAATGATTCCTTAGGCTTTCGCTTCGAAGGCTTTCGCGATGAAATTAAACGCGAGGCTACTGAAAAAAATATAATGTAAACAATGGTTGGCAAATGGCAAGTTCCACCTGTTTGGAAACCAATAAACAACATTTATTATGCGAACTGATAGTCTGTGGAATTCGCTGCCTGAATGGGTGTTCCCCGATGGTTACAATCTCGGCGTCTTCAAATCACGAGTGAATCGGTTCCTTCTATGGCAAGCGTGCTCCAACGTAGACCGCATCATCGCTTAACATCAGGCGTGATGGTGGTCAAACGCAAGCCTATTATATATATTAAAAAAAAAAAAAAAAAAAAAAAAAAAAAAAAAAACAGCGCAAAACTGCAAGACCTCTGGACACCCTGAGCGGCAAAGATTTTTTATAGTACATATTTTATCTAAGCTGAGCGGCTACTGCGTACATAGGAACGTTGGCGGTACTTTTCAAAAGGTTTTTTTTTTAAGTTAGAACGGCTGTCAACACAGGCTGTCAAGGCATTTTTGAAAGAAATTTGTTGTAGCCAGTTGCACCCATAGAAACGAAACGTCAGTCATTCGAAATCAGTTAACAACTGTGCTGCGGAGTTCCACGCGTTGATCTAAATAAGAATGTTCAATTAAGGTTCACTCATAATGCCTGGTCCACTGTCATTTCCGTTCTATTTACTTCTTTTTTCTGTGGTACTTTTCATAAAATTTCTATAGACATCCATCATCTAGTCTACCTATGATCAAGGACACTGTAAAGTTTGTAAACGTCACGAATTAAATAATGTAAAATGTATGCGATTTTAGTTACAATGTCTAATTTTTAAGGATATGATTTTGCTTAGAGAAAACCACACATTATCAATCAAAATTACATAAAATAAAAATATTGGTAAAAGTTAAATAAGTTAAATTATTTTAACGTTATTTGATTACTAACGGGATTATTACCGTGGTAAGGTTGTGGAATGAGCTCCCGATATTTCGGCGCAGTTACATGCACCATGTTCACGGGAAGACTGAAGAATGTGGGCAAACTCATGCTCCTGTAAAGTGATGGAGACTTTACAAGAGGCTCCTATGGAGTTTTGGAATCAACACGAAAAGACACGTTTCACCTCGTTATATCACTTACCCACACTCGAGCACGTTTACGAACTCTTAGCGAATAATAATTTACCATTTAGAACACATTAACACTCGAAAATACACAAGTTTAGGAAAATAATCCAACGAGCCGATATGTTTTTTCCACGTTGGCGCCAAAACTCCGCATTGCCATACAACGTGGCAATGCTGCCAGCATTTTGGGAACGCTGCCCACCGGTAGCGACTTGTTAGATTAGTTTTAGTTTTAGAGTAGTTTTAGTTATAAATGTATGATAGTTTTTATTTTACTTGTAATATTAATTTATTGAATAAACACAGTTACAATTAAAACTAACGACAAAATAATATAAATGCACAAAAAATGCTTCCGAAGAAGTCACCGCGACACCAACTAAATTAAACTGACCAGATTTATTCGCCATTTCGCCACCTGCCTAATGCGTTCCCGTGAATATTATCACTATCATATTACTATAAGCATAAGGTTTTAAATACAAGACGCAAACGCTTTGTTAAATTTCACACCTGCATGTGTAATTTTGTAAAAACACTAGATTAATTATAAAGATTCATCTCGGCAGAAGGACTGGTTGTTGTTAAGAACGCTTTTAAGCATTATGCGCTCTTTTGGTGGCACAATAAATGTAATATTGAAAAATATTTCTCGCAACATTTTTTTTCATTCTTAATTTTTTTTGTTATAGACTTGCGTTTGACCGCCAAATCGCTTAAGTAAGTACTAACTGCGTCTTGCGGTTTCACTCGCGTTATATCCGGGATAAAAGTAGCCTAAGTTTGCTCCGTAGCTACGTATAACATCAGGCAGGTATCTGCCAGTGAAAGTCCCGTCAAAATCGTTCCAGCCGTTTTAGAGTCCAAAGGGAACATACACACATCGATTTTTATATAAAAAGTAAGGCTCTAATGTCATAATTTTTAAGTCACTACGAATTATCAATTGCTGTTAAGTATAACACAAACTGACTGGACGATCCAGCTAGTCTTCGGATGGGGACCATGAGTAGTATTTTACAACCGAGCCCTACCGTGGGTCGGATGACAGGTTAAATTGTAGGTCCCAGTGGTTGTAATTTTAATTTAAACATCATTTAATAATAAATCTGTATCATCATCATCCACAGCCTTCCTTATCCCACTGCTGGGTATAGGCCTCTCTCTTGCTATGCCATCTGCCTCGGTCCTGTGCTAATCTAGTCCAGGTTCGACCCGCGATAGTAATAATATCGTCGACCCATCTTGCAGTATCTGCAAATCTGTATAGGTTTATTTATTTATTGGACTTAATAATAACTGGTTTGTGATTTGAGAACTTGTTTAAGATATATGATTATTAACGGGATATTTACCATGGTAAGGTTGTGGAATGAAATGAAAACAGTGTTTGTTTAAGATACATTAAAAGTTAAGTTATGGAAAATATTGCAATAACATTTTTCAATACAGTTCTAGTCATTTTATACATTTAAAAATAATTAATTCGTGAGTAAGAAATAACGAAAAGCGGTTTCCTCCTCTTAACTGGTAACCATCTCATAACGGTTAAGTTGACACTTAAGTAACACGAGTTTAGCGGAAAATGCAGCAATTAATTAAGTTTAATTCTTTGAAGAGATTAAATCCTCGGGTTTGTGGGTCAATGCGAGCGCTGGTGAGAAAACCTGCGCCGGAGCATCATCAGTTACCGGGGAATTTGTGCTTTACAAACCAAACCATCGTGTTCTGCCTAAAATAAAAACGACGCCTGGTGGATTTTGCTAATAGCAAAAAAGCCACCCATTAGAGACTTTTTTTAAAATAAAAAGAGCTTGCGGTCTGCCTGATGGTAGCAGCAACCGCCGCCTATGGACCCTGCAACTCTAGCGGTGTTGACGGTGCTTTGCCAGCCCAGAGAAGTAGTTGTAGACACCCTTTTTGAAACGTTTCATGTTGAAGCTCGGCGGTAAGATCTTTGGGGGAAGGACATTCCACACCTTGTAGGTCCGCGGAATAAAGAAGAGCAAAAATCGAACGGTGAAGAATTCCCATTTGTATTTTTATATAAAAAAAAAATAGATTTTCGATTGGCTGCCATCTCGCCTGATGTTAAGCGATGATGTGGTCTACGATGTATCACGCTTGCCTAGAAGAAACCGATTCACTCTCGACTTGGAGACACCCACATTGTAACTATGTAACTATCGGGTAAGGATCCATCCTATATAGATCGTCCTTGCAATGGGGGAACACCATTCAGGCAGCGCATACCACAGACTAGCAGTTCGCATCAAGTGGAATCAAGTTTATAAAAGAAAGAAAAGGGCGATATTCGGAAAATAGCTAATAGCTAGGGGTTAAACAGAATAGCGGTGTCAAATACTTAATACAGGGTTACGTATATAGACTGTACTAAGCCGAAGGAGGTCTTTGTACTCATCTTTATGGTTTTTTTAAACTATGGGACTAAGGACCAATCCTAAAATCGTATATCGTAAAAATACTAAAAATTAAAAGAGGAAAGAAAAGTGACATAGTGTAAATTTTTTCCCGTAAAATTAACGGTTCCTGTAACATTGGCAACGCAGATGAAAACGCGAGGTGCAGCTAGACAAAATTTAAGGCAAAAAACATTTTTAACGGAAAAATAAATAAAATAAAGCTCGGACTAGCCAACCATGTTTTCTGCGCGTTGACAGTAAGACCCAAACGAACACGAGGTACGGGACACCCTGTAGAGTATATTTTCTTTATGGACTTTTCACTGCGCGTATTAAAATGTTTATTAATAATACAGTAAGTGTAAGTACTTACTTATTTCCTAACCTGCCTGGTTTATGAATAAATAGCAATAAACTACTTCGTGTACATTTCACACCCTTTTTTACCCGACTGCGCAAGAAAAATATAAAACACTGTTTTAAGCTATCACGGTTGTTCACTAAAGTTATATGATTATTTACGGGATATTTACCGTGGTAAGGTTGTGGAATGAGCTCCCGATATTTAGGCGCAGTTACATGCACCATGTTCACGGAAGACTAGTCTTGTGAAGTGTTTCTTTTAGAAAGCCGTGTAATTATTTTTATGTATAATCGTCGAAATATCCAAAAATTAAGTAACTATGAGATTTCGTTTTTTTGCACGATAGAATCTGGAACGAGGATATTCGCCAAAGAATCAGAGTCACCGACATAGCTGTTAAATTTTAAGTTAAAGTGACAATGGGCAGGCCACATCGCTTGAATAACCGATGAGGTTCTTGAGTGGAGACCACGAACCGGAAGACGCAGCCTAGGTAGGCCTCCCACTAGGTATACCGACGACATCGTGAGAGTCATGCACATCCAGTGGATGCAGATGGCAGGCTGTCGTTAAGCTTTGAGTTCTAACGGGAAGGTCTAAGTTCAGCAGTGGACGACTTCAGGCTGATGATGATGAGTGAAGATTTCGAGAGATTTATTTTTCAAGCACTCAACACCTTAAGACGCAATCTCTTGAAATTATGCGTTTACCACAAGATTAATCCAGTTACTGGCAGAACTAACTGCACCGAGTTTAATGGCTAGTAATATCTGTGATTTTAATTAACTCGCCTTGGGTTTTATAAATCAACATATTAATGCTTGTGACTTGATTCTGTTTTACATCTAATGTAGACGTATACATACAGGGTTATTGATAATAACAACCTCTTGCACTCGTATGTCATACCTAGCAACATTTGTCAATGACTTTTAGTTCTTATTATTGTTAATGAATCAGAAATGAGGAGATCCGTAGACGAACTAAAGTCAACGACATAGTCCACCGGATCAGCAAGTGGCAGTGGGCAGGGCACATATCACGCAGAACAGATGGCCGATGGGGCCGAAAGGTTCTGGAATGGAGACCACGGAGTCAACCCACAAGATGGACAGACGACCTAAAAGAGGCCGCAGGGAAACGCTGGATGCAGGCCGCTTCCAACCGGCCCATTTGGAGATCGATGGGGGAGGCCTATGTCCAGCAGTGAACGTCCTATGGCTGAAATGATGATGATGATGATTGTTGTTAATGTTTTAAACTTTCTCACATCTTAAAAACACTTCTAACCTATACCACCACCACTTCTACCTATCTTATGTTTCTTTTTCTTCTTTAAACGTTTCTTTTAGGTGTCGAATAAAATTTATTTTCTTTCTTTCTTTCTTTCATCTTAACTCAGTCGCTAGATACAAAATTACTGGAAACCAATAAAGAATCTTCAACTCTCATACTCAGAGCAAATAAAAATACAGAGTCCCTACGGCGCACTGTCAAAGTGACACCAAAATCGCTTCCAAAACTACGTGAATTCCCAATAAATACACGACTCACGCACACATACGCATTCAAAACTACGTGAATTTCTTGTCAGAACGTCGCACTGAAAACATCCGTTTTAAAAAGAAACAATGACTTCTTGCAGTGTTAAGAACTGTAAAAACAACACAAAAGTAAATAAGAAGAAGGAATATTTCCACACTTAAGTATTTATATTATCACTTATTTTGATGAATTACTCGACACGAAAAATTACACGTGTTTCAAAAAGTGGTTTCACTTTTCGTGTTCGCGGTAGCCCCTCTGTATTTTTATTTGCTCTGAACTCTCGTACTGCATGTCATAATTTACGAGTCAGATGCTGATTTGAAGAGTTGAACCGAACAGATGTTTGCTTGTATGGCTCCCGTCACGACTGCTTCACGACTCACGATGTCGTCAGGAGCATGGATGTATGAAACCATGGAATAACAATATTAAGAATGGTCATGTGTATCAGCCGAGTATCACCATAGGTATGAGCAAACTTAGTGGTAGTGTAGTGGTAGTAACAAACGCCAGGTAACTTCAATCAATACACTCACTATGTACCTACCTAACTTATCTATACAAGTCACGTGCATTTTTTTTTTCTCAAGGCTGTATATTTACTTTGCCAATCTTGTTTATTTGTGATATTCTTTGTATAACGTTAGCTTCTTTGTTTACTCCTTGTTTGGTGCACTTATTTAAATATTAACTAAACCATCTTCTGTTATGGAAGCTATAGACGCTAGAAAACCTCTCAGGTAATTTCGCACTCGAGCTCCAAGACACAAGCCGCGTGCTTGGTTTGGAAGCTCACTGACCAAATACACTCGTGTCTTACAAAGAATCTTAGTCTACTTTCAAGAGTTTTGTTTTACTAACTAGTTTTTAATTCTTTGTAAGTTACCTCTTTTAGTGAATAAATTTATCTTTATCTTAAAAAAAAAAAAATATACTGGGTGACTGGTGATACAGTGAAAATATTCGGGGATATCATTTCACTCATCATTATGAACAGCTTTTACAATGCGACCAACCCTGAAAACACCGAAAAAAAAACATCTGTACCATACATTTCGTCGAGTGTCAATGAACTTTTTGTGGAACAGCTGTTTTTTCGCGATTTCAGTGGTGTTCCCCAGACCCAGTAAAAGTTGTCTATACTAATGAGTATAATGATAACCCCGAATATTTCCACTGTCTCACCAGTCACACAGTATACTTCACGCAATGTATACCTATGCCTTGTATATGTATATAGATCATTGATTAAACAACCTGAATGAAGATAAGGTACTTAAATCTTCGATCAAATAAACAGAGGATATTGCGCCAACTGCCCGACCGCGGCTTACTAAACTCCGCCGCGCCGCACCGATGCAGCAGTTTGCATTCAGTTACTCGTTACCTAGCGCTGCGTAAACATGACGTGTCATAAACACAATATGTATAGCTAGTATGTATTAACAATTTACCTAGCCACTATTTTTGTAGTGCATGTACGGCGTGCGACCTCTGTTTATTTTATCGAAGACTTATGTGATTGATATTTCTGTCACTTACTTTCCCAATGTTTAGGCAGGTAGGTAATAATCTAACATCTTCAAAGGTAACATGAGCGCCTCTTTTGTCTGTAGTACAAAAGTCACTATAACAGGAGCAGAACTCAGAATTTGCCACTATGGGGTTTCCAACATCTTCCAGAGTTCTATGATGTCTACGATAATTGGGAGTTATGGCTGCACCGCGAGTAGCAACTTAGTCATGATATCGTACCGATGTTAATGTGCTTTACGATTGTTTCAAGCGATCATTACAAAAACAACATCGTCGTCTATGGAGTTATTGAAGTCTGATGCCTGCCCTGTCACGAAAGGTTGAATGTCATGAGGTGTCACGCCTGTAAACGGACCCCAATATTAACTCTGTAACTAGATAAATGAAAATTAAACTGCAATTAAAACTTTCTTATTGTTTCCTTCCTCTCCTACTTCCGGGGCCCTTAACTAGATGGCGCTAATTATATGTATTACATTTATATGTATAATCACTGCTAAGAGTCAACACTTCGTGCACGCTACAATTCGATAGCGCATTAAAAAAAATGCATGTACTTTTTTTTGATTATGTTCATCGTCAAAGGTACTTTTATAAAATCTAAGTAGAACGTTTATAGAAAATAACATTAAAATGTTCAGTAAATTTTTTTTTTGTTGAAAAAGTTTACATACTTAAAATTACTCGTAAATTCTAATTATTTGTTACTATTAAGTTCTATGGAGTTTTTATTTTCGAGAACTTGTTAAAAACAAAATGAAAATTTTCCTGAACATTTGTAATGCATTTTTTTTATTTGTTCTTATTAGATTTCACATAAGTACAATTAATAATTGTATATCTTTAAACTCTCTTAAGAGACGCGACACAGAATGTAACAAGCTAAAATATTGCTAATCTCTGACTTTCCTAGATTTAGTTCACCGCGGTGACGCCACTGTATGTTTGCTTGCACGCTTGTATATTCTTTAAGGAAATAAATATATTGAAAAAAAATATATACATGAAAAATAAAAAAAAGAATGATACATTCTTAAAATAAAAAATAAACTTTAGCTTTATACTAAACAAACGTTGAATAAAATCAATTTAGATTTTTAGAAGTACTTAAAATAACTTTAATCCCACTTACCTGTTTAATTTTCCTATTTTCATTTTGTAGTTTCCGTGCCAACTTCTGTAGAGGAAAAAAGAAAAGCAACACGTTATTAGTTAGTAAGAAAGGAAAACTGTTATGATTGAAGAAAGCAGTGCTGGTTACTTTGCGATCCATCCAATTAAGAGAAAGAGAAATAATATCAGTAAAAATATCCAATACGACCATGGTTTTACAGACGCGGTCAACAGACGCGGTTTGCTGATTTGTCACACAATAGGGCCTGCTTAGACAACATACTTTAGACAGCGATTGTCGTTAATTCTTTCAGAGTGAGAGAAAGGAACATATCGGGTGAGTTAGAGCGAGTTAGAAAAGAAATGAGGAACTAAATAATGTTATATGGGCAGGCCCTTATAGTTGTACAATTTAACTGTATTAAAAAAAAAAACATTGATTCAAAATTAGCAAACTGTTTGTGAGACCCACAGAAAAGAGAAGTAAATAGAACGGAAATGAGAAGGAAAATCTGTCACCAGGCATATGAGTGAAACTTGATTGAACATTCTTATTTAGATCAACACGTCAAACTTCGCATCACAGTTGCTAACTGATTTCGAATGATTGACGTTTCGTTTATATAGGTGCAACTGGCTACAACAAATTTCTTACAAAAATGCCTTGACAGCCGTTCTAATTTAAAGAAAAAAATATCTTGTCTGTGGTGAGCCCATACCAAAAATACAAATAATAATAAATTATGTACCGTTGCCTTAGAATTAGATTATAAGATTAGGAGGTACGTCGTTTTAATGATTCTGAAAATAAAAGATAATGACACAGAGCATCAGTGCATAAGCGTGTTCATATCAACAGAAGAAAAAATAGTAAACGTAGATTATATAGTTGATTGAATCAGGCGTTACTTTGCGGAAGTCCATTCTCAGCATCGCGCTCGGAGAGTCAACACGTCCTGAGGATGCCTCGTGTAGAGGCGAAACACGTGTCGACAAGAGTGCACTGAAGAAACGGTTATAATTGTTTATCTCAATTAAATAATATTATTAGTTTTTTTTTTTTTTTTCATATTAATTTTAAAATCTATTGTTTATATCATTTAAATTTCAATTACATTATATTTAGAGTGATATATCATATTATTTTCAAAATTTATTGTTTATTTCATTTCAATTAAATCATATTTATAATAATTTCAAAATTTACATATATATATTATATAAAATTAATTTCATTAGTACAAATTGTTATAACGATTTTTTTGTTACAGATTTAATTACTTTTTGTTTCAGGTTAGGTTAATTTTGTTTTTTATGTAATTAATATTTAAATTCAGGGTAGGTTCAAATTAGAATCACAATTATCTATACAGAAATAGTTTAACCAAAATCCTTATTGTACTCGAAACGTAGAAGCGGAATTACACTAGAAATTCGACATATACAAACGTAGATTATATTGAATGAGATTATAATTATTTTAGTACCCACTTGAGTATTTTCTTAGATTTCATTGTTAGTAAGTCATGTATCAAATTTCTTAAAAATACCTTTACCATCTTTACCAACACTTTGTGCAGTAACGGAAAAGCCCTCGAAGTCGAAACTTTATTATTATAATTATTATCTTAACACAATTTAATACAAATAACCATTTGCTTTGTTATTGTAATTTTAGTGGTTTAGTATTTTGCAAACCAGCAATGTAAAGCGTATAAAACTTGGGGTTAATGCACCGCAGAGACAAAGGCGCGCGAGCGTGCGGGGGGAGCTAACTGTGTGTACGCACAAAGGTTGTTCGTTGACCTCTAGCGTCAGCTGGATATTTTATTTGCATTACATTGCAAGTTTTAAAAAACAGTTGATTTTTTAATGACAGCTTAGTTTAACTCTCCAAAGATGGTGTTGCATACCAAAATAAATAAATAAATAGCACGTGGAGTCCCTCCGCGCGGAAGAAGTTATACTTCAACAAGGAACCCTAAAATTATATAGGGTATAAATATCAACAATTTAAAAACATGCTTATCTCGAGATTCTAACCTAGCTTCTTAGGCTTCTCAATCCATTAGCGACACCATTACACTACCGGATATGCTAGTCGCAGCGCGAAAAAAGGATACGCATAAATTTCGCAACCATACAAGAGAGAAAAGTTCCCTCTCCATGGTAGCGTTAAACATTTAACGCAACCTTGTTGCAAGTCGCATAAGAAGTATAACTTCATAAAAATCGCTTTTTTATATAGTATCAGTAATCTATCGTATCGTATCGTGTCGCTGGCATCCAGTGGATGCAAAAGGCAGGCTGTCGTTCAGTGTGGGGGTTAAAGGGGGAGGCCTATGTTCAGCAGTAGACGTCTTCTGGCTGATGATGATGAATCTATCGTATCAGTAGGTATACTACTAACTATCACCACTAACCTTCGGTCTCGAGATCACATCCTTACACCAGGAATATATTAATGTTCATCATCATCAAAACGTTCAGTACCAGTAAAGTTCAATGTTAAACAAAGTCCTTCCTCAGAGGGGTGTTGCCATAATCCCCACGCTTGGTAGGTGGTTTGGGGATCGCAGTCGTTCACTGTGTACCAGTTTAGGACGCTGCTGCCCATTCTCCGGTGGTGCTGGTAGCAGTTTTATTACATACTCGGATTCATAAATAAAAATGTAGTAAAAGCTGAATTTTGTGTGTATTAGTGTGTTTTACAACAAACCTCATCGGTTTCGGTTGGTACCGGTTCGAAACTGGATTTGAACATTTGGAACTTTCGTGTCGATAAAAAGCATCTATACAGCACTTAGCACACTTTACTAACTATTAAAATTATACCATTAACTTATAGTACGACCAATTTGCTTGTAGGAAAAGAAAAAAATACGGTTCTTGGCGGAATATTCACGCAGGTGAAACCGCTGGTGGCGAGGTCGAGGTAGTCAAAAAAGAAAACAAAAACGGCGGCTATAAGTTTTGTTTCAGAAAATACGATGTTGGCTCCCTCAACTCTACGGATTAGTTGTATAAGTACTTGTCCACAGGTTAGCTACCTGCAGCGAGGCGTTTAAAATACGTCACTAATGCCGGCGCTAGGCTCAAGGCAGCGATTACCGCGCTATGTAGGTCACCACAATAATAGGGCTCGGGGTTTATGTAACACTGGGAAAAGTGCTTTAATACTTAACTTCTAGGTAAGGGACCGTCTATTAATCACGTGATGTTTTTTTTTGCATTTTTTAACCCCCCCTCCCCCTTGGTGATACGTGGTGAGGTTTAAGACTAACCCCCCCCCCCCCCCCCCACCCAAAATCACGTGTGGTTTTTAATACTAAAAAGAAAAGAAATCGCGCGTTTGACGAAAAAATTAATACACGTGATATCTTACTACACCCCCCTCCCCCCTTGTGATATTTCGTGATTTTTGCAAACCCCCCCCCCCCTTTCAAGCCTCACGTGATTAATGGACGGTCCCTAAGTTAGTAAGTTAAAAAGAAAATACTGGCCAATTGGGGTGAATAGAGTTGACATTGTGAATAGAGACAAATAATGAAAAGCTTTTTGGATTTAATAATAGGCTCACGCTTGACCCTACCTGAATCGCTGGCTCATTATTACAAGGATCTATGTTATTTTCTTACACGTTCTGTAATTACAATTTAAAAATTTTGTCTTTCATAAATATTGACTTAGCAGGGTTTATGCTTGAGAGAGATATTTTCACTCAAGCATAAACCCTACTAAGTTAATACTTATGAAAGTAAAAAATTTCTAATTGAAATTACAGAACGTGTAAGAAAATAACATAGAACCTTGTAATAGTGAGCCGGCGTGATGTTAAGCGAAGATGTGGTCTACGATGGAGCACGCTTGCCTAGACGAAACCTATTCACTCGTGATTTGAAGACGCTTAGATTGTAACTATCGGGGAACACCCATTCAGGCAGCGCATTCTAAAGTCTAGCGATTCGTCCGGGTTTTCGGAATATCAGCTATGAAAACGGTGTCGCCTTTTCGTGCCCACTTGGGACGATTTTTTGTTGTGGTTTCCTGGACTTCCCAAAATAACAAAATGTTGTTACACTTTGCGTTTAGTAGGTCTGAAAATAGTGCAACAAAAGATAATTAACCTTGGTATACATTCGTATCCCGCGGTCGTTTCTATTTATCAAACATTACGGTAACACGGAATACTTCAAAAGCCTTCGTTTTTTTTTTTCATATTTATCACGCCATGGACAAATCTCTCACGGCCTTGGTCATTTGAACATAAAATATTTTCTCTCTTAGGTATTAGAGAGACATAAGAGATTAAGAGATTTAATCTCTCTTAGGCATTAGATTTACTATATTATGCGATACTTAAATTAAACTTAAATACCAGCAATTAATTCAATATTTTTTTAAACAATTTATAGTTTGAGCAAGACAAAGGAACCGAGCCTAAAGTAGACCAGGGGCCTTACGGACAACTGCTATTGCGGCACCTAATCCACTCAGTTGGAAAATCACGCGACCGCAAACCGTATCTGGGCGCGATAAGGTTCACGTTCGCGTGATTTTCCAACTGAGCGGATTAGGTGCCGCAATAGCTGTTGTCCGTAAGGCTCCAGCTCCCGCAAGCAGCACCGGTTCAGGAGTTAACGCGTGTGCCAGACCCGGAAAATAAAGAAAAGGTGAAGAAATCTCGGGTTTTAGTAGGACTGTAAACGTTATATTAATGATTGGCTTTTGCCTACGATTCCGCCTGCGTCATGCTTAAAAAATATGCCTATGTTACTCAGAGATAGTGTAGCTTTTTATTAGTACAAGAATTTTCAGTATTGCTTTATTAGTTCCAGAGATTACTTCACACAAACATACAAAGTCACAAACGTACAAAGTTTATAATATAAGTATCAAAGTAAACAAAGATCTCCAAAAACAACAGAGCTCGTGACTCCACCCAATAAATACTAGTGCTGCGCTTTAATATCGATTCGATATTTATTGCGAATGCAATCGATTAATTAATAAAATCGCCGAATCGTACATGCGGCGAGTTAACCGACTTTGTTGATTAATTTTTATACGGCGATAAGTTTGTTTTATAGGACTTATTACATTGGATAGCCTGAGGCGAGAGACCACTTTTTGGGAGGTAACATTGCATACGAAAATATGAAACGCCAATTCAAAACACAACAATTGGCGGTATACGTAATCAGATTACTACCGTGTCGTACGCAACCTCAGTTATGTTACATCTATACTAATATTATAAAGAGGAAAGATTTGATTGTTTGTTTGTTTGTTTGCATTGAATAGGCTCCGAAACTACTGAACCGATTTGAAAAATTCTTTCACTGACGGGAAGCTACACTATCCCCGGGTGACATAGGCTATAATCTATGCCCGTGCGAAGCTGGGGCGGACCGCTAGTAATTATATATTTTTGATAATTATAGTGGCTTAGCGATGACAAACAGCTGCTTCCTCGATCTGTAAATATTTTAGTAAATAAAAGATATATTGGGCCAGCAGCATATTGGGTACGCTGTTGTACGGGCAACCTAACTGTTTTTTAGTGTTTGTGTTAACTTGTATTTTGTTTATTAATAATTCACGTACATACATGTTCATGATTTATTTTTATTTTCAATGTAAAAGTGAAGTTTGTCAAAATGAATCGCCACCTCAGACAAGTTAAAAGATGAAAGAGAGGAGCTTGTAGAGTCGTCATCACGAGTAGATCTATCGCGACACATGTTAGTATTCCCATACATCACGCGCCACGCGGGCCGGCGAATCGTGAACCGAAACTTGGGAAATTGTGTCAAACGGACGGCGGCATACAATAAGAGAACAAGATTTAAATAAGTAAAAAAAAAAAACAACAGAATACAGAAATTTTTATAAAGTTATACGATTATTTACGGGATATGAACCCCCGTGAACGCAATAAGTAAAGGTGCATGTAACTGCGCCGAAATATCGGGAGCTCATTCCAAAATCTTACCACGTGCGGTAAATATCCCGTAAATAATCATATAACTTTAGTGAACAACCGTGATAGTTTAAAACAGTGTTTTAGATTTTTTTATTTTGCGATAATGACATTTAAAACCAAACAAAATAATCCAAATATAAGTTGGTACATTATCACAAAAACCGGCCCCAACTCGGCATGTTTTACTTTTAAACAAGCTTTTAGCTTTAGCAAAGAAAATATAATCCGCCATTTTGGAGCGGCGGCCATATTGAATTTAGTGTGCTGTTACTTTATCGTTTCCTACTTCTAAATAACATAACTTTCCGCCATCTTAAAAATATCAGCTGTTCTATAGAAAACGGTCATTGACACTCGACAAAATGTATGGAACAGCTGTTTTTTTTTTCGCGATTTCAGTGTTGGTCCCATACTAAAAGTGGTTCATAATGATGAGTACTATTACCTTCTTTTGGCTTCGAGAGTCAAAATAAAATCTTGTAAAAAAAATATTTATATTTTGTAAAGTTTTACATTTCTTTGAATAACTAACAAACACTTTTTTTTTTTAAAAAAGCACACCTATATTAATAAATGCGAAAGTAAGTGAGTGTGTGTTTTTTCCCGCTCCACTTTGTAACGGCTGAACGCATTTAGATGAAATTTGGTAGCATATGTCCTAGATAAATCTGTTAGGCTATTTTTATCCCGAAAAACGGTTGCATACGGTCATATGAAGATCTAATAAGAAGTCACAATGTAAAAAAAACAGAACTGGTAATAATTCTTAAAACCCAAAATGATGTAACAGCCCCTTTCAATATTATACAAAAGTTTCAACACAATACAACATAGTACGTACATATAATCGAATAAATACATCGGTAAAAAGCAGTAAAATATAATCATCGATGTAAAACACACGACACACCCATGCATCGACCGACCTTTTTACGAAGCACTGACACACAACACTGACCTGAAACCATACAAAATAATATATTATTTTTTTTTTTTTTTTTTTTTTTTTTTTTTTTTTCTGGGCAAGTGCCTTTATTAACTAAACAAAATACAAGCTAAAACTAAAACTACAAATACAGTTAGACTGCCCATAGACCGTTGAAGGTCTAAAGACAATCTAAATGCTCAAGCCCACTACCAGTTGGCAGCGTACCCAGCATGCTGGCGGCATTACCACGTTGAATGGCAATATTAATCGAACAATCGTGGAGACCACGAACCGGAAGACGCAGCGTAGGGAGGCCTCCCAGTCCTCCCACTAGATGGACCGACGACATTGTGAGAGTCGCGGGCATCCAGTTGATGCAAAAGGCAGGCTGTCGTTCAGTGTGGAAGTTAAAGGGGGAGGCCTATGTTCAGCAGTGGACGTCTTCTGGCTGATGATGATGAATCGAACAATATCACGTACATTTTTCAAGTGCACCTAAAAACATCTCATAGAAAATATTTATCGAGTAAAAATTATTGGAGGCTTTTTTGTTCGAAATTGTTTTTTATTCTTATAATAGGCTTGCGCTTGGCCGCCATCTCGCCTGGTGTTAAGCGACGATGCAGTTTTGACCGCTATCGAAACTAAACCAAACTTTTTAGCCGCATTGAGCAATTTTTTTTTGTAGGGGCAAAACTTTTGGGTTCGCTTCACCGACATACTGTGACGTATTTGTTTTCACTTCTGTCGATAGTTTCCAAGATAGCCAATTATTTTTGTGTCGATTTTTATAATTTTAATATTTTTTTTATAATGTTAAACATAAAATGATAATTCATAAGAATCATTAATATATAATTGTTACACGGGCTCGTATCTTTATGTAATAAATTGTATAACCTCGTAATAAGGTGTATACATGTAGCCAACACAGGAATTATATATCTAGTTTATATTACCATTTCATTAATATTGAAACGTTTGTTTGCAATATATACTTATGCATTTTTATAAAAAGGCGTGGTCAAGTTTAACACTGCACTATTAGCACTACAGGGCTATTCTGAAAAGGTATGCTGAGCCAAAGGGGGCTTATTTTATTTGTCACTAAGAGATACTACAACGAAACCAACTTTAAAGTTGCGAAAAAAATATCAAAATACAAATTGAAATTAAAAACTCTCATATGTAAAATACACTCAATTCAATTCAAATTCATTTATTTCAGGCTACGACACCCATACCATAATTACACAATAATTAAAATGAAATAAAATATATAACAAAATAAAGTCAGAGCAATCAAATTAAATGTCAAATTAAATTAAACAAAACACACAAATACATTTTCAAGTCTAATATTAATAATGTCAGGTACAATCACTATAGTACTTTCTCTCAAATATTATATACTCTCAATAAATCCGAAAACCTAACGAATCAAAATACATATTGTCGATTGTTTGTTGAAATTATGAACCTTAATTCTATGGAAATTACTTTTTTTGTGCTATTGAATAGTTGGGTGGGTCCAAAGACTTTCTATAGAAGCTTCACCTAGTCTGTGGGTGGGTCCTATTGCAAAAATTGGTTTAGTCGACATTGGACCTATTCGTAACTTGGCCTATCTATATCTATACTAATATTATAAAGAGGAAAGATTTGATTGTTTGTTTGTTTGTATTGAATAGGCTCCGTAACTACTGAACCGATTTGAAAAATTCTTCCACTGTTGGGAAGCTACACTATCCCCGGGTGACATAGGCTATATTTTTTTCTTAAATTTGCGTTCCTTACTAAAACTCCAATAATTCCCGTGCGAAGCCGGGGCGGACCGCTAGTAGTCTTGTAAGGACAGAATATATTGTTCATAATGATGAGTACTTTTAGATTAGCATAGCTTTGAATAAACTGGCATAGTCAAAAAAAATTCTATATGGACGTGATCAAAAGTTCTACCGTCTTATTTTCTCTTTAGTGTCAAGGCGAGACAAAAGTAGATTCAGCGCCCTCATTCTAATGTCACCTAGGATCATTTAGATTCTTGTTGGACTGGACGCGCAATTTGAATAAAGAATAACAACTTTTGTTGTTCCATTAACAAATGACAGGTGCACAACATTATACCGTATGATAATTGCATCTTTGGTATTTTTCCTACTTTGCAAATTGTTTTGGCGTATTGCTCGACAGATATAGTAACTTTAAATGGAGCGTTTACTACTTTTAATTATAAATGCGAATCGTTAATAATTTCAATTCATCGATAGGTGGATTTTTTAAGTCCGCTACATTTCTTTGTCTGTATGCATTCCTGTTTAATTAACATTTAGCAAGTATTTATTAATAGCTGACCTGACAAACGACGTCCTGTCCATAGTTCAATGAATTTGTCTTAGTTCATATAATTTTTTTATAGATTAAAGACTGTTAGTTTTTCCCGAATTTGCAAATTTTCCGGTCAACTTTTCAATTTTTTCTTTACCTTATTCGGACTATTCCCATAACATAAAAAAAATATCCAAATCGATCCAGCGGTTCGCATGTGATGCGTTTACCAAATAACAGTACATACAGTAGAATCTGGATATAACGACCTTCAAGGGACCGGCGATACTATGTCGTACTAACAGGGTGATGCACAAAACGGCAGGATTATTTCTTGAGTACATTTATTATGAAACCTAATTTGAGTAAACAATATCGTCGCTAAAATAGGTTAGTCGTTATAAGCGAAGTCGTAATATATGAATTCTACTGTATTTTATTTTTATTTATGTAGATACTTAAACGAAAAAGATAACATTTATGTTAGTCAAATTCTAGCAGCGCTCCGTGGTTTTTCCCGCTAACCTAATACGGTAACCGTTTTATTTTCCAAGACAAAACCATAATAATATGTTAGTCCGGGTATATAAGCTTCCAAATTCCATTCAAATCCATTCAGCCGTTACGGAGTTGAGTGCGGATAATAACACACAATTATTTATTTTTTGTTTATGTTACATCGCACCCTGATAGATGGGCCCAGAGGATCACGCAGTGGGTGCCTGAAACGGAGGAAGAAGCCAAGTCAGGCCTAGAAAACACGGGCGCGATGACCTCGACACGTTCCAGATACAATGGTCAAATCTGGCGGGTGATCGCACTGTCTGGAAAGAAATGGGGGAGACCTTTCCCCAGGAGTAGGACAATATAGGTTAATAAAAAAAATAAAAAAATGTTACATGTTTCAGAAAGATTAAAAAAAGTGTTGTGAGTTGTTGTGTTGTTGTGAGTGTTGTGTGTCGTAGTGACAATCCTGCGATTTTTCAAGATCAAGTGGGGGTAGGAGAACAAAACACCCGCTCTTCTCGCCGGAATCACCCGCAGTTTTCAGTCAGCTCGTGACCACGGCCATTGTAACATGGTCGAAACGTCGAGCGAAAGGTACATATTTTTACTTAAATTAAATAATACGTGATAAGTCCCGATAAACATAAAACATGTGTTCAAATCGCCAAAGTTAAAAAATTACTAGATTAAAAAAAATTACTAAAATAGTAATATCAATGTGCAGTGTTACATGACGCCGTCCCGAAGACAGCATGATGGACGCTTCTCGTACAATGTCTAGTCACCTCCGAAAAGATATTGTCCGATGTCCCTTGAAAACGATTCACACGTGAGTACCGTCCGCAAGACAAATGGTAACGGGAGCCAGTTAGAATCTGAAAAGATTTTCCGGTAGGTGGAGTTTTCACTGAAAACAATTTTAAAACTAGCCTGCTAGTTTAGTCATGGTCACGTAATAAAATTATTAATTAAAAAAAAAAAAAACTTTTTCGTATTCTTCTCAGCAAACCCTTTAATTTGATACCCATATCATGATGGTAAATAAGACAATTTTGTCCGCCATCTTCCGGCATCCGCCATGTTGAAGTTAGCGCGACGTCATTTTATTTTTCGTATTTTCAGCAAGAATGATTTTGAAAAAATTGTAGTATAAAAAATAAAATATAAGTACGCATTTAATTATGACCACCCATTCTAAGTTCTACGTCTAAGGGCGCTGGCTCGACGATGCGTAGTACAAGAAGCAAGAAGTTGTAAGTAGCTACTACATAACGTCTGCAACGTTTTCCTTAGTGCAGTGGTAGTGCTTAGTAGTTTTACTGCCAGTTGCAATAAGCAAAACGTTGCAGACGATGCGTAGTAGCTACTTACAACTTCTACTTGCTACTTGCAACATGCATCTTCTGCAAGCGTCTTAAGACATGGCTACTGCACTCAAGGTTGGCTCCTAACGAGGGAATCCTCAACGGTTACATTATAAAAGCTTGTTTAAAAAAAATTTTTTTTTTAATACTACTGGCTGTCTCATCAAAAATACTTTTCTGCTGTCCGTACCTTCAACACAATATGTCCACGTACATTTATCATCATAAGTGCTGCTATACATTGGACACAATGTCCAGCGACACAAACATACATATAACTTATAATATATTATTATATTATAGCTATTCTCCGAGCTACAATGACTCCGGGCGAGCGAGCATGTGCAAGAATTCTATGGGTAAGAGGTAATTAAAGGAATAGAAAGAAATAACATTTTTGTTGTACAAGTGCTAATTTTGTTTGAAGTGTTTGTAAAAGTTAAGGCTACTCTGAATATGCTAGATACTGGTAATATACAGGGTTACGCAAAGAGGGTGTACTAAGCCGAAAGGAGATTATTATATTCCTCATTAGGGTATTGTTACACAGGTTAATTCCTAGCTTGGGTAACAAGGCTCCTCATCATGGAGTATTTATTTAAGGAACAAACTTAAAAAAAAATTATGATCGATAACGTTTGTAGACACCAAATATATTTTCATTTCATTATGAACATCTTTTACTGTGGTGCTAACCCAGAAATCACGAAAAAACAGCTGTTCCATAAATTTTGCTGAAAGTGTCATTTTTCTACGGAACAGCTGATTTTTTTCGCGATTTCTGTGTCGGCCCCATAGTAAAAGGCTGCTGGTAACAAAGATCGCTGGCAGCAGTGAATTTGTAGCTTTTTATCTTCCTCCATATTGCTGAAAAAATGTACACCTGATTTTCCAAGCAAATGTTTATTTGAAACACCACTGTATATAGAAACCTCCAGAAATAGATTTATATGTACATTAAGAACTTCCCGAGTTCTTGCAAACAAAGTTCTCCCGCCCACCTATTCAACAAACAAACATAAACATCGGAAGTTTAAACTTACCGCTAGTGATCAATACAATTATTAACTGCAGAATCGCAGAATAAATAGCAGTTCCTCCTCTCGCATCTTCTCCAAGCTTTTCTTAGAAACAATAACCATTGATTATTTTACAAGCGCGATACGAATTTTAAGCCGAACGCCATTTTTCTTGCGCCGCCTATCAAACCGTTACGAACGAGCCGATTATATCGTAAAATTTTACATTGTCGTTTTATATTAAATTGTATCACCTGACCCGCTATCTCACTCGCTTCTTATAGAATACGAAAGAGAGGCCGACAAATCAAGAGCATTAAATTAAATTGGATATGATAATTAACAGTGGCCGGTTCAAAGTAAACAGAATGCAATGAGTGACCGGGACCAGTGATTTTCGGACATACCCGAGGCTGTGTCTTTTCAAGGTTATGTGTTTAACCTGAACTGTAATTTCAGTGAAATAAGGTGTGATTTTGGGTAATCACTATGGTAGATCGACCTGATTTCGTACGTGTCGCGATAATCGGTTCTCGAGAGGGGTATTCGATGATTGATGTATAATTACACAACGTGTCTGCAATTTTTGACATTGGACCGACAGTATTGAGGACGCTCCATATGGTCGACTGACTCACGAGTAGTTACGAGGACAAAGTTCACTTTCTTCCATCTCGATTTAAACTGTCGTCTATTTTAATGAAGACCACGTATTTTAACATTTTTAACACACAATAAAGCTTTCTGGGTAATTGTATGTAATTAAATATCGCAATTACGGTGACAGTTTGTCGGTTAAAAAAGCGTTTTTGGGACGCTCGATGATATTCATCACTCGCGGCTGGCGGAGATAATTCGCGAACAATTTGCTTGGTTTATCAGTACGTAATTATCCGAAAAGCGTACGTTAATGAACGGTTGCGAGCGATGCGCTTCGGTGTAAGTGATGGCCGACGGGCGGGGTAGAGTCAAGTGTCCGTGTTGTAATTTTCAGCGTTATAAATCTTTGATGATGTTATAATTAGCTAAATTGGACGGAAACATTTTGCTACAGTAATTGGGTTCGCTGTGAGTGTCAATTGACTGTTACACACGTGCTAGTAGAAGAACGGTTTATTTTTACATTCCCGCCTAATTCTACTCGGCATTTTCTTTCATTTATCTTTTTTGGTATACATTCGCCACAGAAAAGCGTTTTTTTCTTCTTTTATTCTCTAAAATTATTATTTTACTAGGTTACCAGTCAGACACTGTCCTGCCCGAATTCCAATTTTGTTTGAGTAATGGTTCATACAAAAATCCCATAATTAGAGAGGATTTACTTCATGATAACTCGAGTAGGTAAGCATTCATACCGTGAGTGTAAGCTCTTTTTTGTCGATGTCCTCTTTTCCCTCAATGATTATGAATAGAAGGCTAAGGAGCAACATGTTCTAGATACCGTCTGTAAGCAACAAAACGTTGCAGAAGTGGCTTCCCCTAATTAATAACACGGTAAGAATTACTTACAGAAGCTTCTGCAGGCTTTGAATCTAATTACAAGTAGGTACAGTATGAAGATTAGTTCTTTACAGTCACACTCGTCACCGTGGTTATTTTGCGGATCAGAACAACCGGTAATTATTTTTCCTACTTGTTATATTGGTAGAACAACCGCGAAATATTTTTCTACTGGTTCTATTGGTGGGACAAACAGTAGAACAGTTGGTAACGATCCGTTTGAAGACTACTTTGACGAAATAATTTAGTGGAGATGTTCAAAAGATGACGTAAACTTTTCAAGTACTAGACATGCTGGGAAGCAAAGATTCGGATGAGCATTGAGCAACATTGTTACTTTTGATGCCATTGTGGACGTGTTAATTTCAGAACGTTGAGTAAAGCTGCCGTATTCAGAACTCAAGCCGTGGTATCCCATTTGGGAGACCGCTAGACTTGAAAGCGAGAGGTCGCGGGTTCAAACGCCGGACCCGTACCAATTAGCTTATGTACAGATTTTCATACCACTGGCCTTTCGGTGAAGGAAAACATCGTGAGGAAACCTGCATACGTATGGAGAAGGAATTCAATTGCTTATGTGAATCCACCAATCCGCACTGGGCCAGCGTGGTGGATATGGCCCAATCACCGTTTCAGGGGTAGGCTAAAAGTCCAGCAGTGGACTGTTAAAAGGCTGACTATGATGATGATGATGATTCTGGACTCGGAGGATTGTTGGGCCAAAACCACAGCACAATGGCTTCCACAGGATGTCAAACGACTTCCCGGGCGGCCCAGACGGAGATGGAGAGACGAACTGGACTCCTACTTGAAGGGCTGGACTCCAATTGCCCAAAACAGAGAAATGCAAGGAGGGAAAGGATGTCTTTGCCTTGCAGTGGGACGATGCAGGCTAATGTAATAACAATAATTCTGAACTCAATCGATAAATATCGATTTAAACTCTTCATTTTCCGTCCTCGTCATCCTATATGTAGGCGACAGAGAAAGAGTCGGAGAATACTCGAATCGAAACATTCTGATTGGGTTTGGAATATGGCTATAGTGACCGCGTTACCAACTGAGTCGTAGGGCCATAAACGTCATACCATAAAGCCTGTAAGTGCGAGCGAGATAGACAATTGATTTATGACCTGACGACTCAGATGGTGGACCCGAGTATGTCCTAGAACTGCGACCAGAACCACCGGAGGATGGGCAGCAGCGTCCTATTAGTACACGGTGAACTTACTGCGATCCCCAAGCCGCCTGCCAAGCATGGGGATTATGGCAACACCCCTCTTTAAGAGGGAGGCCTTTGTCCAGCAGTGGACGTTTGATGGCTGCTGATTTATGTATGTATGACTCAGATGGTAATGCGTTTACTATAGTCGCTTGTGACTCGCACCACACGCCCCTCCAACGCACTCCGGCGCATCTTCGCTGAGCGACGCGCGGTGCCGGTGTGTTATTAGCCCATGAAATATTGCGTTGACACGTATAGTGTTGTCGAAAAAATATCATGCACAAAAGTGATAATTAACCGCGAAATTTTATTTCCATGAAATTGGTGGAAAGTTCATTACGCAAGTCATCGTGTTGGAGATGCGCCTTCGAAAAACGATACCAATGAAGGTAGGTGTCCGCCTTAAGTGTTGTCAATACTTTACAATGAAGGTTGATAAAGCAAACATTTTGCTTTATCAACCTTTAGGTGTCTGAGATTTGAGCTATGGCAAGTTTCTTAGAGTGCGTAAAAAAATTGTATACCCACAGAAAAGAGAAGTAAATAGAACGGAAATGAGAAGGAAAATCTGTTACCAGGCATAATGAGTGAACCTTGATTGAACATTCTTATTTAGATCAACGCGTCGAACTCTGTATCACAGTTGCTAACTGATTTCGAATGACTGACGTTTCGTTTATATGGGTGCAAATGGCTACAACAAATTTCTTACAAAAATGCCTTGACAGCAGTTGTAATTTAAACAAAAAAAACACTTTCTGTGTGTATACGAACCTAAGTGAGGCGTACTTGTATAGTGATGAAAAAAAGTACGAAAAATTTAGAATTTAAACACGAAGGATAATTGTACTATCATATCATAAAATAGCTTGTTTATCTGATCTGAGCTAACGACCGTGTGAAGTGGAGAAAAACGCAGAAAGTGGAACCCAGTTTGAGCTGCGATATACAGTAGGCAGAAGAACACTAAGGCCGGTTACTAAGCGCATATTAACGCAGGCGCATACAATGTAGCTATGAAGAAACTTTACATTCTTTTTCAAAACTTATTGCAACTGGTAAACCAATTTGTCCTAAAATATTGCAAACGCAATAAGCGGTCAGAATTGCAAAGCAATTGCATGTATGCAGGCTCACCCTGACACAATCTATTTGAAAGTGAATTTTGAATTATTTTCACCACTCCCACATAATTGTCTTTAAAAATACAATATTTCATAATTCAATATATTGAGCGAAATCTTTTTTACATTACATAGTAATATAACTACGAAAGCTAAATAAATCGACATCGTTTTATGGTTGATATTCCGAGAACCCGTACGAAGCGCTATGATTCCACATTTATTGTGCGAACTGCTGGTCTATGGAATTCGCTGCCTGAATGGGTTTTCCCCGTCAGTTACAATCTGGGTGTCTTCAAGTCGGCAGTGAATCGGTTTCTTCTAGGCACGCGTGTTCCATCGTAGACCGTATCATCGCTTAACATCAGGCGTGATGGTAGTCAAACGCAAGCCTATTATTTAGAAAAAATTAAAAAAAGGTTGAAGAAATGCCTGCTGCTTCGGTAGATGTAGTTCCATTTTGTAGAAGCTCAGGGTGCCTCAGGAGTTCAAACGGGGTTCAGAAATTCACTCGTGATTTGAAGACACCCAGATTGTAACCATCGGGTAACACCCATTCAGGCAGCGAATTCCACACACTATCACTTCGCTTAATAAATGTGGAATCAAAGCGCTTCGTACGGGTTTTCGGAATATCAACCATAAAGCGGAGATGATTTTTGTGCCCGCTCTGGCAGTCCAATAGAAAAATGGACAGGAAGGAATTAGATCGTGCAGATCCGATGCACACTCTCCGAAATGTATCCGATAAAAAACCGATAGACTAGCAACTTTACGTCGATGCTCAAGACTAAGAAGCTTAACTTAACCTAAACTACGATGCAACATTCCTCAAACCTTCTGTAATTAAGTTACCTACATGCATAGCATATAGGCAGTTCCTTCCCTGACCCCGACTCTTAACTCTCAACCATTAGCACCCTTCAGCACCACCCTTAATTAAGTACCAGTCCAAGCGCCGTTACAGGCAGACGTTTAAGGCTTGCGCACATGTAGAGCTGCGAGCCGTATGGAAAAACACTATTTAATTGACTTGTACATTTTGTTTGAAAAGCCTGTATGCGAGTCGTTTTTAAGGGTCATTTTGAGCTGTGAATCACGGCATATTACGAAATCTTAAAGGATGCTACATAATTGAATCAAAAATTACATGAATTTTTAATAAATGTAAAAGTAAAACTAACACTACTAAAAAAGGCTTACTAAATGATCTAACTAAAATACTCCACACCAAAATGGGACTTTTTTCCGTTTCACACGCATCAAAATGTGAAATGAAAGCATGTCTAAGCAGTTTTCCCAATTTATTAAATTTTGGTCGGTTTTGTACGTGGAGTGTAAGCGAGCTGCATCGGACTGCTCTGAACGCGTTAATTTGCATCGATTTTCCACTCAATAGTGTGCGGTAACCTTTATAAGCAACTTTGTAGAGATTTGTGTAGAACATAATTTAACTAGTATTAAGTGGAGTTAAAACATGACTTAAAATTCAGAACTAGAGAAAAAACTTGTGCCCAGTTTTTAAATATTTACTGTAGTTGAAAATTATTCTTACTGCTATCAATAACGAATTTTCATCTTCAAACATTATGTCAATCTCTGAAAAAACACAAAAGAAAACCATTACGACTATTCCATGTTTATTATGTCAGACTACAATAGAACAGAAGTAAAGAAACGAAGAAACATTGCTACGAGTTGGCTCATGGTAAGTACATCAGGAAAAGACGTCATTGTACTCTCCCCTACAGAAAAATAAGAATTTTCTCTAGGAATGCGACCGACGACGCCCTGCTGTCTATAGACGATCAACTAACAATGAAATTCACGGAATTTTTGCATTCGTTTCACTTCCAATCTATACATTGTATACAACCTTGCATTGCATTGGGTATAAAAAGTGAACTTTGCTATTTTATTGGGTCTTATACTAGCTTTTTTGCCGATTTCAAAAAAGGAGGGTGTACTCAATTCGTCCAACCAGACGGTCAGGTTAAGAGTCAGAGGTTCGTGAACCAGAGTCACCGACATAGCTGTTAAAATTTGCAAGTTGAAGTGGCAATGGGCAGGCCACATCGCTCGAAGAACCGATAACCGATGGGGAAAAAAGGTTCTGGAGTGGAGACCACGAACCGGAAGACGCAGCGTAGGTAGGCCTCCCACTAGATGGACCGACGACATAGTGAGAGTCGCTGGCATCCAGTGTATGCAGATGGCAGGCTGTCGTTCAGTGTGGAGGTTAAAAGGGGAGGCCTATGTTCAGCAGTGGACGTCTTCTGGCTGATGATGATGATGATGACTCAATTCGTCTTTTTTATGTTTGTTTGCTCAGAACTAAGTCATTTATGAACCGATTCAGTTTTATTTTATTTTATTTTAGATTATAAGGATATAATTTAAGATTGGTCCCATGGAAATTTCACAGTTCAGTAGTTTAGTTTGTAAACAAAATAACTGGAAAAAAAATATTTTTATGAGTAAGCCTGTTTAAGAATAAGTCGTTTTAACAATAAGACTTGTTAAGAATGAGTCTTAGTACGAATAGGGCATTTTCTAATTAAGGTATATTGCGATCAGGTCCTTGTAAGACTATAGGTCATTTTGCGAATAGGTCCGCAATGTCGACTAATACTACCTACTGAAATTTGGCATACATTTCAGTAGGTAAGTATATTTGGTCAAAATGTATATAGCAGAATATTATTCAATGTAAATGAACACTATGCAAGCGACATAACGTCTCAATTGGAGTAATTGTGGCATTGGAAGTATATAAATAATACAATGTATGTACAATGACGCTCGGACATTTTTTGACTGTTTTCACTGAGAGATTGTGACTCTATAGGAATTGTATCTCAATGTTTAAATTGCTTAAATACTAATGTTTTCTTATTACACATGCGCTTTTAAATTCCCATTCAAAGTTAGTAAAAGCTTGCTTGCCGCTACAGTTGTATCTGACACGCAATTTTATTTAATAAAAATAAACAGGAAGATTTTTTATCTGCTTCTATGAAATATTAACATGAACATTTCTTAAAAACATTAACTAAATTATTTTTAAGATAATAGATATATAGATAGAAACTCTTTATTATGTACACCAGAAATAAAAATTACAAACAGATAGAAAACACTTACGAGCTAGTGCCACACGTGGCAGCCTTATCGCAAAAAGCGATCTCTTCCAGGCCAATTTTACCAGGCATAATTTACAATCAGTTCCATACTAAACGTGTGCGACATTTCATATCAATCGGTTAGGGATAACTGTGGGCTTACTCTTGACACTCGATTTCAATCGTAATTTTGGATTGCGATCGAAAACATGCCATTTTGTACTCTTCAATCGCGTCAAGAGTACCGAAAGCGTCGAGTTGAGTCGATTTAATTTAGTTCCATAACATTCCACCATTATCGGTTCCAATCGTGCGCTAGTTTAGAATTCAAGAGTACCAAAATTGCATGTTTGCGATCCCAATCCCAAATTACGATGAAATCGAGTGTCAAGAGTAAGCCCACAGGTCTAAAATTCAGTTGCAAGATTTGTCCCACACACACACACACACATACATACATACTAACAGGGCAAGTTAAATATAAGCTTGTAATGAAAGTCAAAGTCAAAGTCCGTAGTATGATGTAATTTATTCCATGTAAAGTGTGTTTTTGCCACTTCAATTTAACGGCGGGCGCGACCACCTGTTTGTCAATATATCAATACTCCAGAAAAACGTCAACCCCTGTCATTTGCCAGAAAAATTAGAAAAAGTTAATTATTCTTCTGCGCTAATAAGTTAAAGGTTAACAAATAAAAAGCGTTTATTTATCTTTACTTCAACTTCGTGAATTAAATGAAGTAGAAATATCAATTGGTGACATGATTATTCATTAAGCAAAGTGAATAAAAGAAAAAGGGTGAAGATGGAGGCGAATGAATAAATTTGCTATACAATAACAAAGTTAAATGAAGTATTTACAAAAACAACAGCGTTTCTGATGGTTTTAGAAACAATGGAAATACTTTTAACATGTACTAAACTAATTGACGGGTTTTTTTTTTGTTCAGATATATTTTATGGTACTGAAAAAGATTTCAGTACCTGTCGTACCGAAATGATTCTCTTATTCTACTTCTTGCGTGCTACATCTTCGACCACATCATCGCTTCCTACCAGGTGAGATTGAGGTCAAACTTATGCCTAATCCATTGCAAAATAGTTAGCCGGTACAGTACGATTAGCAGATGTGAAACATGACGGCATAAGAGAGCATATAACGTCACGTCTGTCACGGCATACAAGTCGATTTTACTGCCAAGGTGTGCCAATAGATGTTTCAGTTTAAAAACTATCGCTCAAGATCGAAGATTAAAAATAAACGTAATATAAACAACTGTAGGTATTCATTTACAAGTTACACCTAACCACAAACCTTTCAGTTAGCTATTTAACTTCGTCCATAAAACCTAACAACAAGCCAACTACATTCCCGTGTCCTCACATAGTATGTGCTAGGTATTAAAGGCATTTTAAACGTCTAGGCAGAACAGAGATCCTAAGCTACATAAAAACAACTCTCTCAAAATACTACATTTTGTACTTTTATAATTTTTGCACGTTCGTCATTATGGATCCCTAGTAATTTTGGGACACTGGACGATTTGAGAAGCTGGTCTGTTTGGTATGTAAGGTTTGAAACTCCTGCCAATATGCCATGGCTCTAAGGCTACAGGAACACGTTTCTAAATGTTTAAAAGAATTTGTATTTATTTTAATTTATAGACTTCTCAATTCTAGGCCTCCAAATTCTTGAGCTGTCTTTGCAAAAAATTTAAACGTACAATTTAAAAATAAGTACCAACCCCGGGGAGGCAATGGCAGGCTGTCCATCAGTGTTTCTATTTAGGTTCAGTGATTGACATGACAATTACAATGACTGCTTTGACAACACAACTGTCATAGTCATAAAGAAATTTTTTTATGGGCAAAACTAACACTACAAATACAGTTAGACTGCCCATAGACCGTTGAAGGTCTAAAGACAATCCAAATGCTCTAGCGCACTACCAGTTGGCAGCGTACCCAGCATGCTGGCGGCATTACCACGTTGAATGGAAAAGTTCAGTCAATGTAGCCATTCTGTTATTTTATCCACTTAATTGCTTTATCTTTTTCCATTTTGGCCGACTTCATAAAACGAGGGGGTTATAATTTTTTTTATATCTTTGTTACTTCAGTACTCCGCCATTTATGAACCTATTTGGTAAATTATCTATTTGATTAAAAGGATATACTTTAAGATTGGTCCCATAGTAATTTCAAATCACAAATGTGTTTTTTTTTTTTTTTTTTTTTTATAGTCTTTTGACCTCCACCTGACATGATGTTATGCTATGATGCGGTCCACGGTGGAGCACGCTTGCCTAGAAGAAACCGATTCACTCGTTATTTGAAGACACCCAGATTGTAATTATCGGAACACCCATTCAGGCAGTGCATTCCACAGACTAGCAGTTTGCACAATAAAAGTGGAATCAAAGCGCTTCGTACGGGTTTTCGAAATATAAACAATAAAACGGTGTTGCATTTATTCCACACCTAAAGATTTACTAGTTAAACCCATTAACCCTTTACCCCTGTAATAAAAACGTGTGAAAAAATCCATTATAAAATGTATGATACTTTTGCTATTTCTACAGGGTTACGCATATAGACTGCACTAAGCCGAAAGGAAGTCATTGTACCCGTCATATGAACATCTTACTATGGGACCAACCCTGAAATGCCAACAAAAAACAGCTGTTCCATACATTTTCTCAAGTGTCAATGATCGTTTTCTATGGAACAAGTGACTTTTTTTCGCGATTTCATTGTTGGTCCCATAGTAAAAAATGTTCATAATGTTGAGTACAATGACCTCCTTTCAGCTTAGTACAGTCTATATATGTAACCCTGTGTACCCCTGCACAGTCAGCACACCTCGAGCCGGTAATCAACGTTCAAAAGATACCTATAGCAACTATTCGAGTAACGACTTAATAAGATGGGTATCTTCACGCCAGGCTGAGGGCGGGGACCGGAGGCCTTCGACATTTTCACTCGATACTCCGTAATCGATTGTAATTCGATGTCTCACTTTCGATGCGATGTAACCGATGCGTGGTGTTTAGACGGGTGACTTATGTTGCCGGCTACGGCGATTTAAGTGTGAGATCGCCGACTAAAAAAGTACACAGTGAACAAGAGTTATATGATTATTTACGTGATATTTACCGTAAGGTTGTGGAATGAGCTCCCGATATTTCGGGACACATATCATATAATTTTAGTGAACAACCGTGATAGTTTAAAACAGTGTTTTACACAGTGAACAGTTTTTTTATTTTATTTTCATAATTCAAGGTCGGTCTTTACATTTGGCTGGTCATTTCTGTTGCAGAATCGATAACCGTTGGGGCAGACGTGTTCTAGAGTGAAGATCGACGAGTCGGCAAACCTAGCGTACGACTCGATGGAGTGGCAATTTACTTAAAACAGCTGGCAGTGGCTGAAAGAGAAAAGCCGAAGATTGGGCTGAGTGGCGTGCCTTGGGAGAGGGTCATGTTCGCCATCTTCCGCAAAGTAACGCCTGATTCAATTCGTTTGAAAATTATCAGCTCTATTATCGGGGCTTAACAAAACAATTTATATTTGTTTATTTTGTGGTGTAACTATTTGTTTATTAACTAACACGGTTCACATGTTATTCGTCATTGATGCAAGCAACTTAAGTCTCCACGTTTGCCGCGACCTTTAACGACAGACAGTGAAGCAAGATGCGACGGTAACTACAGGTGTGATTTCGCCTCTTTATGAAGACCTACAGTTATTGTCTGTAATTCTGTAATATACGCGGAAACGATTGTACATTACCGACGATAATAACGTGTGGTTGATAAAGTGATAATTTAATGCCGGAAAAAAATAACACAAAAATTATAAATACGAAAGTGATATTGTTGGTGTGATGTGAGTGTGTGTTCGTCTGTTTGTTACTTATTCACAACCAAATGGTTGAATCAAATAAATTATATTTGAGAATGAATTTAAGATAAGAATATGAAAACCAACTACTGGGGAATGTGGGTTAAATTCAATATAAGGCAATCATCCACAAACTTTCCACTCTTAGAGAAGATATATTTCTTCAAATTTTTATAGGGCCATTCTTGGTCAATTAAAAAAATCAGTCCACAATCGGCGAAGATGTCACGAAAGGAGTATAAATTTAAAAAAAACTGTAATAGAGCCATAGACAAAAGTACTTTTTGTCTATGATAGAGCGATACAATTTAAACGGCTGAACCACAGAAAAGAGAAGTAAATAGAACGGAAATGAGAAGGAAAATCTGTCGCCATGACAGAAACATGATTGAACATTCTTATTTATGTCAACGCGTCGAACTCCGCATCCAAAGAACTTGGACCCTTGGTCCCTTTAGGGTATATAACGTCCTTGGGTATATATAACGTCCTTGCTTGGACCTTACTTTTTTGGGTTAGGACTCAATGTTCTTTGTCCGCATCACAGTTGCTAACTGATTTCGAATGACTGACGTTTCGTTTATATGGGTGCAACTGGCTACAACAAATTTCTTACAAAAATGCCTTGACAGCCATTCTAATTTAAAAAATGTTTTTTTTCTTTTCTGTGGGCTGAACCGTTTTTCGTGAATAATCTCGATCAAGTCACCGTTTGGGAGCTACGATGCCATGGACATTAACAGACTTATTAGATACACACGTTACCTACAGTCCTTTTAATAACACCCCTTTTTGCGTCGGGGGTTAAACTAGAGTCGTATTGTTTGTTTTATTGATTTTTACGCATATTTACGTACACTACGACTAACAGTCCAGCGTTCTCATCTACATCGATCATGATCGGTGTCGCAGTATATCTTCCTTATTAAATACCAATAAAACAAATATCTTGCAAAACGCCGTGGGCGAAAATCGACATGTTAATTCGCGATTAATAAATGATTAAGTAATTAAAAATCTAGATAAATTTGATATAAAGAACATATTTCGGTTGGGTCGGTGTGGGTAGCGTGAATAATTTAAAATTGCCATTTTTTTCTGGTGGCAACCCACGGACAGATTAGTCAGTATTTCGACATTACGGCCCACGTACGTTTTATTAACATAAAATGCTACAGTTCATTGTGCAATAAACGCGAAATGCGATTTTATCTAGCAACTAAATGGCACTGTAAAATTCGCTCGCGTATTTTTTAGGCGAAACCTATAGGCTGTTTATTGTCGCACTGTTTACCTACCTTTTAAACCCGGTCCAAGCATTTAATAGTCATGGAGCAAAAGATGTTGTGAAGCTGCGTGCGAGAAGAGTTTGCTGTAATTATTAATAATAACCCTGTATGTATAATAGAAAGAAAAACTATTCATTGTTCACATGACAAATTACATGCGTTAATACAGCTTAAAAACTAGTGCAACCTTAAAAATATAGTTGAAAGTCAAACTACTACAAAGGTGTAACTTTAAGATAGCCTTTTGTTCTAGTTGGTAGTGAACCTGCCTTTTGCACTTGGGGGCGTGGGTTCGATTCCCACCTAAGACAAACATTCATGTGATGAACATGTGTGTTTGTTTTATATCTGGGTATTTATATCTATGTAAGTATTTATGCGCTTTATTTGTAATTTTGTATTACTCACATAAATATCTACCTATCTATTTAAAATGATTAATATATTTAGTTTTTATTCTTTAAGTATGTATAAAAAAAATATATTTATGTGTATCAGTATCTGGCAGCAATATTAGCTTTGCTTAGTTTGGGGTCTGATGACCGTGTGTGCAAAAATGTCCCAAACAAAGATTTTTCATACTAAAGCCACTTTTAAGTCACTTTAGTGTTTTTGTATTTTTAAAAGGTCTAAACCAAAACTCAATATATTATTGTATACGGGGTGTAAGGGGAACACTCTCGAAGCCAAAAGAAGGTAATTGTACTCATCATTACGAACAACTTTTACTATGGGACCAGCCCTGAAATCGCGAAAAAAATATCAGCTCTGCTGTTCTATAGAAAACGGTCATTGACACTCGACAAAATGTATGGAACAGTTGATTTTTTTCGAGATTTTAGGGCTGGTCCCATACTAAAAGTGGTTCTTAATGATGAGTACAATTACCTTCTTTTGGCTTCGAGTGTGTTCCCCTTACACCCTGTATGTAAGCTGTGTGTACCTGACTTTTTCTTTTGTTGTGGTCCCGAATATTTATTATTTATTTTAGTTTGGGAATTTGTTGTCTTATTGTTAGTCACGGGCGGCAAAGGTGGTCTGCAGACCACACGGTGGAGCATATAACGTGGCCCCTTCTGTTGTCACTTGGTACTTACTCCCCCACATCAGATTTTACGATTCGACAGTATATGCCATACTGATTTCGAATGTATGTTTATGTTTGCTTGTTACAGGTCAAAAGGAGATATAAAAGTTAAGTTCGCGTACCGGCCCCCGATTTTATTATACGGATTTTCGATACAAACAGGCTATATTATGGTGAACATATGAAAAAATGTGATAAGTTTGGTTTTAACTCAAGGTGTAAGTAAAAATGTATAATTCCCAGGACAAGACTAGTGAAAATCAACAAGTCACTTAGAAACAACTGTGTGCGTTTTTATCATTTATTACTTGAATATTTGACAAGCTTTTATTTGATTTAATGGAACTTAAAAAACAGAAAATTAATGAAAACTTAAAATATAAACTAAAAACTAAAACTTAAAATATCTAAATAAAAGCTAAAATTAAACTAAAAGATGATTTAAAAACCTAAAACTATTTAACAAGCTTATATGAAAAATGTTTTAAAACCAACCTTTTTTTGTTATTTAAAAACATATTAAAGCATATCAATAACTTTTAAGAGGGCAAACGGGCTTGAAATATTTTGATTATAGATAATATTGACATTTAGAATTTAATTGACATAAATTTATTAGTAACATATTTTTATTACAAATACAAATTATTTGTATAGCTTTTGTGACGTGCAAAAGTGTATATAACTGTACCAAATTGATAAATAAATGAGTGATAGATTCTGTGTTAAAAGATATTGATTTACAAACATGGATATTGGGTCTATTCACAACCTAACCACGGTACTGTAGAAAACCACCGTGATAGTTTAAAACAGTGTGCATGGAAATATTTTACAAAAATATTTATAATGTATGTTTTGTCTCCCCGCTAGATATGAAACCAGTTTAGAGCTGATCCATTGAACCTCCACGTACGAGGGCGGAGGTCACTCTTCAATCACGCAATCTCCCGAAAACCTGAGTGACCAAGACATTATACCTTACACCATCAGATAGGGGGCGCTCGTAAAAAAACTAGAGATGAACTACAAAATTCGGTTAGGACCGGAAAAACTCAAAATTTTATTCGATACGTATTAATAGTTTGTGTTTGTTGCCAGTGATGACACATTGTCCATACTGAGACGTAGTCCATTACTGTTGGCTTTTTGGAAAAATCAGAGGTAATGAAGAGAGCTATCCTCATAGCTCTCTCCATTACCTCTGATTTTCTAAGTTACTAAGGAGTTTCTTTGCGCGATAAAATCCGGAATGAGGATCATCGCCGAAGAACCAGAGTCACCGACATAGCTGCTCTGATTTGCATGTTGAAGTGGCAATGGGCAGGCCACATCGCTTGAAGAACCGATAACCGATGGGGAAGAAAGGTTCTGGAGTGTAGACCATGGACTGGAAGACGCAACGTAAGTAGCTCCCACTAAATGGACCGACGAAATCGTGAGAGTCGCGGGCATCCAGTGGATGCAGATGGCAGTCGTTCAGTGTGGGAATCTAAGAAGGAAGCCTATATTCAGCAGTGGAAATCTTCTGACTGATGATGATGATAAATACTTTACTCGGCAATTGGTTCAACGAGGCCAACTTTTAAATAATTTTAAACTCTATTCTTTTGAGGTTGATTAAAAAGATACACTTTAGTTTCGAAAAAGTTACTTTAGTGTTATATGTATTTTTAATAGTCTAAACCGAAACGCAATATATTATTGTGTATGTAAACTGTGTGCACTTGACTTTTTCTTAGGCAAGAAATAGTTTTGGTACTAATTCTTACTAACTCGAAAATATGGAATAGGAAATTAAAGCTGTTCTTACTAACACGAAAACATGGCCATGAAAAAAGACACTAAAATTAAAAATTTAATTTAAAAGACAATAGTTTGTCCATTGTTTTTGTTTGTTATTGGCAATAAATATATCTTATTGGCGCTGGGCAGGGCACGTGGCTAGGCGTGGTGATGGCAGGTGGAGTAGAGCCCTGACAGAGTGGTTACCAATATCGGATAAGCGTTCCGTAGGCAGACAACCAGCCCGATGGGTCGATGACATCAGGCCCATCGCAGGTCATACGTGGATGAGATTAGCCCGAGACAGGGATCAATGGCGCAAGGGAGAGGAGGCCTATACCCAGCAGTGGGTTGATACAGGCTGATAATGATGATGATGATGATATCTTATTCTTATTCTTCCTATTCTTAAACATCGAGCTTCGATCAAGAAGTACATCCTTGATCGAAGGTATCGAGACATTCCAGAAATGGGTTTCAGGTACGTATCACATTTGAGTTTTCGGCCTAAACCTGTAACGGCACATCTCTACATTCACCAGAACTTTATCCCGCACTGGTTTACAGATAATATTTCAGATGGAACAAAGCTCATACAATTTCGCCAACCGACAAAGCGGCATCGCAAATCTCATTCGGACAACGCAAAGATAACTATCTCATTCTTTCAACAATGGCCGTGCGTTTATAAACAGTGCCTAATTAGTAATATTCCGAGTGCATTGTGGGCTTACAATAAGATGGAGTCGGTTATCTAGGGCGATAAGGGTACGCCTGCAGAGCGACAATTATCAGCCGATGATGTTTGCACGCATTCACTTCCATTGTCCGATCGCACGACTTCACACACATTGCAGAATTCGCTGCACAATTTTCTGTAGGCTTTATGCTGAGCCAGCGATGGTCAGTTCGTGTGGTGATGTGGTTGTAAAGTCCCGGTGTGGAGATATGCCGTGGTCGGAATACGTAATGGCCAGTAGTGCTCGCCCGTGTAGCTCCCGCTTATTGTTCTACTCCAGACTGGGATAAATAGGGTTGGCAGGAACTTTCAGTACGATAGACGTGAAACTGGTCGCCAAAAGGAGAGAACTATGTAACCTGTGACCTGACCACATCGAGGCGTTTACCTGGATCACTGCGCAAGTTCGAATCCTACCGATCATCAAACTTTTGAATTGTCTATAGACATTTAAATAGTAATCCTCAGCTTCTGAGAAATCTGATAAAAAATGCCATATTATAAGTAGGTTTAGTCGTTATTGATATAAAAGCCTGAACATCCATGGCAAAAAGCCTTTAACAATAAAAAAAACATTTATTAAAATTTCAATATTTAAAAAAACTTACTAAATCGATTATTTGAAGTCTATATGAAGCATTGCAGTGTACGAAAGTGAGACGTGGACGATGACTAAGAAAGATCTAAAAAGGCTAGAAGCATTTGAAATGTGGTGTTGGGAGACGTATGGAAAGAATAAGCTGGACAGAAAAAAATACTAGGAAGTATTACATATTGTCGATGAGAAAAGAAGTATACTATAGAGTATAGAGACTAGAAGAGGAAAAATGTTTGGCCACCTTGTACGACATGACAAATTAATGAAAACCATCATAGAAGGAAAGGTAGAAGTAAAGAGAGGACCGGGAAGACCAAGAAAAGTATTTTTAGATCAAATAAAAGAAAAGGCTAATTTCATGTCCTACAGGGAGGTTAAGACGCTGGCAGAAGACCGTCAAGCCGGGAAGTTACTCCACCAACAAGAACTATGCTCTTAAATGTTGAATGAATTAAAAATCGCCCAGACCCAAGATTTCGCTTCTGCTTGATAGCCTTTAATTTGATAATTAATATCTACATCTTATACGGAGTGTAAGTGGAACACTCTCGAAGCCAAAAGAAGGTAATTGTACTCATCATTATGAACAACTTTTACTATGGGACCAGCCCTGAAATCGCGAAAAAAATATCAGCTGTTCTGTAGAAAACGGTCATTGACACTCGACAAAATTTATGGAACAGCTGATTTTTCTTTTCGCGATTTCAGGTTTGGTCCCATACTAAAAGTGGTTCATAATGATGAGTACAATAAAATTACCTTCTTTTGGCTTCGAGAGTGTTCCCCTTACACCCCGCATACACAAAGGCAAATATAAATTGAAGACTTAAAAACCCCTGATAAAAGAGCTGCAATAATCTTCGAACTGTTGAACTTATTTTCTCTACGATGCCATAGACAGACACAGAGATACACACGTTAAACTTGTAACACCCCTCTTTTTGTGCGGGGGTTAAAAATACAGTCTAATTGAGTATTCCTTTTTTCTGTTGAAAATAGCTACATGTGGCAACCCTATCCCCAAGCGAGTATAGAGTACAGTGTAAATTGAATAAGTGCGTTGAAGAAAGCCGCCTTACCGCTGAGATTAGAGCTCTAAAGTAAATTGGAACCTAAATCATACGTTGATTTGTGAGAGCGTTGAACTGCATTAGCGATACTATTAGTATTATAGCCGGAGATAGCAATGTTAGCTTGCTTGTTTGTAGTGGAAGCATAGTAGCTCATATACCACCAGCAAAATTGTTGTTTTAAAACCAAAGATCTCAAAGGTAAGATATGCGTATCAGCGTATTTTTCTAAAAAGTACTTCACGTTGTTTTCAAGAACAACGACGGCTCAGCTCTAAAATAAATAACTAATAAACCGCTACTAGCAAGCATCTTTCTGCGTTTTTTTTGGCACCTTGTGACAAAAACACCCTTTGGCTCGACCAAAGGGACAAGGTAAAGTTTCGACTCAAGAAGGCTCAAATACCTATGTATCTACTAGTATACTACAGGGTTACGCATATTGACTGTACTAAGCCGAAAGGAGGTCATTGTAGTCATCATTATGAAAAACTTTTATTATGGGACTAACCTTCAAATCGAGAAAAACATCAGCTGATCAATACAATTTTTCTAGTGTCAAGTCAAAGACGTTTTCTATGGAACATAACAGCAGTTATTTTTGCGATTTCAGGGTTGGTACCGTAGCAAAAGTTGTTCATAATGATGAGTGCAATGACCCCGTTTCGGCTTAGTACAGGCTATATGTACAGTCACTTGCATCATAGACATACTTCTCTAAACTTTGTAAATCTACCCTCTAAGTTTGACTTTTTAATGTTGTGTTAACGCAGATTTTAATGTTTTGTTAGTTAATTTATTGTTTGTATATCTCTGTAAACTACGCTCAATGGCGTATTATACTTACTTATTTATACTGTGTTTTCTCAATAAGTGAATTTGTAAATTCTTTTGAGGTAATAAAAATCTTAAGCCAGTATATTTGAGACTTACAGCCGCACTCAGATACGTTACTAAAGTTAAGGAATACTTAAAATTGCTCTGTCAACTTCTCGTTGACGGAAATTGTCACACATAAAAACGAGACAGAGCAATTTTAAGTATTCCTTAACAAGTAACGTCTCTGATTGCGGCTGTTAATGGCCCCAACTAGTTTTCTATCCCCATTTTGAATCCCATTTGTCACTTTCATCCAATCCCACTTATTTTTACGACAATCATTATTCGAGCACATCAACTGGGCTCTTCTGGAAGCTATCACATAAACCATCAACAAGGTGTCATGCAAGTGCACCATTTCTCCCGACACGGACTAATATCAATATTATGCAAATTATAGCCACCAGTAATTGATATATGGCATGCCTCGAGTTAACAACTAAGCGATTTATAATTTCCTTCAAATTGTTTCACGTTGGTCTTGGAGTCCTGTAGTCTTTGAGTCCCAGAATCTTATAAAGCTGTGCACGTAATGTTTGAATTTCGGAAATTTGTTTGTAGTCATCTGTCTCTCTTTTTCTTCTGTCAGAAAATTGTAAGAAGTAATATTCAAATGTAAATCATAGAACCAACCTACATTTTCAAACAAACTTAAATATTTCCTTTAAGACAAGGCATATTACGATGTTGACAAGTACTTAAATAATAAATTTTAATTTACTTTGATGTACCTACTTAATGTAAACTTAATATATATTTCTGACAAAATCTAATTTCATCATCATCATAATTTCAGCCATAGGACGTCCACTGCTGGGCATAGGCTGCCTCCATCGATCTCCAAAAGGGCCGGTTGGAAGCGGCCTGCATCCAGCGTTTCCCTGCGTTTTTGTAATCTAATTTAATTGAAGGTATTTAATACTTGATTTATAATTGGATAATTTCATTTTTTTAAAGGTTTCGATCATAGAACAAGGTTACTTGATCGATACTTGGTTACTTAACTATGATTTAATAGAATCTGTTCAGCCGTTTGAAGATAATCAGCTCTTTTATCGGGGGTTTAAAAAAAATACTAATAAAAGTGTTTACTGTAAACTATTTCGGTCTTAAATTTGTTTTCTTTAGAAAATGTTTTTTTTTTTTTTTTTTACAATATGTACAAATTAGTGTTTACTTTGTGAGTATAGTTTTACTCGCCGAGGTGACATAATATAAACTTTGCACATTGTGACAATGTTACATATTCGTAGGGTTCAAAAAATATCACTTTACGTACAGGTTTGAGTTAGCACTACAAGGTGTTTTAATGCCCTTTTTAGTCGTTTACCTTTATTGATAGTTATTGTGTTGAAAAGGTTGTAGACATGTATATTTCACTAATGCACTTAATTAAGTGCAAGCAGGTTGTAAGTTGCAGGTTGCAAGTTCGGTGAAGGAAAACATCGTGAGGAAACCTGCATACGTACGGAGAAGAAATTCAATGGCGTATGTGAATCCAGCAATTCGCCCTGGGCCAGCGTGGTGGATATGGCCCAATCACCCTTTCGGGGGTAGGCTAAAAGTCCAGCAGTGGATTGTTAAAGGGCTGATTATGATGAGGTTGTAAGTACGGATGGTCTGTGGCAAAAATACAGGCATTTACTGCAAAAACAGATTTAGTGACAACGTGCGCGATAGAACATGCTGTCTATGTGCTGTAGTCTGCGAAGAGAGTCGTAGGATGGTCTAGTGCTTTAGGTAAGTCATTGATATATCCTATAAATAGAAGAGGGCCCACTACCCTGCCTTGCGGGACTCCGAAGTTAGGAGAACTTAACTGAGTTAAAATTACAGATTTTTAAACTTTCGCGATTTGAACACATGAGGGTAGGAGAACAAAACACCCGCTCTTCTCGCCGGAATCACCGGCAGTTTTCAGTCAGCTCGTGACCACGGCCATTGTAACATGGTCGAAACGTCGAGCGAAATGTACATATTTTTACCTAAATTAAATAATACATGATAAGTCCCGATAAACATTTAAAACATGTAAAATTACTGAGTTATTCGGGCATTAAACTTTTTGATTATGAAGCTTGTTGTTTTGCGTCGTCTGGTAAAAAGACCAAGTGATCATAAATAAGAACATTATTTTGAACAACTGAAGCCTTGGAGCCGCGCTAGCTGAATAGCCAACTCCCGACTTTGCATACAGGTTTGTCCGCGACCTGGTTCGCGATATGATTCCATTCCACGTCCCCGGCTGACATCATACACCCTCATACATATTTACATGGCCCGGGGTGGGCTGCACGTTATCTAACTCTACACTCACTTCCGACGTTTCCTTAAACTACGGCTAGCTGTTTAAAGCAATCCAGTTTAGGTGATGAAAAAATGATAGAACTTGTGGCATAGGCGGGGTAAAGGATGAGCAGTCAAGTGGTTACATTGTCATAGAATGAAAGTGAAGTGAAGTGTAGCTTTGTAGAATTCGTGTGAATGGTCCATACAAAAATATCTCTCTACCAACATAATTTATTTCACACACATCATCAGCTATTAAATGTCCACTGCTGAACAAGGCCTCCCTCTGAGAGAAGAGTGTTGCCATAATCCCCACGCTTGGCAGGCGGCTTGGGGATCGCAGTACGTTCACCGTGTACTAACAGGACGCTGCTGCCCATCCTCCGGTGGTTCTGGTCGCAGTTTTAGGACATACCCGGGTCCATAATTTATTTATTTAATGTAATTTATATGTTAAACACGGTCCAAGCATTTATTTCCTATGGCAGCTGCAATCACGTTGTAAAAAGCTGAACGAAAATTAAGAATTCAGAAGCTTTACGGCTAGCTGTTTAAAGTAATCCAGTTTAGGTGATGAAAAAATTTCGCGCGACCGCAAACCGTATCTGGGCACGTTAAGGTTCGCGTTCGCGTGATTTTCCGAACTGCGCAGTTTTAACGATAGTTTGATACCGTGTAAGCTGGCCGTAAGTCCCAAGTAGCGTGCTAGAATTAATCGAGTATTTTTCTTTACTGACCAGTTTAAGTTTGATACTTTGCTCCTGATGGTGTGGTTAAAGAAAGCACACTTTGCCTAGTATAGGTTGGGCCCGTAAATGCCCAGTTGCTGCCAAGGCTTATTTAGTACTTTTGTCAAACATTTCGAAAATATTAACATACAAAATTCCATACATATTTTGGGGATCATTTTCGGTACAAAACAGAAAACATTGCCAATTCCCATTTCCAGATGACTATGGCCGGTACTGTGATCCAATCACAGGATATCTGCCAAAGCCATGTGTTTTTGTCTGTAACTATAATATATATAACTTCTGTGCATTTGCCTCTTCGTGGCAAAACGTAAACAAACATCTTTACACATTGAAATACGTAGGTACATGTAATAGACGTGTATCAGAGGAGACAAAACTATGCCGCCAAAAAAGGTCTCGGTTTAATTTTCCTCAATAAATAATGGACACATTTCGAGCATGTTTGAGAAAACTACTTATAGCAAAAAACCGTACAGACTATGTCGGTAACTTAAAAAGTAGAAGCAAATATTAGTGAAGTTACAGAAGTATTACTTTTTAAAATAGTGGCATACCGCTTGTGCCAAACTTTCAAACGAAAAGACTGATGCGCATCAGTACTCAGTTCAGTGGAAGCCGACCGTTTAGTGCTTTTTACTGCCTCTTCATGTCATAATGTGCACATTACGGGAGATATGTGTACGTATTATGAAAACATGAGCGAAATATTTATTGCACAGATGATTGAATGACGCTACTCAAGCGTAAGCGGTAGGAAGCGTACACAGTACAAGAAAGCTTTAGAATCTCAATTCGGTACAAGTGTAAGGTTTGATTCGACGCACGCACACATACACTCTTGAGCAGTAGCGTCTGCCAACAAACTGCTATGCAATCTGGGAGAATTTTGTAAAATAGCTTTTTTTTCGTAGATGAGATAAAAAAGTTGGTAGTTACGGAATGCCCAGCAGATGTGAAACATAACGGCATAAGATAGCATGTGACGTCACGTAAGATTAAGCCGGTTTAAAAAAATGTGTGATAACCACGTCAGTTTTTATAATATATTTTTTTTACATTCTGTAGAGCGTTGTAGAAATATGCACTACTGTCACTCATCTATACGATGCAAAATCGCAATAGGAAGAACGGAAAAAATATAAATCGATCGCAAAATCAAACAAATCACAATCGGAATCGTAATTTCATAAGGCAGTAATACGATTCCACTGGTATTTAATGTGGTTCCACTGACGTCGGACGATAAATTTGCGCAGTCAAAGAGGAAACCGAGCAAGTAGAGCGGTAGAGCAAGTTCAGGCTTACGCTCAGTCCAAGTTTATTTCAACTTAGACATCTGCAAAAATTGCGTGAATTTTTTTTCTTCTTATATTGTTTGCACTGATGGGCTAACTCTGATCCCCTGGGAGCGGGGAAGGGCTCTCGTTTGGGACGCTACATGCGTCGATACGTTAGCCCCTTCTCACCTCAGGGGGACAATTCAAAAGCTGGAGCCGCGGCGGAGGCAGCAGAAGACGCCAAGCGGCGCAAGTATGCATCACTTTCAAGTGAATATATATTTGTGCCGCTCGGCGTCGAAACTCTTGGTCCATGGGGTCCATGTACCAAAAAGTTTAAAAAAAAATTCGCCACTATTAATCGACGCCGCTGGTGACAAGAGAGCTGGCTCATTCCTCGCGCAGAGAATTCCTTTAGCAATTCAACGCGGGAATGCAGCCAGCGTTCTTGGCACATTACCACACGGACAACATCTTGTTTTTGATATTTGATTATATTAGTGATAATTAGTAATAAGTAATAATTAAGGCTTTTTATTTTCTTTGTTTGATATTGCACTGTTGTACTGAACCTGAAATCGGTTTAGAAAAGAATGAAACATTATATTATAATATTTAACTTATTATAACTTTTTTTAACAGATGGCTGATGGGGCCGAAAGGTTCTGGAATGGAGACCACGGACCGGTAACGAAAGGTTCTTACCAAGGACCGCTAAGCGCAGCGTAGAACGTCCACCAACAAGATGGACAGACGACCTAAAAGATACCCCAGGGAAACGCTGGATGCAGGCCGCTTTCAACCGGCTCTTTTGGAGATCGATGGGATAGGCCTATGTCCAGCTGTGGACGTCCTATGGCTGTTATATTATGTTGCCAGTGATGACATATTGTCCATACCGAGACGTAGTCTTGTACTGTTGGCCTTTTGGAAAAACTCAGAGGCACACACCGGGCAGCGGAGAAAGTTATGCTCAGAGTTTCCTTGCGCGATAAAATCCGGAATGAGGATCATTGCCGAAGAACCACAGTCATTAAATTAAATTAAATTAAAACATTTTTATATTATTTTTATTAATTATACCTTTTTTTCCACTATAGTACATAATCGGCGACTAGCTACAATCTTTCGTAAAAAATCCTAGCAAAATCTGAATTTACAGTTTTTGTTAAGCTCTTTACAATCTACTGCAACTGTCAGAGCTACAAAAATCTTGGACCGAGTAGTTTCTCTTTGATACATATCAAATAACTAAGGAATGAGTACGTTTGTAGCAGTACTATAATTTATTTTGTTCTTGTGGTCATCCTTGTACATTTTAAACTCAATGTAGCAGCAAACGTACGGACAAACGTTTCTACTTTAAGGTAGAACGTTTTACCTATGGCGGGAAATTCAAATTTCATAAAGTTTTTTTGTCCTTGTAGCTAGGCCGGGTAATTATTTTAAAATGACACAGTGTTTGCACAAATAGTTGGTTATTTATTACATTATCATGTACAGTTATATATTAGTAACGCACCATTTTACTTACATTTGTCAATAAACCGTTTGAAACAGCAAAAATTTAATTATAACAAAATGTAGGTAATAATGTGCATTAGACATTTAAAATAGCTTTACATGATTTTGTTTAAAAAAAAAAATATCGCAAACATCATGATCGTTTACAATAATTACCCGGCCAAGCTACACGGACAAGAAAACTGTTTGAAATTTGAATTTCCCGTCATAGGTGAAACGTACCACCCGGTCAAACAAAAAACTGGATCTGACTAAGATATATAACTATTTTTTGGTGTGATCATTATAACTTTCAAAACGAATGTTTAATCTTTAGGGGGCTCAGGAAAATAAAGGGTAATTAATAGGCAAAAATTGTGTGACTGCATAGCATCGACATGCAATACATAATTATAGGAACAAACGTGCCAAAAAAAAACCGAGCCAAAACTCGACGCACGCTACGAATTGCGCAGACTTCTTGGTTTTCTGGTGGTTCTTGGAGTTAATGGAGGAGGTTACCAATTCGACTCTATATTTTTTTTTAATGTTTGTTACGCGATTACTCCGCCAATTATGAATTGATTTAGAAGATTTTTTTTTTGTATGGTAGGTATATAGTTCAGAAATATATCAAAGAATTTTTAGAAAATTTTAATTTTATCAAAATAGATTCAGCACCTTTCAACAAATACTAAAATATATACACAGATGACGTTTTGGTTTGTGGTTCCCTCAAGGAGGTTTTACCTATTGACAAGAGTATAATTATATAAGATCCTTGGGTTCCCTTGAACAAAAGTTATGATAAGGACTTTCAATCTCTGTTTTAACTGTCATTTTCTACTTGTACATGGAGGTATAGTCTTAGTCGTTTTTTTTTATTTACTTTAAAAATGTTTTTTTTTTTAATTGCGCTTAATCGGCAACTCGCCTGATGTTAAGAGATAATGTGGTCTACGGTGGAGCACGCTTGCCTAGAAGAAACCGATTCACTCGTGATGTGAAGACACCCAGATTGTAACTATCGGGGAACACCCATTCAGGCAGCGCATTCCACAGACTAGCAGTTCGCACAATAAAAGTGGAATCAAAGCGCTTCGTTCGGGTTTTTGTAATACCAACCATAAAGTATTATTACGATACGAAGATATAATATTGCGACTTAATTCTCATCCATTCAATCTTATTCGGTATAGAACTCGGCCACTTGTTCCTTAACTTGACTGCCCCGGTGGCTCAGTTGTTAGTGAACCTATCTTCTGTGCTAGGGGGCGTGGGTTCGATTCCCATCTAGGACAAACATTTGTGTGATGAACATTTGTGTTTGTTCTATGTCTGGGTGTTAATATCTATTTAAGTATGTATTTAAAAATATATATGTACGTGTATCAGTTTCTGGCAGCCATATTACAAGCTTTGCTTAGTTTGGGGTCAGATGACCGTGTGTGCAAAAATGTCCCAGATATTTATTTTTTTATTTTTTTTTTATCACGTGGGCGAAAATAAATGTATTTATCAATATTTAAATTATTAGACGTTGTAGCAATTTCGCCTATCATGTCTCATATTAACGTCTTGTGTCATAATTCATCCATTAATAATGTAAATTGCCTTGATCTTTGCGGTGCTAAAATAGTTTCGTCTGGCATTGTTTTTTGTTGTTGAAAAATTTTGATAGTAATTATAAACTAATTTGTACTATGACAATGCGTTTTTTAATACAATTTGTGGTCAACAGCTTAACATAAACACCAAAATCACATGTATTATAAATGCGAAAGTTTATGTGAATGTGTTTGTGTGTGTTAGTATGTTTGTTCCCATTTAACTCAGGGTCAAATCGCGAGTGAATAGGTTTCCTTTAGACAGTTCTCTATCGCTGACCGCATCAACGCTTAACATCAGGCGAGATGGAGAACGACAACCTGTTTAGATCAGTAGTAGCGCGTCTGCGTCATGATCAGGAGGTCCCAGGTTTGACTCCCGACTGGGCAAAGATTTGAATGATGAATTTTAAATATCTGCTCTGGGTCTGGGTGTTAGTTGTCCATCCCCGCCACCTGTACGTCCTTTTTGGGGGAGGGGGACATCCCCGTTACAGGAAGTTCAAGGATAGTCAGTGGGATGTGACATCAACATAAATACAAAATGGCTACTAACTCTTATACACCTTATACAGAAGTGGGGATGAAAAAAGTTTTGATTGCACCCCTCATGAAGGGTGTCATTGCATAGATCTTCCAAAGTAGAAATGAGGTTTGTACACCAATATTTTTTGTTTAAGAGTAGTTACCAATCGCGAATTATGATCCATCATAAATACTATTCTGTATTTTTTTTCATTTGGGCTTTGTGTTGTTAGTGGTCTTCACGATGGATTTATGCCCAAGTCGTCCCTCAGTTTGGTCCCGCATAAAATTCTGGTTTCCGCCTACGTGTTAAGCCGTTTCTTACACCTGACTCAATCCCAGTTTTTCATAAACGTTTAAAATGATGTTCCGTAATGAGACTTGCGACTAGGAAGGTTATTCATGAAAATTCATAGAAACGAAACGCAATTAATCTTATCTCAACTTGATTCCTACTTTGTAGCAACAAGGATCCATCACAATATCTTTCTTGGGGACCGTACATTAATCACATGAGGCTTGAAAGGGGGGGAGGGGGTTTAGCAAAAATCACGAAATATCACATTGTAGTAAGATATCACGTGTATTTATTTTTTCGTCAAACGCGCGATTTCTAAACCGAAAATCGGCGTGTAGTGTGACCTTGCCAATCAAAAACAACCTGCAACCTTTCTGTCTACACAATTTGTCAGGGTCCTTAATTTCAGAATAAAATTAGATTATACTTAATAACTGTATTTAAAGGATTCTTTGTAGGTACTAAAAAATGCACGTGATTTTGGGTGGGGGCGGGGGTGTTAGTCTTAAACCTCACCACGTATCACCAAGGGGGAGGGGGGGGGTTATAAAATGCTAATAAAACATCACGTGATTAATGGACGGCCCCTTGGTAGAAATGAGCTTAATAAATACCTGTCAGATATCTTGAACGGCTTTCTTCAGGGGCATGCATCTTGGATGGTTTTTTACATCGCCATCGCAGAATCATTTTCATGAGTTTTTGTGCATCCCTTAAGGGCCTGCTCTCCCATCATTTTGGCGTCGAAAAACTGAATATAATCCTATCAACATCAGCTATCTATCAGCCTTCACCAATAAATACGTCTGAGTCCTGACAATCGGAAATAAAGTGACCACGTCCCACAATGGGATAATTTGACGGCACGTCAAAATCTCAGCTCTGATGCTCATTTAATAAAGATAGAACCATAAGCTGATCAAAGATAAGTCTCTTCAGATCATCACTATAGATAGGGGAGTATTTTGAAAGTATAAAATGTTTGGACAGTCCTCGTATAGAATCTTCACGTTTGTAGAATATGACGCATCTTCTTTGAGTTTGCTTCAGTCAATAACCTCTCTTTTCTCTTCGATAAAAAGTGCCAATTCCTTCAACTCTCATACTTAGAAGACAAGAACGTTTTCAACGATATCACAGAGAATAGAGCCTTTTTACTATACGAGAAAGGTGGAAAATGCTATGGTAGAAATACAATCTGGTGCCATCGCTTGAGATTCGCACGATTGATCGATAGTATTTTTTGCTGGGGCTTTATTTATAAAACAATTGAACGTCTCCCTCGCGATAAACGCCAATACCCCTACCACTTACTCACAAAAAAAATATTTAAGAGGATGCGAGAAAAAATATGGAATCTTGAAGGACTTCTCTTGGACGACTTGAATAGTCTGGGGAAAATCTAGAAACGAAACTAACATTTTTAATGTGGCAACACTCTTTCAAATGTCAGATGTCAGAGGAAAATGGTAATCTATTTGTAATGCATTTTTTTATTTGATGATACGAGTTTTGGCGCCAACATGAAAAACAAACATGTCGGCTCGTTGTATTATTTTCTATTATGTTGAATTATTGTTTATTGAGTGTTCGTGAACGTGCTTGAGTGTAGGCAAGTAATATAATGAGGTGAAATATATATTTTCGTGATGTTTCCAAAACTCCACAGAAGATTCGAGTAAGTGTCTATCATTTTCATCATTTCAATTATCATCTAGGGCATGACGTGGACTTGGCCGTGACTTACTTTGCTTGGCTCTGATTGTGACTATAACTTGTTTGTCGATATTCAGTAAAGTTTGAAAAATCTCAGTAGGTAGGTACTTGAAACTGGCAAATACACAAGACGTGCGACGCCAAAATCCTAAAAGAATAAAAAAGAGTCGATATTTTGTCATTTGTCTGGTATTTTTTTTATTAAAAATGAAATGTGTTATTTCATCAGATTTACTAATAAAACTTTTCAATCATTAACATTTAATATCATTGTTTTCAATTAACCTTACATATCCTTAACGTTTCTGACATATTTTTTTTTTATATATCGAGCTAATTATTGTTTTGAAATTCCAGGCAGCGCATATTTCAAAAGATGCTCTTAAAACATAAAGGTTATCAAGATAGTAGGTGTTGCATAGTTCAATGATTTATAATTTAAATGCTCCCGAACTTTTATGTTACCGCCATGAGCGATGTACTTGTTCAGACAATAATTCAACAGTTTTATCTCGCATCTTTGGATTGCAAATTAAATCTCCATGCAAACTTTTGGCACACGTATCCACCTGTAAACAACCTAGCGAAACTTTCGCATTAAGTAGGTTAAATACATGTAAATCTTTACATTTCAGAACTTTTTTTTCCTTCTGAGAGAATTTTGACGTCGCACGTTTTGTGCATTTGCCAGTGAGAAGTATTTAAAAAAATCAGATTTTAATAAAATGCGTCAAGCAAGTCATAGTCACAAGGTAAAAAAGTGATTGAAAATTGTTTTGAAAGCGAATCACGATCGAGAAACGTACAGTTCATTCGAGTTTCTGTCTTGGAATCCGCGCGGCCGCCGTAGTAATTGTCATTTCATTATAGAAGTATTCTCGGTCGTCGCTGGCATTCGGCCTCGCTTTTTGGACGGTCGAAATTACCGATAATCGAACCATTCGATTCTTGATCGATGGATATTCGAGTACATCGCCAACTTATGTGTAGAGTTAAATGCGAGAGCCACTGTCGCATTTTCTGTAAACAACGGAAAGCTTCCCATGGAAAATTTTAGTTCCTTCATTTAACCAACTCTACGGATAAATTTGTTGACTAACTTATCTATAAACGCGGCAAAATGAGGACACTTTTTTATAAGCTTGTTCAGAAAATACTATTGTGGCTCCTCCAGTAAACTCTGTAAAGTTAGTCGGATTGTGACGAATTCGCAGCGTAAGCCAGTGGTTGTTACATACCAAAGGTTTTTAATGTTATTTAATTTTTGGAAGAGAAAAGGAATTAACGTCGTTGGCATTTCTTATTCTTTTAATATGTCAACTTAAAGTATTTTTCTTGATTAACAGAGCATTTAAAAAAAACCTGTCAAGATAATTTCATTACTCAATAATTTTTTGCATATTTTGAAATATTTATTTATAGATCTTAGGTAGAATGTTTAAGATAGGTATCAAACAATAACCCCAATTGGGCAAGGCAACAAAGTGCACAGCGGTATGTATATACTCCTTCTACGGTGTTTCCGAGAAGCTACAACATGGGGTTCTTCAAAAGGCGAGTTAATCGAGTTCTAAAGGGTCGGCAACGTATTTGTGATGCCTCGGGTGTTACAAGTATCCATAGGCGACGGTGACTGCTTTCCATCAGACAGCCCGTCTGCTTGTTTGCCGCCTATGGAATAAAAAAAAAAAAAAAAAAAACTCGTTTAGGCTATAGTAACATTTTGCTAGCAATATGTCTCTTAGGGTTTTGGCAAATTTATTTTAATTTTATATGTATTTTAACGATCTTCAATTAGTTTAGTTTTTAAGTATTATTTAATAGTTACTTGGTATACTGTTATCATTATGTTAGTTAAAAGTTATTCAATAATAGTTATTAAAACAAAAACAAAAACAATTACTGGTATTTAAAATATTCAAGAACTTAAATTACAAGGACATACATTAACCACAGATTTTAACAAATTAGAAGCCAAAAGCAAACACGTCAAATTGTATCAAAACCCTGTGTGCCACATTTTTTTACGTCGCGAAATGAAAAATGCAGCACAAAATGGGTCTTGCGCCTTCTACAATCAATGTGTCACTTATTTTTCCAACTTCTTGGATCGGGCCTCGCTTAGATAAATAGATCAGATGATAAACATCATCACAGACATTCTGCACATCTAGCTGCTATAATGTTACCTCTCCACATGTTTATGCACTATTAATTATCCATTCCACGCTCGTGCTGATTATGCAGATGTAATCTATACGGTTGCAATTCAAAGAGTCGTTATAACATCATCATCATCATCATCATCAGCCAGAAGACGTCCACTGCTGAACATAGGCCTCCCCCTTTAACCTCCACACTGAACGACAGCCTGCCTTTTGCATCCACTGGATGCCAGCGACTCTCACAATGTCGTCGGTCCATCTAGTGGGAGGCCTACCTACGCTGCGTCTTCCGGTTCGTGGTCTCCACTCAAGAACCTTTCTTCCCCTTCGGTTATCGGTTCTTCGAGCGATGTGGCCTGCCCATTGCCACTTCAACTTGCAGTCGTTATAACGAGGGCTAGTAAACAAAATCATGCACTAATCACTGTTATGTACCAGGGACCCAATTCTGACGTGCTAGATATTATATCGGCCACTGTTTTTTCTGCAGACCTAGCTTGCGCCTTTGATCATTTATAGTTTGGATTTGCTTTAAACTCGATCTACTACCTGCCAAAAACTGGAGGGGACGAGGTAAACACGTATTGCACACACACATATTCGTACTAGTTCTACAACCGCACACTTCAATATTGAGCGGCACACGAGACAAACAAGACGATCAAATGGACGACAAAGGTAAGTGCTAAAAGGGAAACTGTAGTTATAAAACTTCCGTTTATATTATTTGAGTTGCGCACCGTAACCAAATCTTGTGATTGTTTAAGGTTTATAGCGAAATTTTCGCACGAGAAAGAGTCGATAAATTTTGTCGTAGCGCGCATGCGGATGGTTAAAATTGTCACAACACTATGAGTGACCAACATAATCTCGACTGCCCCAGAATAGTGCCCTGGATCTACACCGTTACACGCGATTAAATGTGTAATTAATAATTTGCAACCATGGAATTGGTTAATTGCTGATAAAAGCTTAGAAATAACGATAAACTGTCGTCCTAAATTTAGCAAGCAATATTTAGATCTAATAAGCGCTTCGATTTCACATTTTTATTCGCACAGCGAGGTTATAGAAATATCTGCCGAAGTCTCAAAAAGTGCAACCCTATAATAGTCTCGACCCCGACAGACATTTGTTCAAATCGCGAAATACGTGACGTCACGCTTACTTACTCGATGACTTTTAAATCATTCCATAAGTAAAGCGCATATGAAATCATGAGCAAAAACTAAATCAATAATGACTGTTTGTTCCACTTCAACACTATTACTACACAATACTGCGTGTTCTAACAATTCAGATAAGAATCGAGACATTTGTTCGCGTCAATTTAATCAATTAACAACATAATCGATAGTAGTGGTTAGATCGATTCGATAAAAATCGATGTATCTTATCGATGCATCTGCAACGCACCTGCGGACTGACAGGACTTGATGTAAGGTGATGTAGGGTCCAGCTGGATACATCCAAGTTGAATCATATTTAAGTGAATGCCTGGGAATGGGAATTAGCTTCGGATAATTTATCTCATGCTAATGTCATTATCAATGTTATTTTCATACGATTTCATCTTTCCGCAGGCGTTAACGCTAACAGTGTGTGGCTCTTGTATAGACCCCCAGGGGGGTTAGACAAGACCCACTAAGACCCACTTTAGCGTTAACGTTACCACACACTGTTAGCGTTAACGCCTGCGGAAAGATGAAATTGTATGAAAATGACATTAGCTTGATATAACATCTCTCAAGCTAATGTCATTGTCAATGTCATTTTCATACAATTCATAACCCCCGATAGGTAAGGAAAGCAGCACTCGTGGCATCTCTTGTAGCAGGTCTTAATTGATCAGCGAAGTGAATAGCAAGGTGGATAGCATAGCAACGATAATTTCATATCAACGTGTTTCATCCTCGGCCACACCGTCGCTTACCATTAGGCGAGTGGCCAAACGTAGATCTATTCTGTATTAAAAAAACGACATTTAAGCGTAGTAAGTACGTAACGAAGAACCTTTCTGTAGTTTGGACTGAAGTTATAATTTCCTAAGGAAGTCTAGATTTGTTCTGAAAAATCTATGTTGAAATATTGAAAAATCATTTAACTCTACAGTTATGTGGGTTGTAATAACATAGGTAATATTCGTACCGCTGAGCGCTACCGTGATTCGAATGCCAAGTAACAGTACAGTACTGAAGCATACAGTACCTACCTATTTAAAGACAGCACACGTGTCCAAAAAAACTTTATGACACCAAAAATGAAAAGAAGAATTACACCATTTAAGGGTAGAAATAGGCTCATTACCAGGTAATTCCATTTGATCATCGCATTGAAGGTTATTGTAGACCACAGGTTATGAATTAAGTATACCCTTTTATATTTTACGAGCTTTTTCTCACCTTCTGTCCCAATAAACATTTCGAGTGGTTTTGTTTCGATTTGCATAGTTATTGACTGTGAAGGTGAATGTACCACAGAATATGCAATATTGCGTTCCATTTATCATAGTTTATTACTTTAATATTGATTAAACAGACTAGCTAATCAGTAACAGAAATGTATGTGCACGATGATAGTTGAATACGCAAACCGTACCGAGCCAAAATCGTAGAAAACTAATTAATCATAGACAAGGATTTTGTTTTTGTTTTTTTCGGATTTTGGCATTACACGACAAATGTTTTTAGCCACAATGTATCACATTTTTTAATGTAAATTGGCATTTCAAAGAAGATGGACAATGGAAATGTATACTTACATACGTTTTTTTTATTTATTTTGGAAATCAACTGAGACAATTTCTTACATTTGCTCCATTTCTTGTCAGAAATCTTAACATTCAACAATCGACATCGAGTTACAACCACATTCACTCCCACAATTTACCATCGGGTGGTCGTCTGTTGAAAATGTTGAAATCGCACTTAAAATTAATTACACCGTTTTTGTTAACGCAGGGCGTCAGTCTTCCTGCCGACTTTAAAGAAATATAGGTATTATTAAGTGGACATAATGGTAAGTTTTTCCAGTGAGTCATGAAGTCAATATTCGATTTTTCGCTCCTGAAATCCCCTAAATTTCAACTACATAACAAGTTTTTCGAGATCGTCGATGAATGAAGAAACGTGTGATTCTAGTAAGACCACAAAATTCACTGGTAAAAACAAACTGCACTTAAAATTACCGGCAGCTTCGTGTTAGTATTGGGGCGTCAATCTCGCCGACAGAATTAACGATCGATGGAAAAAATTATCGACATAATACGGACATATTGGCCGAAGAAGGTTCCGTAGAATATTTGGTCTTTGGTGTCAGAGTACTTTTGCTTATTCTGTTGCTATGAAAGGTTTTATTTTAAGCGATGATGCGGTCTACGATGGAGCACGCTTGCCTAGAAGAAACCGATTCACTCGTGATTTGAAGACATAGATTGTAACTATCGGGGAACACCCATTCAGTCAGCACATTCCGAAGACTACCAGTATGCACAATAAAATTAGAATCAAAGCGCTCCGTAAGGTATGTACTATGTACAAGTTTTTTCGGCTCTAGATTCAAAACGTTTGTAGACACCAAATATATATTTTCATTTTCATTTTCAAAAAATCAGAATGAAACCCGGATCCAAATTCTGATTAGATATGCTAGGTTTTTGAACGTAATATTTTTGACTTGTAGCCGATATATTATAATACAGTGTAATATTAAAATACAATGTTTTCATTAAGCTGTGACGGAGCCATAAAACGGCGTATAGTGATGACACGTGTCAATAATAAAAAAAACATCGACATATCGGCAAGATTTCTAACGAAGAACGATTTCTTCGTAACGAAGTCTAAAAAAGTATTTATTTAAATAATAGTCTTGCATTTGGCCGTCAACTCGCCTGATGTTAAGCTATGATGCGGTCTACGATGGAGCACGCTTGCCTAGAAGAAACATATTCTTTGTAAAATACAAACTGCAATATTGCAATTTGTTGTTTGTTTGTATGGTTTGAATAATTTATTTTTGTCTGTTTATCAAGTATCTAAATGCATTTAAAAAGAATTATTGACTTTAATTATTTAATTGCGGTCAAACTCGCGGGGCACTGGGTAGTGGGTACCTTATACGAGTATGTTCATTTTCAAAGTAGTTATGCATATACCTACGTATTTATTTGTTTTTTTTTACTAGCGTTTTACAACGCCATAGCCGTTTATATACGATGCTACAAAGCGTTTAGCCTTTCTGCATATTAACGCTTGCCACAATGCGCCTGTAATTACTACAATAAATCCTGCGCACCTGTCATCGAGCCCCATCACCTTAGTTTACATAACAAGCTTTAAAGCACGATTCACACTAAGAACAACGCTAACTTAGCTTAGCTTACAAGCGTGTCCAAAACAATAACGCTCGCGCTGCTGATACGCGCGTCCTCCATGTTTGTGAAAGCTTGCACTGATGTATTATCTATGCAGCTATTAGGTATGCGCAAAAAGGTCGGTAGAACACGTGCAAGTGGCAACAGCATCCTGAAAGCAGTTACTAATAGTTTTAACTGTCCCATCCTGCACCATCGCGTCGGGTAAGTCGGGTTACTATTGTAATAAATTACCAGAACATCGGTTCCATTGTGTCAATTTATTTCGATGCTGACGTTCGATGTAACAATTTTTTTTTTTTACTACGGTTACTATGATTTATGGAATTAGCTTTCGTCTGAGGCGTCTTCGCGTACTTCGGTGTCCACCGCGAATTACATAGCTAAGCAATTGAAATTTGCACTCTATCTGACGTAACTGGACAGTGCAATATTTGACCTGATCTAAGGTGTAGAATCCTTACAAATATTATGAATGCGGAAAGTGTTTTTGTTGGTTTGTTTATTCCTCTTTCATGCAGCAACAGAGCAACGGAACGATGTGATATTTTGCATAGAGATAGTTAAGGGTCGAAGTAATATAGGATATTTTTTATCCCGGAATATTTTACAGTCCCTAAGACAATGTCCACGCGGGTGAAACCGCGGAGCGCAGCTAGTTAAACTATAATTTTATTTTTATCGTGTCACTGCGAAATGTTAACCCTCACCACCTCTTATGGCTTAGCGGTACGGTGAGTGATGGACGGGAGAAATTTTAATGTTGAGAAGATAATGAATTAAGGTACCAGTTATACAGCCAACCAGTCGGCTAATACTTTACTGTAATTCTTACGCAGCCGTGTATGTATACACGCATAGAAAAAAAAATCTTTCTTTCTTTCTTTCATAGTATTAGACGTAATTTTACATGAAATAAAAGTAAGTATAACTTGAATCCAAGATGTTTAACAAGCAAGAATTTGTTGCCCACGTTCCGTAAGCTAAACTGAGCTAGCTTAGCAAGCGGTGTGAATCGCGCTTTAAGAAATTTATAAAAATAACTAAAACGTCTACGTTTTAATTTATAAACACGCTTTTCATAATTTTTATTACACCTAGCCTATAATGACAGCTATTATGCATTGAGAAATAAATCAAAAAAGATTATAACTAATTTTTACCGAGATAACTCTACAATGAATGGAAAATTTAGATGTGATATAAACCTGTTTATGTTCAAATACGAAAATTACTACCAATTAAAGAAACCCATTTCATTCTAACCTAAGTAAGCGCCCACGTGTTTCTGACTGATGCAAATTATAAAGTTTAACGTGTTAACTCTAAAGTTTAAATAATATCAGCAAAATAAACAAGTCGTGTCGTGCCAAAAAAAAACAATGACACTAAATTCGTTTAATAATAATGCATTTTAAGACGAAAAACATAAACCGACTTCAAGATCAACAGTTAAAACAGAGATTGAAAGTATTTATCAAAACTTTTGCTGAAGGGAACCACAAACCAAAATGTCATCTCGCTGGCTATTACAAGGTTCGTAGTAGATCTGTGTAGTAGTAGATGTTATTTTTTTACACGTTCTGTAATTTCTATTGAAATTTTTTTGGTTTCATAAATATTGACTTAGTAGGGTTTATGCTTGAGAGAGATACTTTTACTCAAGCATAAACCCTGCTAAGTCAATATTTATGATACCAAAAATGTTTAAATTGAAATTTCGGAACGTGTATGAAAATAACATAGAACCTTGTAATATAGTGAGCCAGCGATCTGTGTATATATTTTTGGTTTTTGTGGATTTTTCAAACAGCGCTGAATAAATTTTGATAATATTTATATGGGACCACCAAACTATGTTCTACCAAAAAATAAAAAATAAAAAAAAAATATATAAAAAAAAAACACATCAAAATCTATTCATTATTGGCGGAGTAATCGCGTAATAAACATACAAAAAACATAACCATAATCGAATAGATAACCTCCTTTTTGAAGTCGCTTAAAAATTACATCTTAGGTTTTAATTTATATGTCATCTAAAAAGGTTGAATTAAAAACTTAACGCCCGTTTCCCGCGCTATAACAGTGTTGTGACTGTAACTTATTGTATTTATTTGCCAGTGTCAGAATCGAATTTCTTCAATAAGCGATTATTAAAAAAGGGAATTGACGACAACGTTTTAATTTCTCTCGTATTATGTTAGCATTTTAATGAAAGTGCTGAGTTAATGGCAAGTGTAATTATCGAGCTCTTCTTTGATGCCAAACTCGTTTGAGTTTCTTTTTTGAGTGTTAAAAAATCTTGACAAGAAATATGGCGCGTAATTTGCATGCGTGAAATTTGGAACGAGCAAAATATGAAAAAAATTGGAAATAACCTACAAAAACATACGATAAACAAATTTTAATAAATTATTTGGGCTTTATTCAGATTTTTTGTAACGATGTGATAACAGCGACTTTAGCGTTTTGCTGCAGTAAAGTTGTAAAAATCAGTTATTACATCAATTATTATAATGAATATTATAAACTCAGAGCAAATAAAAATACAGAGTCCCTACGGCGCACTGCACCGTGTACAACAATAATTACCAGACTCACGCACACATACGCATTCAAAACTACGTGAATTACTTGTCAGAACGTCGTACTGAAAACATCCGTTTTAAAAAGAAACAATGACGTCTTGCAGTGTTAAGAACTGTAAAAACAACACACAAAAGTAAATAAGAAGAAGGATGGAACATTTCCACACTTAAGTATTTATATTATCAATTCTTCTTCTTTCGAGTCGATGTTCCGCAAAATACAATTCTATTTTCAAATCATTATATTTTGATGAATTACACGACACGAACTTCGACTACGCACACATGTTTCAAAAAGTGGCTTCACTTTTCGTTTTCGTGGTAGTCCCTCTGTATTTTAATTTGCTCTGAGATTATAAAGAGGAAAGATTTGTATGTATGTTTGTAACGAATTGGCTCAAAAAGTACTGGACCGATTTTAAAAATTCTTTCACCATTTGAATGCTACGTTATCACTGATTAATATAGGCTATTTTAATAGGCTATATAATTATACACGTGCGGAGCCGGGGCGGACCGTTAGTTATGAATAAGGCTCCAAGTTCAGAGTGAAACGATATCCTCACATTTCCGCCGCGTCTGGCCGTTTGTATGTCACATTTATTTTATTCGCATATATACCTATTTTCCTGAAATCTGGTAAGTACCCGTAGAGGTAATTATACCCGCTAAGAGGGGAAAAAAATTGGCATGTCCTCGACTATACTTACAATGAGTTTGCTGACTTTTCAACTTTTTAATCTCAATCTTAATTCAAGTCTCGGTTTTACAGTAAGTTTTATCTGTCATACGTAAAGAAAGAGCAAAACACGTAAATTATAATTTTACCGCCAACATTGTGTGTAATCCATATGATTTCGCGCCTGCCCACTGTAAATACGGTGTGGTCCGGCACTTACAGAAACAATAGCCAGTAAGGCAACTCCAGAATATAGCGTAAGCAAGATACACGCACACAATCTTACAGCAGTCATCATAATAAATCTTATGAAATTAAAATTAACTACTTGTTCGCATATTTACAGACATGCCGTTAGACATTTTTGCAATTTTTTTGTACAATATCATTCAATCATTAAAAAAAACTAGCAATTTACTAGTTATTTGTGCCTCTTTGCTGGCAGCCAATACATCTTTATCACACACACACAAACACGCCTTTATCAGAAAAGTAATTAAAATTAAATATTATTCGGCTAATTTAGAATAATCATAATCGAAATCCGAATTCTAACTTCTTTGGGAAGTTACAATTACAAGGGAGTTAGAGTTACATAGTGATGTAATAAAACACTCGATAAGTTAATCTGTTCTATATATTTTTTGTCTCGTTTTCACGTGTGGCACTTTCCTTCAGTTGACAGATCTTTTCACATGGCAACAGCCGCGACATAAGTGTTATGTTATTGATATGTGTGACTGGTATTCTCATAATCCTTGCATTATCATTATGTATAATTACTAGCTGCGCCCCGCGGTTTCACCCGCGTAGTGATGAAAAATGGTGATGGTGATGATGATGATGATGAAAAGTAGCCTATGTTCTCTGGCTCTTGAACTATACCCATGCATAAAATCAGTTCAAATTGTTCCGTTGCAGCGTGAAAGAGGAACTAACAAACCAACAAAAAAACACACTTTCGCATTTATAATATTAATAGGATTATCACTAGCTGAATCCGCAGTGTTACCCGCGATATTCCAGTTCTCCGCATTTCTGGGGGTAAGTACTCTATGTCCGTCTTCATGATGCCAAATTTCGTTAAAGATCGGCCTAGCCATTTAGTCGTAAAAAGCGAACAAACAGTCAGAGAGAGTTACTTTTGCTGTTATAATATTTGTTAGAATATGTCATAGGATAGTCCAGTAAAATAAAAGAAAGGTAAATAAGGTAGGCAATGCACTGACAATGCCCCGTATTGTAGGTGTCTATAGGGAGCGGTGACCACTTACCATCAGGTGGCACGTAGTCTGTTTGCCACTTATTCTATAAATAAAAAAAACTACATAGAAATAAATGAATGAATGATTCGATTTTTCAATAAATCTGACCAAATGTATTAACATTGTCTTAAACTTTTTGAGCACGTTCTAAAATATAACAATTAATATACTACTGTGTGTGAGCACGTCCTGTGAGAGTACACCTGCGTCTAAAGATACCCTACTGCGTATGTACTGTACCAAACCCGTAACTCTTAAACGATGGTTTTGGGGCCATCAATTATCGCAACGTGTAATTGAAATAAAGCCTCATGAGTTAATTGAAATGGTAGAGTACTCGAAAGAGCAGTCATTACGCGACCAGACTTTCAAAAATTATTAGGTGAAGGTAGGCGAGTTGTTTTTTTAAAAGAAATTTGAGACTTATGGTGAAACTCCTTTTCGACATCTTTCCGAAGAGCTACAATCCGGGGTTGTTAAAAAAGTGAATAGGTATTTCCTAGGCAAGCGTGTTACATCTTCGACCACATCATCGCTTCCCATCAGGTGAGATTGTGGTCAAATGCATGCGTGGACTGCTGTAAAAAAATATTATCAACTAAAAAGAAAACAGTCCACCATACTAAGAATTTGAAGTACTAAACAGTCTATCCATACCAAAGAATCGTGTTGTTAAAATAGGCTTGACTAGTTTGACCACCAATTCACCTGATGTTAAGCGATGTTGCGGTCTACGATGGAGCACGCTTGCCTAGAAGAAGCCGATGTAGAAAGAAAGATAATGTTGTTGAATTTATTAATTTCAACGGACTTAAAAATTTTGATTTCCAATAAGGCTTCAACTGTATTTTTGTCTGTATTTTACGTGATATCTTTGCTCGTTACGATTTCAATGTTTTTTTTTAAAGAGGCCATACTTTGATGGTTGTCCCATTTAAACTCGAAGTAAATATTCAGGGATGTAGCCCGTTTAATGAATTTCTCAGTATGTCGGTTTTTTATTTTTTGTAAACATGTTATATTTATCCAAAATTATCAAGTACAAGCCTGTCGTATGACTATTTCCACAGATTGTTTCCGCAACTATCCTTTTTTTTTTTTTTTTTTTTTTTTTTGTTTAAATTTTGATGACCGTGGATTCAATGTCCTTAAGTCGTAATATTAAACAGTTTACATTTCTTAATAGCGTCAAACAAGTCATAGTCACAGTCAGAGTCAAGCTAAGTAAGTCACGGTTAAATCAAACTCATGCCCCTGTAAAGTGGTGGAGACTTTACAAGAGGCTCCAATGGAGTTTTGGAAACAACACGAAAAGACACGTTTCCCCTCGTTATATCACTTGCCCACACTCGAGCACGTTTACGAGCACTTAATGAATAATAATTCACCATTTAGTACACATTAACACTCGAAAATACAAAATAATATAAAATAATCCAACGAGCAGACATGTTTTTTTTCCACGTTGGCGCCAAAAACTCTTCTTATACTAATATATTTTAGCAATTACTATATATTTTTGTTTTATGTACTACATTCGTAAATGGCGTGATACGTCATGATGTACTTTTTTACTGGGCAAGTGTCTTTATCAACTAAACAAAATACAAGCTAAAACTAACACTACAAATACAGTTAGACTCCCCATAGACCGTTGAAGGTCTAAAGACAATCCAAACGCTCAAGCCCACTGCCAGTTGTCAGCGTACCCAGCATGCTGGCGGCATTACCACGTTGAATGGCAATGCTTATGCGTTGAGCCAGAAACACGCCAGCATTTTGGTCACGCGTCGCATTAACCAGGAGCTCTGAAAGATTTTTGAAAATGAGGTGAGCCCCCGGTCCCAAGGTCTTAAATTATCCCTGTTTTTTCTTCACCTCTGTCTCTCTTTCTCCACTATATCGGTATAACTAAATTAAATAGATCCAACAGTTTTTACGCGATATATTTGCAACGTCATAACCATAATTTACACGTGTAGCCGTAACCATAACTCGAGCCGCGCCGCAGTCATTCTGTTGACTTTTTGTGAATAACGAACGAATTTAGCAAAAACATCCTAGTAATGGGTATTAATGGCACGTTCTAAACCATAAACAGTAAGTTCAACGTTTTTATAACAATATCGTTTTATATCGCAGAAGAAAAACGCCATAAACTGCATTTTCTTGCTATAAACTAGTGTTTCTTTAAATGACAAGAACACGTAGATTGCTTGCGTTTTAGGATAACGTAGCAAAAAAAACCTTATAGTTTTGCCATGCTTTTATAACATTCGTCAAGCAAACGCACAAACCGTGCGTAGCCATATAAAAAAATTATCATTTAACTTTTTTCTGAAACTAAAACGTTTTCTGGCTATTGTCATCATCACCATACATCCATGCCAGTATTTTCTCAAAATAAAAACGTGTCGTAATTTTTCATACCGTTCATTTGTCGGTGTGCTCAAGACGGCCGATAACGTCGCCGGTCTTGGCGGCAATTTGCATTAATGTAACGTGTACACGTTATCTTCGCAGACGGGATGGGCTGTTGATAGTGTTTCAAACTGTGAGGTGAGTCAAAGTTGAATTATAGCGACGTGAGGCAAATATTTCGAATATCGAAAAATTGAGCACACGTGTTCATGCAGGAAATCGTTCGAAGTTTAAAAATTACAATTTAAAAAGACTTCGCGGGTGGAAAGGCGGGAAAATAATAGCTGGTATGCAGTCAGCTCGGTTCCATCAAACTCATACTTAAGGCCCGTTTGCACTTTGATTAGTGATTAAAATACATATAGAGCAATTTTAAGCATTGATTAACTCAAGTTATGTTTTTAAATAAGGCTTCACCACAGACATTTTTTTTTAACTTTCATCAGAGGTTTTCGGTTCACACGTTTTAGTCAAGTATGGTTTCAACATTGTTTAGTTAGATAGCGTCTAAAAGTTACAAGTGATTTATTTCTATGAAATATCAACATACCTACTACAAAAATCATAAGATTGAGGTAATATTTTTCAAGAAATTGCGAATCACTTGTTCGGTGTTGTATATATATATATATTTTTTTTTATTTTATTTTTTTATAATAGGCTTGCGTATTTTGAAGTAACAGTAGTGACGATTGAGCTTAAAGTTACGTAAAATGAAGGGAGCTAGGGAGATCTAATTAAGGCAGACATCTAGAACAAAACTTTACTTAATTACAACATTAAATAAATAAATAAATAATATTCGGGACATTTTTTTTTTCTTGGCTTGAATATGGACAAAACGAAGTTACTTGTACTTAAAGCCCGATAACACTTTGATTAGTGATTAGTGCGAGTGATTAATGCAGGTGCTTAGTGATTAGTACTAAACACATTTGGACCATAACTGATCAGTGCGAGTGTATACTTTAACCACTCGCAAAACTACTAATCAATGATCACTTGCACTCGCACTAATCACTAATCAAAGTGCAATCGGGCCTTAAGCACAGAATACATATAAAGGCCCGATTGCACTTTGATTATTGCGAGTGCGAGTGATTAAAGTATACACTCGCACTGTTCAGTTATGGTCCAAATGTGTTTAGTACTCTAATCACTAAGCACCTGCATTAATCACTCGCACTAATCACTAATCAAAGTGTTATCGGGCTTTAAGTACAAGTAACTTCGTTTTGTCCATATTCGAGCCAAGACCTGCTAATAATGTTGTAATTAAGTAACGTTTTGCTCTACATGTCTGCCTTAATTAGATCTCCCTAGCTCCCTTCATTTTACGTAACTTTAAGCTCAATCGTCACTACTGTTACTTTAAAATACGCAAGCCTATTATTTAAAAAAAAACACACCGAACAAGTGATTCGCAATTTCTTGAAAAATATTACCTCAATCTTATTATTTTTTTAGTATGTTGATATTTCATAGAAATAAATCACTTGTAACTTTTAGACGCTATCTAACTAAACAATGTTGAAACCATACTTGACTAAAACGTGTGAACCCAAAACCTCTGATCAAAGTTAAAAAATAATGTCTGTGGTGAGGCCTTATTTAAAAACATAACTTAAGTTAATCAATGCTTAAAATTGCTCTATCTCACTTTCGCGTGTGACAATTTCCTTCAGCGAGAAGTAGACAGATCAGTTTTAAGCTTTGTTCAACTAAATAATGTTTTTAAGGCTATATATCTCTAGTAGTCTGTACTACAAAACTGACAGCATGTTAAGAAAACAATAAAATGTCTGCGAATAATTACGCCGGCATTTTTTAATTGCTATCGACAGCTCTCACTGGGTCTATTTACATAATGTGACAATGAGCAATCACTCAAACGGATAGTATACTCGTATAGCATCACATATCGCAGAACATATGAAGCGTTACTTATGTTTTTTTTTATCACTGTTTTGACCACGGAGTTTTTTACCTAATCACCTCTTACGACCTATTTACACAATGGATTCAAAGTGGAGCCTAGAGGAAGTGATTTTTGCAAAAGTTTACAACTATTTATCCGGACGTCTAGTTTTTTCCGCGGCTAACAATTTTTGTAAGCATTTAGCAAGGTCAAAGATAAAGTTCTTTGAAGAAACTACACATATGACTTACCTTACCTTACCTTTGACTTGTAATACACCACCTCAGAGCAAATAAAAATACAGAGTCCCTATGGCGCGCTGCCAAAGTGACGCCAAAATTGCTTCCAAAACTACGTGAATTCCCTATAAATACACGACTCACGCACACATACGCATCAAAACTACGTGAATTTCTTGTCAGAACGTCGTACTTAAAACATCCGTTTTAAAAAGAAACAATGACTTCTTGCAGTGTTAAGAACTGTAAAAACAACACAAAAGTAAATAAGAAGAAGGATGGAATATTTCCACACCTAAGTATTTATATTATCAATTATTTTGATGAATTACACGACACGAACTTCGACTATGCACACGTTTCTAAAAGTGGTTTCACTTTTCGTGTTCGCGGTAGTCCCTCTGTATTTTTATTTGCTCTGAGTACACCACAAGAAATAAACATCTTTCCCAACGACAGCTAAGCCGTACTGCGTTATTTTAAACTTATACAGTGACTTGGAGAAATGTAAAATCCGCCAAGCAGAACTCCAGCGTAGGTCCCGAAGCTCCATTAATAGAAAAATATGTTTCGAGTTTTCTTTGAAGCTTTACAGCTCCAAAGAAAATGCTCGACAAACACATGTAAATGTTTCACTTTATCATGTAAGTGTTCTTTGTAAGCTATTTGCGCGACGACGCTCTCTGCTGAATAAACGTTTGCTTCCGACTTTGTGTCGGAATCGTCGAAGCACTTACGCTGTTATGAAAAGTCTTTTCGATAAATCAAATGGCATTACTTTTGATCGCGGAAATTTCTTCTTAAGTACACAAGTGTAAAGGTTACTTTGTCGTGTGTTATCTCATGAAAATATATGTTGAATATAGCGTTTGTAATTTAAACTATTGATACCTGTAAGCAACCTGAAAGGGATACATCAAAACACACAAAATGCAAACAGTAAATTATGTAAAACCGTTAGTCGTTATCTTTAAAACAAAACAGCACTTACCTTACAGTCTTCATTCTTCGCTCTTCCTTCTTCGTTCACTTCGCGAAAGATTGGCCAATCTTATTCTAGTAAACAGAATCGATGCCAAAAGAAAGCTGTCCGACCAAAACGCCTTTCCTCTGTCGCGGTCGCAAACTGTAGGTGGATCATTGAGCAATTATTGCATGTTTATGATTGTAATATTCAAGATCGAACGGCGAAAGTAATTATGGGGACAGCGATACTGCTTTTGGCATCGAAATACTAAGGACTAACAACCGGCCGATTTCGAAGACACACCTCTTGAACCGCACACGCAGTCGGCGAGGCCGTTCGAATTCGTCCAGAGAATCGATATCGATAAAAGCAAACACTATCGGACACACCCCTTTAAATATCGATATTCGCGACGTAATTAAAAACGTCGAATCGAGTGTTTTACGGTTGTAATAATAAAATAAATATGGAATCGCGACGGGAGGATGATCCGCGCGGTCCGTGGCGGCGATCGAGTCGACTTTCGCCAAAATTATATCGAATGCGTGCACAACACTTTAGGCCTTTAAGTGATGAGCCGAATATCGATAAAATAATGTCGATAACCAACTGGGGCCCCATGATCGCCGCCCCTAATACAACGTTTTCTATGAGATGCCGCATGTTGAAATTCCAATTTATTCTAGCAAATAATGAAGATTGGATTAGAAGCTGCGGATGTAAAGTTGGTGTAAGAGACGCCGCGAGGCTTATTGGAAGTTCAACATCCGGCACGGGACGCACACGGGATCAGTTCCCGGGATAGTCCGACAGCGGGTACCTACGAAGGAAGGAGCATAGTCACAAATCACAATACAAAACCTGAACAAATTTTTTAACATTTTATTTTTTATAATTTTTTTAATGTCTCTTCCGATTTCATCTACGACATTGTACAAACACATAATATAAATTATTCGAAACGATAAAAATAAGTCATTATTAAAAATAGAGTAGATTAAATCTTTCAAAAAAATATTTTTAAATAGAAAAAACTTGTACAACATTGCATCTAGTATTAAAATTATTCTCGCTTATTTCGTTATTTATTGTACATATTTACAAAAATGTATTTTACAGTAACAATGATCTAGCGTCTTTAGGTATTGTTTCTATCACATTGTATTCATTGAGTCACTTTTGAAATCGCGGTGACTAAAAGTAAACTAATTCATGGAATCACTCTACCTCACCAGACGGCCATTTCACAACCATATATATTATTATTTTCGAAACAATATAGTCACAACACTTGTCATGTCATTACATAAATTACTATAGAGTTGCCGAAACAGCCTCGATCAGAAGGCGCCAATAAAGAGTTACATCAGCTTCTTAAAGCAAATCCACACATTCAATATATCGATATCTTCTATCTCTATTACGCATCGTATCAAATGATCCCTTTGCTTCTACACAACGTGAATTAAGGCAATACACACACGACAAAGCCACGATAGAAACTCTACAAACATTATAATGAGAGCTATACATTTTTATACAAAAATATACATCGCTCCTGCGTGCGCGGCCGTGTGTAAAAGCCTTAACACGAACAAGCTTTTAAACGAGAATGAAATTATTGCACGTCGCACATTTATCAGGGAACATGAATAATCGCGTCGGAAAGAAATGAGCGTCCGTCGAAAAACTTAATTTCATATTTAAATATATGTTTTCGAGGCTTTTTGTTTTAACGTTTTTCATGCGTGTAGTAAATAAACCACGCTGTCAACGCGCACCTGATTGCGACACGATTGATGCATCTGTCAAATCATTTGATGTGGAGCGTTCACACGCTCAGTCAAATTAGACATTAATACTATCAAGATGGTGGAAGTATTAAAGTAGAGATTGATCTATATTTCCAACTCTGAAGCTAATTTCACTGAACGTGTGATTCTAGATTGCATCACCATTAAACTGGAAAGCGCGCTACAAAAGCACATGTTATTTGAGACAAAACGCGTGGAACGCATTAACGAATGCGAAAGTAGGCTATTCTGTCCACTTTACTAGTGATGCAAGCTGTTCTTCTATTTATGAGTCATTTCACTTTCTCTTGTTTTTGTCACTAAAGTCCAGCTGATTCCCATCAGACTCCACAACTTAAGTTAAAAATACAATTATATTGATTTTCAGATCTTTTAAACAATGAGCATCGAGACTAATGAGCCTATAACAGCTCACCATAAAATTCACTAATTAAATACCTCTCCGGCTTGAATCGCCTTTAATACTGAAAATACAACAGTCATTTCTTTGATTTTAAGTACCATGGTAGCCTTCTTTAGAGTTCTTAAGGCACAATAAATAAGACACTTTATAAGTTTTTTAACAACACAACTATTATATTTAAGTTTTTAAGACACTTGAGTCACTTTCTAAAATAGTTCATAAGTATTGTAGCCAATTGCACTGCCGCTTCTCTTGTTAGGATACATTTTTTACTTAAGAATTAATATATTAATTTATTATTATGTATCAAAGTCGCGAGGTCCAATTTTACTAGCAACATTTTCTATTCTAAACTTAGGTAATTCGTTAATTTGGATACTAGTAAAATTGAAAACTATCGACTGACGCTTCATTGAGTTTCGTTTTCACATCTAGTACGTATTTAGAAATTGTTCTCTTTATTATTATATGACTCTATGAATTATAATTAAACTTACAAATATCTACCAAATGAAAAATGAAATGATTTTTTTATGAATTTCGATACGTTCAATAAAGCGTCAGTCAAACTGAAGTAAACACCCGCTCTCACACATCATGCCTTAAAACTAAATTGTTCTCGTTAAGTTGGATGGATCACAAACATGTTACAACACTGAAGCACACTGGGAATGTTACGTTACTCGTACAGGTATCAATATCAGGATGTCCAAAAGGACCTCTACAAACTACAGTATAAAATATATTAAGAAACATTTTTTTTTAAATAGAGATCACCCATTATTCCGTCGTCGGCGTCGCTGCAGTAGCACCAAATAGCACCAATCAAAAACTGACCGCATATTGACCGTGTAAAAAGATCTTTAAAACTATTCGTTGCTCAGATTGATCGTTGTACTTATAAACTACACAGAGGATGGCACTTGTTTAATGGCCTGAGAACTAATGAGTAAAATGCATTAGAGTATAAAACTTACAGTTAAATAACGCGAAATATAAACAAAATTTACATAGCGATCGTTTATTATGCTAAGTCTCGCGTCTCACATGATTTGGTAAATCGAGTCACGTAATGTATGTTTGTTTGTCTTGCTTGCCTCATGTCTCGATACATTGCATGTATCGATCGGTTTACATACCGACTATTTATTATGATTTTAATGTAATGACTTCTAGAGATACGTCTTCGTTTGCGTGGATTTGAGTTTGACAGAATCGAGTGAATCACTCGATTGTATTTTTTAAACTAGAGTTGAGAATCAAACTTTTATCGATGTATTATCGTACAGCTTATGCTCCTAAATATCGGAACGTGACACGTTTACAACCGAACTACATACGAGTATTAAAAAAAAGAGTCCTTTAGTCGCACGACAGCGCTGTCGATACCCTGTTCTTTACTGCGACAATAATAGTGGCACTCCTGACCACGAAGTAGGCACGGCACCGTAATACCGTTACAACAGAATGTATCGAATTACAGCACAAAAGAGAGCCTTTCAAAATTAAGTCATAATTTACAGAGGATGGCCATTTCGAAAGGCTGAGAGACGCAAAGTGGCCGCGAATTTTATCTCGCGAACCACCTACAGATACAGCATGATGTCATGTCTCCGAGATAAGGGCTAAATTCGAAAAACGAGAAACGCAATATAAAATCCGTGACAGAAACAATTGTCGCGACAAGACCACCGGTTTGCGATTTCAAAAAAAAGGTAGGTTAGGCCGCGTAGGAAGGTGTCGTGGGCGGGCGGAAGTGAGAGTCAACTTGAGATTTAGCGTCCTTATCTAACATTTAGTTAAACGTTTGAACTCGAGCGAGACGAGAGATAGATTGACAGATCGGCACTGCCAAGGCTCTTTGGTTTATGGCCACTTTCGGTCGCGAATGTGACGCAATGTCGGATCTCGTAACTCGGAGTTTACGCGCCTTTCATTGAGAAAAATATGGTCATTATCGTATAAGTGGCCGTTGCATATAATATTCGAGTCACGTTTTGTCGTGAACGCTCGCAAAAATTGCAATAAACATGGGGTTTATGTATCTCGATATGGATTGAATCAAATCGATCATACGAGTGCAGTTTTAAAATTTGAACGCGTCTCGCTCATTACTCATGTGGGAGTCAATATCATTAATCAATCTGGATACTTAAATTCGCGTGCAAAATTCCGTTCACATAACTTTGTTACAAAGTAAGGAAATATGAAAGGTTTTTACGAAACCTTGAATGTGTTTTGATGAAGTTCCTTCTCGGCTTACCGAGTTAATTCTGAAATATGCTCATAAGGCTCAGGCAAGTAAAATGGAGAAAGTGGAAGCAATGCAGAACGACAAGGGGCAAATACTTTATTCAGCACAATAGTTTTAAAGTGAAACTCAAAGAGATAATACGCGATTGCTAAGAAACTGTGACCAATGAAAAATTGTATGGAGTTGTTTTACTCGATTAGTAACAAAGAGTTAATATACGTATCAAAAACAATTGGTCTCGATGAGTACGGCTATAAAACGGATTAGAGGAGGCGAATCAAACTTGTCTATTCATCTACTTTGAGACAAGTCAAAACTGATTTCACTGCAAAATAAGCTTCTTAAATCTTAAATGCTTTAAATAATTACCTTAAATTATGAACCAAGTATTTTTGTTAAAAATTAAGTTATGCCTTCGCTCGTTTTAATTTATTTTGAGCCGTAATAAATCTAGTCAATGGTGCAATGGCGCCCTCGCATATTTACAACAGCGACTTGGTGCGAACGATCCGCGCCACTACAGACAGCTATGTCAGGAATCCCACATTTCCTACAACACACCATATTTAGGAGCCAGCCTTCAATTAAAAGTCTAATGTGCAATTAACGACAGAAAACCCTTTTCAGCTTTTTGGAAATAAACTCGAGGCGGTTAGAATGCGAGCGGTATTATAGGTTAATCAGGTTCCGATAATGACTCGAAACCACTCCATCGGTTTCATTTGCTACAGTTTTGAAAGCAACATTCGATTCTAGAGTTTCGACGAACGGGTTTTTTGATACAGTTTTTTTTTTCTTTTTCAGAAAAGAAAGGTCCGTTTTCGTTAATTAAGGCAATTTCGGTAACGGGCCCGATTAAAGAGACTGAGACAGGCATCGATTACGCATTAAGAGAACGAGATCGGATAGCGGAGCGATGCATCATTCGGATTCACGACACGATCGGCGAGGTACGAGAGTTGCGTTGCGAACACAATAATTCCGGAATATATCTAGTTAAATGAGCCGAGGAATAACATCATGCATAAATGATGCGCGGGAGTGCGGCGGAGTATCGGCGCGGGCGCTGCGGGCGCGCACGCGCCGTGCGTGTAGCGCGGCATTAGAGCAGCGCCGCCGCGCGGGAAGGACGTCGCCCACGCCTCATTCTAATGCAGCCATGAGCCAATACGACGATTATATCACCGTTTATGTAGGTGGCCTTATAAGGTTAATGTTTGGAGCCGAACCTGCCCGACTGATTGTTCGGAGGAGCCGAATGCTCGCGTCAAAATTTCCCACGTGAGTGTCCACGCGGAACTAATCCGCGGCACGTACTCGGAATTAGCATTTGAAAGCTCTTTGTTTGTGTAAGCTCGGTGATACCGGTCAATAGAAAAAGTATGATGGATCGGCGCCGCCACAAAAGCGTAGATTTGTTTTCAGAGCTGAATAGTCGTCGAGTTAGTCGCGTACGCGGCCGGAATACATTATGCTCCATTTCCACGGCGAGCCGACCGTGTAGACAAGTGCTCGGAGGAAAAATGAAGTTGCAACACAATATATGGAATACACACAGCCACGTATCAACCGGCCGTAGATGTCTTTGGAAATTGAACTTCTGAGCCTTTTGAAGCCCGCTCAAACCGTTACTGGAACTTTCTGTTATGGACATTTCTGTGATCGTTACTTTAGAATATGATAGTAATACTAATGAGGCAGCATTGACCGATGTCGCGCGTCAGAACAGATTTCACAAAATGGCTCGAAGCTCGAAGAACCGCGATGAGAATGAAACGAGTAAACCTCAGAACGCAGAAGATCCCAGCATAAATCAAGCGCACGAATATAGCAATTGTTACCAAATAACCGCGGTGTTTACACACAATCCCGGTCGATGTTCCCACGTAGCTGTCACCGCGGGCGGAGCCGGTGTGCGGCCTATCGCCGCATCTACCACTCCAGTGGACAATCGTCCTAACAAAGCCTTACCGGCGGGACCCAATCATTTCCCACGCGGTAACGGTCGAGCCTCAACCGGGACGCTAGTTTGAATTTATGTTCGCGGAACTATCGACCCGTTCGCTGTCGAATCCCACCTTCCCTCTGACGACAGCGCAGGCCTCCTCGATAAACCGGAGATGTAGCGCAAACAAACGACACCGCCGCGAATCGTTACCGCCAAAACGGCGCAAAGAGATCGCGATACAAAAGCATGACCGATAAGTTGCTTCTTTCAATAACATAAGAAAACATTGTTTGAACTATGCTCGAAATTCGCTGTCATGCTGCGATTAGGAATTACGATGCGAAAGCTGCGCGGAGACGTTCTAGAGATTAATGATGCCAAACCTTGTGTATCTTTCGCGAATAAACTCTACGATTATGTCGTCGATGTGGTTATAATAAAAGCTGTTCATTTTATTAGCGCCGCTCCCAAAACGACAGCGATAAATGTTTTTATTTCTGTTTTTCCAGTAGTTGACAACCTTGACAAATCTCGCTAGGCTCCAGAACGGTATCGCGGTGGCGCTGTGGAACTGGTTTCGAGTGTTTTCTTTACGAGTGGTGTTATGAGTAATGGGCATGTGCAAACAAACGGCCGATTTGATTTGTAACACAATATCGAAAGCAGGTCGGTGCGCGGTGACGGGACGCGAGTTCACGCTATTCTGGGCGCGGGACTAATTTTAACCATGTGCGTCTCCCAGACTAGCTTTAGGAAGTGGGCCGGCCCGCGTTCTCCGAATCAAACGCCGTCACTGATACAGAACACCACGCGGCACGCGATTGTCATGATTAAACACTTCATGCTGGAATCTTGAAGAGGTTAAATTACACATCGATACCGAGAAAAAACAAATCAGTAGCCCGTTTCACAGATCAAAATTTAATTACGCACAAAGCGTAATTGGACCTCGATAAAATCCGAATGACGTAAGAGCTGTCAATCAAAGGATCTAGCGCAGATGTTGAGAATTGCGCAAGTGGAAACATAATCGCGGGTCCAATTATCGAAATGACACAGACGGCCGCTCCAGACGATACTCGGACTAGATCTATAATGGATGAGGCGCGTCCCGCGTCAATCCAGTAAACGAGAGCGCATAAGCGCAGCCGCATACCTAATGGGAAGTTTACTCGGTAATCGAGAATTAGGGATTAGGTAATCGGGCGGCGTGCGTTGCCACAGCGAATAAATTTCAATTAGAGCAATCAGGAGTGTCGTCGCGGAAGTATCGACAGATGCGAGGATAAGAACCACTCGCGCATTAGAATGATCCCCTCCCGCGCATACAAAGAAGGACCTCCGTCGCTAATCATTAGAATTACGGTAAGTGAGATGTGAGCGGAATTGTTCGCTTTGATCCAGCCTGCTGATAATGAACACTCGCTCGGATTAGTTGGCAGCGCGCTGCAGGATGTGTACTGGAGGACTGTCGAGCTTTTAGGGTCAGATTTTGCATGATAAATTAGCGAGCGAAGCGGTTGAAAGCGACCGAACTCCGTGAAACATTGCATTCAAAAGCCTCCGCGACGGAGAGCATCAAAACAGTAATATAAGCGGAATTAATAAACGTGTCAGATTCTGAGCGAGGAAGAATGACGGACAATGTAAACGTCCGAGCATAATTTCCTTGGGGATTTGCAACGCGGTGGAGCGATGAATCTCCGCTCGCCAATTTGTAACCGGCGACATAAACCGAGGACAGTGTAACGAAGGCCCTAAACAACGCTATGGGCGCGCGCCCCGGCTGTATCTCTCCTGACACGGCGACAGCACAAGAACCATCGGACTTTACATTCGCCGACGTAACGAGGGGAGCCGCCGACTCACCCATTGTATTTATGCCTCAAATGCAATTTATTTATTCGCCAAACATTACGGAGACACAAAATCTCGTCCATAAATACATGTGAAAGCACATATCAAGTATCGGAATGCAAACGGCGGGGCTCGTGCCTGCATTATGCAAGAAGCGGCGCGGCGCGGGCGCAGGCTCCGTAATAGTGCACCCAGTGTTCAATGTTCGCTGCTCGTGCACTCGAGCGGCTGCGAAAATAATACGAGCATGTGAAGCCGCGCTTGCCTCGAGGTAACACAGCCGCCCAAACACCAATTAACAGTTCTGGTCAACTGGTCTCCAGCGAAATTAATAAGCAGATCCATTACTTTAATGACGGCGCGAATGGAATTCATCACGGTCGTTGCTCTTGTGGAAATTTCGCCAAATTGCGGCGCTTCCCGGGTGGGTCCGACACCGGCAAAGGCAGCGAATCTCTTCATTTGTTCGCAACGTCTGCGGAGGCAGCTTGCCAATATTACCCTTATGGCTCTCAGATTTAGGTTCATCGATTTTGCAGCTGGGTGGTCGGCGGCACCGCGTTAATTACAAGGAAGAATCGATCATTTAACGAAAATTTCGCTAACATTAAATATTTTTTTAATCGAAGCAACGGCGCGTTCACGCTTTGAATAACAAATTTAAAACACCGGTCAGAACACCGATGCCGAACAAATCCTGTGACCTCTAAAAATAAATGAACAAAAAAGTCTTAACGACCTGACATTAGGATTACAAGACGACAAATAAAGAGGAAACTAGAACAATAGGTGAAGAAAGACGTTCATTAGCCGGCCGGGGACGAGCGGGCCGTGGCCTGCTCTGTAATCCTAGAACCACACGCGGCGATCATTACAACGCACCTATTAGTCAAATTAGCTTTATTGTTGATCTCGCGTTGCACAAGACGGCCAATCGGCTTAGAGGCGGACAATTACGTGGTACAACGCGATGAGTCAACTAAATTGCGTCTCCAGCGTTTATCAAAACAATAGTAAAGATAAGTTAATAAAGCGAGGTGCGAGACTAAGGAGCGATTACCACCGCCCGAGGAATAGACACGCGTCGCACACGCCGAGGCTGAATACGTTACCGCGTGACTCACCAGCCGCTTTCCGATCACGGTTCTCTCTAAAAAGACCAAGAATTTACGACTTGTGTCGACAACTACCTATACCTTTGCGGTGTTTTCTGAACCCTAAAATCCCGACGCGTCTCCGAAAGAATTCACCCGAGAATGCGATTAAGAAACGTGCGCGCACCGAAAGCGAAATCTCAAGAGCTGTGCGAGATGTTACGAAACGGGCTCGATTAGGGAATACGGCCGACGTGAGGCCACTGACCGACTTCCACATTTATACCGCTAATAACTTTATATAGTATTCGTGCATCTGCATCCCGGCGCCGCAGCGTTACGCCAAATCTCTCTAATACTGTTTATATTCACCGAACAGACACCGGGCGACGCATCTACACGACGGGAATACGTAAAGATTTATATTTATGTAAACGACGGCACGACGATGACAGGTGAAATTGTTCCTAGAGTGAGAGAAAAATGCCGCCTTTGAATAATAAAGCGCATAAACCGAGATACGGTATGTCCGACACACAACACGGTCACGAAAACATGAACAACGATGGAGCATAGAACACAGACCCTCACGATTAAGATCTCGGGGCGCTGAGCGCGGTCATCGCGGGACGCGCTTATCTCTCGGAATCGTAATTACCGCGTGAATATTTCAATCGAATCGACTTATCGACGATGCGCGAACAATGATGATCGATATCGGCGGTGAGGACGTATTATTTCCGTACGTCAAACGTCTCCTCGTCCGGTGAGAACGAACCCACCCAAAGAAGAGATTTTATCGACGCAATCGCGAAAAGAAGGAATCGACGTAATCGATTTCAACATATCGAAGCTGACAAGCGATTTCGAGGTCGGGGGCGAAGCCGCAGTGGGCGCCGGATGGATTCGAAATTAAAACGATATGCAAATGAGGAGCAGGAATTAATCGATCGGTGCAATCGAGTCGACAGCGGCGAGAGCCACTACTGGGTACAAATCGATGAATAAATAGTGTCCGATTAGCGACGCGAGGTGTACGGCTGTACGCACGGTTTAATGGATGAATCGAATCCGAGCGGCTCAATGAGTCGAGGCGTCGACCGCGCCGTATTTGGTGCTATTTGATCAGCTGTATGGTTTCATTGATTAGCTGCTAGCGGAGGAGGCGATACGAGTACGCACCGGATCGAATCGATACTCCAGGAAGCAGATACCACCGAGCCAGATATCAATACTAGCGGATCGTGGCAGAGGGCGACGTTTAGTTCGAGAAAGCTACCACGTTACACTGATTGATTTTCTCGGTACACCCGATCGCAAGCGTCTGCCTCGACAGGGAGATTTATAATAATCGCCGTTAGTACCTCCGAAAGTAATTTTCAATTAAGTTTCTTGTTAATCCGGACGGCGAGAGGACTTAGAATAGAACCCGCGGCGACAGCGGATCGAGCCTCTTCATAATTGGAAACTGTCTCTAGTTACGAATAACACCTGCCGCTCTATCTCTGTTACTTTATGTAATTTAGATAAATGTGTGGTTTTCCATTTTGATTGTCAGTTCGTATTTTAACGAGGTCCTGATCTATGTGTATGCTAATAGAGCGATCAATACGAGCGACTTCCTACAATTTGATACGTAATCAAGACTATTAAGCCCCGTTTCGATTGTGTATGGTGTTTTTAGATAAAAGCCCGATTCATTGATCATAATGAGGGTCCGGTAGCCACGACGGGCGCTTCCGCGGCTTCGACCGGTTCCTAACCTTAATTATAAACAGATTTGAATCCGATCATTTCGCTACCGAACACATCTCTATCTGTTTCGACACCGGCTGTACAGAGTTCATCAATTTCTTCGAGACTGTTTTTAGTGAGATGATTTATTACTATATCGTCTTCAAATTGAATATTAATGTGTAGTCGTTCGGAAAATATGGTGACCCGCAATCAATACTAGTTCGTGGGAGTCGTCACATTCACCTGTCATGTCTAGTCTGGCGAAGAATTTCTACAGAATAACATTTCAGCATTGTAATTCATTTTGTTCCAAGGCGCTTATCGTTTTCGATCTGAATGGATCCGTCAGTCTCGGTTCGCAATCGGCCTTATGAAACGATCCACATTGTGGTATGTTTGTAACATTATCACGTAAATCAAAGCAACTTTCTAAAGCTCGCTCCGAAACTCAAATCCACACAGCGAAGACATCGCGAACTACTCACGCGGTATTTACAAAATATATTAACAAAATAGTTTTATCGCTCGTATATTAATCTTTTCTTAACTATATTTTAAAAGCTAATCTAGAACGTGACTATCTGGGCCCCATTTTACGAAAGTTACTCCGCGAACTCGTAAAACTGACAAATCTGCGTACTTATCTTCCGCATCTCTCGAAAACATGCAGTAAATCCGTAGCGATCGCAGTTGGAATGAGGAGCGGTTTCTTCAAAGGGGGTTCCCGGTCAAAACAGTCGTGTCGGAGGAATATCCCGGATTGACTGTAATCGAAACTACCGTTGAGGGTGGTGCGACATGTGAGGGTGCGAAAGGTGCGCGTGTGAATATGGCTGGCCGAGCGAACCCAGCGGCAGCGGCGAGGGGCACGGAGGGTGCTGGTGGTACTGCTGCAGCGGCGACGGCGCAAGTCCTGGGTGATGCTCTATTGGATACTGCGCGGAACCCGCGTACGCCAGTTGCCTCACCTTCATGTCTTCGTCTACAACGTTATACGTGAGCTCGGTCTCCTCGAAGCCGGTGGCCGCCATCCGCTGTTCGCTGGTGGTGGGCGGGTCGGGCGAGTTCAGGCACGTCTGGATCAGCCGCTTGCCTGAGTCAGACGTGATCATCGGCTGCAGCTTCCGCGTCGCGAACGTATACACATGCCCCGTCTCAGAGGCCACTAGCAACATCACCTGTGTCCCCGTTAACGTTGATAACTCGTAAGCCTGGAACAAACACTCCTAATTAGCATACGAATCTAAGAGCTCGCAATTCAAACTAAATTATGATCCTGTTAAACGGTTCCGTGTCGGGCGTAATTTTTGTGAACATTTGTCAGTTTCGTGAAAGTTTTGACGATTAAAAAGTATAAATTACGACGCATCTTTCCTCGTCTGTATCTCTTGACGGTGCTTAAAGTTTCCACAAATTCAGAGAACTCGAGGTATCAACCGGGTCTGCGACGTTTTCGAGTCAGTTTACGAAGCAAGTTCCTATTTTTGTTTGTAACAGCGCGGAAGTGGCTTATTATAGAGTCCGTTTACTCGTTGGAGAGGTTGAACTTCAAAGTTAAGCTCCGTTACCGAAGGCGTCCAGAGTTCCTCCGACCTTTCACCTCTCCCACGCCCCTAATTCGTGTGTAAACCTACCGCTTCGGTTTCGGGAGCATATCACTCTCTCACGGCACTCTTTGTGTATGCACGACGAATTATCACACCCACTGGCGCCCTGACACCTACACCTTTATTCGTTTCAATGCATTCCAATTTCGACTCAAGTGCTCTCGAATTAAGAGCAGCGCGACAGTCGCATGACAAAACGTCGGACAATTGACAAAAGTCAGGTAGCTATTGCCACGCTATTACATACGGTCTTCAAATTGATGTTAAACAGATAGTAAACCGTAGTGCGTAGGCAATAGAGGTCTGTGTGAAGGATGCCGATTGTGTTAACATTGATTTTATTAATTTGCTTTTCCATTGCATAATGGAGGTTGCGGTCGCGACACAATTCGCCCACTTATTATCGGCGATGGTAACGGAGTTGTGTGTAAACTGTTTAATAACATTTACCATTATTCACAGTGGATGGATGTTTGTAGGATTCTGATGTTATCTTATTCTTTGTTTGTAATGCGATGTCGGTTTCATATGTCATGTCAATTTGTGTAATATATTGTGCTATTACTTTATCTTTATTTGTTTAGTGTTCGTTGAGGACGTATCGTTTTGGCATATCATAGATTGCTGGCCTTGATATATTGATGGGTCTTTTTACAATTATATCCCTAAGGTATTCAGATTAGACACATAGATCTTTCTACTTAGAACTACTAAAAGGTATTAGAAGGATTCAGTTATTTCTGCTTACTACTGTCATTATGTGCGTAACATAAATTAGATCATATTAGTTTCCCTACAATGTATTTCCAGGTGTTTTTTTCATGTTTTCGTGTAATTTTCTGTTGTTTTAGTTGATATCTAACTAAATTGTTATTATTCTTTAACGCTAATTTTATGTTTTAATAATTTAAAGGCACAGTTACAAAAACTATTTGCAAAATTATAATTAAGTAAGTTAGGTTCGTAGTATAAGGAATTGTGCATCTTAAATTTATCACAGATTGAAAAGAATTGTGTTAAGCGTGTTGCACAAGGCTGTTTACCTAACTAATAAAAAAGTATAATAAAGGTAATGGCACTTATTTCTAGTTAGAATTGTTCAATCAATGTTAAAAGTTATACTACCAAACGATAGAGGTGGCTAACACCGATCGATTTGTAAACCAAATTGTTTCTGACGATTCATTTGTCAGAGATACGATTCAATTTCATTACAGAGAGACGGCTTCCGCGCCCTAAGACCACTTCCCTCAGATGATTGATGATAACTCTGTAATTAGCAACTCTACTTGCATCCGTGACACCAGCAACAAACACAAAACAACTCAGTCAAACCATACCGACCCTTGTTACTCACAAGATAAGGCTGTCATCAACACCGTTATCAACTTTGCAATCCGACGAAACACTGCCAAAAGTGACAATTACAAATGCACCTATAATGAGCTTTGTTGTTAAAACATGATTAATGAATGTTCAGTGAAATTTCCGAAGATCGATATATTTCAATATAAAAACTCGTATTTAAGATATTCTTTTCGGTAACGAGGAGTACGGACATCTCATTAATACGACGAGAGTACATTGATGTTCCCCGATGGTTACTTTGAGAAAAAAGTCGAGTTAATTAAAAGTGATAAGTCGAGATTTCTTAATAATGTGAATCTCTAAAGGCCATGCTAAAATTGGCAGATGTCACATAAAGATATTAAATTCATTAACGAAACGTTCGTTAAGTAAATCATTTTACAGATTAATATGTTACGGTTGATGTAATATTTTCATTATAACATGAAAACATACTCAAAAACAGTTAAGATAAATGAGTTAACGATTACAGGACTGAACATAACGCATAAAAAATCAGGTTTATTACCTCAATTGATTTTATTATCTTATCCGAGAGTTGATAAATTTGCGCGCGGCGAAACAGTAGCAAAGTTAATAAACATTTATCAAATTAAAACTGTAATTAAGCTCAAACAAGGCTTTAAACTTTTGAAATCTGAAATACAAAGTTTGAAAAGCAATTGCACTCATTTATTAAAGGGTTTTGAATTTAAACAATAATTTCATCAGAAAGGACTGTAGCTCTAGATATGAAGAGACAAGTTTATCTCGTGATAAGATCGAGTTAATTTCTACATTTTTGAAGTAAATATTTATAAAATAAATACTACGGTCTAAAAAATATTTTCAATGTTTACAGTTACTCTGAAATTTTCTTTGTCGAAGTTAAACAAATAGTCGTAAGTTAGTTTAAACGATGATTAGTAGGAGCAAACAATCGGCTAACCTCCGTTTGACTCCACCACTTGACCTGAGATCTTAGAATTTTAGGGTTGTCAGACTTCGTTCTCCTGGTTCTAAATTGGTCATAGAATTTGCGTATCTGTGCCAACGGCAAATTAAAATTTGCTTCGAGAATTGGTTTGTCACTTCTTGTTGTATAAGAAGACAGACTAGAACTAGGAATGGGTATTGGAGATGCCAATAAAGTGTCATCACATAGACCAGCTTCACTAATACGCCAAAGTAGACCTAGTTAGTTCTTTTTAAAACGACACACCAACTTTCCCCATAATCCTTTTAAACGCGCCCAATCAGACTAATCACAGTGACGCAATCATAATCTTAAATTAAAAACTACAAGCCAGATTGGCAGGTCCGACTCCCGTTGAATTATAAAAATCGATATTGGAAAAAAATAACGTAATAAACGCCCCAATTAAGTCAGAGATTGTCGAAGTGTGCCAAGCAAGTATTTCGCATGTACAGCGGGTTTCGAGACTGTGCCTGTCAGAACTGGTGTCGAATCAAAATCGAAAGCTGATCAACGCCTGTCAAAATTAAGCGTAATAAGCGCGCGAGGATGGAGTAATCCCTTGCAAATTTAATCGTCGCCTGAGTTTTGAACAGTTGGTGTTTAAGATATGGCTGTCAGCTCTAAATAATTTAAGAGATATGCCTAAGTTGATCTAAACATTTTCATAGTTTGCCATTAGCCTTACTATGCGATTACTGTTTGACGTCATCATTATTCACAGTCGGAGAATCTAATACGTTTTAAACACTTTAAATAAAGAGAAAAAAAAAATGTGCTTTTAATGGATTTTAATTGCGTGAATTTTTCTTTAATTCTTGACGCTTCGAACACGAGCTGACAGGTAGACTAGATGGCGGATTTCTATAGAAAAATTATAAAATTATTTACAATGATCGCGAAAATCCAAGAAATCATTAATCTATTACGTAGATAATATAATTAGATTTTCTTTTCAAAAACACGGGAAAAACAATTAAATACGAATATTATGAATCCATTACTCTCTTCTCTTGCTACATGTCCTGGCCATTTAGATTTCATAACAACCAACTCGTCCGGTTCATGTAGAGACGAGATTCTTTGAATAATCTGACAGATAAATTGCAATAAAAAGATCGCAAGAAGGCATAAATGTCAGCATTATTCTGTAAGAGTGAGCATAGTAATAAAATGGAATACTTATTCGACCTAAGGTAGTGCAGTTTTGTCGATAAGAAAATTGGGGCGCACAATGTTTTATTGGTAACGTGAAGAAAGCTTAAGCTTATAAAGGTCGACAGGCATTTCGTAGCGGAAATTGCGGTCAAAAGTCTGCTGCAGAGTCCAATGTAAAAAAAACTTATCAAACAAAACAAAACCATTCAGATCAAAAAGACTTTTTACTTACATAATAGTCACATTTAAAAAGTATTTCTGTTGAAAATATTTACCCAAGAAATAGATGCTCTAGAACTACAAATTTTCTTTAGCAGCAACCCTGGATTGAATTTCCTCTACAGCGGCGCTATCCTCGGTGCCTGGCCGGCGATGAAAACGGCACTTTTTGCCGGATCAGATATAGAATCCGATAGTCTGCAACTAATAGCTCTATAAACAAGATCATCGGCTAGTTAACGCTGGGAATATTCCGAAGTTTTATATCAAAGGGCAAAAATGACTGTTCTAGGCTAGACCAATGCCTTAGATTTCATGATATTGAAGGCAGATATGCTTAGCTTAAGTATATGTTCGACAGCTACGAATAAGTCATATAGATAAAAATTACAGACAAATGCGAAACATAGATTAGGAGCATGTTAGTTTTGGGAGCTTACCAAACTGGCTTAGCTTGACATAAATTCTACACCACTGATTAGCGACTGATAAGCGAACTACCTATTTTATACGTGCACAGAATTCTTGGACAAGTAAATACAACTGCGAGTCCACTTGTTTTAATTATCTACTTACTTATCTGTCCGCGAATTGAACAGACGTGTTGGTTGCATAAGCAATACGCTTATATTAAGACGACGGTTAATATAAGCCTCGTCTTCATCGTTCTTACTTCGTTGTCGAAAAATAGGTGTTAATGGGATTTTTTTCTCAGCGAGTGCAACAATTCTAGCTAACGTTAAAATCTTAGTAATATTAGGTATTCTAGACCACCGAGTGAAACGAGGGTGGCCCAGAATGCCCAATATTACCCTACTGTCATCTACACGAAAGTTTCAGATATTCCTTAACAATAATCATTTAACGAACAAGATGACTAAGAACAGTGTGTGTTATTGATACAGAACGTTGATAACTTTCACGTGACAGAAAGCAATGGCCAAGTCGACATAATATATTTTTCGGAGAACACAACATATCACACGTCCAAGACATTTTATTGTACGAACAGTGACATGTCATTAATAAAAGAAGATTGTATCCTAACGGCATGATACTGCACCGAGCAATCAAGTTAAAACAAACAACCAAAAAGCATAAAGAGAAACTCAAAACGGTCAACTGACAATGAAAAACGTCAGTCAAGCCATCCACACGTGAATAACCACTTATGAAATGCAAAAAGCACATTTTGATGCTCAAGTGGCTTTGAGCAAATTTTGGGAGAAAATTTCCCTGAACAAAAAATTAATGCATTGTGGAATAAGTTGTGCGTAAGACACAAATTAACCGAAAATATTCAGGAGGAGGCATTGCGATATGCGACATTTCGGTGACAAGTGCGAGTTGCGACATCGCCGCAAAAAGTGGCTAATTACCAGTACAATGGAGTACAAAGCGGCCGCTTTTCCCACGGAACATCCGTCCCGCATGCGTACCGATCATTTCGAGCGTGCCCCTCTTTTATTGCCAAAAATTAATGCCCGGTAAACAGTCCTTAATTGCAAGCCAGTCTTGTTAAACTCGGCCCCAGAGCACCGCCCGTCACACTAACAGTAACATTTCGACGAAACGCGAAACCAGAAATCTCATAAAATACGCAATAACCGAATAATAATAATGTAATATAAGTAATACCCCGTGATTCCCGTCGATTTCGATGCACATTGACGTTTTATTACATTTTAATTTTATTGGTTAATGCTACATTTTAGCGTGAACGGTCGTTCGATATTGTGCAATTTCGGCTTTACGACTTTATAGCTACGAGGTATAATCGTAATTTCTTGGATGCGATACGAGCGCTTCAATAACTTTCAATGTAACGCTAGTGACAGATGCAAGAGATGATAATGTAGCAGCGAAAACCATCAAAGGTGATATAAATGTTAATCTTGCGGCGCAGCCAGCCGACGATGAAAAATATGTTCACTATTCATATTCGAGATAAGAATACGAGACGATAATTAAGAAAGAATCATTAGCATAGATATTGAAATGACAACACACACACTTTTAATTAAATTATCAATGTCAAGTCAAAGATGAAAGTTCTGACGAGACAGTGACTTATGCGTAACTTAAGAGTGATTGATTCTATTAAATTAGTAATACTCATATTGTTATTACCATATTGTTGTCACCGACATAGCCCACCGGATTAGCAAGTTGAAGTGGCAGTGGGCACATATCACACAGAACAGATGGCCGATGGGGCCGAAAGGTTCTGGAATGGAGACCACGGACTGGTAAGCGCAGCGTAGGACGTCCACCCACAAGATGGACAGACGACCTAAAAGAGACCGCAGGGAAACGCTGGATGCAGGCCGCTTCCAACCGACCCTTTTGGAGATCGATGGGGGAGGCCATCTATGTCCAGCAGTGGACGTCCTATGGCTGAAATGATGATGATAATGATGATATTGTTATTGACCTACTTTTACAGTTCCAATGTACATTCAATTTCTGCTAATACTTAATAGCGTCAAAGTTTATAAAAAATAGATTCCAGAATAATTAATTAATCTATTCTAAACATTTATTTAGAAATGTCAATGTGATAAGAGACAGTGAAATCCTCGGAATTCAGAGCGATTTACTGAGCCCTTCAACGCGTTCTAAACACTTTCGCTGCGCCCTAAGGTGTTAGCTATTATCGTGTAGCGGCTAGACGACGGCCATTCGCATGGTAATTGAAGCCACCAGGACTGGTCCACTGACGCCGAACCAAGGCTAAACGCTCGCATTTACATTCATCACTTTTCAGGAAACTATACCTATTAAATTATCTGTAACCTCGGACGCTGCCATAAGCAAAAATAAAACCCACGATGGTTAACGTGAGCAAGAAACTAATAGGAAATAGCAAAAGGAAACGCATTGCGTGATAACAGCGTAAACACTTTCATGTTTGCTACGGAAGAGGTGATTGTATTGCTAAAAGATAGCGAGCACGTGGTTGTGAATAAAAAATATGGCGCAAGTCAAGCGCCGGGGGCGCAGGAAACCCCAAAAACAGGTTATGAAAGGCCAGGTTGCCATATTTGTGGGCGGCTCTCGACTGGATTAGTCGTAAAAGGTTTAAACGGGCCGAGTTCGTCTTTTGCCTACTCGAGCGTGCGACGCCACGTGGCTTTATTTGTTTGCCTGTTGCCGACGTCACCGCACACCCTGTAAGGCAAGGATGCCCTGCTATTTGCATTAAGGTCAGCGAGTTGATTCACCTTTACATTAAACTTACATTTTAGCATAATTTCAATGGCAATTTGGGAGTATCAGATTCCTGAGATAAAATTACAGCTGATATAGACATAAATTAAACATGTCATGAGAAAAACTGTAGGGGGTTGCAAATCAAAGTGAACCGCGACGCCAGTAATGATCGAAAAGGGAAAGTTTTAAGCTTCATTATCGGCCGGTGCGATCCAATCGGAAGCTACACGTTTAATCACGATTAAGACTACTCAAATACAACCGCAAATGATGCCAAGTTAACTGTGCAGTTTCACATAATCATCCGCGAAGAATGTCGACCGCGTAAGATCGAAAATCATAAGTTTGTATTCGAGAGAGTCTCGGATGGGTTTTGCGAAAATTGGCGGCTTGTTTGTTTTGAGCGTTCGTCAGATGCGTACGAAAACTTGATTACAGAAAAAAAGTAATGATTCGGCGTGGACCAGTCGGAGCTTTCCTTGAATAGCGGTACAATATGTAAATATCCCGGGATGATATACGCACGAGCCTGCGCTGAAAACTTACGCATACGAAGAATGTATTATTAAAACCAACAATGGTACAATAAAATTTCCAGCTCATTTCGATACGCCCAATATGTAATTGGGGTTCGATTTGAAATTCAAAATTTTTCACGAATATGAAAACGTCTAGCAGAACATCGATATTTGGTCTCAGCTCGTGCCTCATAAAAATGTACATAGCATTTTAATACGTTACAAAAGTATGATCATAAAACCGCTCGGGATGCGGTTGCGACAGTAAAAAAGGGAGATAATGAAAAGCAAAAGGGAGCGGATTGCGCAAAGCGAGACTTAAATTAGCTGATAATGAAAACTTATCGCGTTAATTACGAAGTGAATGTTGTTATTCTTGTTCATTAAACCAAAATCTGTATGTAGGGTGTCGAGAGTATCATTCAGTGCATGAGCAGTCATCTGTGGTTAAAGCGGCCCTAGTGGCACTAGGTGTCTGTCAGGCGGGGCTGGTTAGCGCCGAGCCTCGGGCGATTACTTTAAACGCCGCTTAACCAATAATTACCGATTACTAGAACCGGTGTACTATCGACGGTGTAACACCGGCAGCGACAGAATTGCCACTAGATTAATGGCTATTGCGAGTGTTAAAAAATTCTAATAGGTCACAAGTAATTTTCCTGATTCGTTTATGAATATTTACGTTTTTAATTGAACCGATGTTCAGTTGTTTATTAGCAATAAGAATATCAATGTCATCAGTATGTAAAATTACCGTGTAAATAATACGGTATTAGAAGAAAACATGCTTGTAATATTCTGGAATTAAAATACAGCAAGATACAAATCACCGAAATTATCGATACGAAAATGGACAACACGGTTAGATTTAGGAAATGATAGGGACCAAAATTCAGTAAGCAATTTAAGAGCTATTATCCGGGGAACAATATAAGGAAGATCCAATTAAACGACCGAATGTTAAGCGACAATGGGCGGCTGGCTACTGACAATGCCCAATCCACCGAACAATGGGCCATCCTTGAATCAATATAGGCGAGTGGATCGGTAAACAGTAGGATACATGCAAATAAATACCGCAAGGAGGTTCAAATCTGACAATGGGGTGGATATGAACGATATGAATGGGTGGATATCTGACAATGGGGTGGATATGAGGTGTATATGAAACAAGATCGCAGACCACCTCCCAATTACATTGTCCCTGCCGAAGAGCTCCCCCCAGCCATATAACTATGGTCTACTTGGAAAACTCTAAATCGACTTCTCAACATAACAAAATCATAGTCGGGATAACATAGCAAAGTGGTGTTATATAAAGGGTTCTGATGCCAAATGTCTTTGTGGTGTAATCCCTTAGACAATGTTACACTTGATGGACTGTGCAGCGTGGCCTACAACCTGCACACTAGACGACCTGAATGTAGCCACGGAGGCCATTGGGGCGGCCAAATTTTGGTCCTAAAACTTAAAACATAAATAATTTACGAAATATCGACTCACAAGAAGAATAAGAATATGACTACATCGCAGAAATAGATGAAACATATTCTTTTTAACTTGTATGCCAAAGCAAAGAGCTTCCATTACAATTTTTCATATTTATCATGTCCATACAATTCGTGACATTTATTCATAAGATTTACAACTATTGTTAAAGGGTGGGAAAAAATATTTGAGATGATAACGTAGATACGGAATTGTCAAAATCATTTTCCAATAAGAGAACGCATACTGCTTGTTCTCTATTCTGTCATTTATAGACGTGGCAAGACTAAAGTCGTATGCAAATTCAGGCATCGATAGAAAAGCAATGGCGTCGGTAATTACACACTGCCAGCTTCATTCATAAACAAGACGGCGTTATGAATGACCGTCGCATATTCTTAATATATTGTCGCCAGTCAAAACACCAGTATCCTGCGACTAATACCATTTATCGAATGTTGTTTACGCGCCGATTCATTTCAGCCTAACCGACCTTGAATAATAAACTTCATTTACGCAGACTAATCTGCACAAAACAGGCTAATCAACCAGACATTGTATAAAGCAATAGTTACGAATTTATTAAATATATTATTAAGTGTTCATTAATGAAACATGAAAAAACAAACTCGGCACGCTATTACTGAGCTTATGAACGTAAACCTGTCTGTCTCTTAATAATTCTTTTCTTAATGGCCGCTCATGGCGGAATAAATTTGAGCGCTAAATAAACAAGCTTTATCTGTGATCTCTATAATGCAACGGGTCCGAGGGTAACAGGAGCCGACTGAAGCGCCGCCACGTCGATACCATCACGCCGATACGGATCAAGGAAGACCACTTGTCAATACATTTCACCTGCGAAACCTGGACTTGCTTGATGGGCTGTCTCCAGAACCAGTTCGCGTGAATTGTGTTGCGTGCAACATTTTTATACTTCTGTCGGACATCGTGTACTAGCTACACGTTAAGGTATCGTCAGTTTACGAGGCCTACTCCCACCCGTCCGATCGAATTTCTAATTCCCGTGATGGTCGCCAGCGCTCCGTGTTAAATGCTAATTCCCGTCTCGGTCGCATGCAAATGAGCAGCGGTGCCACTAAATAGCATTAAAGCTGCAAATATTCCGCTAAACTTATTTACTGGACAATTCATACGTCCAGCGGCTACCACAGGTGGGCTCGATAAAGGGTTAGGATGGCGTCTGAGGATGCCGCCATCCCTAAAAGGATAATAATGCGTCGTTTCCGAGCTGGGAGCGCGACTCCCAGGACTCCGGGAGAAATGTAAATTGTCCCGCCGCCGGACAAATAGCTTAATTAACGGCAACGTGCGACACGTTACTTATTGAGATAATCCGAATGCTTCGGCTTCCGCGCCCGATTGATCGCTCGGTGAAGATCCTCGCAAATTATTGTACAGTTTCATGTCCAATTAGCGATATTTACGCCGCAGTGACGGCGATCGGTTCATTAATTATTTGTGTAAAAATGGAAAGTCGAATAGTCAGAATACAATGGACAATGGTACTGCGGAGAACTTATGAGTCGTCCTAAGTAGCCCACGTGCGGCAATTTAACGAAGGCATTAAATTTCAAGGTTGAGACGAGAGTTACGCTCGGAGATTTGTTTTTTTTTTTCGCAATGTTGTGCGTTTGTAGGCGGGAAGTGGGCGCGCACGTGAGCGAACTGTGGCTGACTGTGTGCCAGCGCACGACCGCGCGCGTGGGCGTCCAGCGACACACTGGCAAGGATACGAAGCTGGATACCTACAGCCTTGCTCTTGAAACTCTCTTCTAGAGCTGATGATGCTTGGTTAAGCTGCATACACAAATTGTATACGTAGAGTTAAATCACGAGTCCGAGTCTCATTTATGCTATGATGGAGCAACGATCGAAGTGGTCAGTCAGGTGTAGAGAATCTTTATTCTTTATACCTCCACCTATATACTACTTGGCAGCTTTCATCTGAGCTCCCAACTTTCAATTCATCGATGCCGGCTCAAGGCCCACCGCAAAAACAAAATCGATTTCGAAACCACGCAGAACGCAGTCGCAGTTTCAAAATATCGCGGATTCCTCGGAAAAAGACACCGAGGACAAAAACCGTCGGTATTGTCCAATTGCATGACAACGAGCATTCCGCGGTTTCCCACCGAAATCTGGTGGATTTTTTTAATTGATCACAAAAAAGTAAAAAGTGACTCGTCGTGGTCTCGAATCGCAATCAAATAAAAACTTTACTCGTTAATGTTTTATGTATGACGTTCCCGAGGACGATGTATAATGGATGGAACCCCGCTGGCACGGCCGCTTTGCCAATTTTGACGGAGCGTCACATATCGGTAATCTCTATGGTGGCTACCGATCGGTTACCGTTTTTCTGGCGACTCGTTTGATAAGATCTTGGCGGAGTAACGTCGGAACGTTGGAACCAGAATTACCTAAATATGTTAATATTTGTTTCGGTAAATACGTGATTTATTTGCGACACGCGTTTCTGGACATTAACGAGAGATCGTCGTTGGATAATATGCACATGTTTTACGGTGATCGAATGGTTAACCGATCGGCTACGCGTGGCTTTCTTAATTAACGATCGCATTTGAGGAGCAAAACACTGAGCAAGGAATCCATGCTTTCTTCAGAATTATTTGCCTAATGAAAGTTCTGGCAACACTACAAATTAAGTGGTACCAGCATACATAAGTGTTCTATTACGTACTATTTGTTCCAAACTGGTGGATAACTGGTAGAAAATGTTTAGCATTAAGTCCTCCAATTGTACATGTTTACTTACAATAAACAAATTTATTGCCTATTAATATTTTTACCAGCAAATTTTACAAAAAAACAAATAATAAATAAATATAGCTGACATCAAAAATAAGCAAAGGAAAGACTTGGTATACATAATATATTAAATGGCCTTCAATGATGATCAAATATTTTAATTACATCATTTTAGGCCACATCGCTCGAAGAACCGATAACCGATGGGGAAGAAAGGTTCTTGAGTGGAGACCACGAACCGGAAGACGCAGCTTAGGTAGGCCTCCCACTAGTGGACCGACGACATAGTGAGAGTCGCTGGCATCCAGTGGATGCAAAAGGCAGGCTGACGTTCAGTGTGGGGGTTCAAGGGAGAGGCCTATGTTCAGCAGTGGACGTCTTCTGGCTGATGATGATGATGAAATATTTTTAATCAACCAAATAGCAAAGCTAGTCACAGGTGCTAAGTCAATTAGGTACATAGTTCCTTTGCTAGTATGTTAGCAAGATTTATGATCCATGCTAGATGCTGATGTTGGACACCTGGTTACTGGAAATGAAACCAGTCTTCAGCAGGTGGCTCATTTTCAATATGCAGACCTATTATAAGAAATGTATAGTTAATTTGGCGATACTCATTTTGTCATGAATTCAGGAACAAACTGATATTGGAATCCAAAGTTATTTTAATGCTAAACTATACGTTTTAGTAATATAAAGCTAATTAGTACCTAATTAAAATGGACGCAGTCTTTTTTAAAGTAGCAACTGATGACCTATCTTTTCATATATATAAAAGGCGATGTGTATTATATAACGTATGTTTTACCTATGTATATTCAAGTTGATGATATATAAGGAATAAACCACGCGGGTGAAACCGTGAGGCGCAACTAGTAATAATATAAACTAATTAGGTAGATAGATACAGAAGACTAAATTTCTACATACAATATAGGTATATATATAGATAATAAAGAAGCTTTCCGTGTGTGTCTGTCTGTCTGTATAACCGCTAACTCCTCCTAAAGCACGCAACGGATTTTGATGCGGTTTTCACCATCAGTTAGATAATTTCTCACGGAAGGTTTACATATATAACTAGGGAACCACTCCGGCTTCGCACGTAAACTACACCCGTGCAAAGCCGGGGCGGGTCGCTAGTTTTATATAATTTACAGATAATATAATAATCAGGTTCTAATTTACCTCGGACAATGTCTTCGACCCGATAAATAGATACAAAAAACATAGGTATTGCGCTGGTTGTCTTACGATATATGCAGGGTGTAAGTACTCTCGAAGCCAAAAGAAGGTAATTGTACTCATCATTATGAATCACTTTTAGTATGGGACCAAACCTGAAATAGCGAAAAAAAAACAGCTGGTTCCATACATTTTGTCGAGTGTCAATGACCGTTTTCTATAGAACAGCTGATATTTTTTTCGCGATTTCAGTGCTGGTCCCATAGTAAAAGTTTTTCATAATGATGAGTTCAATTACCTTCTTTTGGCTTCGAGAGTGTTCCCCTTACACCCCGTATATATTTATTATAATTTTTTTTTTCCTTTATTAACTAAGCAAAATACAAGCTAATACTAAACTAACACTACATACAGTTAGACTGCTTATAGACCGTTGAAGATCTAAAGACAATTCAATTTATTATACTTCTATCCAATATGCTTCGGAAATTAAAAGGTGTCAATTTCGCACACTGGATGTAATATTTTCTCCTTTATAATTGCTACAGCGTCGAATTAGAATTTTTCTACCACCTGTTAACAGGTTCCTTTGATCTAAAACAAAGTAACACTGTCAATTTATTTTAATAGTCAGAGAGTCTCGAGACATCCACTTCGTGAATTTAATTATGTTTGAAATAAAATATTGCACTAACTTCGTAAAAAAATAATTTCGTAAAATCAATGCTGCTCTTGCTTACCTATATAACTTTGATAGGACAGCATTTTTTTTTACTATCGCGGGTCGAACCTGAAACTTATCGCGCCCAGATACGGTTTGCGGTCGCGTAATTTTCCAACTGAGCGGATTAGGTGCCGCAATAGCAGTTGTCCGTAAGGCCCCTGGACTAGATTAGCACAGGACCGAAGCAGATGGCATAGCAAGAGAGAGGCCTATACCCAGCAGTGGGATAAGGAAGGCTGTGGATGATGATAATGATGATGAGGACAGCAATCCAAAATGAGTCTTGGTTTTCGATATAATACATAACAATATATTCATGTTCTGAAACGTGGTATTTAATGTGTTCATAATTTAAAGAACCGTCTTCTACGAAAATTAGACTAAAAGGCCCAATTACACTTTGATTACTGATTAGTGAGAGTGTATACTTTAACGGCCGGCTATCCGAGTCGCGTAGGCAACAAAACGCTCCCTCAGCCCCCGCCAACTTAATTATAGCGACGATGTATATTACCACGCTAGAATCAGGACGCCCGCGGGGGGAGTGCAACGACAAAAACGAACACAGGTCAAACCTAGATGACGCCTGGCGCGGCACTGAACGCGGCGCGCGCAAATTCTCGGGGCCTTTTTACGGTTTTAATTTCACTCAAAAACTAAACTATTCACTATCAAAATTCTATCCAAATAAAAAAAAAAAAAAAAAATTGGTATAAGAGGTTCTTAATCACTCGCAAAATTACTAATCAATAACCACTTGCACTCGCACTAATCAAAGTGTAAACGGGCCTTAAATTGCCTAGAGGTGGAGAATAATTTTATTGTCTAAGAAAATGTTGTAGGTAGGTATGTGCACGGTTATATTACGTGGATGTGTAAAAAGTATGATTACGTTTTTGCACTGAAAAGAGGTGAATGTACAGTGCTTTTCGCGTGCTTTTAGTACAAGCCATAGCCAAATGTAGTTTTTTTTTTTAGTTTTGTGTATAGGCAACATGTTATATGGAAATTACCCCAAAATACTATTTATGCATATTTTTACTCAACATCAACGCAATGTTTCAGAAAAGTACTCACGCCTTGGCGGTAACTTAGCATTTATGGACTCACGTATGCTGGCCTAGGCTACGCCTCAGTCCTTATTTTTAAGTTTATCGCTACTCCGGTAGCGTGCGGCAGCAGTAATGTAGTATACAAAAATAATCTTTAAAAACAGTTGTTTAGTGTTAACTAAACAGTTTTTTTTAGTCATAGCATTTTTCAAGTTTTGATGATCATATTCCCAAGTCCGAATTGAGAAACAAAGATGATCTTGTCTGATTATGGTGTCGAAAGCGTAAGTATGCGGTCGTCTATTATCCGAAAGACAATCGCATATTTACCAGTTCCGACAAAATGTCCTAACATCACATTCGTGCACATAACTCAGTTTTCTCGAAAACGCGTCGCGGTCGTGAGTTCAAGTCTTTTGATGGACCGACCATAACAAGAAGTCCGTAAATTCAACGATTATTCGATTAACAGACGTAACGCACACGTCACTATAATCGACTAATCAGTGACTCGCGACGGCAACTCGCTTCTGTACCACTTCACTATTCTAGTGATGCGCTGCGACTTGTACAGCTCTCCAGCTCTCCAATTGATTGTCGAGCAGCCTTATCAATCAAAATTAACAACAACAAATTACTTTTAAACAGAAAATTGATTCGATCATGTTTTCTATAGTTTAGAATTTGTTGGTCCATGGCTATAGTCCTTATTCGTAGCTTATGTCTTCTGTGCTCTAAGTTTAGTTTATATTGTAAATAATGGTGATTTTTTTTATATTTTGCAACTAACAGTTGCAAAATATAAAAACAATATTTAATACCTATACTATAAAGATTTCAATAAGTATTTCGGTTCATTGACAATACCCGTGCACTTAACGTGAGAGATATTTCTTTGTCATATTAATTAGCGAACTAGCAAATAATGTCGCCAGCAATCGTCATAAAAACAAGTAGGGTGGCGATCAATCAACCGGTGGCATAACGTAACTGGCATCGCAATAGCAACCGAGTACTAGGCGCTCATAACAACGAGGCGTCGACGCTAGTAAGGGGGGCGGGTCAGACGTTTCCTTCCCACCGCCCAATAGCTCTAGAGCCATTCTGTCCCCCGTGCGACTATGCTTCATTATTGTGAAGGGGAGAAAAGCAATGTATTACTGTAGATCTTTGCATAATGGTAACAGCCTGCTACCTCTATCGTCAACGTGATGCCCTGGTAAATGAGCCAAGATCGCGCGGTCTAACAAACCCAACAGAATTTTTGAAAGGGTCTGACTTCATATACCAAAATGTCTGTCATCGTAGCCGTGGTATTCGTCACAGACTCGCAGTTTATACTACGGGCTAGTTTTTTTGGCAATTTTGAACGTCTTAAATTTTGTTGCATAAAATAATTGCTAAATTTTATTCTATCCAGTTTAACCAATTCCGTTTATTATTGCAGCAAGCGTTGTTTACTGAATACGAAGAATGAAACATTTCTAACAAAATAATATACCTGCCTACTATTTATAAAAGCGCCACCTAGCTTCTGTTTTAGAAAGTAGTGACGCGAGGGATGCGCCGTACACAAAAGGCGAAACCGAAATTATCAGGCAATCGGACGGCGGCGACGGCGCGCTATGTCATAGACTTGAGCAAAGGTGGGGCGTGATTCCCAGTGAACTCCTTGTGATGCTTGCGCTCCTGGTAGTTTTGGTGCCATATTTGGAACTTTCGATTTTAATATATTAGGAGTACGCGAATGTCGCACAAAAGCTTATAGAATTTAAGAAAATTCACACATTCGTCACATCGCAAATAACTATTTATTTTTAATACGAACATAAGACAAATTGTGTTTTACAGTTATTTAGAGACTAATGAGCAATTTACTGATTTGCTCAAAACATTTTCAAACTCCGAACAACAAGGCAAATTAGCGTTACAAAACTGAAATTTAAGATAAGCCGAAATTCATAACAGTGCAAGTGCAGGTCGCAGCATCCGAATTAGCATTACAAAACTGCAGGCCGTGAGATATGGGTCGCAGAACTCGCAGATGCTCGCCCGCGTAATTACCGCACGCAACAAATAATTATTTCAGAACGGCCTACCCATTTTGTTGCTCATTCTAACATTTACGAGCAAAATGCATGCTACGAAATTTAACGGGTTGGATTTATGTCATGAAACAATACAACTACTTAACTAAAATAAAAATGAGCATAACCTAACATTGCCTTTCAACATGGTTTTTGGATTAGATTAGTAGTTTAGTTTCGTTTTTCTTCTACTTTTTATTTCATAAAGAGTTGAACTAGTAACATACCTATCTACTCGTCATAGTTGCCATAATTACACAAGTTGAAATTTGACGTTTTAAATCTCTATTCGAATTCGGTAGTATCCGGCGTGCCTCCAATGGATTTGATCGAAAGATAACGTGAGCGTTGAAAGAGTAGTTAGTTAAGCTTCAAGAGTCAAGTGACGTTTATCTAGTAAAATATAAACAATACTTGGCAGAATCTCAGAATCTGAACGTCGTCAGGTCGTGTGGGAAAATAATCTCAGGCGCAATCTACATCCAAGCTAGGTCCTAATTAATTTAGTAATCGTTCGTGACGACTTATTCCGGCCCAAGAGCGAACCACGAACCTAACGAAATCACGACTCGGCAAGACAACGATAATCGTTATTTTAAATTTATTAAAATGTCCTCTTTAAGGACTATATCGGAACGCCTATATCGGACTGTATAATTTATTCTTGCATTGGAGGCAGCGGCTAAACAATGAAGGCTATTATCATTTCTTAAGGAGCACGTTTTGATTTATAAATCCGAAGCTGAAAAACGACACAATTCAGAATTGCGATTTTAATACGATATAATTAAACTTCAAATGTGTATCAGTAACACAATCATGTAGACAATTATAATTTTGTTATTCTAATAGGTATAGCGATCAATTTGAAGTATCTAACAAATCTAAGGTAACAAAGCTCCCATAACAAAGCTTTCCCGTTGTTATTGATAAATAACATCAGGAAACGTTTCTTTATGGGGCCGTCTAAACGCTTGTTGAACTAAACGGTCAGGCTGTAACAACATATCGCCGACGATTTTCATGACAAAGTCGACGGAGCTCGCCGGGAACAAATGCCGTCGTGTTGGCCCGAGGCCCCCGGGGCGTCGCAATTAAAGTCCTGGCAAGGTGACCGCCTGATCCTGCTGATGAATTACTGGACTGAGGTGAATAGATTTATGCATTACCGTGATAACAATCAAAAGTATCTAAAATAAGAGCACCTAAGTTTAAAAACGCGTATAAAGTAATACTTTTTGACAGAACTTTTTTTATATCGAACATAATTTGGTAGCACACAGCCTGGAATCTATATTAGGATCTGGCGCTGAAAGGAACTGCTAAAAACTCTATTACGTACTTTTCGTCAGGTTGACAAAGTTAAACATTAGAAAGTACCTTGTCGTAGTATTGTTGCACATCAAATCATCATAGATCATAGACCACCATGCATGCATTCTAAGTTCTAAAAGAGTCTTAGAAATAAAACAAATGCAAGACTAAATGAAGTAATAACAGTCAGTATCAGCAACTTCATTTAAGAGGGAAACAGAAAAATCTTCGAAATCCAACGCGTGGGTGATTTAGAATCAATTACCAAAATCGAGGTTCAAGAGACTAAAGAGAAATCAACGGACAATTATCCGCCCACGATAAAAAGGTGATTTACGGTGCACAAATTTAATTACGAATTTAGGATTGTAAAAAGGGGAATGGATAGCATAGCTGGAATAATGAGAACGGACTTCGGTAGCAAGAATGAGTGGCACGAGACAAAACAAAATTCACCGGTGATAATACAGATACTTTTCGAAAAGTTGCTTAAAATAAACCATTTCTTAAGGCTTCTGAATTATGTATGAGATTTATTCCTACATGAGGTAGAATATTAGTTTAAAGTCTACAGACAGGAGTTTATCTATTTGCTCAGTTACGCAGTCTTTTAAGTTGAGTATGGCACTGAAATAGATTGTAAATCATTTAAAAACTGACTTTACTTCTTGTTACTTTGAATGGTAGCTTTAAACTTTAGGGTTTTCTATATTGGAAAGCAGTCATTAATAGTAGTGGATAGGTTTGCGATAGAGGTTTGCACCTACGAATCTCGTGTTATGTTCTAATTGCAATAAAATGTTTTGTGTTTTTTAACTAGGTTAGCGTAAGGGGAAGCTTGTCTCAGACGATAAACATCATCATCATCATTTCAGCTGTAGGAAGCCCACTGCTGGACATAGGCAGTACCGGCGTTAGGGTAGGGCCTGGTGGGGCAACCGCCCAGATAAAAAGGGTCGCCATAGGCGCCTAAAAAGGGCCCCGCAGGTACATAAAAATCTATTCCTTGGCTTTTTTCGGTTTGAATGGCAGGGGGTGCACCGCAGAAGTTTCGCTTAGGGCGCTGGTAGTGCTAAAACCGGCACTGGACATAGGCCTTCCCCAACATCCCAATAAACATAATGCGTGAATGTAAACAGTCTGCTTGCTTGTCATAATTAAATGGTAGACGATAGATTTAAACACAGTTTTCGTTTAAAATTGACTGCAAAATAAACCATAGATTTTTATCATATCTATTTTACTAAGTTTACAGGAGATAATGAGAGCGGACGGATGCGGCTCGGCTAACAAGTACGTGTAACAACGGCGCAGACCGCCGGCCGGCGACTTTGATACCCGCTGCGAGACGGGGCCCTTGCGTGCACATCACGCGACCGCAAACAAACCTTGTGGTGCAAGGGAGAACTTTATTGAACACTAGCGGCCCGCCCCGGCTTCGCACGGGTATAGATATATAGCCTATGTCACCCGAGGATAGTGTAGCTTCCCAACAGTGAAATAATTTGACAAATCGGTTCAGTATTTTCGGAGCCAATTTAATGCAAACAAACAACCAAATCTTTCCTCTTTATAATATTAGTATAGGTAATAATTGTTGAATAAATGCAGATATTAGATTGAAACGAAATAATGTTTTACTTGAAAAATTATCCAACAGACTGTATGCGGCACCTTCTATAAAAAAAATTACATGATGTCTTGGATGTATTAGTATTATAAGTTTATGTCATTTCTTTGCAGTTTATGATCCAATTCTGTTAACATTTAAATGGGAGGTGTAAAATAACCATCAAAATCACATGGGTTAAACATCACTAGATTGAATGTTTTCCTTCTGTTGAATTAAGATCCTTCTTTTTTACTTTTCTTTTTCTTCGTTACTTTGATATTTTGTACAATTGTAATTTCACAGAATCATAGAAATCATGGTATGCTATTCAAAGAAGAACAAAACTTGTATTTAAACAATGTTAAGAGAACAATAGACAAATTTTCCAAACAATTTTATCCTTAAACTGCCTGTTTTAGAAAAGTCAATCTATTGCTTTCATTAGATTGACGACCATGTAGCCCCAGTCACAAGTCAGGACATCGCGATGCACTCGCCAAGTCGCCATTTGCATCCGAGTTTAATGGTGGGTTTTGAGTTTTGACGGACATCCCTACACGGGCCGCTGCGACGTTTCTACACGGACCGCTGAGACGCACGATTGACAATGTCTTGGTCTGCTCACTTAATGAAGCTACCGTCGTGGCGTAGTAACTACGCAATAATCCATTGCCATCAACCAGCATTTCCCTGACTCATGAGGAAATGTTCGAGCAGTATTTTTGTCTCGTTGGGTCTCTAAGTACTGCGATCTTTAATCGAGTCGAGATTAAATTCTATTGCAAGGTTTTGTCTGTTCTGCGTGGCTATAGTGCTATTTTATAGGTTTTTAACTTTGTCAAGGAAGTAGAGCATCACGACGGCGAATGTCAGGTTTTTTTTTTGTTAATAAGTAGGTAAGTACTTTTGTTTGTGGTTGTAAACAAAAGTATGTACATTTCGTTCGGAAAATGTTGAATGACTAGGGAAAATAACTGGTAAAACCGCAACTAGTCAATAGATTAACGGCCAGCTGATTTAGAAAATATCCCTATTAATATTTTTTTTTTGTAAACTGAACTTAGCCTTTGTTTATTCAGTTAATTGTCGATAGCACAAGCTGCACGAGCCATTTCAATAAACCTATTGAATAAAAAAATTTATTAATTATTTTAACACTGTTTTAAACTATCACGGTTGTTTACTAAAGTTAAATGATTATACGGGATATTTACCGTGGTAAGGTCACGGTTTACATGCACCAGGTTCACGGGAAGACTCTTCCCGTGAACATGATGCATGTAACTGCGCCGAAATATCGGGAACTCATTCCACAACCTTACCACGGTAAATATCCCGTTAATAATAATTTAACTTTAGTGGATTAATTATTGTTTTATTTATGTTACACGGGAATTACTCACGTAAGATTAAGCCGGTTACTCCGACTATATAATTATTGTTTATTTAATTTAAAACTTTAACTTTAAACACCATTATTTAACAGTTGTTGCGTACAGTGGCAATAATGAGTGTATTACAAAGTAATTGCATAGTATGCAAACTAAACAACGTTATATGTTGCAATGATTTTAAATTAACTAAAGGCGGAACAGAAGGCAAATAGGTATGCGAGAACCCGACGGGGAGCCCGTTTTACGGCGTATCCAGCATGTACTCAAATATGAATTTAAATAGCAATTCGCAACACAAAATTATTAAATAAATGAAATTCCTTACCTACCTATCTATATAGATAACTAGGTACGTAAATTATATGTCCTAATAATAACACAGGAAAACTTTATATCTGGTATTAACCCATTTGAATATCCTGATTGGTTGATATTACTATTATTATTCCAGTTTTCAATACAATTATGAAAAAAAACCCGTAACTAAAATTTTATTCATATTAATAGGTCTTAATTAAAGTAATCTAATAAAAAACGTCATTTTGTAAATAATACGACCACTGAATATTACAGCTACAATTTGCGTTATCGATTCAACTTGAGCTGCAATTTTCCAAATATTGCACATCCCTACACTTCCGAAATTCGCATTAAAATTAACGCGGAAACCTCGAAATCGCAACAAGTAGCGCCATCTATCGAACTACATTTAAATCATGTGTGACAGCCAGCTGTCACTGTATTTACGTAAATTATCTTAGAAAAAGTGAATTTAAATAAGCAGAAATGGCACAAATTCGGGATTTTTATGAAAACAAAGCTCAGATTTATGATATGGCGTAAAGGAATTGCGTAATTATCGTAGAAATACTCACGAAAATAACCTTGTATCAGCTGACATCTGTCAAAACTTTCGTCACAAATGTTCACAAAAACACGTAAAATTCATCAAAAACACGTTACTATAGCTTAGAGCAATAGTTTATTGCATGACTATAGAGGTAAAATTCATTTTAACTCAGTTTTGGCAATATTCCATAAGATTTCACCGACTGTAACAACATAACCTATAAACCAAAACATAGGCTATTTTATGAGCTTCAAAATTGATTTTATGGAAATATTAACTGATAGGCGTGGTTTGGGCACATCTTTTCAACTAATTTGACACCTGGTTATCAAATAAATTGCATTTTAGACAATTTTCAAGAGTACAGTTTAATGTTTTGCAAAACCTCTAAATGTTCAGGTATTTTCATAGAAGTCATGACAAACAATGGATTTTGGCTTATATTTATAGACTCAATTCAACAGATAAACTGTACTTGTCTTCAACTCACAAAACTTTTTGTTACTAGGTTTTATAAACATTGATTTTGGGGCACAACGAGTAACTACCATACTCGTTTAAAAGTATTTTGTTTGGAAAAGTTTTGTTACAAGCAGTCCATTATATTATCAATAATATGGTTAATTATTTAGAAAGATATTTCTTTAAAAGGGTTTAGAATTATAAAAGTTTTTAAGTTTAGCCCGATCCATCGTCCCGGAGTTTGCTACCAATTTCCAACACATATTTTCCAATGTTTACAAGATATTTCCAACACTATTAGCTTATCTCTCACTTGCTTTAACTATAAAATTGTAGGAATATTGTGCACTGTCCCACAAACATAGGTCGGAGCTCGGTGTGACCCATATGGAATATTGCCAAAAGCGGTCTCGACCCACCTTCTTCATAATGCCAGTCTTCCGCTTGGAGAATGTCGTGTACCGACGTAGCTTGTTGTCTATGTACTCCATCTTTATCTTGACACGGCCTTTGGTCTTCTTGCCGTTGGATGGAGGAGATTTCTTAGGCTGGAGGGAGGCATAGCCGTCGTCGGCGATGTCAGGCATGGGGCAGTGGTCGAGGCCTACGCTCTGCGATGGCCTCTCCTCGTAGCACTGGTCTGAAGGCCGCTTGACTCCTCGCGGCATCGGACACGGCTGCATGCCAGGTCGTAGGCCTCCGCCGGGGGCTAATGAGCTCGGCGGGCGGCCTCCGTACATCTCCGGCATCTCGCTCAGCAGTCCCATGCCATAAGGCGACCCGAAGCGGTCTCGCGCTCCGCCGGGCGCGTCCATGATAACCTCGCAGTACGCCACAGTAACCGTGCGCACGAGCGCTACACACACCTCACCGTCCGAACGCCGAACGGAGACTAACCGAAAACGCGACACACACCGAGGGCGGGACTGACGAGTCGGCCGCTCGGACCGCGACTGACTTCGCGCGGCTGCGTCCCGCGCGCCTTGACGTCTACCCGTCCCGCTCGCGCGAGCCACTAGGAGCAGTGCGCGAGCGAGACAGACGCGCGCGCGCGGTAACCCGACACATCCGTAGGAAAAACCGGGAACCCGCGAACAGTTTTCAGCGGCTGAAATACGTATTTAAAATAGAGCTTTTATTTTGAGTTTATTTCGTAAATAGAAATAATAGAGTCGGAAGTGGAGCGATTGCACGCGCCGCGCGGGGCGGTGGGCTGTGCCAGAGCCATATTTAGACGCGAGCCGTGCCAAATATGGCAATCGACGGTCAAATGGGGGCCACTGAAATCCCTCCTCCTTGCAGCTGACGATTTTCACGTCTAATAGTAATTAAAAACTTTGTCACGTCTTGAATGATACGTGCATTCGTGCATTACTACATTGCCTTCTGCCACAGATGAAGTCATAGTCTTAAGCTTAGGTAGGTACCAAAGATTCCATACTATAGGTACGTACCTATATAATTTTTTGTTAGGAACCTCCCTACTACCACAGAAGACATAATAGCTACTACCTACCACTTACCTACTTACGAAGGAACTGCTTCTCTACCTATCAGTACCTACCTAGTAAATAGTCTGTCAAGCTGCATAAAAACAGAATTGATCAACAGAATTGAACATTCCAAGCCTATATTTTAGTGACAGGAAAAAGGTATTTTCCGTACCTATCTACTTTTAGGATAGTTTAAAATTTAGGTACAACACTTTTACCTGAGTATTTTCCTTGTGGATTTACCTATACCTATTGGGCATGCGTCTGTCTACGATATCTAACAGGTAATATAATAAATTTATTATTGGTTCAATAATATATTAATCAACAACTGTCTGCCTATAGGCCTTTTTTTTGTGTATGTTCGGCTTTTTACATTGACCAGCTAAACACAGTTGTATAATATCTTGAGATGTCACACACCATTGCTATAAGGTTGATGACAGTGCCCACATTGTGGTGAGCGTTGTACACAGAATACATTTATTTTATTTTAACAGCAACATTTGACGCAGCCTTATTACTTGGTGTTACAAGTATCCATAGGCGACGGTGACTGCTTACCATCAGGCAGGCCGTCTGCTTGTTTGCCACCGATGGCATAAAAAAAAATAGTACTAAGTACTAATAAAATTGAAGTTTAAAAAAAAAAATGTAGTTTTTTTTTGTCTATTAGTTTTTTTTTCCGCCTATACCTATGCCCACAGATCTACATGCCTATAAACATTGATAATGACATCTTTGCCTATAAAGTTTGGTCAACTACAGAAACAACGATCTCATAGGTACTTATACCACGTATTATATCAATGCACAGAACTTTATCAACAAAAATTAAAAGATGTCCATAGATGACGATATTGTCACCTGCCCACAGACATTTACGCCAATTATTCAAATACAATATTAAAATTAGCTGCCTTTATGGCCATTTTATGGCGATATTACGGACACAGAGATTACGAAAAAGGACAGATGAATAACTTAAAAAAAAAAAAACTAAATCAATTCATAATTGACGGAGTAGTAGCGTATCAAATATTTAAAATAAAACATACCCAGTCGAATTGATAATCTCCTTTTTGAAGTCGGTTAAAAAAATACACATCACATCACATCACATCAGCAGCCAGTAAACGTCCACTGCTGGACAAAGGCCTCCCTCTTAGAGAGGGGTGTTGCCATAATCCCCACGCTTGACAGGTGGCTTGGGGATCGCAGTACGTTCACCGTATACTAATAGGACGCTGCTGCTTATCCTCAGGTGAAAAAAATACAACTGACCGCAAATGATCAGAATTTACAGATTCAATTCAGCTTTTTACAATCTTCGGCAGTTGTTTACCTTTTCAGATATTTACAAACTAGCTTTTGTCTTTCAGTTTGTCTGTTTGGTACACATTTTAATATCAATTTCATAGTTAAGTTACAACATGGGTGTCTTCAAATCCCGTGTGAATCAGTTTCTGTAAGGCAAGCGTGCTCCATCGTGCTCCATCGTAGAGTAGGCGGTCTAACGCAAGATACAAGAAAACTAACTTCACAATGAGTACCTATTGTAGAGATGAGAAAATTTTAAATATAGTTCAAAACTGAATGATAATGCAATATTTAAATATGTATTTATTTATTTTTATATCTAGCTATTGTGACTGCGGTTACACCCGCAATTTATATCAACAGTACATAATTATATATTTATGGGGCTAGAAATATCTAGACTATTTTTTTATTCGGGTCATTTCTAGTTTATCTTCACAGTTCCTAAATTTCGTGCAAATTCGTTGGAGCCGTTACGGTTTGGAGTGGGGAACAAACACACTTAGTGTAGTGTTTATAGTATAAGTTAGGTTGTATTTCGTTTACGATCAATAAAGGTAATCAGAAATAAATATTTGCATTATTTTTTTAATTTAACGCGGATAAGTCCGATTTTGAACACCAACACGCCTGTTGGTAATCGACGATGTGGTCGAAGATGAAGCACGCAGACTTAGAAGACACCTATTCACTCTGGCCTTGAAAAGGCCCAGGTTATATATCTCAGGATATAAGGAATCTGGCAGATTGTTCCAATCTTTGGCCGTACGGATTAGAAACGTAGAATCGAAACGTTCCGTGCTGTAACGTAGACCGCATCATCGCTTAACATCAGGCGAGATGGTGGTCAAACGCAAGCCTATTATTTATAATTTAAAAAAATAACAATCAAAGAAATTTGTGACAAAAGCCTGTCTATTACAATAATTTTATTCGTATGACATCATCGTTTCCGGAGTTTTCCTTCTGTCTTTACAGTTCTGTACCTGAAATTGGTAAGTTTTCTCCGCGTAACAGCGCCGCCCACCGTCATGTTGCGTCGCTTCTCCATTTAGAGGATATTTTATAGAGATTAGTCACAGTTCGTTACTCCAACCGGTGCCAAAACTGTTTACCAAGAAATAGTGGAACTTTACAAAGGATTACGGGAATGTTTAGGTTTATAAATGGTTAAATAATCTATTAAATATATTTATAATGACCATCTTCTACCGCATCATCGCTTACCACCAGTTGAGCTCATGGTCACACGTTACTGATGTACAAAAAAAGCAATAAATAATTATTGAAAATTCTTGTCTACGAATGAATAACGAAACATCGAACGAATCGTTCTGAAAAGTTTTCCTCAAACAGCTGTGTTCATTTAGAGAATATGTTGGGTTTTTGGCGGGTAATTTCCGAGTTTTTTTTTAATATTCTTACTCTATGTTCATGCTTACTCCCTATCTATTTACTAAATTAAATTTATTTAAAAAAAAACTATACGAAAATCGCAAGTTGAGTATTGAATCTATGTCCAGGCGAAGCGAGTTTTAGGCGGCAAATGCTATGGCTGCCATGGCGACAAAACGTTACTGAAAATTAGCAAGTAGGTCAGAGTACCATGCAGCCCACAATGCAGCCTAATTTTTTTCCACATACAAGAAAACATGTGACTTACTACTTGGCTAAAGAATTCGAACACTACCCAAAAAGGTAAGGTCCAAGTTATTTGAACTTGGCAAAAAAGAGTAGAAACTAATGGGGGCGCCACTATCGCAAATAGTGCTCACTAAATACTAGCAACCACTCAGTAAGATGATTGGATCATTGGATGAAATTGTTTATCTATGATGAAATTCTTCCACTGATATGTATTGTTTTCAACAGTATTGTCAGAAGAAGAAAAAAGATTTTTTTGTCAAATTGTACTTTAAAAAAAATATATATCTAGAATCCATTTTTCATTTACCTTTGGCCACTAACTCGCTTGATGGTAGGTAAGCGACGTTGCGGCCGAGGATGGACCTTGAAGATGCGTAGTCGCAATCTAATCCACCCAAAGCTAGGTATAACACCTCCTTTCGATAAAAAAATATTCTTAATTTGTACTATTACGAACATTTTAAAACAAAAAAAACCGGACAAGTACGAATATAACTCGGGCTCCGAGGGTTCCGATGGACGGAAAAAAGAGAGCACGAGTCCAAACAAAAAAACTATTGAAATATTAAAAGACAAACTTAACTTTGTAGTGCACAATAAGGTGCTTCCAATCATACCAACTACAAATTATAAGTTTGTAATTTCAAAACCATATTTTTTATATGATATAACTTAAAATTAACATTTTTCAGATTTTTTTCTTTTATATGTGCTGTAAGACTTGCCTCTTGCCGAATTTCATGATTCTAGATCAACGGGAAGTACCCTATAGGTTTTGATTCCCTTGTGAAATAGCAAAATATGCGACATAAACGGTCATACGCTCGCGTTGACTTACTTACAAGTTTGTAAGTAACAGCTTACATGTGTCGCAAGTGTAGAACAATATCAAATCAAAAATAAATAAATAAGTAAAACACTGTTTTAAACTATCACGGTTGTTCACTAAAGTTTATTTACGGGATATTTACCGTGTTAAGGTTGTGGAATGAGCTCCCGATATTTCGGCGCAGTTACATGCACCATGTAACTGCAACCTTACCACGGTAAATATCCCGTAAATAATCATATAACTTTAGTAAAATATAAGTATGTATATAAAAATTTGCCCGTGTGTTATTCCAGAACCTAAACTATCTATTAACTTTCCAAATATCATCAAAATCGGTTTTGTTGTTACGGAGATACGAAGGTACGTGATAGCAATACACAGACAAACTTTCGCATTAATAAAATCAGATAGGTCGATAAAAAGAAGTAGGTAAGAAACCGAAGAATTCTAGACATTGATAATATTTCAAATTATGCAATAATTTTACACTTTGCTTGACGTACCTAAATGAATAAAAATGTTACATAATAATGTACATTTACTGTAGGTACGGTTTTTCCTATAATTAGTTAAACTCAAAAGTCTTCTGATTATTAAAGGACATTAATTATAATTATTTGAATTATCGTGTGGTACATACCTACCTACGTAACGTTCTAATTAGGGTTTAATTGCACAAACGTTGGACTAATAATTCAAATAATATCGGACACGGAAAACCTAATAAAGTTAAATTAATCAAGAATTAAAACTACACTTTTATGGGCTATCAAACATAGAAGATTAATAAAGTCTTATTCTAGTTCGTGAAAACTGTGTTAACACTGAAAAAATAATATTAAGTATGTAGGTGGTAATGCCGCCAGCATGCTGGGTACGCTGCCAACTGGTAGTGGGCTTGAGCATTTGGATTGTCTTTAGACCTTCAACGGTCTATGGGCAGTCTAACTGTATTTGTAGTTTTAGTTTTAGCTTGTATTTTGTTTAGTTAATAAAGGCGCTTGCCCAGGAAAAAAAAGTATGTACGTAGGTAATTTTTGTAAAATCTCTGATAACATCACAAGCCAGTAATAAAAGCATGTAGGTATTATTTACGTGTTACAAATACTGATATCCTAGTCCAGGGGTGTCCAACATACGGCCCGCCAAGGTTCCTAATCCGGCCCGCGAATGAGATAAAAGTTGGGTAACTTTTAACTTTTTGAGACGTAATATTGTAAAGAACGGATATTCATATCTATATCATCTATATCAGTGTGCCTGTGCATGCAGTTACAAGTGAAACCTGCTCTGAATTCAGCCAAAAGGTTATAATTATACCCATTCTACCATTTTACTTATATTAGTTTTGATTTGCTCAGTTACAAAACATCTCTTGGCCCGCCATAGTTACAAAGTTAATAAATCCGGCCCGCCACAAAATTTAGTTGGACACCCCTATCCTAGCCCATCGAGCTATCATATGCCATCGTCGGTCAGCAGCTCGCATTCCGATCCAAAATCGGCGTCGGCGCAGCTCCAGAGAAGGCGATGTTGACGCAACACCATTCAACTCGACACGTCTGTACGGGGAGCATGAGTTTGAGCTGATTCGATATAACTAGGTACCTACGTGGATGAACTCTATTGTTTGCACCAGAAAAGACATAACTTAAACTACATAGCACAAACAATTTAAGATAGATGGATGGTTAGTTCCTTATTGTTCAGACCAGAAATGACATTCATATCACAGAAAATAAAATATTTGTTTTTGTTTAAATTAGAACGGATGTCAATGCATTTTTGTAAAAAAATTGTTGTAGCCAGTTGCACCCATATAAACGAAACGTCAGTCATTCGAAATCAGTTACGTCGTCGCGTTGATCTAAATAAGAATGTTCAAGCGCCGTAGGAGTCTCATCCAGGGCGCTGGCGCTGGTAGTCCTAAAACCGGCACTGTATATACCCTAAAAGGAACATGTAAAACGTCCTTGGTACTGCCACATAAGACATACGTAATAGACAGTATTGCATAGGTTATCGTCACCTTAGTACAATTGTACTAATAAATGTACTCTGTGCCAGAACTGAGGGTGTATGTAAATGTGTCAGAAAAATCGGTGAGGATGAACTGGTTCTAATTCAGCTCGCAAGGTTTGACCTAAACAAACTAACAAACCAAAATGTTGGCGTGTTTCTGGCTCAACGCATAACCATTGCCATTCAGCGTGGTAATGCCGCCAGCATGCTGGCACGCTGCCAACTGGTAGTGGGCTTGAGAAATTGGATTATATTTACCCTTTAACGGTCTATGGGCAGTCTACCTGTATGTGTAGTGTTAGTATTAGCTTGTATTTTGTTTAGTTAATAAGGCACTGGCCATAAAAAAAAGGCCAAGTGCGAGTGTGGCTCGCACACTGAGGGTTCCGTACGGTACCTGGTACAAAATTCAATAACGAAATTACCAATTATAACTTGGCAATGAACAGAAACTTATCACCGACTCGCACTTGGCCATTTTTTATTATTTGTTGTTATACTTTAGAATGTCTATTAATAATCATGTTAAGTTTGACGCTTGTAAGTATTACCGTTTTTAATTTCAACTGGCTATCTATTACGGTTCGAAAGATACACAGACAGACAGACAGACATCGTAGGCTTAGTAATACAGTTAGGCCGTTTTACTCTTTGGGTATTAACGGAACCCTAAAAACATTTCAAGTTAAATAAAAGCATTTGCAAATAGATAGCGTTATTTTATAAATAACGGTCACCCTATGAGGGTAGTTGTGGAGTTGTCATAGACGCGAGAGTCGTTGACCGCGGAGTTTGATTCACAGTCGATGGCGATGTCTTTACATTAGCAACAAGTAGATACTTATTAAATTATAATGAGTTTGCGTCACCACCGGCTATTGTTTCAATATTATTATAATAATCTGAGTGATATGCCATCGGGTGTCGGATTAATATATACCTATCGTTAGTAGGTAATAAGAATTTAGTTTGTACTTATAAGGTGAAGGGATATAAACCTTCATACTATATGGTTCTTTTTCATCTTGAGAGGATTTTGGCATTGCAAGTCTTGTGCATTTGCCAGTATCAAGCTATTGAGATAATATGTTAAAATTTTATACAAAAATACGTTTAAAAAAATACGTTTGTAGTACCTATGTACCTATGTATGTATGTGTTTGTAGTGTCTATGTATCTATGTACCCTCCTTACGATTTTTCTCGTAGACTTTTTATTATTCCTTAGTTAATCCGCCATAAAATTACATATTCTGTGAAATTTTCAGGTGGCTATCTATTACGGTTAGAAAGATATAACCGTTAATAGGTAGGACAGATGGACAGACAGACAGACATCGTAGGCTTAGTAATAGGGTCCCGTTGTTACCCTTTGGGTACGGAACCCTCCGACTGGAATTAACTACTGAGTGAGTAGTGATTGAATATCAGGGCTCGGTAGGGCTCGATGTCAGTTAGATTAGAAGGCAGGAGCGAAGCGAAGGGAAGCAAAGCCCTATTTTTAGTGAACAAATTTAATTTAATTTCATTAAATAATTTTATAAAGATAACAAGATAGCTGCTTAATTAAATTGACTGTTTTGTATTTTATGAGAAAGAATAAGAAGGTGGGAGGAGATAGAGATTATAAAGTCATGTTAGTAATAGTTCACTTTATGAGCACGCGCTTACCGGGCAGGTTATCTTTTTCGCACATTTTCAACAAATATAAAAAATATTATGGAGCAATTTTTTAGAATAACATTGTAGCGTATTTTTTTAATTACGGCAATATTTTAGCTGAAGATGTTAAAATGTTTAAATTTTCAGTTTTTTTTTAATATCTCCGCTATCTTATTATTGCAATGTTATTCTGAAGGTTTTTATTATTCGCACTGTGATTCGTACTCATTTTTTTTTGCTTTTTTAATATGCGTACTTCCCTAAAAGTTTTCTACGTTCGAGCGCGTTCAAAAAGTACCTACTTTATTTCTAACCTAAATTTCACAACCTCTATCTTTCTGCCTTCTTTGCTCATAAAACACAAAACAGTCAATGCAACTAAGCAGCACCTAACAATGAGCTAGCCATTAAGTGAACAGTCCCCCCTTTCAACACAATGCATTTCCCCGCTCTGACCAAACGTATCCAAACAAACGCAAGAATATCCAACATTTCTCAAATATCATCATCATGTAGCCAATTATTGTGGAACGCACAAATAGGGGATCGGACCCGCGGAATCCACGAACACAGTTTATGTCTCTATTGATTAAATGCGGCCATACTAATTAAAATTGTTTGGATTAAATGTCTGTAAATAAATCGGGCATGGTCGGGTGCAGTTGCTTGTTTTCTGTCGTGGTTTGTTTTTACCGTGCTACATATTTGTGGCTGACGTTAACACCTTCGCTGCGTTCGCGGTAGGACAAAGGACGGTTAGGGCGACGATTTGCGAGGTGGCGCGATTTAAATATATCGCTTGTATGCACATGGACACCCTTACAGTATGAGTGCTGGCTTGTTTCACTACAGTGCAGTCAATAGCCATAATAACTATACAGAGCAATAAAAAAAATGGCAAGGGCTTACCAACCCATTTCAAACTCAAAATCAGTGTATTTAAATGTAACATTACAGATGAATAATGGTTTGTAAAACCAAGTTGATCACCAATACTAGATAATGACTGTGCGAAACGGACAGCTGAAGACGAACAAGCATAAACAAATTATATGTAGGTACCTATGTTAGTTTTTGGTACACTAAGTCTTCCAACGGTCCATCAAGCGGCCCAACTTACACGGCATATAGTTGTCATTGCTGCCTTTGGACAAGTCCACCAAGAGGTCCAACTTACGCGGAATGAAGTTGTCATTGCTACTTTTGGACAAATCCATCAAGCGGCCCAACTTACGCGGCATGTATCTATGTACTTAGTTGTCATTGCCGTCTTTTGACAAATCCACGAAGCTGCCCACCTGACGCGTTCTGTAGTTGGTACCTAATTTCCCCTCGCGGCTTACCTTATGGATGGGGTACCTCTTTGTGTTTGCTGCCTTTGGACAACTACACCAGAGGATTTTAGGTACCACCAGTGCTTTGTTAATTAGACCTAAATACCTAGGCTTTTCCTCACCGTCCTTACTGTCTCCATACTGCCGTATACAGTAAGTTAGCGCGTAAGTAAGGTAATCTTCGATATATGGCCCTCCCGGCGGCTTTGTTCCTGCGATCGGATCGCATCCGCCTAATAGAATAGGTTTGTTGTTTCAATGCTGGTTTATTGCAGGTTTACTTGTCATTTGTTTGTGATACAGATAAATGTGGCTTTGGAGTCGTAAATGTCTGGAAGCAGTTGAAACATGGCATGCTAGACTGCCCAACACTATTGTCCGAAGCAAGCCGCTTGTCTGTGCCAGATCATCTTGCACGGTTCCGTATTGGATGCGTGCCTCTATTCTCCCCCGTGCCGCCGCGCACCATGGCGCGTGAACATTTGAACAATCCCCTATCTGCCGAGCGCAGCGCCACCTCAATGCGCTTGTATCCTCACAACCACAGGTCGACATATTCGCCGATAAATGGTCGGCGTTTAAAAAAAAACTATGATGTACAGTGAGGAGTTTACTATTTTTTAGTTTGATTATAATAATTTAATTGTTTTTATATTTTTTTTATTAAATGTTTGTCGTTTTTATTTTTTATTTTTATTGTTACAGTCATATTGTAAATATTCGTTGATTTAGTGTATAAATTCGTAGATTAAGTAAGTAATGTCCTGGTAAAAACTGTAATATTATTTACTAAATAAATAAAGAATGGCAACTTTTTTGTGATAGAGGCATCACAAATAAGTTGCCGACCGTTTAAAATACCCTCTATATCTACCATTGCAATAAAACTACAACAAAATTAATCCAACCGTTTTGGAGAAAAAAGGTGTCTGTATCCTGTATCTAACAAAGACTAGGCTTGATAACTGTGATGTGGGCTGTGGTATCTATGTAGGTCTATACTACTATAGTCACCGCGTTACCAACTGAGTCGTCGAGCAATAAACTTCATACCATAAGACCTGTAAGTGCGAGCGAGATAGACAGATATGACATGTGGGTGCAAGCGAGATGAGATGAGCAATGATTTATAACCTGACGACTCAGATGGTAATGCGTTTAGTATAGATACTATTATGGCTAGTTTTACCACCATCCTTGAGGCACGATTTCTAAATAGTAGGTATCTATGCTATTACCCAGCTTTGCGTTGCCCGTAGATGTTTTGCGATAGATAAATACATAAATAAAAAGTAAATAACTAGAAAATAAAAAGTAGTGCACTAAAGAATGAGAGGAACGCGCGACTCGCATGTCGCGGAGGCGGCAGCACGCGATTTGCGAGTTGCGTTGTTACCTACAAGCGCACGCGCATACCTGGTAAGACAGGGGTAGAGTGGACGTGCAATGCAACGCCTAATTTTTGCACAACTTTGGCGTACCAAAGCTACGCTAAGCTAGTTTGGAGGGATTTTATTTTTGATTTTCATTTGGCACGTCCACACTCATTCACACACACACACACACACACACACACACACACACACACACACACACACACACACACACACACACACACACACACACACACGCCCGCACACACACATGCATACACATATTCACACAAACTGCGCATGGAATAGCGCAGACTTGCATTTAATGGTTTAAAAATCTTTTGGCTACTTATTGTAATAGTAATCTAAATTACTTTTACATAATTTTAAAATGCTATATTACTGTTGGTATAATTAATTGATACATTAATAGGAGAAGCCATTGGCTCCCGTCACACGTCTCTGACTAGTTCGGGAGCATCTGGGATCATTACTATAGCTTAACATAAATTATGCCCGAATAAATGATTTGTATTATTTTTATTTTCGTTTCATATCTATAGGTATCTCCCCCTACTCTGAAATAAAACGAAATATTACAAACTGATATGTCTTCTTTTATTTCCATATACAAGTGTACTATTTACATTCTGTACAAGACAACAACTCAAACTAAACGACTTAAGTACTTACATTACACCTACATTTGTATCTACAATACAAATTATAATCCAATTATGAAGAATTGACTATGCCTCTAAAATAAATCACATTTTCAAATCCATATTATACCTCTGAGTAAATTTTCAAAATAAAATAGCAATTTGATAAATCGACTTCAAAATTAGTAAGCTCTTCAATAAAATTATTGATATTAGTATTTTTAAACTTTCGCGATTTGAACACATGTTTTTAATGTTTATCGGGACTTATCACGTATTATTTAATTTAGGTAAAAAATATGTACCTTTCGCTCGAAGTTAAACAACAACAAAAAAACGAATAATACGTGATAAGTCCCGATAAACATTTAAAACATTATTGATATTTCCAAATCAACAGGACCTCGGACAAAAAAAATCGTATTATTAGAGTTGGTTAAAACTACTAAGCCAAAGTTAATGAAATTTTTGTGGGACCACCTCGAGAGCTTCCTCCTATGATATAAAATCTTCGGAATAAGTTACAATGGTGGACCAAAGGCAAAATACCTATCACATCTCTACATAGTATAAATTGAAGTCGCTTTCCGCGTCTGTCTGTCTGTCTGTATGGCCGCTAACTCCTCCTAAACCACGCAACGGATTGTGATGCGGTTTTCACCATCAGTTAGATACATTTTCAAGGAAGGTTTATATATATAACTAGCGACCCGCTCCGGCTTCGCACGTAAATTACACCCGTGCGAAGCCGGGCCGGAGGGTCGCTAGTTAAATACAAAAGTGACAAAGCATAGTAAGGTCTCGTTCCGAAACAAATCGCTGTATGTTTGTTTGACCGACAATAAATTGCGTACCGTTTACCAGATCTTTATTAAAGTTTTATTGAATATGTCTTGACCAAAATAAAAGTTTACATTAAAAAACATGGTATTTTTTTTGTTGCGGATAGACGTAACGATACTTGCCAATTAGTAGTTAGGCCATTAAATATTCCAGGCAAGCCATTTCAGCAGTTTTTCAATTCGAATTAGAGCAAAATCGATAAAGTAGCTAAGATAAAGGATAGATAATAATTTATTTCCAAAAAAGAGCACATAAAAAAATTATTTATTATTATCTATCTATCTTAAAGGGAGCGAGGTATCACTTCGAAACGAAATGCTAGTTTTTTTTTACTAAGGGATCAATGTGGATCACGTAGAATGAACATAAAGTGCCATCTAGTGTCAATATTTAGACCGTCCGAGAGCCGACCGTTAGAAAGTTCGAAAGAAAGTTTATGATATTTACTCAGAGATAATAAAATAGGGATTTTCCTACTTTACAGATATAACGCAAAACTACTGAAAACCTTATTTTAATATCTCACATACTTTTTGGCAGTGGCATGCAATTCCATGAAACTTTATGGTGATCAATGTTGGCGTCAATTTTGATATACCATTGACGAAATAAAACTAAATACAGCTTTAAAATTGATATAATATTTTTTCTGACACAAGGAAATTAACGACAAAAATATCGACGCTAATTAGAATTTTTCATGACGTTAAAGACCAACTTTCGTAGTGTGTTCTTCAAATAATGGGCACATTAAATACCATGTTTGAGAAAAGAAAGTTATAATACAAAACCCTATAACTTCGAAATTGATTTCATCTATTTCTGACATAAGGATCAGATAATTTTGAAAGTTAGCACAACAAAATTCACTTTAATCATTGATCACTATAGTATTATTTTCTTTCATATGATTTTTTATTATTTATTTTAACTTAGATTGTCTCCAATGTTGCCAAATTACAAAAATTATATTTTTTTAAATACACTAGTGTTCTTACTTAACAATAGATTAAATGAAGCTGCAACTTTAATACTTTCTTTAGTAGTTATTTTTATTACAAAAAAATACATTTAACCATAACTGAAATTTATATTTCTTAGGCCGATTTAATACAACAATAATTTAAAATATTAGCATCAATTCTGTGGTGTTTTTTTTTAACTAAAATTAATCTGACAGCACCAGAATTATCTGTTCTTCTTTATAGGAGAGTTTAGTTTCAACAGTACAACAAAATTGACACCAATCACAAAACAAACATGTTGATATTTTTTTAAGAATTAATGTCAATCATTTAATTCCGTCCAAGCATTTATTTGCTCTGACAGCCGCAATAACATTGCAAAAAGCTGAATAAAACAATTTCTTTTAATATGTCACTGAAGTAGGCAAGCGTGCTCCAACGTAGACCGCATCGTCGCTTTACATCAGGCGAGTTGGCGGTCAAACGCAAGCATATTATTTTAAAAAAACGTATACCTACTACAAAGCTACAATACGTTCAAAACCTAGCGAAAGTGATCAGGGGCTTTCAATCCAACTGCTAACGCGGTATCAAACTAACTTTAATTCCGCGCAGTTCGGAAAATCACGCCAACGTGACCCTTAACGGGCCCAGATATGGTTTTTCATCAGATTTTTTTTCATCACCTAAACAATTGCTTTAAACAGCTAGCCGTAAGGAAATTCGTAATTTTCGTTCAGTAAAAAAAAAAACCTAGTATTAGTTTTAGTTTCCAGCAGATTTGTTAATTTAGTAAAAAAAAAACTGTCTTGCTAACTATTTGTAATCAGGTATACGGATATGTCCTAAAACTGCGACCAGAACCACCGGAGGATGGGCAGCAGCGTCCTATTAGTACACAGTGAACTTACTGCGATCTCCAAGCCGCCTGCCAAGCGTGGGGATTATGGCAATACCCCTCTTTAAGAGGGAGGCCTTTGTCCAGCAGTGGACGTTTAATGGCTGCTGAAGTGTGTGTGATACGGGATGCCTTGATACAGGCTTTGCCTATAAATAAGGCAACCAGCAGGAACTATTAATTTAAGTAATTTAGTTTGACACAAAAATTTAAAAATATTGAGGTTTTTACAACGTGATTGCAGCTGCCATAGGAAATAAATTCTTGGACCTAGTTTAACATATAAATTACATTAAATAAATTAATCATGTTCCTAGAGAGATACTATGGACTGTATGGACGCGAATTCTACAAAGCTATGTCACTTTCATACAATGATAATATAACCACTTGACTGCTCATCCTTTACCCCGCCTTTGCCAAAGGTTGTAACATGTCAAGCTAAACTATTTCGAGCCGGCCAATCCCAGGCGCGAATTGAATGAATGACTTTTGATTCTCCAATCACAAGCGTAGAGTCGCGTCGTCTCCAATCACAAGCTGCCCCCCGCGAACGACGTGGCATCATTTTGCCAAAGGGAATTTCGACTACATGCCCGATCAAGTGGTTACATTGTCTTTGCTTTCATCAATGGCGTGAATACTATTGTACCATTTTTAGGGTTCCGTACCCAAAAGATGAAACGGGTCCCTATAACTAAGCCTACGCTGTCTGTCTGTCCGTCTATCTGTCTGTCTGTCCTAACTTGTAACGGCTGTACCTTTCGAACCGTAATAGATAGCTAGTTGAAATTTTCACATAATATGTAACGTTACGGCGAATTAATTAATAAATAATAATACATTCAAAAAGTAGAAACTAAAAGGGTCCCCATACAACAAACGTTTTTTAAACATATATTTGTATTTGATCTAGTGTAAAAACGGTATAATACTCACAATCATCAAACTAGCTATGGTTATATTACACACTCTAAAGTAAAACAACAAATAAGATTGTTTTAATATTATTCTCATAATATTGAAATGAAAAGGTACAATAGAATATACGCCATTATCAGACAACCATTTCTATCAACCAGGTTCTTCGGAAAGGGTATTCCAAGCCGAAAGGAGCTCATTAGTTCATTCAACTTTTACATAATTCACAACTTGACGAAAAGTATGTAACAACAGTTTTTGTTTTTAAATTCTGTGTTGTAATTATTATTGTTACAGTTATTAATAACGGGTACAAGAGCTTTGTTTAACTTATCATATCCTTTCAGAGTAAACCTGTATAAATACTGAAATACATCTGATAAATATCAAAGAAGATAGACCAAGAGGAAAGACAATTGCAGAACATTAGAGCGTAGCTCGGAAATTTGCCTAAAAACGGTATGAACTTTGATGGCGCTGTAATTTGAGCGTGCTATAGGTTGTCTCGAACTTCCGTAAGCGCTGCAGTCAGATAACGTACGAAAGGGTTCTACAAATTACCGTAGCGCTAATATCGCAGTCAAGTTTCGCAACATTACGCTCAAATGTTCCGCTATTGTCTTTCCTTTTAGTCTATCTTCCTTGTAAATAATAACTAAGAGTCCATTCAGTCGTTTTCGGTAACATACATAAATAAAATAATGAATTATAATAATTAATTTATTATAATAATTTTATAATCTACCGATAAAATAATAAATGCGATAGAATCATAAATACTCTCAGACTAGCGGTTAACGTCTTTGGCTTATGATTCCTTAAAGATTTAGAAAATAATTAATCTTAAAAATAATAATTATAAAAATCTATAACTCAAATCTCAAACGATTCTATTACAAAACTTGTACAGTCCAACAAGGATCAAAATAAACACAGTCAAAAGTGGAATTAGGGGCCTTACGGTAAGGTAATGAAAATTTTCTTAAAACCCGACAGTAGCAACCCTAGCCCTGTGACTGACTGTAGGCATTGAATTCAAGGACACGTCAGAGTCGAGCTACTGCTTTAGCTTATATTATCTACTTTGCTGATGTATTAATAGCGCCCTCATTCTAATGGGGCGATTATTTACTTCAATGCTGCCCAACCACAGGGCCACGAGCTACCAAATGTCCTGCAAAAGTACTTCGAATTGAACGCATACATTTGCGGGCTGTCTATGAACTACAAAATGTGTCACCTGTTAGCTCAAAACCCATTTCAGACATCTATCCATTTGATTAATTAACTCTCTGTTGTTCTTACCATAAAATTTCATACAGTAGAAAAACTAGTATATTAACTGCCAGCCTAATCGCCATTTCATTGTTTCACAAAGAGTTCGTGTAATATAAATATCTATACTAAACTAATAATATTTAGTAATCGATTTTACGATCTACCTCCGAAATGGGAATTGTATTCGGCACGTTGAACTGTCATTATGTCGAATCTAGCTATTCAAAACGTACGTACGTTTCATAACAGCTAGGCCGAATTCGACGTGCCATATACAACTCCAAAATAGGTTGGGCAGCCTTGATGTTGAACCTCGGTCGGACTATAAAATCAATTTCTCAAATCTAAAACAATTCTATGACAAAACTCATTAACAAATCTAAAAAGAACTTGTCACATAATTTTCTAAATTAATCTTTTTGATACAAAATCAAAATACATTCCATAAACAGCATTAAAAATATAAACAGACTATAAAATTGTTCAAATAAAACTTGCTACATAAAATATAATAATTATGTAAAAAATGTACTTGTGACAATCAAAATGTATGGTCACTTTGGAGTTAAAATAAAAATAGTGCATTTATAAAATAACCTTATTCATTAAAACTATTTACAATTCCATTGAATAGAAACTAATATTTTAATCGTCAGATTTTAACTGAGAAACAAAATTGACGGAATGACAACTTTTGTATAGAAAATATGTCAAATCGAAATTTTTTTTCTTTGGTAAATATCACAGAAAAGTTTTTTTTATAATTAGAACGGCTGTCATGGCGCTTTTGTAAGAAATTTGTTGTAGCCAGTTGCACCCATATAAACGAAACGTCAGTCATTTGAAATCAGTTAGCAACTGTGATGCGGAGTTCGACGCATTGATCTAAATAAGAATGTTCAATCAAGGTTCACTCATAATGCCTGGGGCCTTACGGACAACAGCTATTGCGGCACCTAATCCGCTCAGTTGGAAAATCACGCGAACGTGAATCGCGCCCAGATGCGGTTTGCGGTCGCGTGATTTTCCAACTGAGCGGATTAGGTGCCGCAATAGCAGTTGTCCGTAAGGCCCCAGGTAACAGATTTTCCTTCTCATTTCCGTTCTATTTACTTCTCTTTTCTGTGGTAAATATTATCTGATGATTAAAATATCTTGTTGAAAGAGTGAATGGCTCCAAATCGGCCATTTAATATCAATTATAATTCATTATAGTTTTATTATTGAAACTGACGTGGTTTTCACACATTTTATTTATGTTACACGGGAATTACTCACGTAAGATTAAGCCGGTTACTCCGACTATAGTTTCAACCGCATTAGACGGCCTTTTTCAAGGTGAATGCGCCACCAGTCAGTGCAAAGCGAGACGCAGCCGCGCGCGCGCATTCACCTTGAAAAAGGCCGTCTAATGCGGTTGAAACTATAGTCGGAGTAACCGGCTTAATCTTACGTGAGTAATTCCCGTGTAACATAAATAAAATGTTCATTATAGTTACTCCTATCCAATACATTAAACGTTAAATTACCGATAAAATTATGCCATCTATGAAACTACGACAATCCTCTAAACTAACGCAATTTTATTTCAAAATAAATATCATATCTACAAAATTAATTTATTAGTTTTTTTTTTCCTTTACGCACAAGCACCGATATGTCGAAATGGACTAATCAATTTAACTATTTTTTTTAATCTATTTATTACTAAATTTACGTTCTTACGTTCACTAACATTTTAGAATATCATTTCTTTTATTTATATTAAAGTTCCTAAGGACAGATGGCATCTTCAATTATAGTACCTACAATGATAGGGATAAAATTTAGTTTTTTTTTTTTGTCAAAAACATTATTTTTATGCTTTACGGAACATAAACCGTTATCATCATCATCGTCATCATCATCATCCACCACCCTCCTTATCTCACTGCTAGGTATAGGCCTCTCTCTTGACGTTATAGTAAAATTTATAAATAAAACCTTATGATTGATCTAAAGCAGGGCCAATCTAATAGTTAATGCTAAATAATGGTGGATTATTATTTATCAAGTGTTCGTGGACGTGCTCGAGTGTGGGTAAGTGATATGACGCGGTGAAAAAAATAGTTTCGTGTTGTTTCCAAAGCTCCATAGAATCTTCTTGTAAAGTCTTCCAATTTCATCATCATCATCATCATCATCAGCCAGAAGACGTCCACTGCTGAACATAGGCCTCCCCCTTTAACCTCCACACTGAACGACAGCCTGCCTTTTGCATCCACTGGATGCCCGCGACTCTCACAATGTCGTCGGTCCATCTAGTGGGAGGCCTCCCTACGCTGCGTCTTCCGGTTCGTGGTCTCCACTCCAGAACCTTTCTTCCCCATCGGTTATCGGTTCTTCGAGCGATGTGGCCTGCCCATTGCCACTTCAACTTGCAAATTTTAACAGCTATGTCGGTGACTCTGGTTCTTTGGCGAATATCCACGTTTCGGATTTTATCGCGCAAAGAAACTCCGAGCATAGCTCTCTCCATTGCCCGCTGTGTGACTCTGAGTTTTTCCAAAAGGCCAACAGTTAAGGACCACGTCTCAGTACCATATGTCATCACTGGCAACACACACTGGTCAAAGACCTTCGTCTTGAGGCACTGTGGTATCTTCCAATTTACTAGGGCATAACTTTGACTTGACCCTGACTTACTTTGCTTGACTCTGACTGTGACTTTTTGACTAAATTTCATCAAACTTGAAATTAATTTAATACTTGACACTGGCAAATGCAAAAGTGTGCGAAGCCAAAAAGCATCACAGAGGAAAGAATAAAAAAACAAATGGTAGAATATTTGGCCTTTGTTCAGCAGTAGACGTTTAATGGCTGACGATGTGATGACTTGATGTGTAGAATATTTAGGATATTTTAGCTTCTATAGTTCGTAACAATGTTTTTGACAATGAAACCAGCATTGTAAATCCACATGTAAGTATTTATCATTAAGAATTGACATGAAAGCAATTGGGACATCATACTAACTACAACCTTATTGTCATTCAAATGATTTGCGTTGTTCCTAACCATATGGTATGTTTTAGAGCTCAGTTTATTCAAACGAGTCCAGTCAACGCCTTTTTTATTCATTTGTTACCGATTTTTGTGGGAAAAACATACGAGAAACTAGTAAAACCTGCACGAAAAAACTTTTTTTTTTAAATTCTGTGGTAAGCAAGCAGACGGACCCCCTGATGGTAAGCAGTCACCGTTGCCTATGGATACTTGTAACACCAGAGGCATCACAAATACGTTGCTGACCATTTAAGACTATTAACTTGCCTTTTGAAGAACCCCATGTTGTAGCTTTTCTCTGGGTGACCATATTTTTGGAGTAACTATTAGTTATTAAATCGACATTCATTCTATTGCAATGTAACATTAAATTCTATTTTGCGTATATATTTCATTTATTATTTATAGATTTTTATAGTTTCAATTATATACTCAAAAAGTCCGTCGTCTAGATATACAATCCTAAAATGCATGAAATCCTTTACGACTTTGGGTTAAAACTTATTAGTTAGATTTAATGGCACAGTATAAAAGTACATTTGATAGAATCATTTTCGAGACTGAAAACTGCTATTGCGCGAGCTACCGTGTTATATACGACTTGTGAGTGCACGAGATCGAGCGGTTTCAGCGAATGTTCGACTGGAGATTTAATACTAACAAATATAACGCATAGCAGCCTAGCATACGCGATCGAATCTGACGCAAACCAATTATTATGTCAGTTGCCTTCAACAAGACAGACGCCGCAAGCTCGTTAAAGCCTTGGCCAAACCAACGCGTTCAGTTCGCGTCCGCGATGGCGATCACGCCGCGGCCAATCAGAAGACGCACCGATGTGAACATGTTGTTACAAGTTGTACACGACAACTGATCACCACCGCGCACGCCACCGCCTTCGCGAGCTGGGGTGCGTTTACGGCACTTATCCAGACTAAAACTTATACTAGATAAACGTCAAAACACCCGTTTAGAGACTCCATGAGGTGAAAAATTAAACCGGTTAAAATTTAAACTGCCCCGTTTACGGGCGTTCGCTTGTATAAGTTTTCGCCTGACTAGATTATTTTTTATCGACCTTTTGAGGTCGCAAAATTTTCGTCTGCTGGCAGATTGACAGTTGACGAGCAGGTTGAGGCGCCAACATGAAATAAAAACATGTCGGCTCGTTGTATTATTTTCTTAAACTTGTTTATTTTCGAGTGTTAATAATTATTTATTATTGGTGGATTATTAATTATTAAGTTTTCATGTATGTGCTCAAGTGTGGATAACTTGATATATAACCGTAATTAAGACTGAAAGACTCTATATCCATGGTCATGAAAAATAATAACAGCTATTGTTGACACTATTTTGTAGATGTCAATTGAATTTGACAACCAGTTTGACATAAAGCTATGACTCTGATTAGCGAACCCCCGCCAGTTTAATTTTTATCTGGGGAAAAAATATCTGGCATCCGTAAACGCAACCCTGAACGCGTTGGTTTGGCCTAGTCTTAACTTGTATGAAAATCGTGCGCGCCGAATTTTTGTACCTATGACGAACTAATATTCCAAAAAGGCGTATTCGTGCACTCCAATCTAAATATGTTCCGGCGAAGGGGCATCTCAACGTTTAATTTTAGGACCAACATAAAAAGGACCAGCTTGTGACATCAACTCGTAAGCTGGCGAAGTCTGAGAGGTCAGTTTACGTTGGAGGGCCTGCGATATACAACCGAACACCAGCTGCCTTGCGGTAAGCTCCTTCCACCGCGCAGTTTAAAAATAAACTTAAGTCCTGGCTACACGTAAGGCTATTTTACAAACTAGCTGATTTCTTTAAATTGCCGGACTTATAATTTTTGTTAATTTGTTTAGATGCGTAATCGCAACAATTTTTGACAATTTATTGAAGATTTTAGTTGTCATATAATAAAGATTGCCTTAAGTTGTGGAACTGGTAGAAATAAATATTAAATGGCAGTTATTCTACATTACCCTGGTACTGGGGGACGAAATCCCATTCTAATCTCTTACAGCCTTCCTTCATTTTGTTATTTATTGTCCATATCTCCTAAGTTCGTTACACGCTAATGTTTGGGTACCCTCTATCATACATATTTTTTAATTACTGTACACCTAATTTTTTTTAAAGATATTTATAAATATGGATTATTGTTCGAAATAAAAATAGACCACACGTATCCGTGCTTTTAATTTAAATTTTGTTGCAAGATAAGTCAAGAAATAAAAGCACGCAAGGAAGACGTGTGAATCGCACAGTGTGCGATTTCCACTGATCCATGATATGTGGATGAACTTTCAGCCGGTGGCGGCTAATGAGATGGTAAAACCGAGACGCCGGCATCAAATCAGGTCATTCTCATAGACAGACAATATCTATCTGTGATGCTGTTATTGTTATATTTTTATAAATAACTAGCTGACCTGACAGACGTTGTCCTGTCATAGAACAGTCAAACACGCAAAGTTAAAATAAAATTAATTATTGTAAATCTTATTTTTTTACACCTTGGGTTACATTATTGGAGTTTTAGTAAGGATCCCTATTTTTTTTGAAAATATTATATAGCCTATGTCACCCGGGTATAGTGTAGCTTCCCAACAGTGAAATAATTTTTCAAATCGGTTCAGTTGTTTCGGAGCCTATTCAATGCAAACAAACAAACAAGCAATCAAATCTTTCCTCTTTATAATATTAGTATAGATATAGATAGACTTGCGCTTGGCCGCCATCTCGCCTGATGTTAAGCGATGATGTAGTATACGATGGAGCATGCTTGCCTAGAAGAAACCGATTCACTCTCGACTTGAAGACACCCAGATTGTAACTAACGGGCAAAACCCAATCAGGCAGCGAATTCCACAGACTAGCAGTTCGCACAATAAATATGGAATCAAAGCGCTTCGTACGGGTTCTCTGAATATCAACCATAAAGCAGTGACGACTTTTGTGCCCGCTCTGGCAGTCCGATAGAAAAATGGGCAGGAGAGAATTAGATCATGCAGAACTGATGCACACTCTCCGAAGCGTGCTCCATCGTAGACCGGATCGTCGCTTTACATCAGGCGAGTTGGCGGTCAAACGCAAACCTATTATTTAAAAAGATATCCGATAAAAAACTGATAGACTAGCAACTTTATGGCTCCGATCCCTTTGCTTTTTGGTTGAACAAATGGGAAAGAAATGAGAATCATGTCTGGTCAGCGCCATCTATCGATGATTGCAGAACTATGTTCCTCCAGCTGTCAGAAAACCTCCCATTGCGTGTGGAATTAAAGTCGAAAACTAGTTTCAAACGCTTTGAAACATTTACGGAGAACTTTGAGTAAATATTAAAGTTTTTCCTCTTTTTAGTTTGATGGGTACCCAAACTGCCTTACCTAATTACCTTCCAATATTTTATACATTGTTTATTTAATGAGATAAGAGAAATTATGTTCCAAAACACAATACCGTCGGCACCATAGTTTCTTAGCTGCCACGTTTTTTGGCTACAATTGGAATTTCATTGAAAACTCCACGTATTTTGTGCTTTACGTTGATGTAACAATTGAAAATAACAAGTAAAATAAGCATTTGATATAGTCAGTTTTTCAAGTACCTTTTGCATTAGTACAAATAATCTCTGCAAAAGATCTTGTTTAATCGATATTGAAATACATAAAAACGTTCATACATAGTGTACGACAAAATTGAGTTCTGTTTTAAATTAAAATAAAATTTTAGTCGTTGAAATTTTAAAACATGTTAAAAATCTTGTCTACTTTCCAAATTTTTGCTTATATTTTGTTTCATAATTATGATTATATTTCAACAGTCACTTTATCTCAACATTATGATTGAAGACCCCAAGATGATATGACAAATTTCATTCAGCTGTATCATGTTTTCAACACAGCAGTTTTTCTCTACATCAAAGTTCAATCACAATGATTTTGATAAAAACCATTCTACTTGGATATCCTTCTTTTTCAATAAGATCGATATTCATACGAAGCGCGAGCATTCAGCTCTCGTCTGAGCGGATTTCGATTGTCTTCATCGATCATTGCGATTCGACTTGACACCTTACGAAATCAGCCTGCTTCACGATGCCGATTGACATCAACATATTATCAAATAAGACAAGGTAAAGCCTCACAAAGCTCCAATATCGGGATACGCGTGCGGCACTCCAGCGCCCGTTTCTTTGTACTGTAGTGGATCTGCTCTAAACTCGATGGGTTTCAACGCCATGTGGCCGTAGATCTTGGCGAAGCGGTCGATGCAGGCTGACCGTTGGGTCATGTGACGCGCGTCAGCTGATAGCATTTCCGTGTTTGTGCATTCTGGGCATTTGAACTTCTTTCGTGGTGTTACCTGGAAACGAAATGTACGGAATGAACAAAAGTAATAGTACAACATAGTAGTAGTGGACCCGGATATGTCCTAAAACTGCGACCAGAACCACTAGAGGATGGGCAGCAGCATCCTCCTACTTGAATTGTGGAACCTCCTGCGATCCCCAAGCCGCCTGCCAAGCGTGGGGATTATGGATTCCCCCTTAAGGGGAGGCCTATGTTCAGCAGTGGACGTCTTCTGGCTGATGATGATGAATAGTACAACACTGTTTTAAACTACCACGGTTGTTCACTAAAGTTATATGATTATTTACGGGATAGGGGATACGTACAGGATACGGGAAGACAAAGTTGTCTTCCCGTGAACTTGGTGCATGTAACTGCGCCGAAATATCGGGAGCTCATTCTACAATCTTACCACGGTAAATATCCCGTTAATAATCATATAACTTTAGTAATAGTACAAGTTTAGTGAAGAAGACTCCCTTCGAAAATATAGACTCTCGGTACGTCACAAAGATAATATGTATAACCACTTGAACGCGCATGTAGTTAAAATTTTCTTTTGCAAAATGATGCCACGGCGGTCGCGGGGGGCAGCTTGTGATTGGAGACTCGACGCGACTCGACGCTTGTGATTGGAGAATCAAAAGTCATTCATTCAATTCGCGCCTGGGATTGGCCCCGCTCGAAATAGCTTAGGTTGACATGTCAGAACCTTTGCCTCATGCGGGGTAAAGGATGAGCAGTCAAGTGGTTATAATATTGTCATAGTATGAAAGTGACATAGCTTAGTAGAATTCGCGTGAATACAATACATATTGTCATTGGTACATCACAATAAAGTTTATTTCAGCACGCACAGTGTCTAGCGTATTAGCTTTTGTTTGGCCAAAAAATCGCTAGATAACCAGACCACTGACCCAACAAGACAGACAGGCAAATTTAGTTAAATCGCGGCATCTAACGTCTATGGTATAGGGCAGTAGTTCCCAATTAGTGGTACGCGTACCCCTAGGGGTACGTGAAGGGGTGATTAGGGTGGATGGATGGATGGATGAAAGGTTAAGTTTTTTTTTTTTTTTTTTTTTTTTTTTTTTTTTATTATTACCTCTCATAGAGACCAGGTTCCGTGCCTTTTTTAACTTGTTTTTTTATTTGATTTAACATATATCTTAAAATCTACATGGCGTACAGAAGGAAATTTTCTTATAGCTACTTAAAATTACTATGATGGATGGTTAGGTTAGGTTAAATTAGGTCTGAACCGATTTGAAAAATTCTTTCACTGACGGGAAGCTACACTATCCCCGGGTGACATAGGCTATAATCTATACCCGTGCGAAGCTGGGGCGGACCGCTAGTTATATATAAAAAAAAGTGTCTGCATCAAGAGGTACGCGCGCTAATCTCTTGACTAGCAGAAGTTCTATTAAAAAAGTCACACCGTAAGCAGTTCATTTTGTAGTCAGTCTGCAGTCCAACTAACTGCATACAGCGTGACGTCTTTCCGTCTTTCATAGCTCCCAACCTGGTGCGCTTTGAATATCAGTTAAAGTGCTGGCTCGTCGATCAGATGTTCTACAGTTTAAATTATTATTTTTGACATGTAAATAATATTTGTTTTAAATGTTTATCGGGACTTATCACGTATTATTTAATATAGGTAAAAAATATGTACCTTTCGCTCGACGTTTCGACCATGTTACAATGGCCGTGGTCACGAGCTGACTGAAAACTGCGGGTGAGTCCGGCGAGAAGAGCGGGTGTTTTGTTCTGTTCTTTAAAACATGTGTTCAAATCGCGAAAGTTTAAAAAAAAAAAAAAAAAAAAATCCAAATAAATGAATATGAATAATAAAATTTCATACTTTACTGGACCTCACAAACTGAGTCTGCACCGGACTGGACGACATTTGGTGTGCTTGAGCCGAGCTTGAGGGGAACGCGAGTTTGAGGTCTTTCTTGAAGTGGTACGCAAGAAAAACTAATTGGGAACCACTGGTATAGGGTATACCTTAATGGGAGGCTTCCTGGTGATGTTGGCGACGAGGAAGTTCATAGCGATGTCCTCACAGTTGAAGTTGTCGTCGACCCAGCGGCGCGCCTCGCGCGGCATGCGGTGCGTGTAGTACCACGACCACAGCTTGTGGTGGAACGCTGCGCCCGTCAGCACCTGCAATTGTATTTTATATTACATTATCTATACTAATATTATAAAGAGGAAAGATTTGATTGTTTGTTTGTTTGTATTGAATAGGCTCCGAAACTACTGAACCGATTTGAAAAATTCTTTCACCGACGGGAAGCTACACTATCCCCGGGTGACATAGGCTATAATCTATACACGTGCGAAGCAGGGGCGGACCGCTAGTTATATTATAAAGAGGAAAGATTTGTTGTTTGTTTGCATTGAATAGGCTCCGAAACTACTGAACCGATTTGAAAAACTCTTTCACTGTTGGGAAGCTACACTATACCCGGGCTATATATTTTTTTAAATAGGGATCCTTACTAAAACTCCAATAATGTAACCCAAGGTGTAAAAAATATGATTGAAAATTTTAACTTTGGGTGCGTGTTTGACAGTTCTAAGACAAGACAACGTCTGTCAGGTCAGCTAGCCATACTAATATTATAAAGAGGAAAGATTTGATTGTTTGTTGGGTTGTTTGCATTGAATAGGCTCCGAAAATACTGAACCGATTTAAAAAAATCTTTCACTGTTGGGAAGCTACACTATCCCCAGGTGACATAGGCTATATTATATATTTTTTTTAAATAGGGCTTACTAAAACTCTAATAATGTAACCCAAGGTGTAAAAAATATGACTTACACCCGTGCGAAGCTGGGGTGCGTAGCTCGTGTAATATAAAATACAGGTTGTATTGCATTGAGACAGAGGTCGAATATACATATTAATGTGTTCTAAATTCAAACACCAAAATAGTGATTAAAAGTGCTTTTTAGTCACTGTTTTCAGTGAATAAAATAAGCTTTTTAGATGGGGAATGGTATATAACATTATTTTGGTAGCAGTATCAGGTCTGTACACACTGGTAATATTAACTCCTAGACTTTACAATGCCCTGCACTGTATACCCAGTACCCACACATATCGCTGGCTCACTATTACAAGGTTCTATGTTATTTTCTTACACGTTTTGTAATTTCAATTTAAATTTTTTGACGTTCATGAATATTGACTTAGCAGGGTTTATGCTTGAGTGAAAATATCTCTCTCAAGCATAAACCCTGCTAAGTCAATATTTAAGAACGTCAAAAAATTTAAATTGAAATTACAAAACGTGTAAGAAAATAACATAGAACCTTGTAATAGTGAGCCAGCGATATGTAGTTCGGGCATGAATGAACAAATATCAACAGAGTAGGTGTTTGTATCTCTGAACAAGTATGAATAAGTGGATAGTGCGACAGACATCACCAAGTTGTCATTTTAAATTACTTGCCCTTATAACACAAGATAGCGGTGTCCGCAAATAACTAGACATCATGGAATACAAAGTTAATATACATACATTTCTGACGTTTATGTAGAGCATACTAAAAGTGATAATAAAATTAAAAATAATAATTTAAAAACAAGCTTTTAGGCGTCCGCCATATTTAGTTTACCCGGGACCCGGGTATGTCCTAAAACTGCGACCAGAATCACTAGAGGATGGGCAGCAGCATCCTCCTTCTTGAATGGTGAAACCTCCGGCGATCCCCAAGCCGCCTGCCAAGTGTGGGGATTATGGCTCTCCCCCTTATGGGGAGGCCTATGTTCAGCAGTGGACGTCTTCTGGCTGATGATGATGATATTTAATTTAGTGTCACGTCATTTCATTTTTCGTATTCTCAGCTAACCTTTCCATTTGATACCCATATCATGGGGGTGCATAAAAATTACTGGTCCGCCATATTGGATTTAGAATAATGTTACTTCAAGTAACCATGCATTGGCACCGATTCTGAGGCACTCTAAACTAAACTAAATTTGACAGCTCTAAAATTGTTGCCATCCTTTACTCACATATTAAAATGAAAAGAAAGGCAGATAATTTTAGTTTTTTTTTTTTTTAAAAGTAAACAAGATTATAAATTTAAGAAAAAGAAATGTTTTAAAAACGGCGTTCTGAGGTAACAAACATAAAAAAATTACTTATTTGAAAAACTGAAACGTTCCTTTTTTGAAGTCAGTAACAAATACCCAAAGTATGCACTGTACTGTAAAAATACACAACATGCGAGAGAAACAACACATGTGAGTGTTTTTTTTTATTTATGTTTATCTGGTGCAAGTTTTGTGGCTCGGCCTTGTACATAAATAATATATATACATAATATAAGAATGAATCCCTATTTACCTTGGTCACGCCATAACTTGAGAAAGACTTTACAAATTTCATTCATCTTTTATAATTTTTTTCTAATACTTTGTAGAAGGTTCGTACGGAAAGAAAAATTAAGTAAATTGTACAGAAAATTGGAAAATTTCAGATAACTTAACGATTTTAACTTCGCACGTTTGACAGTTCTAAGACATCTGTCGGGTCGCTAGTATTATACAAAAAGCGAAATACCACATAACAAAATCTCGTAAACGACTTAACGTACGAAGCTGAACTTTGGCTGGTAGATTCCTATAGAGGTTCGCTAAGAAAGGATTTTGTGAAAGTGACGAAATAAGGAGGGTAAAACGGGCTTGAAAGTTTATATGAAAATTTACGCGTAAGAAGTCGCGGGCAACAACTAGTAGTCTATAACATTAAAAACAAATGAGATCTTAAGGGTGATTATAATAATAATAATATAATAATAATAATATTTTTGGGACATTTTTGCACACAGTCATCTGACCCCAAACAAAGCAAAGCTTGTGATATGGCTGCCAGAGACTGATATACATACATATATAGTTTTAAATGCATACTTAAATAGATATTAAACACCCAGATATAGAACAAATACAAATGTTCATCACATAAATGTTTGTCCTACGTGGGAATCGAACCCACGCCCTCAGGCACAGAAGGTAGGTTCACTACCAACTGGACCAACGGGCTATAAAACATAAAAAAAAACATAAAACATAATTTATTGGTAAACACTTCTGTACAAAAAAATTAGTGGTTCTGCCTTTGCTTTAGTGAAAACACTGTGTTGCAAAGGCAGCGTCTTCCAAAGGTACAATTATAAATAGTTTTACTTCTGTTCATTATAAAAAAATATACACATAAATACAAATGTAGTAGTGCAAGACAATCGATAGAAATTTATATGAATAATAAACCATTTTTTTTATAGGTTAAATAAAAACCATGTATGATGCTACAGCTATAGGACCTTGTTAAATAATTTTTCAGTTTCTAAATATTCGAAGCTATCAAACTGATAAAATTAAATCGAAAATAAATTCCGTAAGTAGAATGTATCAATCTGCGTATTTAATGTGAACAACGCCACAATACGAAGTAGATCAATAAACTCCGTCGCAGCTGCTTCTATTGACACAAGTGATTTATTACTTACGTAAAAATCCCATTAAAATGATCACAGCAATTAACCAGACGCCTCTCGGCAGTACGATGGCTCACTATTACAAGGTTCTATGTTATTTTCTTACACGTTCTGTAATTTCAAACTTAAAAAAAAATTACTTTCATAAATATTGACGTAGCAGGGTTTATGCTTGAGAGGGATACTTTTACTCAAGCATGAACCCTGCTAAGTCAATATTTATGAAAGTAATTTTTTTTAAATTGAAATTACAGAACGTGTATGAAAATAACATAGAACCTTGTAATAGTGAGCCAGCGACTGTAGTTTACAATCTTAACTAAATAAATTGCTTCATTGAATTATATTGTGTTGGTTAACTGGCACTTGTTAAAAAATCATTCTAGAACCTTCAACAAATAAATTGTGGGACATGAAGCATTAATTCTTTTTAGGGTTCCGTACCTCAAAAGGAAAAAAAACGGAACCCTTATAGGATCACTTTGTTGTGCGTCTGTCAAGACTCTTTTTAGGGTTCCGTACCCAAAGGGCAAAAACGGGACCCTATTACTAAGCCTACGATGTCTGTCTGTCCGTCTGTCCTACCTATTAACGGCTGCATCTTTCGAACCATAATAGATAGCCAGCAGAAATTTCCACAGAATATGTAATGTTACGGCGGAAGTTAAGAAATAATAAAAAATTATTGATTGATATTATTCTATTAGTTTGCCCGGGTTTCCGCCGAGTTACAGTCTTGGCAAGTTTAGGGTTGGTATGTAATTATTGGACAAACATGCTCCATCTTCGACCGCATCATCGCTTTCCATCAGATGAGATCTTGGTATAACTTAAGCCTAGTCGTTTCGTTTTTATTTTTTGACTTTTTTATTATTTCCTAATTAATGCGAAAAACAAATTCTGCTAAATTTCAACTGGCTATCTATTATGGTTCGAAAGATACAGCCGTTAATAGGTAGGACAGACGGACAGACAGACAGACATCGTAGGCTTAGTAATAGGGTCCCGTTTTTACCCTTTGGGTACGGTACCCTAAAAAGCGCCGACACTCGACTGTAATGTAGTGTAATCCCTGAGTTTGAATCAATTGGCTCATTGAATTAGCTGGCTCATGTAATGTACACTTGGAGCATAATTGCGTGGACACAGTGTGAGGACAACAGAATAGTTGCTATGTGGAAGTGTTAAAACAACGCTCGTTTTAAATTATCCTAGACTAGCTGACCCGACCACAGACAAGGCTGCCAAGTCCTGCAAAAAGGTTCTACAAAGGACTCGCTTTGACCACATTAGTAGAATAGGGAACAAACTAGCTTTGCACCCTGCTTGTAGTAAAGCATTTTGGTCCCTAGCTAAATCAGTCTACCTCCACTACAGAACCTGATGGGACGCTGGCTCACTCGCTGAGATTGAAATATATAACATACCTACCTCGCATTTTTCTTACCTCTTCAGTATTTCTGGTATCCTGGTATACGCGGCAATTTACACGGTGGTGCGAATGCACCCAGTATAAAAAAGAAGCGGTTGATTCACACCGCGGTGCGAATGACTCCATTCATTTAGAGCACTTGAGCGATTCGCACCGTAGTACGAACACATTGCGGTGCGAATCGCTGTCAAGACCCGACAGACGTCCTGTCAAAATTTCAATTGTTTGTTATGTATGTTCCCTATGGACTCCAAAAGAGCTGGACCGATTTTGACGCGACTTTCACTGGTATCTAGTAATCCACGCGGATGAAACCGCAGCGCAGCTGGTTCTCTATTTAAATGCAATGGATGGAACCCTCTTCTAGCAATGTACCATCCGAAAAATTTACGTCTTGGCCAATGGGTAAACTCAATGGGTACGTTTTTGCACTGTGTCCGTACTCCAGCGCGTAGGCTAGTATTTGATGGTCTATTTTAACAGCGTGATTGACGGCGTCGGCTCGCGAGGTCACGGGTTCGACTCCCGGATTAGATGTTTACTAACAACGTGCGTGTCTGAATACCGTCAAAGGGTTCAGTGTGAGCTTTACAAGGAAAAGTTGAGAATTGATTGCGTCATTGCGAAACTTCAGTAAGTTTAATTTAACCATGGTGTGAGGTTGACAGATTAGTTTTGTGCCAAGCCGTACCTCACGTGATGTCCTAGCCCAGACATTAAAAAGTTGTTTTATCACTTTATGAAAGCGTGAAAAGCGTAACTTTAAACGAGAATTTAGCACAGTAGTTTTTTTTTGACATAAATTTAGTTTTACATAACGTGATTTTCCATAGGCTCCCGAACTAGTCTGGGACTGTGTATCGGGTGCCAGTGGCTTCTCTTACTATAACAGTACAATTATGCCAAAGCAAACAGTTAAAATATCATGCAAAATACAAAATAATTTAATAATTTAGAATTTAGAATTATTATATAAAGTTGTCAATATTTATAAAACCAAAAAGAGAAAAAAGAACACAACTTACAAAACAATAAAAATATTCATTAAATATTTTAATTTATAACATGCGCGTGTGTTTTTAGTAGGGTTAAGTATTTCAATACATCTATCCATTATATTTTATTAAATACGTAGACTGTTTAAAACTACTTCACACACACACACACACACACACACACACACACACACACACACACACACACACACACACACACACACACACACATCAGCAGCCATCAAACATCCACTGCTGGACAAAGGCCTCCCTCTTAAAACTACTTATGTTGGTAAATATTTTTTTTAACCTTTACTGTCCCACTGCTGGGCAAAGGTCTCCCCCATTTCCTTCCATAAATCTCGGTCCTCCGCCAACCTCTCCGGAATGAGTCAAGATCGTCACGCCAGCGTTTCTTGGGCCTTCCTCGACTGCGTCGTCCATCGGGCATCCACTGCGTGACGATCCTGGCCCATCAGAGTAACGCCACGTGTGTCCTACTTCCAAATGTCCCACTCGTGCAGTCAGCTTGGGAACTCCACTATCAAATGGTAGGAATTCTGAGATATTACCCACTCACCATAGATATCTGATTAGTCCACCCGGAGTGGTACCGCCACGAGTGGGCCCTGTTGGCCCACGCGTGCAATCAGCTCGGGAACTTCACTATCCACTGGTAAGAATTCTAAAATATTCCCTACTTACCATGGATATCTGGTTGGTCCACTCAGAGTGGTACCGCCACGAGTGGGTCCCGTTGTCCCACACGTGCAGTCGGCTCGGGAACCCCACTATCCGGTCCGGGAACTCCCGCCATACGTCGAACCTGGAACATTTACAAGGGTATTTTTATTAACGAAGGTCCCCTTGATAAAATTCGTCTTATCTTTTATCCTACATCGAGATCGTCTTGCGATTATTCTAGAGGCGATCTCAGCGTCTAGATCATTTATAGTCCATGGAACTCTACCAGCAGGCCTAGCATGGGCTGTGGATAAATTGTCTTTCCACCGTTTTTATCCACGCCTAGACGCGACAAAGAAAAGTAGAATATGGATACGTTTTTCTTTTTCTCGCGGGATAAAAAAGGTGGAAAGACAATATGTCCACGGCCCGTGCTAGGCCTGCTGAACTATATACCTAACATGGGCTTTCTGCTAACTGCCTGTACATTCGACCAAAATAAAATGAATAAGCCATAATGAAGAGCCCAGAATAAGCGCATTTTTGAAGATTACAAAATGAGCGCCAGCGCTCACTTCGTTTCAGTCGGTCCCTATTCGTAGGAAGTGCAACACAAGACTATTGTTACATGATACCGAAACATCTGGCAAAATAATGCCTTTGTGTGCTTTCCCGAAGAAAAGTGTAAATACACAACAAAAAACCGCTATTTTTTTGTAACAAATGTACTGTACATGGTTATAATTAGGTGTTGAAGTATATGTCCGACGGTTTTGCCTCGTTTTTACTGAGCAAGTTCAATGGTTATGGCCCGTCCATTCATTTTATTTTGGCCGAAGGCCTTTGATTTTCCCTGTATTATTGTTTACTTACTACAGATTTTAATTTATGTAGAACCGTTTAAGAGTTCAAAAGAAAACCTTTTTATTATGAACGCGTTGAGGTGTCAAGTTGAAATTAATATCCAACACTCAGGTCTGCAATTCTTTGGAGCTTTGAAAAAATCTAACTTCTAAGTTAACGCAATCTATAGACACGGCCGTTTATGCCGCATATTTTGACACTAGCAAGGGAATCAAAACCTAATAGGGTACTTCCTGTACATAGAATCATGAAATTTGGCAAGGAAAAGGTCTCATAGCACTAGAAAGGAAAAAACTTGAGAATTATTAATTTGAGGTTCATCACCATCAGCCAGAAGACGTCCACTGCTGAACATAGGCACCCCCCTTTAACCCCCACACTGAACGACAGCCTGCCATCTGCATACACTGGTTGCCCGCGACTCTCACTATGTCGTCGGTCCATCTAGTGGGAGGCCTCCCAACGCTGCCTAATTTGAGGTCACAACACATAAAAAAATGTTTTTGCTATTACAAACTTACATTTTGTAATTGCTATGTTCCCATACCTGTTAAGAGAGCGACCAATTCCAAAATTATGCAAAAAGTGTATTTTCAAACACACAGTTTACTGGTAAAAACATAAATGTTCAGATAAAAAAAATACCAGCAAGACGCGCGGGTGAAATCTGTATTTTTTCTGGGATTAGGCGCATTCTTCGGTCTTTTATCGAATACATTTCGGAGAGTGTGCATCTGATCTTCATGATCTAATTCCTTCCTGCCCATTTTTCTATCGGACTGCCAGAGCGGGCACAAAAAATCGACACCGCTTTATGGTTGGTATTCCGAAAACCCGAACGAAGCGCTTTGATTCCACTTTTATTGTGCGAACTGCTAGTCTGTGGAATGCGCTACCTGAATGGGTGTTCCCCGATAGATACAATCTGGGTGTCTTCAAATCACGAGTAAATCGGTTTCTTCTAGGCAAGCGTGCTCCACCGTAGACCGCATCATCGCTTAACATCAGGCGAGTTGGAGGTCAAGCGCAAGCCTATTATTTATAAAAAAAAAACTTAAGTTGGTCTGCGTAATTAAAAAAGTCTTAGTAAGAATATTTATGTGTCACCATAAGGGCCACGTGTTTCTCTCTCGGCATTTAAAGAGGGCTCTCAACGCTAAGAGTTTCCAGTCTGGCAAACCTAAACTAAATATTTAAAACAGAGTTTTGGCGGCAACGTGGAAAAAATCATGTCGGATCGTTGGATTATTTTCTTGTAAATCCCCACCACTTTATAAAAATTATCTGAAAAACCTATCTGACTCTATTTTATTAAACATTCAAAAAACCTGAAATTTACAAAATCCAGCCGCAATCCTGTAAGAGGCAAAAAATCCTGAGATCGCAGGATGTCTAAATAAAAGGCATCAAACCGCCACTTTACCAGATCTCCCTTTTTTTTCATTCAGTGCAAGACGCAGCCCCTCGCGTGCGTTCACCTTGAAAAAGACCGTCTAATGCGGTTGAAACTATAGTCGGAGTAATCGGCTTAATCTTACGTGAGTAATTCCCGTGTAATATAAATAAAATGTGTGAACCAAACAAATGTGGAAATTTCAGGTTTTTTGAATGTTTAATAAAATAGAGTCAGATAGGTTTTTCAGATAATTTTTATTACAAAGTTTAAAAAAAAACTAATCTTCTAATTCTAATGTATGTGACATCGCACGGCCGGCGGATGACAAACGGCGGATGAAAATGAAGACATTTGACAAATAAATATTTTGAATTTGAATTTGAACATTGAGATAATTGTACTAAGGCATATGCTCTCACCTTTGGGATGGATCAGCTAAGTACCAGCTTGACGCATTGGAATCTATGGAGAAACGGGCCAAGAAGCTCATCAGCAATGAATCTTTAGTTCGGGCTAGGCTTCTTAGTCTTGAGTTTCAATAATAAAACAGATCTCCTTTGTTTATCTGATCTAAGGATCCTCCGGAGTGTACGTATGATGAGTCAAGATAAGCTATCTAACATGCCAAAACTGGCTGGATTAGCAGTGTCAACAACCGAAGGCTTTTTGGTTCAAATCCGCGATAATCGCGCTAACTTCCCACATAGCACTCCACAGTCCACAATAGCCTTTGTGTTCGACACCGAATACCGGTTCGCATATCCATCATTCGCATAATCTACGCTGCATTATGTATAACTATATTATAACGTACTAATATTATAAAAAGGAAAGATTTGATTGATTGTTTGTTTGTTTGCATTGAATAGGCTTCGAAACTACTGAACCGATTTGAAAAATTCTTTCACCGACGGGAAGCTACACTATCCCCGATGACATAGGCTATAATCTATACCCGTGCGAAGCTGGGGCGGACCGCTAGTTACGTATAAGTATAAAACATACCTAGTATTATTATATTTACCCAACTGCCAAAAAATTTTTTTTTTTCTACTAGATTTACTCGTATTCAGGGTTAAAACCGAAAGGGGTTTATTGTACTCATTATTATTATCATCATCAGCCAGAAGACGTCCACTGCTGAATATAGGCCTCCTCCTTTAACCTCCACACTGAACGACAGCCTGCCTTTTGCATCCACTGGATGCCCGCGACTCTCACAATGTCGTCGGTCCATCTAGTGGGAGGCCTCCCTACGCTGCGTTTTCCGGTTCGTGGTCTCCACTCCAGAACCTTTCTTCCCCATCGGTTATCGGTTCTTTGAGCGATGTGGCCTGCCCATTGCCACTTCAACTTGCACTTTAACAGCTATGTCGGTGACTCTGGTTCTTTGGCGAATATACACGTTTCGGATTCTATCGCGCAAAGAAACTCCGAGCATAGCTCTCTCCATTGCCCGCTGTGTGACTCTGAGTTTTACCAAAAGTTCAACAGTTAAGGACCACGTCTCAGTACCATATGTCATCACTCATCATTATACACAACTTTTACAACGGGACTAAACCTGAAATCGCGCAAAAAACCCAGCTGTTCCATACAAAAGATTATTGTCACTCGACGAAACAGCTGATTTTTTTCGCGATTTCAGGGTTAGTCCGATAGTAAAAGTTGTTCAGAATGAAGAGCACAATGAGACCCCCGAATATTTCCTCTGTCTCACCAGTCACCCAGTACTTTTTTCGTTCTGAATTGAGGTCACAACTGATGAAAAAAAAATTGTCCCCAGTGGAAATATGCCCCAGTTTCCGTGTCCTCGACGAGCCCAACGTCCTCTGATTCCTATAATTCCGCCACGTGAAACCTCAAACACAAGTCCATTATCAAACTATCAATTACGGCTCGTTCCCTGTTGTAATCACACGTTTCACTATGTAAACACAGTTACGCACACCGCACACTCGGGACTTTGTTGCAGGCAATTGTTCACTAAAGTGCAACAGCTGGGCCCCGATTCTACTAAAGAAATTGTTTTTAAATTGTAATCGTTTTTTTTTTATAAAGTTTAGTATAATTGCCTTAAAACTCAGTTTTAAGGCAATTATTTAAAAAATAGAATTGAAATAATTACAATTTAGAAACAATTTCTTTAGTAGAATCGGGGCCCAGCTGTCGCACTTTAGTGAACAATTGCCTGCAACAAAGTTTCGAGTGTGCGGTACGGCTGATAGAATGTGTATAATGTGTATAATAAATATGACGAGGCGGTATGGTCTAAATAACTTTAGTCTGGCTAGTGGGCGAAAATATAAAAGAAAGCATCGGTTATAAAATAGCATGCTACAGTCCAGCCACTGAGAGAATGTCTTACAGTTGCCGAGAACGAATGAAAGAATGAAACCGAAGAATGCCGAAAGGTGCCGAAGGATCCTGTGGCATCCCACTTGACGAAAGCTAGATTCAACCTTGTTCCAATATCTTAGCACTTATATTCCTTTAACAACGTGAAGTTTCCAATGCGCCTCACGTGATGCAGCGGCGTGCCGCGGCATCCCATGGAATGTCACGAGTTCGCGACGTGCCTAAGCATCCCTAGGAATGACGAGACGTGTCTATGCATCCCTGGGAATGACGCGACGTGCCTATGCATCCCTGGGAATGACGCAACGTGCCTATGCATCCCTGGAAACGACGCGATGTGTTGCGGCATTCCGCGGCATCACATAAGACGTTTAGGCCTATTCGTGTTGAAATAACAGTGCGTAATTCAATGTAATAAGGTTGAAAATCATTTGGCAACGAAACACTCCTTTGCTGTACCGGTAGTAGCGAGTGTGTGGCTAACATTCCATAATGACAATCGTATCTGCCGAGCCAGGTGGCGTGACCATACATCATACTCGGGTACATCGCTCACTTTCCATGTGCTCAGCCAGCCAGCTACATACGTAACCAATGTACTTCGTTAGCCTTGCATTCTAGCGCACCATCATGGTATTTAGTGCATTGATTGTATCAATTATATTCTGCGGTGGACATAGAGAATTCTGATTTCTTCATTTTAGGTTTCCATGGGCAAAGGTTGTCTGTCTACGGTCCAATTACTAAGACAATGTTGTCTGTCCTACATATAAAGAGTTAGGATTGCCAGTTCAAAAATTCACAAGTTATGTTTTATTATAGCTAGTTATGTGTTTTTTAGTGTTAAGTTTCTAATTAATCGATATGGATTATGGATGTAAATCTGGAAAACTACTTTCAATTCATTTCATAGCAAATTTTGTCAACAAACAATTAAATAGAAAAAGTTGAAAATTTATCCCCATACAAAACATACGTGTTTTTTTTATCTCCATCGTAAAAACAGCAATGCACAGAAGAGTCAAACTTAAACTGATTATAGTGCTGATTTTTAATATCACAAAGATACATCGCACTCTTAAGAGGGGGCCTCCGAAATTTTATGCTAATTTGCCATGATATTCTAACTAAACCAAATATCCTATCAACGTAATAATTGATATATGTGATTTTTCAATTCATTTTCTTTCCGGCACTAAGACAGAAACATAATAGCGAGATATTTACTCGATACTTTATTGTTTTCAAAAAGGTGCCTTTTTGCTGATTTTTTTGATTTTTTCTTGGATAGAACTTCAGTCACATATCTAAAATAAATACTCATCGAAGGAAAATATAGTTTGTTTTCCAGTGCTAAGACAAAATTTACCTAGATTAATTAGTACTCTCATAATAAATTATATTCGATTTGAGACTTACGTCCTTTAGTTCTAAGCAACTATTCGGTCAAACGGCAAGTCCGATATTCAACCTTATTCTGTTGCGCTTTGCATCTAAATGGCGAAACATGCTCCGTTCAACCTCAGTACCGCACTATGCTCCAACGGGGAAGGACGCACGCGCTTGCTATTCGCCTAGATTTATCTTCCGAGTGCGATTATATCAACACCTACTGTATTTTCAAACAATGGATAACATAAAAAATCTATGGCTTGAACGCGACCATTTGATGCGGCAACCAAGTGTTGCCAATGACCTAGAGCACAGACTAGGTAAAGCTACTATGAAAAAATTACAGGTATTAATAATTATGGATACGACTAGGCCATCTATCATTAGGGCATCTATTATTATGTACGCTCGGTAATATAGTTACAAGAGTCTAAGTGTTTCGTGTGGAGAGAGAAAGAGAGAGAGTGACAGTCAGAAAGACTACTAAAAATCAAAATTATTAAGTAAAATATAATTTTCGTTGAATAAAAAATAATAATAATAATTAACATTTTTTTTTTTTAAATTAATAATTTCATAAATTAAAAGAAATTTAATTAAATAATTCATATATACTTAAATAGATTATAGTTATTAACAACCAGGTATAGAACAAACACAAACGTTCATCACATAACTGTTTGTCCTAGGTGGGAATCGAACCCACGCCTCCAAGCTCAGAAGGTAGGTTCACTACCAACTGGACCAACGGGCTTTCGCGTGTTTCGTTTATTTTAGTATAGTATAGTATAGTATAGCATAGCATAGCATAGCATAGCATAGCTTAGTATAGCAAAGTATAGTATAGTATAGCAAAGTATAGTATAGTATAGTATAGCAAAGTATAGTAAAGGATAGTATTGTATTGTATAGTATAGTATAGTATAGTATAGTATAGTATAGTATAGTATAGTATAGTATAGTATAGTATAGTATAGTATAGTATAGTATAGTATAGTATAGTATAGTATAGTATAGTATAGTATAGTATAGTATAGTATAGTATAGTATAGTATAGTATAGTATAGTATAGTATAGTATAGTATAGTATAGTATAGTATAGTATAGTATAGTATAGTATAGTATAGTATAGTATAGTATAGTATAGTATAGTATAGTATAGTATAGTATAGTATAGTATAGTATAGTATAGTATAGTATAGTATAGTATAGTATAGTATAGTATAGTATAGTATAGTATAGTATAGTATAGTATAGTATAGTATAGTATAGTATAGTATAGTATAGTATAGTATAGTATAGTATAGTATAGTATAGTATAGTATAGTATAGTATAGTATAGTATAGTATAGTATAGTATAGTATAGTATAGTATAGTATAGTATAGTATAGTATAGTATAGTATAGTATAGTATAGTATAGTATAGTATAGTATAGTATAGTATAGTATAGTATAGTATAGTATAGTATAGTATAGTATAGTATAGTATAGTATAGTATAGTATAGTATAGTATAGCAAAGTATAGTATAGCATAGCATAGCATAGCATAGCATAGCATAGCATAGCATAGCATAGCATAGCATAGCATAGCATAGCATAGCATAGCATAGCATAGCATAGCATAGCATAGCATAGCATAGCATAGTATAGTATAGTATAGCAAAGTATAGTATAGCAAAGTATAGTATAGTATAGTATAGTATAGCAAAGTATAGCAAAGTATAGTATAGTATAGCATAGCATAGCATAGCATAGCATAGCATAGCATAGCATAGCATAGTATAGTATAGCATAGCATAGCATAGCATAGTATAGTATAGCAAAGTATAGTATAGCAAAGTATAGTATAGTATAGTATAGCAAAGTATAGTATAGTATAGCATAGTATAGTATAGTATAGCAAAGTATAGTATAGCATAGCATAGCATAGCATAGCATAGCATAGCATAGCATAGCATAGCATAGCATAGCATAGCATAGCATAGCATAGCATAGCATAGCATAGCATAGCATAGCATAGCATAGCATAGCATAGCATAGCATAGCATAGCATAGCATAGCATAGTATAGTATAGTATAGCAAAGTATAGTATAGCAAAGTATAGTATAGTATAGTATAGTATAGCAAAGTATAGCAAAGTATAGTATAGTATAGCATAGCATAGCATAGCATAGCATAGCATAGCATAGCATAGCATAGCATAGTATAGTATAGCATAGCATAGCATAGCATAGTATAGTATAGCAAAGTATAGTATAGCAAAGTATAGTATAGTATAGTATAGCAAAGTATAGTATAGTATAGCATAGCATAGCATAGCATAGCATAGCATAGCATAGCATAGCATAGCATAGCATAGCATAGCATAGCATAGCATAGCATAGATATATTATATAGATACATAGCATCTTTACAAAAATGACCTCATACGTACTGTTTCTGAGATAATCGATGGTTTTTGAAAAAAATTACGAAAATTTTCCGGATTTTTGCGCTTTTATATTTTGAAAGGCATTCTTTGCACAAAAATAGCCGAATTTGGGCTTATCAGACGCGTCTTTTTATTTTGTACACACGTGTGTTTACTGTGTTTCTATTTTATTATTATTTATGCCTACCAACTAAATAAACACATTTTTTTTTTAAATATTATTTATTTCCTGAAATTGTGAGAGTAGAAAGCCAAAAAAATAAATATAGTCTATTTATTACACCACTGAATTTTTTGTGTTGAATTTTTTTGTTATTTTTAACATGAAATTCCGGTTACGTAATTTCAAACCTAATTTGGGGTTTTTAGGGTTAGGTCCTAAAGCCGAGCTTTTGAGTTTAACGTCTTCGTCTGCCAGAAAAAATGATGCCTATGACGTCAGATTTTTGATTGGACCTTTGTGTCCAAAGTTATGGACCTTCAAAAAATCGGGTATTTAGGGTCCGCCTCGCTACTTAGTAACTCAAGTTACTATGTACCTACGAGTCTTAAAATACTAAATGACCTATCGTTGGATAGCCAGTGAAGCTAACTATTCTTGCCTGGATTGACCTGGGACAAAATGTTTGAGGAGCCGGGTATTTCAGGTCGTCAAAATCTTAAGACCTAACTTAGACTATAATATAAACTAAAAACTAGAACTAGTTATATTTCCTAAACCACAGCCTTAAAAAATCTGAAAAAAAATTACTAAAATTTAAAATGAGCTTTACTACCTCGAGCCAAAATTTGGGCGTGGTAGGGGGTAGTTTTCACCCTTCTTTATTTCTATTTAAATGTATTTCTCACTGATTTCAAAAGTAAAAATCTAAATATTTTTTTGTAATTTTTTTTGGGTTAAAGGTCTGGTTTAGGAGATATGACCCGGGATCGGGTACCCCGTGCCACGAGGTTTTTGGGTTTTTTGGTCTTATCCCGGCAAGTTCAACCTAGCAAAGCATAGCATAGCATAGCATAGTTCAGTTTAGTTTTATTTAGGTTATTTCAATTTAATTTATATACTTTATTATTTTTATATTGTAGAAAACCTAAAAATAAATTACAAATACAATTTTGAAAAGTGAAATAAACAATTTACGGTTCTGCGCGCCGCGACCGAACTCAGCTAATCGCCAAAACACCAAGTACACCAACACTATGCTTATCCTGTGTGTTATTGCTCCTTGCCGCTTTACAAGGTCGAGTGCGCGAGTTGTGTACACTTTAGCTGCGCGCGACTGCCGCGCTGCCGTGGTTGTGTTTCACACTAATGCGGGTGATGCGAGACGCGCGGGTGAAATCAGAAATTTTTCTGGCCTTATACCCAGCCTTAATAAAACAATGACCGAACTCGAAATTTTGGCAAATTGAGTTTTAGTAAAATATCGACCTAAAAAAGCATGCTCTACAATCTAGGCGATTAAAAACACCTGTTTTCTATATGCAATAAGGTTTATAACTACTTGAGTCTTTATCCGTCCCTCACCTTGCGCGCTGTTACTCAGTTAAAAATTGTTTTATGTTGATTCCCAAAAAGTTGCTATTTTGGATTCGGTCACTGTTTTATTAAGAGTGCGACATGTCAAATAAGCTCAAACATTTCTGAATAATGGTGTTAATGTGTTACGTGTTTGATTCAAGAATATAACATGGAATCGAAGAGTCCATTCGGAGTAGTCAGAGTTGTACGTACTATTATTTATTCTGCGCCGTCAGACCCTTCATCCGTACCATTAATAACTTCCATCGCAGTATTTGCCGATATAATATTTGCGGATTTATGACGTTGTTCCGCGATAAACGGGACTTTGGGACACATAAATACGTCAATCGACTCATGGGCTGACGGGATTAAGGACTGGTGTCCACTGGGCCCAGGATATCATCATCATCATCATTAGCCACTGAATGATAGCCAGCCGTCGGTCCATCTAGTGGGAGGCCCACCTACGCTGCGTCTTCCGGTTCGTGGTCTCCACTCAAGAACCTTTCTTCCCCATCGGTTATCGGTTCTTCGCTTTGTTTGAAAGAGGACTTGATCGAGAGTGTTCTTAGCTATGATTCAAGAAAATCTGTTCAGTCGTTATTATCAGCTCTTTTATCAGGGTTTTTAAATGTTTTCAATTTATACTTAGTTCCATGCCGAATTACCTTATATTACAAATATCTTCCACATGTCTAAGCACAAGTTGGACATGTGGTTAGATCCCCAAATAAATTTTTGTTATTTTAAATTCAATAATAGGCTTATGTTTGACCGCCAACTCGCGGATCAAAATGGACCAAAGAAGTCATGTCTAGGTACCTCAGAGATAAAGAGATCTCCGGAAGAGAGCAAGGGGACCACCACAGAGAAAGTGGGAGTATGACCTCCCAAAAGGGTGACGCAGAAAAGCAAGGGATAGAAAAGAGTAGCGATTTCTAGAGGAGGCCTATGTCCAAGGAGGACAACCTGATAGTGAAAATGGTGCTGGTGATACAGACTGAATGTGTAGAATTTCTACATAGTATAAATTGAAGTCGCTTTCCGCGTCTGTCTGTCTGTCTGTATGTCTGTATGGCCGCTAACTCCTCCTAAACCACGCAACGGATTTTGATGCGGTTTTCACCATCAGCTAGATACATTTTCAAGGAAGGTTTATATATATAACTAGCGATCCGCCCCGGCTTCGCACGTAAATTACACCCGTGCGAAGCCGGGCGGGCGGGTCGCTAGTTAAGTAATAAAAAAAATACCTAAGTATAAAAGAAACTAGTAGTACTGTTGAAGTTAGTATCAGAGAATAAAGGTTTTATTTTTATTTATACAAATATCTTTAATCTATCCCAAACTATCTCGATTGTAGTGGAGCTCAGGCCTAAGTAACTAAATATGGACGGGTCCTATATCCAAAACCTTTCGCAGGGCCGACCGCTTGGACTAAATAAGTGATGACTGAAGCAAATACGAGTAGCTTAGAGAAGGAGATTAACTAATATATATTGGTAGTGGCAGGATTCTTTTGAGTCAGCAGGGGGAAGTACCATTTTTTTTTTGCCGACTTGTAAATCTTCAAAAGATACCCAGCTGCATTGGGTTGAATCCGAATTATGTGAGATAAACTAAATCCCCTCGGTGGGCGCCATCTGTGCCAGACGGAGGGTACCGGGATCTCCATAGGAACGCACCGGTATCCTCCTAGCACACTGACTGAAGCAACGCTCCCGGGAAATGCTCAGGGCATTTCCGTTCCTTTCCTTTACAACGGCGTGGGCCACACCGCGCCGTTGTCTTCCCTGGGCTTGCTGAATGGGCGGTCAGATCCCCAAATCTGACCACCCACCCAAAACAAACTGAAGCCCAAAGGCCCCCTTTTAGTCAGCTTTTACAATAGGCAGGGGATACCGAAGTAGTGGGTATTCAAGACCCCGGCTCCAGGGATAAGAGGGGAAGTACCTACAACACCTTTGCTAGTTATCCAACAAACAAGGAAACAAGGGAGATATGCCTTAGTCTTACTACAATTATTATGACTCTTTATTTCATAAAATTCTCGGGTTTGACCCGGTCATTTGTTAGGCATTGGTGGAGTCGAAACCAACACCAAGAGGCCCTGTTGAATACAAAATACAATTTCTATGGAATGTGTATAAAATGGAATATAAAACTATTGTACAGTATAGGATAAAAAATAAAAAAAAACAGGGCTATTGAGGTGAACAATTTGTGGGTAGTTGAACTGATCTATGGGATGAGAAACGGCACCTGCCTTATCCTGTCTCATCTCAAAATATATTTAGGCAGGTGATGACTTGCCATCCACTAAATGGGCCCCCCATAGAGGCTGCCACATCTTGGCACCGGAGGGGCAACATTGGCGTGGGTGGCTTAGGGTGTCGAGAGGTGTGCTGCACTTTCACTAAGAGCTACTCGCGGCGTTATGCCCTTTAACACTTCCACCCTGGAGCTTAGGTTCTTAGCTCTTGCGGTTTCCACCCCCAGACGGCCGGTTAAGGCAAGCCAGGGGACAGGGTCTCAACAATTATTATTATTATTAAAATGTCTGTGTTTCATACATCGAGATACAATTCCTATAAAGTTACAATATCTCAGTGAAAACAGTCAAAAAACGTCCGAGCGTCATTGTACATACATTGTATCAATTATATACTTCACAATGCCACATTTACTCCAATTTAGACGTTATGTCGGTTGCATAGTGTTCAACGTTAGTTGTCAGCGATGACATAATAGCTCGGGTATCGCGCGGCGTTGTAGTCGGATCCCGGTTACCTTGTAACTAACCAAAAAGTCTGCGCAATTCGTAGCGTGCGCCAAGTTTTGGTTCGGACATTTATTTGGCACGATTGTGACTCTATATGTATTGTATTTCGATAGTTTCATAAAATAATTAAAAAACACTATAAAGCTGATCCGCTTAACGCAAAACCTGTGAGTACTTATTTTTCACGCACACTAAGAAACTTGCTGCCTGCGAGAGATTGCTAACAATAATATACAAGTAAGGTACAATGTATCAACATCCAACCCTTCTTCAACTTGTAAAAAACCAGTTTTTTTTAAGAAAAGGGGTTGTTTCTTGCCGTACCGAGACTGCGAGATCCTTATTTATTCAGACAAGAGCGTGTCGGGAGCGTTCAAAAGAAACCTACGATGGACATGAGTTATTCAGACTAGCTATTCTGAGCTAGATTCGTGTTTCCACCCGCATCAGGTATAATACGTACCTACATCCCTAAACTAGGCAACATATTTATTTGCTTTGATAGCTACAATACCATTGTAAAAAGCTGAATGAAAACCACGAATTCTGATAATTTTCGCTAGGTTTGAACGTAACAATGTAGCAGATACCCGATATACTTATTTCATTTATTTTTTTAGGGTTCCGTACCTCAAAAGAAAAAAACGGAACCCTTAAGGATCACTTTGTTGTCCGTCTGTTCGTCTGTCAAGACCCTTTTTCTGAAGAACCCGTTGAGGTATCGTGTTGAAATTTATATCAAATACTCGAGTCTACGGTTTCTTTTAGCTGTGAAAAAATCAAACTTGTAAGTCAACGCCATCAAAAGATATGATCGTTTATGTCACATATTTTCGCATATTTTGCAATTTCACAAGAGAATCAAAACCTAGCGTACTTCCCGTTGACCAAGACTCATAAAATTTGGCAAGAGGCAAGGTCTCACAAACAGCCCACCGGATTAGCAAGTTGAAATGGCAGTGGGCAGGGCACATATCACGCAGAACAGATGGCGGATGGAGCCGAAAGGTTCTGAAATTGAGACCACGGACCGGTAAGCACAGCGTAGGGCGTCCACCCACAAGATGGACGGACGATCTAAAAGAGACCGCAGGGAAAGGCTGGTGCATCCAGCCGCTTCCAACCGGCCCTTTTAGAGATCGATGCAGGAGGTCTGTGACCAGCAGTGGACGTCCTATGGTTGAATTGATGGATGCCCTTTATGGCTTTGCAGTACAGTATCACATGTTCCACGGTCTCGATTTCCTGTAGTCAGCACAGAGGACTATCTGTGGCTCTAATTTTGTACAAGTTGTAGTTTAGCTCACATACCTGTAATGGTACCTATCATTAGACGGAGGTCCGACCTCGTTAACTTAAGTAGTTTGTTGAATACTTTCTTATCTATTGATGGGTAGAAACTGTAGAAAGATTTTGCGTGTTTGCAGCCTGCTTTGTTTGTAGTATGTTGTTTTGTTTACAATCTGTTGTTTTCTTTGGGAACAGCTGATATTAATTCGCGATTTCAGGTTTGGTAAAACTTGTTCATAATGATGACAATATATGTTATTTTATGACTACAATGGCCTACTTTGGTACTTAGTTTACAAGTATTCTTCTGTTCTGTTGGTATTGTTTTGTTGTTCTTAACTTTTTTGCTGAATATGGTACAGTCCAGTCATTCCCAAAGTGGTCTATATCGACCCTTGGGTCTATTTTCAATGATCAAGGGATCTACAGCGGCGAATTTTTTTTAAGTAAATTAGACCGCAAGACAGCATTTGAGGTATTACAACAATGGCAGTGTAACAAACAACTTCAAAAGCGAGCGTTTGCCAACCAGCCCGGCCCGAATCGCACAACCCCCTTTAAAACAAAACCTAGGCAAGTCATACAAAATTTAATTTTTTAATTTAATTCATACAGAAACACCAACAGTACACATATTAAATAATACAAATAACACTCATTTATAATTGATACAGTTCTGATATGTGCACCTTTAACAGGTGTTTACAACGTTCACAATTAAAAGTGGTTAGACAAAAATATAAAAATATAAAAATATGAGATAAAAATGATATATGGGTGATTACCCATATATCATTTTTACCAGTTTATTCTTGAATACGTTCAAAGAGTCGTGAAAGATATCGAGACCGCTTATGGAAGCATTAATTTCATTATATGTTCGACATATTCTTGATAAAGGAGAGTTGTAAGCTAAGTTTGTTTTAGCATAAGCTACATGAAAAAGTTTAGAGATTATGCGACGTGGATAATGGCAAGGAACGTATAGGGAAATATCTTTCAAAATTGAGGAACAATCAGTGAATCCGTGAATTAGTTTAAAAAGAAATGTAAGGTCTCTGACTTTTCTCCTTTCGCGCAAATTATCCATTTCAAAAAAAGATAAGCGATTTGAATATGGACTTCTGTGCGAGATTCCAGGGCAAGAAAATGCCAAGGATCTTGTGAAGGCTCGTTGAATGCTTTCAATGCGTTGAGAGTGTACTGCGTAGAAAGGGTTCCACGCCACACTAGAGAACTCCAGGCAGCTGCGAACCATACAATTGTAAAGTAGAATCTTAGTATGATATGATTTAAAACTCCTGGAATTTCGTCTAATGAAGCCTAGTTGTTGGGTCGCCTTTTTAACTATTGAGTCGAAAAGAGCTCTGAAAGATAATTGGCTATCAATCAAAACTCCCAAGTCCCGTATTTCTCTTACTTCCTGCAGAGATACATCATTTAGTGTATAGACCGAATTTATAGGGTTTTTCTTGCGCGTGTATTTGATAAAAAAACATTTTTGGACATTAAGATGCATTTGGTTTCTGTCACACCATTCTTTTATATTGTTAATGTCACTCTGTATGAGATTAATATCTGCGTTACTGTTCACTAATTTATAAATTTTAAGGTCATCAGCGAATAATTTATAATTGCAATGTTTTATTTGTGTAGTAATATCATTGATAAATATTGAAAAGAGAATCGGACCTAGGTGAGACCCTTGCGGAACTCCTGACTTAGCAAAATATCTTTCTGATTCGAATCCATTGGCAACAACTATCTGTTCTCTGTTCGTAAGGTAAGACCGAAACCAATTTAGAAAGGATCCGTGAAAACCGATGAGTTCTAGCTTTTTAATTAACAAAAAATGATTTACTTTGTCAAAAGCACTGCTAAAATCTGTATAAACTGCATCAATTTGACGTCCTTTGTCTACTTCTTGAGCCAATTCAGAAACAAAGCCAACCAAATTTGTTTCTACAGAGCGACCCTTTTTAAAACCGTGCTGCTGTTCTGATAAGACGTGACTGGAAAGACGAGATACTATCGGACATAAGAGCGCCTCGAACAATTTGGAAAAACAAGATAAAATTGAAATCGGTCTGTAATTTTTTACGTCATTTACGTTTCCTTTTTTATGAAGAGGTATAATTTTGGCTTTTTTCCATTCATCAGGAAATTCCCCAAATGACAAAGAATGGTTAATTATTAAAGATAGAGGCAGTGCCAGTGCAGGGCCACAGCGCTTGACTAGGAGAGGTGGGATGCCGTCAGGACCTGGTCCTTTGTGGACGTCTAATTGCTATACAAAAGGTGGTCTATAAGTAAAAAACGTTTATGGATTTCTGATATAGTCCAAAAACCATTCTCCCATATTTATTATGGCAACTCCCGTTACAGTGGAAACACTAAGAGTAGCCTATAAAGGCTATCGTGGCAGTTAATCACTCACACCGGTCCACTGACTTTTACAACTCTGCCTTGATTTTATGGCGACACACACAGTTGCCTATTTTATGATATTAAACGATACTGACAAGAATTTGGCTTCCTTTAATAAATAAATAAATATTCGGGACATTTTTTTCACACACGGTCATCTGACCCCAAACTAAACAAAGCTTAGGATATGGCTGCCAGAGACTGATATACAGGGTTGGGCAAAATGCTTACTTTAATTGAAATACAAATAAAAAAATACTGTATCGCAAGTAATTAAAATACGAAATAAAATATATCTTTAAGTAAGGTATTTGAAATACAAAATACAGTATTTTAGCTATTTTTAATTGAAATACGAAATACAAATTACAAAATAAGTAATCTAGACCAGCACGGGCTAAAAAGTAGAGGAAAACAAGATTAATTAATCAGTAAAACCAGAGTTTCTTTTCATGAACACTAGATTTTTAAATGTACTGACAGACATACATTACACTCTCGCCTCGCACTCACACTCACGATCGCTAAATTAAGGTTAATGTATTTTAATGTTAAAATGTATTTTGAACCCTCAAGTATTTGAAATACTAATTACAAAATACCTCGTCGTCAGGTATTTGAAATACGAATTACAAATTACATTTTAAGGAAGTAATTGAAATACAAATACCAAATACGTATTTGTATTTCAATTACGTATTTTAATTACAAGTACTTTTATTACAACGTAATTCAAATACTACCCAACCCTGCTGATGATTAAGGAGGTGTTTTCTCTTCCCCCCCCCTCCCTCCCTCCCTTTCCCTCTTTAATTATCTACTATAATATAATTAAATAAATCAGTTAGTTTCTACTATAATATATGTATGTATAATAAATGGCAGATCTTTTACACAGGGTTGAACGAATTGTTTAAATGTCTCTGGGAAATCAAGGGACCCCAAAATACAGGCTCGGCCTAGTTTGGGGCCCACAGCTAAAAGTTAAAATACTTAGCTTAATTCAATCTAATTAATTTGTAATGATTTGGATATTATTATTAGATAAATAAATACATTTTATAAACCTTACGATGTAATTCGGCGTCCTGTATAAGTTCACTCACCCAAACTCGAGCTCGTCCGGCGTCAGCATCACTATGTCGTCATCGATCGTCAGCTGGCACTCCGTCTCGATCTCGTCGTACGGATAGAATCGGTTCGACAGCTTGTTCTCTTTGGTTCGGATCACTTTCAGCGGCTTGTTTATCACTGGCCACTCGGACGCTGGGGACAAAAACAAATAAGTTTTATTTTAATTTTTTTAACGCTGATAAGTCCGCGTTTGACCACCAACTCGCCTGTTGGTAAGCGACGATGTGGTCGAAGATGAAGCACGCAGACTTAGAAGATACCTATTCACTCTGGCCTTGAAAAGGCCCAGGTTATATCTCTCAGGAAACAAGGAAGCTGGCAGGTTGTTCCAAACTTTGGTCGTACGGATTAGAAACGTAGGATCGAAACGTTTGGTACGTATCCAAGGAAAATCAACAGTGTATGGGTGGTAGTGGCCCGTTTTCCTACTTGTCCTGTAGTAGAAAGGGGATGGCAGGATAAGGTCATTTAGCTCAAGTTTTAGGGTTACGTACCCGAAGGATGTAAACGGGACCCTATTACTGAGCCTACGCTGTCTTTCCGTCCGTCTGTCCTACCTTTTAACGGATATCTTTCGAACCGAAATAGTTAGCCAGTTAAAATTCTCACTGAATATGTAATGTTACGGCGAATTAACTAAGAAATAATAATAAAGTCAAGATTAAAAACGAAAGAGAAAAACAAAAACTAAACCCTATAACAACAATAGTATATTACGCAATTAGTGAATAAAGGACGGATTTAAAATGAGGGCCATAGATGAATCACGAGTAAGTGAAGGATTCTATAACGATTGAATCACGACCGCAGGGATTGATTCGTGATGATTGAATCACGAGCATATCGAGTGGTTCGAGTGTTAGAATTCTGAGCGACGCAAGTGATTCATGGCCCTCAATATAAATCCATTTTATTCAAGAGTTGCATACTATACTTTATACTATGACTACGAGAAAAAGAAAGATTTAAAGAGTTTGTATTGAGTATTTTTTGCGCAAGGAGGTTGTATAGCATTGAGATGGAGGTTCGAATAATTATATTGGTGTGTTCTTAATTCAAACACCAAAATAGTGGTTTGAAGTGCTTAAAATAAGATTTTTAGAGGAGGAATGGTATAAATGTATTTATTTATTGTATTCGATCAAATGTGAAAACGGTATTACGGTGTATAACAACAAATAATAAAAAATGACCAAGTGCGAGTCGGTGACAACTTTCTGTTCATCACCGGCTCTCATACGATCACCGAAGTTAAGCAACGTCGGGTGCGATCGGTACTTGGATGGGTGACCGCCTGATCGTTGATGGGATGTTGTCTTTTTGCACAACTTTTTGGTACTTCAGTAGCTAACAAGTTATGTGGTGGTACGGAACCCTCAGTGCGAGAGCCCGACTCGCACTTGACCGGTTTATTTTGGAAGACTGGCTGAGTCACGAGTGAATCGGTTTCTTCTAGGTACGCGTGCTCCAACGTAGACCGCATCATCGCTGAACATCAGGCGTAATGGTGGTCAATCTCAAGCATACTAATTATTTAAAAAAAAAAAAAAAAAAAAAAAAACAGTAGACAAGTTCTTGACAGTAAATAATGTACGAAATGTGAACGTTTATCGCCAGTAATCCATCCTGACACGGCACTGGGGGCGTATAAACATAATTTCCACAATAAATATTTTAATAGTTATTGGCCGCTCGATGAACTGATCGAGGATCTACTATTATTTTATGAGCATCATGGGAATGAGAACAACTATATACTAATGGTTCTTCACGGTTTGCTACACTTGGTCCAAGCATTTATTTGCTCTGACAACTACATCTGGGTGTTTTCAAGTCGAGAGTGAATAGGTTTCTTCTATAGGCAAGCGTGCTCCATCGTAGGCCGCATCATCGCTTAACATCAGGCGAGTTGGAGGCCAAGCGCAAGCCAATTTATAATTAAAAAAAATGCATCATCATTTCAGCCATAGGGCGTCCACTGCTGGACATAAGCATCTCCCGTCGCATCAAGTGAGGGTAGAAGAACAAAACACCCACTCTTCTCGCCGGACTCACCCGCAGTTTTCAGTCAGCTCGTGACCACGGCCATTGTAACATGGTCGAAACGTCGAGCGAAAGGTACATATTTTTACCTAAATAAAATAATACGTGAAAAGTCCCAATAAGCATTTAAAACATGTGTTCAAACAGCGAAATCCTAAAAAAAAAATACTATCTCCCATCGATCTCCAAAAAGGGCCCTTTTTGGAGATTTGGTTGGTTGGAAGCGGCCTGCATCCAGCGTATCCTTGCGGTCTCTTTTAGGTCGTCTGTTCATCTAGTAGACGTCCTACACTGCGCTTACCGGTCCGTGGTCTCCATTCGAGAACCTTTCGGCCCTATCGGACGTGATATGTACCCCGCCCATTCCCACTTCAACGTGCTAATCCGATGGCATTAACATAAGCATAGTATAATTTAGCCTTTTTACGGTCCACTGCTGGAATTAGACCTACCCCCGAAAAGGCGATTGGGCCATATCCACCATGCTGGTCCAGTAACGAGTTGCTGGATTCACATACGCCATTGAATTTCTTCTCCGTACGTATGCAGGTTTCCTCACGATGTTTTCCTTCACCGAAAAGCCAGTGGTATGAAAATCCGTATATCTATACTAATATTATAAAGAGGAAAGATTTGATTGTTTGTTTGTTTGCATTGAATAGGCTCCGAAAGTACTGAACCGATTTGAAAAATTATTTTACTGCTGGGAAGCTACAATATCTCCGGGTGACATAGGCTATAATCTATACCCGTGCGAAGCTGGGGCGGACCGCTAGTAAACTATAAAGAGTTCATTGGTACGAGCCCGGGAGTTGAACCCGCGACCTCACGCGTCTCCCAAATAGGCTACAACGGCTTATATGACGAGCATGAGCTTGATGCAACAATAAAAAATATTATAATAAAAAAACGCATATACGAAACTACTGAACCGATTTGAAAAATGCTTACACTGTTGGGAAGCTACACTATCCCCGGGTGACATAGGCTATATAATTATTATCTATACCCGTGCGAAGCTGGGGCGGACCGCTAGTATTTAATAAAACATAAAACACTGTTTCAAAATAACAAATCAGTCTTTTGCTACTCAAACACCTTTTAAATAATTATAACAAAAACGGACATGGATATAAAGTCATATTCGTTTCATGCTAATGAAAGCGTAATAAAAACAATGAAAATTTGCAGACCGTATTCCTCACGAATTAAAAAAAAATTATATTTATCGCGCACCAAAAAATGCGCACGTATAATACGAACCACACACTAAACTATGCAAACAAAAAAAAAAAACAAGTAAGACCACACCCCTCCCTAATTACTGATATAAGTTTTTTGTAAAGATGTCGAATAAAATTTATTTTCTTTCTTTCTTTCTTTACTCACCATTACTCACTAATTGTAATGAATGCTATTTATCGCGCACCTAAAAATGCGCGCACGTGTATTACGAAATACAAACTAAATTATGCAAACCAAAATACACAAGGAAGACCACTTCCCTCGAATTCCTGATTACTCACGAATTTTATTGAATGGTATTTATCGCGCATCAAAAAATGCGCAATAAGTAAAAAACACTTGTCATACTAAAAGTAAAGTAAGTGTAGTGAGAGTCGCTGGCATCCAGTGGATGCAAAAGGCAGGCTGTCGTTCAGTGTGGAGGTTAAAGGGGGAGGCCTATGTTCAGCAGTGGACGTCTTCTGGCTGATGATGATGATACTAAAAGTCCCAGCAAAATACGAATCGCACACAAATTACTAAAATAAATAATAAAATTATAAAAAAAAGTGTCTGGAGTAAACTAACTTCAAATGACAAGTTTCTTTCTTAATAAAATACAATTGGACGTCTTCGGGTGATGATGATACAATTACATGAAGGGCAACAAAAAATTGCAACCAAATTGTTTTACTTGCCGCCATCTTGTATTTATGATGACGTCAGCTACCCAGTAATGATACTTGGACTTCGAGTCGATTCTTCAAAATCTGTCGACACTTTATTTATCAAAGTGGGGTAAAAAAAAGTCAATTCAATTCAGTCTTGTCAAAGGCAATACTTTATTTTTCATATTTGTTGTTGCATGTAAAACTTGTTTCAATGAAAATACATATTTTACTGGACGTTTGATATATTTTCTCTTAAGTTGTAGTGATAGAGGATGCACGAAACATTGACTTTTAAATGATCGATTTAGTCATTTTGACGAGCATTAAATATATGTGATGACCAATTAACTATTCACCAATTTTAATTCATTCAGTCAACAACACTGGCAACGCAAGCAACCAGTATCTATCATTTTTCTAGTATTGTCTGCGTACATCTGGAAAATTATAGAACTAAAATTTTGATAGCAGTGTAGTTCAGAGAATTCGATAGTGTCTCCATCATGTAACCCAAAAAAAAAGTTGGTCGCACTATCTATGAGTAGCGCCAGGCGCCACGCCAATGCAAATTATATCTAATTCATTAGCAAAATACATTTCAAATTCTGCCATCAGCAACTCTAGTACAAATTACAAAGTAAAATGAGCCTTGTCGTATGCTAATAGAGCTGATTACCCGGTAGGAAGAGACTGCGTTAGGATAGTACTAATGATAATCTGGTTTGCTGGGTTGATTTGCACGTGTGTTTATTCAATTTGACGCTATTGCTGCTTGTTGAATGTCCAATCGCAATGTTAATTGTATTAGATACGTTTGGATGACACTAAACTCGATAATAATTATCAATTAAAAAAACCGACTTCATAAATTGTTTGAAAAAAAAACCCGACTGCATTGTATAAATAGTAAATAACTGAAAACGTACATACATGTATAAATACCCCCCGCTAGTCCAGTTGGAAGTGAACCTGCCTTTTGCGCTTCATGCAAAAATGTCCCGAATATTTATTTATACATACACTCAAAAAACATAACTTTCTTGCGCTGTCGGGTAAAAAAGCTATTACTTTAAGGGTATTAAATAAACTTACGGATAAATAGTACGGCTAAATAGCCGTAACTTTATTTCTTCCCGTGGATCAGTCTGGTGAGGGTGTAGTGAAAGGAACTATCTCCAAGCTAATAATACAGCTTGTTCAAATTATCTAGCAGATAGACTCTGTTAGGTCAGTAAAGGGTGTCTTCAAATCACGAGTGAATCGGTTTCTTCTAGGCAAGCGTGCTCCATCGTAGACCACCATCTCGCCTGTTTTTTTTTTTAAACAAGCAAATATACAAAGCTAATTGTGCATTTACCGCAATTTTCTCACCCCGGCTTCCACAACACAAACAACATAAACAGGAATAAAGATAAAAATACAGAAGTGCGGTCCGCATAATTGGGTTCAATTTCATTCGCACGTTTTCGGCGAGTCGAGTTGCCGCGGCAATTTCCATTTTGAATATTTAATCCTCGGATTAATTGACGCACGATAAACGCTAAAAGTGGGCCTGGGACTGCTTTAAATCTCGTGACATGTGAGGATTTTCTTTTATGAGAATTATGCTTATTTGCCGACAAAATTCAGCCACTCAGAGAATTTGAGGATTGGCAGAAATTACGATTTCAGAAAAAGATTTTTGCGAATGCAGGCAGCATACTTTTACCCTCATCATCAGCCAGAAGATGTCCAATGCTGAACATAGGCCTCCCCCTTTAACCTCCATGCTGAACGACAGCCTACATTTTGCATTCACTGTATGCCAGCGACTTTCACTATGGCGTCGGTCTATCTAGTGGCCTACCTACGCTGCGTCTTCCGGTTCGTGGTCTCCACTCCAGAAACTTTCTTCCCCATCGGTTAACGGTTCTTCGAGCGATGTGGCCTGCCCATTGCCACTTCAACTTGTAAATTTTACCCTATGAGGTCCAAATTTTACGAATGTGCTCAATAAAAAAAAGGAAAACAACATTTTGCATTACTAAATAGTAAGTGTTTTTGTCTCCGTATGCAAAAAGTTTCCCCTAAAAGAAAGTTTCGCAACGTAATAGCTAAACAGAGTAGAAATTACCTTTTCTTTATTAGCTTTGCGATTGTCTTGATTATATACCTGGACTTATACTTACCTACTTTTAAACACACAATACTGCTAGTAGATTTGTAGTTTATACAAGTCTCAGAGCAAATACAAATACAGAGAGACTACCGCGAACACGAAAAGTGAAGCCACTTTTTGAAACATGTGTGCGTAGTCTAAGTTCGTGTCGTGTAAATCATCAAAATAAGTGATAATATAAATACTTAGGTGTGGAAATATTTCATCCTTCTTCTTATTTATTTATGTGTCGTTTTTACAGTTCTTAACACTGTAAGAAGTCATTGTTTCTGTTTAAAACGGATGTTTTCAGTACGACGTTCCGACAAGAAATTCACGTAGTTTTGGAAGCGATTTTGGCGTCTCTGGCAGTGCGCCGTAGGGACTCTGTATTTTTATTTGCTCTGAGATACAAGTGTTTTCATAACATTATCCAGTAAAACTATTTGCCAAATGACGCAGTGCCAGTGGCCCTTTGGGAACAGCGAATTAAGCAATGCAGATGTGAAATGTGGTAAACTTTACGGCGTAAAACTACCGAGTTGTGTTTACAGCAAAACTTAATATGATCACAGGCGAGCGACGAGAAATGTCACATTCGGGTGAAACGAGATCTCAGAGATGCCTTGGGGATACAAAATATTATAATTTTAACGTACTCGGGGCACTCGTTGAATTTCACTTGGATAGCTGAGTTATTTCTGTAGGTAATTTTACAAAAATATTGATCAACTTCTGGAACATACGCGCAGACATGCGCGCTTTATTACGTCATAAGCTTATTGTACCAAATCTAATCAAATATTTATTTATTTAGACTAAAACTATACATAAATAATAACTATCAAATTTTGATTTTAAGAACCTAAAACCTATATTCCAGTCACATAATTCTCCCTTTTGTAAAAGGCTTAGATGCCAGTATTTGAATGTATCGTGTTATTGTAAATACGCTTAACCATGAAATGGAGAAACAATAACAAATAGTCCGGTCAATTTAGACCAAAAAATGAGAGTGAAGTTACATAAAGTCCCAACAAGCTGAATTTTTGTGAAGTTGTTCAAAACATAATTACAAACAATGTCTAGAAGTTCCCCATCATTCCCCTGTAAGGAAAAAATTTAATTCAAGGTCAAAGGTAAACAAAATGAGTTTTTCGCGATTTTCAGCAAAACGGTAAGTTTTACCATAAAAGTACCTCAGACAAAAATTGTAGATCATAAAATTATCTATAAAAAAAGTATCAATACTTTTTTTCTTACGAGCCACCGTTTCTGAGATATAACGATTCTAAAAGTTACAAAAACGCGCTAAGTACACTACCTCATAGGTGGCGTGGAAACGTGTGCATATTATGACGATAACAACTTTTATAACTTTTAGAATCGTTATATCTCAGAAACGGTGGCTCGTAAGAAAAAAAGTATTAATACATTTTTTATAGATAATTTTATGATCTACAATTTTTGTCTGAGGTACTTTTATGATAAAACTTACCGTTTTGCTGAAAATCGCGAAAAACTCATTTTTTTGACCTTTGACCTTGAATTAAATTTTTTCCTTACAGGGGAATGATGGGGAACTTCTAGACATTGTTTGTAATTATGTTTTGAACAACTTCACAGAAATTCAGCTTGTTGGGACTTTATGTAACTTCGAATGTCTAAATTGACCGGACTAAAAACGGTGAGTTTCTTTAAATATATTGAATACGCTACGCTAGTTTTAGATTAGTTTTAGTTATAAATTAATATTTAAGATAGTTTTTATTTTACTTGTAATTTTTATTGAATAAATAATTTTTATATGCTACGGGTCGAATTCAACAAAATATCCAAGATATTGAAATAAAAATCCACGAAAAAGTAGTAAAAGAAGTTGTGTTGGGATTATCTCAGGGCAGTATGTAAGGTCCACTTCATTCTCTTCCATATATTTATTTCCTTCCATCTAGTTAGAATATGGGCCTTCCATGGAGGCTGAGGTTTGTTCTGATCAGTCTATATTATTTTAAATTAATCACCATAACACATTGTCTTATTCTTTGGTATTCCACCCTGATTGGCTAAACTTGGCGGAGGATAGAGATGTGTGGAATGATATGGGCGAGGCCTTTGCCTAGCATTGGGGCGAGACAGGCTGAGCAAAAAGAACATTGTAACTTAAAGTAAGGTTACCTCAGGGTAGCAACTTAGGTCCAACAGTACTTATAATATACACTTACATGGAGGCGGCGGTTTGTTCTGATTGTTCCATATGACTAGTATCTTGGCTAAGCTGGGTGTGTTGACCAGCTTGGATACTAGCGTGAACAGGCTATCGACGCGGTCGTAGGTCAGTATGACCGCCGTGAAGCCCGGCGCTTTGGGCGCGGTCACCGGCAGGAAGAGCGGGTTTACAGGCCCATACTGTGGATAAAGGTATAATGTTAAATAGCGTAAGTGTTAGAAAAAAAAATATAATAACTAGAAAGATTTTCTTTTCCTTGAATCAATGTTTCATAGTCATAATAAGGAATATCGCTAACCCAATGACACTCTCAGTACCTTGATTTAGATCTTCCAACATGCAGACTCAGAGCAAATAAAAATACAGAGGCACTACGGCGCACTGCCAAAGTGACGCCAAAATCACACTACGTGAATTCGCAATAAATACACGACTCACGCACACATACGCATTCAACACTACGTTAATTTCTCGTTAGAAAATTGTACTGGCAACACTTCGACTACGCACACATGTTTCATAAAGTGGCTTCACTTTTCGTGTTCGCCGTAGTGACTCTGTATTTTTATTTGCTCTGAGCATGCAGATTAGAGAGCATGATACACAGACCAATAAGTAAGGGTTTGGCTGACAGCTCGCGCCCCAAAGGGATTGGGACTTTGAGCCCCAGTTTATCCTAACTTCGGTCTACTTGGGTCGGTTCAAGGTTTTACAGGTGGGTCATGGTCTCTAAGCTCATAACAATTATCGAGTGTTATGAATGGAGACTACAATCGGCTAGCTGATGGTGCGTGACCTTAATTGATCGAAATTGTTTAGCAATGGCCAATCTACACTCATAAAAATAACACAGAGACGTTTAAGTGCAAATGAATTTATATCTATCATCATCTTCATCAATCATCCACAAGAGATGATTTATGTAGCGTTCGAAATACATATGTTATGCCAATATATAATCAATTCATGGCTGTATGAGCCGAATTAGGATCCACAGTGCAGTCATAGCATATTTTTTGCGACATACGCTACATCAAATCAAAATCAAAATATATTTATTGAGGAATTTGAGGACAACAAAGATCCCAGAGTAATATACATTGTTACACATAAGACTTAAAAACTATTGTTATTATAACATCGTAATCCATCCAAATATGCACAATCACACAATTAAATTTATACACACTTAGAGCATTATATATTATATTTTCTTGTAACTAAATCACGTAGGCACGCGCTTATTTCATTTTGTAACCCAATGAGACTTGGCCACCAAGATACAGGCTTTGTCTAGTTTGGGGCCCATTGGTACCGGATATAATATTTGTTTTAGTAATCTATTTTATTAACCTAAAAAAATTATTGTAAGAGGTAATCATTACCTGAGATGATTTTTAGGTAACGAAGGAATTCCCAGAACCTACGGCAGCCTTTCGACCAGCAGGACTGATAGGAATGATGAGTTAATCGCAAGGCTAACTAAAATAAGTTAGTGCAGTGGTACTAATCCAGGTTTGTTTTGAGACAGACATAATATATGGAAATACACAAAGCCTTGTCACATTTTCGAATGGCAAAAATAATATAATTTTCTTTTTACTGAGCTTCATGGCCAGCTGAATATATCAACTATTAAGTAAATCTAGAATTATAAAACGGTAGTTCGCTTTAAAATAAAAGTTTCGAGCGAAAACAAGACCTAGGCATATGGATAGATAAAGCCATGTCACATTTTCGAATAGCAAAGAAAAGGCAATATTTTTTTACTTAGCACCATGGCCATATGAATATACCTACTATTAAATAAACTTAGGATTATAAACGGTAGTGTGCTTTAAAATAAAAGCTAGTTAATATCAATAAACAGACCAGTTTACGAGGCTACTGTGTTGATGAGAGGTAATGTGATTTTACCTGAATGCACCAAACAGGTCAGTGGCCTGGTTTCTCAGACTGATAAGCTAGGGGCTTATCACAAATACATGCAAAACTATCTTTTTAACATTTTATTGAGTGTGAATGACAATTTTCTATGGAGTAGCTGATTTTTAGGGTCCTGTACCCAAAGGGTAAAAACGGGACCCTATTACTATGCCTATGATATATGTCTGTCTGTCCGTCTGTCTGTCTGTCCTACCTATAAGCGGCTGTATCTTTCAAACCGTAATAGATAGCCAGTAGAAATTTTCACAGAATATTTAATGTTACGGCGGATTATCTAATAAATAACGAAAATTTCAAAATTTAAAAACGAAAGGGCCCATACGACAATCGTATTTTATATTAGCTCTAATGGAAAAACGGTAATACGTACAAGCATCGAACTTGGCATGATTATAGTACACACTCTAAAGTATAACAACAAATAATAAATAATGGCAAAGTGCGAGTCGGTGTAAAATTTCTGTTCAGCACCGGTTCTCGTACGATCACCAAAGTAAAGCAACGTAGGGCGTGGTCGGTACTTGGATGGGTGACCGCGTGGGCGTTGATGGGTTGTCTTTATGCAATTTTTTTTGTAGCTAATTATGTGGTGGTACAGAACCCTCAGTGCGTGAGTCCGACTCGCTCTTGGCTGGTTTTATTTTTTAACTCTAAGAGTAGAGAAAGAATTATTGCTTACCAAATGTTCAGGCATATTCCAGTCTTCGTACATTCTACTGGCCAATGGGAACACTTTCTCATTGATAATCTCTAATGCTGTCAATGTAATCTTCTCCATCGATGCAAAATATCTATCGTACACCCATCGGAGTTGCCAGTACAACTCCCCTCGCCTCTCATTGCTCACTGCGTGTACTATTTTCAGTATATTCTTTATATTCTCCTCTGGTATTACTATTGAAATTTTATTCCAATCTAAATGCGAGTTGAAAGGCATCACAACAGAGTCCGCAATCACAACAGGAATGCACTGCGATGCTAATACGTCCATCAACGTGGACTGCATCAACCTTGTGCTCCGTATAACTAAACAATACATACCCTCTTTCAAAATGTGTGGGTAATTAAACTCTCTACCAGTGGTATATTCACAGCGTTTTGTATTATCTACTTTATCGTCAGTCTTGCATCTGTCTAATAGTAATAAGTCATTTGACGATGATGCGATGCTTTGTAATTGTTCTAAATATGAATGTGGAATGTTTAACTGAGATGATATTATCATATAGTTCTTTTGTTTTGGTTGCGTGTTTGAAATCTCCGTTGAAGTCTGACTGTATGTAGGTATGGATATGTCGAAGCCGTATCTGAAAGTCCAGGTGTTGAAGCCTGCTCCGGCAATGATGGCCTTGCCGGTGTCGAGGTCCATAACCGTGTTGTAGTTCGGAGGTCCTCCCGGCAGCATATTGAAGAGGAGATGGTTCTCACCATCATTCCAACTGTTGACAATATATCTATTATGCCTTTTATTATGTAGTCAGTCGGCAAATCGCCATTTTGCGAATATGGCTGCGCGTGGCAGTTTGAATAAAAACAGATGACGTGATCTGCGCCCGGCCGCTTGCCGCATGCGTCCTTTGCTACGGGACCGGCCGCAGGTCACTGTTCCTCCAAGGGGATATGTACTGCGTAATTTACTGCTAACATGACTGTAACATTTAATACCTACTTGATAAGGCTTGCATGTTGTATTTATAGTGATCACAAATTAAAATAACTTTATAAAGCTATGGAAACTGATGTAATTTTCCCAAATTTTATAATTTTTTTTAAATAAAATAAGTGGCAAACAATCTACGGGCCACCTGATGGTAAGTGGTCACCGGTGCCTATAGACACCTACATTACCCGGGGCATTGTCAGTGCATTGCCTACCTTTCAGGTATGATACGGGAGTTACATATATATATATGATTAAGCCCGCTGCTCCAACTATAGTTCGAAAACCAGTGCAAAGGGAGATGGGGCGGTTAAAGCTATAGTCAGAGTAACTAGCTTAACCCCCCAAATACGTTACGCACAGCATGTTAGAGGAAGCTAAAAGTGCTTGATGCGCGTATTGTGTGCAAGAAGATTTAATACACAATACCAATGGTATACAATACTTATGCACATATAGCATACTTTTTTTTATTATCTGAAAGGTAGGTGAAGTTCCCTATTTTAGCCATAAAAAAACTCCTGCGCTCGCATTCAACAGGTTAATCATACATGAATAATCCCCATGATAGCCCGTTAGTCGAGTTGGTAGTGAACCTGCCTTCTGAGCTTAGGGGCGTGGGTTCAATTCCCACCTAGGACAAACATTTGTGTGATGAACATTTGTGTTAGTTCTATATCTGGGTGTTAATATCTTTTTAAGTATGTATTTAAACCTATATATGTATATATATCAGTCTCTGGCAGCCATATCACAAGCTTTGCTTAGTTTGGGGTCAGATGACCGTGTGTGCAAAAATGTCCTGAATATTTTTTATTTATCATGTCATAATTTTTTTTTATTATAAAGCTTCTTTCAGACATATCGTTTTAATTCTTGTACCAAAATAGGCAATCTTTGTAAAATTTATGCAAATTGCTTAATTTAAATTTTTATTAGCAATATTCGAGAGATATATTTGCATATAGTTATATTTAGACTGAATGTCAATAGAAACTATTCTATTTTAGTAAAACTTGTTTTGTTACTAATCCGATATGTTATAAGTGTCAAGCTATACTTACTGTTGGAGAGAGTGCAATGCTCTTGATACATATTCACTTGAGAAAGTGTTTTGATTCAGAGTGTCTATACTGGGCACTAGTAAACACGCTTCGTCAGGGTTGGGCGTGTAATATTTACTATGTTTTATTGTCTCTAAAATAATATAAAATTCCCTAGAAAACTGTGATATAGAATTCCCATTTTCAGTCTGGTAGTCTTTTAGTGGATAAATGTATATTGTTATCTTGTCGTGACCGCCTCTCCCGCATTTGTAGACGTCGAAACAGTCCCAATATGTACAATTGGAGGCGCGTCGTGAAGACGCTTTCGTATTCTTGCTCAGTGTCGCTACCTCTAAACTTTTATCTAAATTCACTGGTTTAAACACTTCTGTCCGCTGCGAACCACCCGAGAACGCATTAAATACTATTGTAAACACTAATGATATCACTATAAACACTAGCAGGCCCACAAAAAACCTATGATAGAATATTTTCCTATACGATGTATACTTCGAGTGCTTGCTCGTTTTCAGGAGTAACTCCCCGGCCATTTGTGATTTCGACGATTAAATTAATATTTTTGTTTTATTTATGGCACCCATTATTATGCAAAATCAATTGACTCTCATTCAAAAATCATGAAAAATGTAAAACACTATATCACTGCCGTACGAAGAAACTGACGCAGCGAGTCAGCGACCGAGTCACAGTCAGCCAGTCGAATGACGAATGACATTGACAACTGATAAAACAGATTACAACTGACAGAGACAGTGACACTTGCATGACAATGATCATGAACATTTCATAGTGATGTGAAGTTCACTTTTATATAATTTTTGAAATCGAAAACTTATTCGTTAAATATAAGGATAGTCGGAAGTTATTTATGACCTACACCAATCAACCTGTCGTTTTCCCTGTCTTAGTCAACCCACTGTTTTCTCTAGGTTCTTACTATAATATTAAACACCTTGAGCGCAAAGAGAGGGGGGTTAAATATAAATAAATAAAGTTATTAAATTCTTGGCTACGGCATTGCCTACTTGTTGTTTTTCTTTGAACTTCAAAGTTTGAAGTAGAAGTTTGTTTGTAGAGTCCCTTCAGTTTTTGGTAGACTTTTTTACGTACTAGTTCGGGTTTAAGGCAGATATTATTATCAAAGCCGGGCACTGATTGCAACCAATTTCATTTACACACAATCCAATTCAGAACAACTCGAATAAAGTCGATTTAGATTTTCGTGTCTCACTACAACTAACAAATGCGTTCCAAACACCGAAATAATAATTCCTATGTATTGAATCTCGATGGTTCCAAAACATAAAAAACTACATTTTGATTGACCAACGCAACGTGTGAAACGTGTCGGAAATTGATTAATATCTGGGACCAAGCGTATTTTTATTAGTAATTATTTAATTAAAAAAAGTATAATAGCGTTTTAATCAATATAAAATACTTTTTTGTAACTTTTCGAAATAAATCTTTATTTCTGTTTTTGTGTTGTTTCCAAAACTCCATAGGAGCCTGTGATAGGAGCCTCTTGTAAATCTCCACTACTTTACGGGGCATGAGTTTGACTTGACAGTGACTTACTTTGCTTGACTCTGACTGTGACTATGACTTGTTTGACGCTTTTAATACTATGTAAACATGTTTAATATTACGACTAAAGGATATTGAATCCACAGTCATGAAAATTTTAAGAAAAAAAAAATATTGTTTTCATGTCAGTTTTGTGTTGTGCGTAGTTGTGGTTGAGTTTCTAATGGCTTAATTATTTTAGTTATTGTTTTATTTCCTAATTTCCTCACGATATTTCGGTTCGAGCTTGACCTGAGATGGCACTGCTACCTCCGGACTCAGTCTACACTATTAGAAATGTGGACAACGTTCCCGTTTACTCGTTGGCATTCAGCTTTTTACCGGGAGGTCTCGAGAGGTTACTAGCCGGTTCTAAAAACGGCTATGTTTATGCATACAACCTTCAGGTAAGACCACATCATTCCAAGGATATCGTTTACCATATGAAACTGCGTAGATATCTATCGTCGCGTGGCGTCCCACTGCTTCCGAACTGTTGCGTAGTGCCTTTGTTTATGAGATGGGGTACCCTCAATTTGTGACCTAGAAAAAATTGGCTGCGTCGCCAATCCGCCTAATCAACACAGATATTGCTGGACTTTATCGTAATTTAGCCTGTCGCTATGCCACATACCATGACCTACATTCATGTAGATATAAATTGGTATAAATATTTTTTTCAAATTCCAGACTAATCGAGTTCAGCAGAAGATTCAAGTTGGTCAAGCTCCCATCCTTCATCTGATTCATACAAACACGCAGCTCATCACCCAGGAAAAAGGCGGAAAGTATAAAATCTTTGATTTGACAAACAGCGGTTACGAAGAAGATGTTGTTATTGACATGGATTATCCTGGATTTTGCCGATTCGAAGCCAACACAAAACTCGAAAACCTTTATGTACCTGACAAAGAATCGAAAGTAAGCATCTACAATTTTTCTGGTGAAAAAATAGGATGTTTGGAGCCAGAAGGCACGGTAAAACTAGGAGACCCGATGTGCTTGAAGTTTGTAGAGTTTCCTAGCGACAGACCGTGCCTGCTAGTGGGCTACGAAGCAGGCTGGCTCTACTTATGGGATCTCAACACTAGTCAATGCATGACCACACTGAAAACTAAAGAATGTCCTATGTCTGTGGACTTTTATCCGGAACAGCTGAAAGGAATCATTGGCAACGCATCAAATGTGATACAAGTATTTAATATAGGGAGAAAAGACTTAAGCTTGGCCCATAAGATGGATATAACCATCAAGAACCCTGGCGTTAATAAGGTCCAGTCTCGGTCCGACGGTAAAGTATTTGCTTCAGGTGGATGGGACGGTCATATTCGTATATTCTCATGGTACTCTCTCCGCCCGCTCGTGGTCTTGACCGAGCACAAACAAGCTATTCAGGATGTTGCTTATTCTACTGAGAAAGTTTCTTTATGGAACGCACACATCATGGCAGCGGGAGGTTTAGATGGTGCTATAACACTGTGGGATTTATACAACACTAAACAGTAATGTATTACGCATCATCTCTTAATAGATTCCCATCCACAACTTGGAGATTTATAATATCGTTCATGCAGTTATTGCCTTATGTAAACATGTATTTTCAATCCTAAAATTATGAAGTTACATAAGCAAATTATATTTGTTAATTCGATCTCAAATAATGTACAAATTTTGTTAACTAGTGGTACCATCCTCTGTGGGCAAGCAGCTAGGTAGTAAGTAAAAATGAGTTCTTGAATAGAGCAATCAATATTTTCCAATGTTTTAATTATTATCGGAATCCAGTCATTAAAAGCCTGTGAAATTCTATGAATCTCTTTTCTTGACTAGTGTCTTGTTTTCAGCCAATATCAATGAGCAACTGAGTACACATCGGACTGAGTCATTATTTTAACAGCAGGCTACAAGTCTTAAGGTGGTACGTTTCACCTAAGGCGGGAAATTCAAATTTGAAACAGTTTTCTTGTCCTTGTACCTAGGCCGGGTAACTATTGTAAACGATCATAATGTTTGCGCAAATTGATTATTATTCTTTACAACATTATGTAAAGCTATTTATCTCTAATGCACATTATTACTTACATTTGTCAATAAATAAATTTTTAGTGTTTAAAACGGTTTATTGACAAATGTAAGTAATGTGGTGGGTAAATGATAAATTGCTGTGCATGATAATGTAAAGAACAACCAATGATTTGCGCAAATACTGTGTCATTTTAAAATAATTACCTGGCCTAGCTACAAGGACAAAAAACTGTTTGAAATTTGAATTTCCATAGGTGAAACAAACCACCTTAACAATGTTTTCAGATATCCATTTTCTACTTTGTTTTAGTGATTTCCATTTTCCACTAAACTGAAATGGGTCCATTATACTCATCACTATGGGACCAACCCTGCAATTGCAAAACACATTTTCGAATTTGAATGACCGTTTTCTATAGAATAGGTTATACTTTTATTCCATATCCAAAATAACCAGTCACCGACATAGCTGCTAAAATTTGCAAGTTGAAGTGGCAATGGGCAGGCCACATCACTCAAAGAACCGATAACCGATGGGGAAGAAAGGTTCTTGAGTGGGGACCATGAACCGGAAGATGCAGCGTAGGTAGGCCTCCCACTAGATGGACCGACGACATTGTGAGAGTCACTGGCATCCAGTGGATGCAAAAGGCAGGCTGTCATTCAGTGTGGAGGTTAAAGGGGGAGGCATTAGGATTAGGACCTACCTAATTATTACTAAGCATATGCTGTCTGTCCTACCTTTAACAGCTGTATCTTACGGACTGTCATTAATAGCCAGTTGAAATTTTCACAGAATATGTAATGTTATGGCAGATTAACTAAGAAATAATAATAAAGTCAATAAAATAAAACCTAAGGGTGGTTCCCGATACAACAAATGTGTTTTAAAACATATTTTTATATATCTGCTCTATTGTAAAAACGGTAGTATGTCCAAGCGTCAAACTTGGCATGATTATAGTAGACGTACACACTCTAAAGTAAACAATAAATAATGGTCAAGTGCGAGTTGGTGACAAATTTATTTTCCCTATCAAGTGCAGCAACGGCCAGTTCTTGGAAGGGGTGCCCGCCTGGGCGTGATGTTGTTTTTTTGCATTACTTCTTGTATTTTGTGGTGGCACTGAACACTCAGTACGCAAGCTCGACACCCAATTGGCCGGTTTATTTTGGCTATTTCAGGGATGATCCCATAGAAAACTTTGTTCATAATGATAGGTACTATAAAACCCTTTTGGCTTAGTACCCTTAAGTACAACCCTTTCCGTTTAAACCTGTATATTCTATACTAGCGGTCCGCCCCAGCTTCGCACGAGTATAGATTATAGCCTATGTCACCCAGGGATAGTGTAGCTTCCCATCAGTGAAAGAATTTTTCAAATCGGTTCAGTAGTTTCGGAGCCTATTCAATGCAAACAAACAATCAAATCTTTCCTCTTTATAATATTAGTATAGACTATGTAATTATTCATATCATTAACCACACTTATCTATTGTTTTTAATTTTTTTATCTATCATAGATTATAGCTATGAATTTATCTTTGAGAACTACGTCTTAGACCAACACGGAAGGAAATCGCCAAGTACCACAGATCTACTACCTAGTACCTACACCAGCCTGTCTAACATGCGCACCGCGCTTGCACTGTGACAGAATCTTGTCGTCAATTTGACGAGCGAGACGGCGTCAAGACGCCTACGGTTTCGTACAAAAATAATTTAACCACTTGATCGCACATACATATAATCAAAATTCCCTTTTGCGAAATGATGCCACGGCGGTCGCGGCGGCAGCTTGTGTTTTGAGACTCGATGCGACTTCATTCATTTAATTCGCGCCTAGGATTAGCCCCGCTTGAAATAGTTTAGGTTGACGTGTTAGAACCGTTAGCTTATGCGGGGTAAAGGATGAGCAGTCAAGGTATATGCCTGACTCGCTTTGGCACGATAATAACTACCTATAATGGCTGGTATTCCCTCTGTCAAAGTACATGTCCACACGCCTATGCACGCTATCTACGTACAGTATAGAATGGTGATATGTGACTCTGAATGCGTGTGGTTAATGCAATAGAATGAAATAGAAAAGTGTGGGTGGATCCACCCATAAAATTACATACATTTTGGAAGTGCTATGGCATCTCCCCTTCAATTCACCCACTACTCGATCGCCGCAATATCGCTCTAACTTTGAGAATAATAAAAACACATAGCATCTTAAAATTTTATTGAGATAATTGAATAAATAACTAATATCACATTAATAGTGCGCCCTATTTTATTACAAAGTAAAATTATTATTCTCTAAGTACGAAGATCAAATCTTATAGCTAAGACTAGCAAACTGAGAGATTATGAAAAATGAACTCTGTTCGGTATCATGTTTTGTGATATGTATACATGAGAGGCGTATAGACGGTGCGTGCGAAACTGGTTTTAGATTAGTTCCTATCTCTCCCCACAGTCATGCATCCATACAAAATTGGCGCCAGACTTTAAAAACAAAGCCTTAAAATTATGAGACTCAAGGCAAAATCCAGTCTCAAACGCGTCGACCACATATTAATAAAGAGCCTTATATTTGACTGGATATTTAAACTTCAACTATTTTTCTAGTTTTTGGAATGAGAGCTTCGTCCTCTGTAGATACCTCCACCAGTCTCCGTCGTTTCCTCAAAGGCCTAGTAGACTCTGAAGGCTCTCTCGGTTTTGGGACTATTTTCGCCATTTTATTCCCTAGTCGAGTTATTTTAAACTTGGGCAACGTCTGTTCAGGATTACCAGTCTCTGCAGTCTCATTCTCAGCTCTTTCGTCTTCTAATCTCTCATTTAGATCAGCTTCTGGCATACTTGGTTCAGCAGTTGAACTCTCAGGTGTAGCTTCATTAGGTTCACTATTGGCTGGAGGTACATCTTCGTCCCTTTTGCTGCTATTCATAGTAAAATCTAAAGGTCCTTCAGTATCTTCACTTCTGCTTTCCGTCTTTACTTTACTAGCGCAGTGTGCTTGAAAGAACGTCGAAAAAGGTATGGGGATGGGGATGGGAATGGGCAAGGGAAGGAGAACTGGATATGGGACTAATACTGTTACAGGAGGAGCTTGGCCTAGAGGCTGGGGGAAGTTTATTGGAGGCGGCAAATGAGGCCTTTCGTGGGGCATTGGCATGCCTGGACGCGGCATGAAGGGCATTCGTGGAGGAAACATGCCGGGATGTCGGATATCATTCATATGGGGATGAGCATTGTCTATAAATACTGAGGGTGGCATTCCAAACATTTGATTGGGAAATGGGGGCGGTGCAGGATGGTTAATTGGATTTGGGGGAGAATGGATAGCGTTTGACGCTGGTGAGGATCCATCGGGACTACACATACGTAAATCTTGCGCTTTAGGAGTAGTGGTTCGACGAACGCTCTGTGACGTCACTGTTGACGATTTTGACGTCCGCCGTTTACGCAAATTCATTTTATTCCGAACGTCTTTTTTGGTTTCGGGGGACTTCTGCACCGTCTCTTCGGAAAGCCGCTTCTGCTTCATCAATTTCGCTGTTGGAGCGATGGTGATTAAAGGTAGCGGAGATTTTTGTGTTTTAGGTGGGTCTTTTTCTGGATTTTGCTTGGTGTTTTCTGCTGGAGATTTTGATCGTTCTGAATTAGGTGAAACGGACCGGCTCTTGCAGTTTTTTAGCCAGAGTTCAGGAGTGATGAGGTTGGAGGTGGAAGATGCGCTGACTAAGTGCGGGTTGAGGTCCAAGTGTGCTTGCGTCTCGCGGCAGAAGATGTGCATCTTGTACTGGTTCAGGCATTTGTCTGAGCAGAATTGTAGCTGGGTTGCTCCGTCCTGGAAAAAAGAGAAAGTTTCACTATCAAAAATCTATCCAATGAAAAAAAATTCGAATTGGATTGCCTTTCAGTGCATGCAATTTCCAGGTTGTTACAAGCTTTCATTAGAGCATAAAACGAAAAAAATTTACTAAATCGAATTTGTTTCAGATTTTTTTTGATCGAGGAAATTTTATTCTAAAAAATTTTGAACCAAATTTTAAACTCAAACACAGATGTATCTGTGACGTATTTTTTTCCAGCTCAAATATTGTAATTTAACTGAATAAAATTGATTTTAAAACCAGCAAATTTGGTATAACAGGCCGTTAAACTTATAAAACCTCTCTGTTTACGTCGGGCGTTAAAAAGTTAGGAAGGTAATTTTACCTGGAAGTCGACATAAGCGACGGTGTGCCTGACGTGCCGGCACCAGTCACAGGTCTTGGCTCGCTTGAAGTTGGCTCGCCGCGACTGGCTGAAGCACAGCTCGGAGCAGAAGGCGGCTCCGGCGTGCTGCAGGGCGCCGCCCTCGCTCGATATCGACTTGTTGCACCACGAGCACTCGTCTGGAAAGTGGAAAGTGACTAACGTTATGATCGCTCAGTTGTAAATGCCATTCGCGGTCACCAATATCTAGGCATCATTGAACTAAGTACTAGCAGGAATAAACGATATTAAATATCGTTTATTCCATTCTGAGCCGAACCCTCTATTATTATTTCCTTCCCTCTATCATATTTTGACGAAAAAAGCAACGAAAACTGGATTTTTGGCGTTGTGATTCTATCAAATAGAAAAATCCTTTTCAGTAATAATAAGTCTAACTATGCATCTAAGGATAAGTTTCATTGTTGACCTGAAACTGGAACCCTTTTAACCTTAGAATAACAGAACTATATAGTAGTCAGTAGTTAGTTATTCTAAGCTTTTAACCCGTTCTAAGCGTTTCAGTCGTAACAGATCCAAAATCTATCTTCTATATATATAATCATGGATATAATAAACCGGCCAAATGCGAGTCGGGCTCGCGCACTGAGGGTTCCGCAACATCACAAAATTCAATAGCGAAATTACCAGTCATAACTTGGTGATGAACAGAAACTTGTCACCGACTCGCACTTGACTAGCAAATTTGACGCTTGTACTACCGTTTTTACATTGGAGCTAATACAAAAACACGTTAAAATTTAAAATTGAAAATTTTCATTAAATATGTTTGTTGTATGGAGAACCGAGAGAGTTTTTATTATTTCTTAGTTAATCCGCCGTAACATAACATATAACCGTTAATAGGTAGGACAGACAGACGGACGGACGGACGGACAGAGAGACATCGTGCTTAGTAGGTAATAGGGTCCCGTTTTTACCCTTTGCGAGCCCGACTCGCACTTAGCCAGTTTATTTTATTTTTTAAACGCTTCTCTTGTAAAGTTGTAATAGGTATTTTGTCAGGTACGCCAATTGAACCTGCAACCGTCGATATTATCTTTCACATAAGCATATATAAAAATATACAAGCTTAACTAAACTATGCCAAAGCACATGGGAAAACCTATAAGGGAAGACAAACTTGAGTTGCTCTACTTTACTGAGGATAATATGTATGTACTGTACAGTTTTGCCAAGTGTCCTGGAAAAATGCTATACCTACGATCGATCCCTGGACGGGACATCTCTTCTCTTCTCTATATCTTCTCTACATAGGTACCTAGTATAAATTGAAGTCGCTTTCCGCGTCTGTCTTTCTGTATGTCTGTATGGCCGCTAACTCCTAAACCACGCAACGGATTTTGATGCGGTTTTCACCATCAGTTAGATACATTTTCAAGGAAGGTTTATATATATAATTAGCGACCCGCCCCGGCTTCGCACGTAAATTGCACCCGTGCGAAGTCGGGCGGGCGGGTCGCTAGTATTTTTATATAATTACTAGCGACCCGCGTCGTGGTTTAGGAGGAGTTAGCGGCCATACAGACAGATAGACAGACGCGAAAAGCGACTTCAATTTATACTATGTAGAGATATACAAGCTTAACTAAACTATGCCAAAGCACATGGTTAAAAAGTTTTAGGAAAACCTATAAGGGAAGAGAAATTTGAGTTGCTCTTCTTTTCTGAGGATATGTACGTACTGTACAGTTTTGCCAAGTGTCCTGGAAAAATGCTATACCTACGTACAATCGATCCCAGGAGCCTTACGGACAACAGCTAATTGCGGCACCTAATCCGCTCAGTTGGAAAATCACGCGAACGTGAACCTTATCGCGCCTAGATACGGTTTGCGGTCGCGTGGTTTTCCAACTGAGCGGATTAGGTGCCGCAATTAGCTGTTGTCCGTAAGGTCCCTGGACAGGACATTTATAGGCCTATAATAGCCTATAATATAATCTATGTTTTCGAAACAAGGAACGAATACAACCGACATATACTTAGGTATACATAATGGAAAATAATAACAAAATTCGAAAACAAGAGCAGTCTCGAATATCTCTCCAATTAATTGGCGAATGATACTGAATGGTAGAAAAAAGCTCGCAACTTGACACCGGTCTCATGATTCTCATTATAATGTAGGCTATAGATGACAGCTCGTTAGGGACGTTCATAGCTCAGAACTAATGATTTGTGATCGAATCCACGAGACATCAGTGGGTTTACTCTTGACACTCGATTTCAATCGTAATTTGGGATTGGGATCGAAAACATGCCATTCGGTACTCTTCGATCGCGTAAAGAGTACCAAAAGTGTCGAGTTAAGTCGATTTCATTTAGTTCCATATAATTCCACCATTATCGGTTCCAACCGTGCGCTAGTTTAGAATTCAAGAGTACCAAAATGGCATGTTTTCGATCCCAATCCCAAATTACGATTGAAATCGAGTGTCAAGAGTAAGCCCACTGATCAGTAGGTACGCGCTTAGTCCCAGATTTGATAGTTTACGAAAACTTTTTTCGTTTACGTATTGTTCCATACATTTTAGTATAGCGCCTCTATCGGAAACGTGGAGAAACTAAAATCGGTAGTAAGCGGCCGTACAGATTGCTTTACTCTAATACGAAAAAAGATTTCGAATACTATCAAAACTTGTACTAAGGGTAGGTACAGATGGCTTTACATTAGCTTGAGAGATTTAATCTCAAGCTAATAGCCCGTTGGTCCAGTTGGTAGTGAACCTGCCTTCTGAGCTTGGGGGCGTGGGTTCGATTCTCACCTAGGACAAACATTTATGTGATGAACATCTGTGTTTGTTCTATATCTGGTTGTTAATATCTATTTAAGTATGTATTTAAAACTATACATGTATGTATATCAGTCTCTGGTAACCATATCACAAGCTTTGCTTAGTTTGGGGTCAGATGACCGTGTATGCAAAATTGTCCCGAATATTTATTTATTTAATGTAATTTTCATACAATTTCATCTTTCCGCAGGCGTTAACGCTAACAGAAAATGAGTCTTTGTCTAACCCCCCCTGGAGAATAACCTACCAATTTTAGGGTTCCGTACCCAAAGGGTAAAAACAGGACCCTATTACTAAGCCTATGTCTGTCTGTCTATATGAACGTCCATCCGTCCGTCTTACCTATTAGCGGCTGTATCTATCAAACTATAATAGATAGCCAGTAGAAATTTTCACAGAATATGGAATGTTACGGCGGATTAACTAATAAATAATAAAAAAGTAAAAAAATAAAATACGAAAGGGACCTCACATATCTGGACAAATTTAAAAAAAGTTAGCCGTCGCGGGACGCCCGGAAACACACCGGAAAATAAGAACCATGACGACATAAGAGAGCGTCATGTCATTTGCGGTCACGGCTTACGAGTCGGTTTTACTGCCAAGGCGCGTCAATAGATGTTTTCACAACAAAAAGTCTGGAAGGAAAGCTGAAATTCAGGACAACTCAGGACGGATGGCAACCCTACTAATAAGTATGCGTGTAGGTGGAGTTTTGGCGCCAACGTGGAAAAAAACATGTCGGCTCGTTGGATTATTTTCCTAAACTTGTATATTTTCGAGTGTTAATGTGTAGTAAATGGTGAATTAATTTTCATTAAGTGCTCGTAAACGTGCTCGAGTGTGGGAAAGTGATATAACGAGGTGAAACGTGTCTTTTCGTGTTGTTTCCAAAACTCCATTGGAGCCTCTTGTAAAGTCTCCACCACTTTACAGGGGCATGAGTTTGACTTGACCGTGACTTACTTAGCTTGACTCTGACTGTGAATACGACTGATTCAACCCTATTAAGACTGCGAAAACTGTGTAAAGGACATTGAATCAAAGCTCATGAAAATTTTAACAAAAAAAAAGTTTGCTTTGGTATTACACAGAATACAACATTAGCACAAGCATTACATTGTAGTGTAGCATAATATTTAATTACGGACAGTACAACCTTAGATGATTACGTGCAAAATGTATGGGTTTTGTTCGGCTCAAACGTGGAAAAAAACATGGCTCGTATAATTTTCCTAAACATGTGTATTTTCGAGTGTTAATTTGTAATAATGGTGGATTATTATTCATTAAGTGCTCGTGATTGTGCTCGAGTGTGGGTAAGTGGTATAACGTGGTAAAACATGTCGTTTCGTGTTGTTTCCAAAACTCCATAAAAGCCTCTTGTAAAGCCTACCACTTTACTAAGGCATGAGTTTAAATGACCGTTTATTTTTTTTAATTTATTTTTTTATTATAAACTAGCAAACCCGGCGAACTCCATTTCGCCACCAGATGACTTCTATAAACCTCACGGAGCCCGAGACCTTTCCAACGAATGCAAAACCGTGGAAATCGGTTCGTGCGTTCTGGAGTTATAGCGTCAGGAAGGAAAACCCGACTTATTTTTATATTATAAAAAATAGGCTTGCGCTTGGCCGCTAACTCGGCGATTATGCGGCCTACGATGGAGCACGCTTGCCTAGTAGAAACCTATTTCACTCTCGACTTGAAGACCGTGACTTACTTTGCTTGACTGTGACTATGACATATTCAAAGTCACAATTTACAGCAATTTGTTTTATTTATTATATTAGTAATTTTATAATATTATTCATATTTTTATTAGGAAATCTACTTATTTTAGTTTAACAGTACTTATGTGAGATAAATGTTAGTGGAATTTGTCCGTTTTTAATTCTCAATAAATAATTTGAATTTATATTAGAATTTGACGTTATTTAATACTATGGAATCTTTCTAACGACTAAAGGACTTTAGAATCAGGTTCATGATAAAAAAAATACAAAAAAAAGAAGTACCTAAATGTAGTGGCACCAATTTTTTTATTCAGGCGGCAAATGAAAAATAAAAATATATCGTCAGTTTCCGTTTTAAAAGACGTTATTGCGGTGGCCTTTAGTTTTATCACAGGTTTTATGCAGACTGTAGCTTTCCTACTCGCTTTGTGCTTAAGTATGACTTGCATAACTTTTACGTTCTGAGAAACAATAATTAATTATGCATAAACAATTTTCTGATTTAGATCCGAGATTAATCCGGTACCCTACTTTATTTTAATACGACTCTACCTGCCCCGTGTATCGGATCGAGTTTAATTTCCCGCTGTTTCTGATGTCAAAATAAAGAGGGCTAGGGGTGCGTTCAAAAACGATATTCGAATTCATAGAAATACAGCTGCAAAAGTAAAGTAGGGGTGCGAGGGTGCGCATTCTAAGAAATATAATACGATTTATTTATCAATTACGTACAAAAACTAGGGGTTATCATACCTAATTAACTACGTATGATATTAGAGACACTGGTTTGAATGAAATCTTTCCTGAATTACGTATGATATTAGAGACACGTCCCTACTGGTTTGAATGAAAAACTTTCCCGAATTGGCACTCCAACTCTCAATAATTAATTTCAATTTAGATTACCTACATCAAATTTCCAATCAACAATTTTTTTTTTATCTGTTTATTTTATAGTGGTTTGGTTCTATAACACTATTCTATTTACATGCAGAGCGTCAAACAAGTAGTTAGAAGTTTATTTCTGGTAAATCAAGGAAATATAATAACCTTTATTTTTCTGTTCATTGGCTTGTTCGGGGCTGGAGGCGTCGCGGGCGCGCGAGGCCGCCCAGCGTCGCAGCTCCAGCCTCTCGTATCCGTACCACCCGAGCAGCTCGTTCATAGCTGTCTCCGCAAACTCCTGGAACAAACGTAAAAAGTTTTTAATACGATGTTTTTTTTTAAATGTGTTGTACGATCTACGTATTAGTATCTAGTATTGATCTACGTTTGGCCACCAACTCGCCTGGTGCTAGGTAAGTAAAGGTGTGGTCAAGGATGGAACACGTTAATCTAGAAGAAATCTAAAGATTATGGGTAATTTCATGAGTATAACTACATAAAAAGCAGTATATCTATAAATTGCTTAGCATCAGATATGATGAGAGGGTGGACCATGGAACTAATAAGTTATTAGATCCATGGGGTGGACAAAGGCGAGCATAAGCAATAAAAAAAAAAACAAAAAAAAATCGAGAAAAGCAACAACGAGCCGGAAACGGTGTTGTGGCTAATAAAAATAAAGAAATTAATAACTATAGCAATGTAATTGGCGCTAAAAGTACAAATGACAAAAAACAGTACTAATGGCACCAATCCAGCATTGCCAGCCTACCAACCCAAAGAAACTGGACCCAAAAAGGTCAAATTTCTTTGAACCTACCAATAATAACGCGTGCATTTGTGCAACAATAAAATTATAAGATTTTGTCAAAGCGGTTTACGTAAAAAGTTTGCACTGCACTTCCAATCCATTTAATTTAATTATTTACAATAACTTTTTTTGTGATATTTAAAAACAAAGAAGGACGTATCAAATATCTAGAGACGTTTTAAATTCTTTCAATACAAACTACGAAATAATAGTGTGGTAAAATGATTTGAATAATGTAAGTAAATCTCAGACCTTGTCCTCAACGGTTGTTGATACACATTTCCCGTTTTCCCCGTTTAAATTCTCAAAGATATTTTTGTGTAACATTTTTAGTCTCACTATGTCAATCATATAAATCACGGAAACTTTATAACACCCTCCGCGGCGCCACAAATAACACTGATATTTTTGATACCACTTTAAATAAACCCACGATTTGTACAAAATAAATGAGTGTTCAGATGACCTCCTTAAGAGAGGTTTATTGCTGAACAGAAAATCTACAGAGAGGCAGCTCTAAAGATGAACGCGCAGTCTCACTCCTCACGCATCAGATCGACGAAAATAATGACATGTCATTGTGACGTTTTTTCTTAGTGCAATAAAATGAAATAAAAGTGTTTTTATTCCAGATGTACATATTAATTAAAATTATATGATAATATACACAATTCATTTATACTATGCATAACTAACTACCACCTTTTTTGCATGCATTAGTGTGTGCGTACTGCGTACAATGATCGCCTGCCAATACTGCCATTTTTTATTCCAAATTTACATCCATATTGATTAAATTTATATGATACTAGCTGAATCCCGCGGTGCTACCCGCGATTTTCCAATTTTCCCGCATTTTCTGGGAGAATAAGTACCCTATGTCCGTCCATATTATGATATACACTATCATCCTGCCAAAATTAGTTAAGATCGGCTTAGCGGTTTAAGTCAAAGTCAAAGTAATTATTCTTATTATTATTTTTTTAATCTTTATTAACGTGCTTTTTCGCAAAGCGAAAAAGCACAATAAACATTATGTTTACAGGTCAGGCAATTGTAATATTGTTATATAAGAATGTATACATAATATACAACATTTAAAATAGAAACAAAATAGAAATAAACTTATATAATGGAAATATCAATAAAAAAATATGATACACATTAGATTTTTTTACCGTCAGGGTTCATCAATTCATTAAAATCATAATACGCCTGATCGATAAGCCAGCGTCCTTTTTCAGCAGTTTAGTTAGTAGTATAATAATAGTAAGGATAAACATTATAATTATAACAAACTATCTATGAACTAACTAACTATGAACTATAACTATCGCCTTTTTTAATGCATTGTGTGTGTGTGTGTGTGTGTGTGTGTGTGTACAATGATAGCCTGCCAATACTGCAATTATTCATTATAGACTACAGTGTAGATTTAAAAAATTACACTCCACAAACGGTAGAGTGCTGAAGTAGTGTTTTGATATCCGTACATTTGCCTCGAGCTATTTCTCTGCCATAATATTTTCTTCTCCGTGGTTTTATAGCCGATGATGCGACAGTAAGTTTCTTGTGGATACAAAGAATGTGATCGAAGCCGCGTAGTAACTCAACGATATCTGTGTCACTGACGAGTGTATTATTAAATTTGTCGCGGTATTGTGTTGGATTACTTCGTCAGCTCGTTACGAAATGAGATCTTCACATTTATACGAATTGGAATGATCTCAAAAATATTGTCTACCTCAACTATAAAAACTCCAATTGGCGTCAATTGTCTCATATTCTAAAAACTGCGATCAGTATTTGAATTATTGTTAGGATTACGCACAATTTTTTTTAAATAAAAATATCTTCTATAGAAATTAATTCCATCCATCGAAGGGAACGTAAAAACGGGTGTTTTTTTTCAATCGAGACAAAAATTATTTAATCGTGTATCGGTGAACACATCCGAATAAAATATTTCAAGAACATTTTATACACATAAAGAAATAATGTCAATTAATCGATTTTTAAGGTCTACTTTTGAATATTCGTGAGAACGAATCGTCAAATTTGAAGCATATTTCGTCTTAAGGGTCCTGTATACCCTCTGCAGCTTTCTCTCTCGCACATTTTCACATTATTGAAGATATAAAATCAATGAGTCTGAATTTCCAAAAAGTAACAAAATCATGTCATGGTGTCTATCGTAACATTACAAACAAAGAAATTGTCAATTTGATATATTTTAATTTGACACAGTAAAATGGTAACAAGTGATTTTTATTTCTCGTGTCATTTTATTCCGTCAAATTACAAGATATCGAAGCAAACATATCTTTGTTTGTAATGTTACGATAGACACCATGATATGATTTTGTTACTTTTTGTAAATTCACACTCATTGATTTTATATCTTCAATAATGTGAAAATGTGCGAGCGAGAGAGCTGCAGAGGGTATACAGGACCCTTAAGTTAATTCCTAAAATATGGCCTATAAAATACCTGGGAAATAAACGTCAACATTTTTGAGTTTAACTTAACGTGCCGCATTACGTGCGTTTTAAAGTTACGGAATCAGGTTCCTGTACGCTTAGTCCCAGATTTGATAGTTTACGAAAACTTTTTTCGTTTACGTATTGTTCCATACATTTTAGTAAAGCGCCTCTATCGGAAATGTGGAGGAACTAAAATCGGTAGTAAGCGGCGGTATAGATTGCTTCACTGTAACACGACAAAAGTTTTCAAATACCTTTTAGCCCAGCAATGTATGGAACAATACGAAAACAAAAAAAATTTCGAAAACTATCAAAACTTGTACTAAGGGTACAGAACTTCGTCATATGTAAAGCGATTTTAGCGATTTATTTGAAAGGATTTCAGTAGCTTGGTTTTTAAATCAAAATAACTGGAAAAAATATGTCTGTAAATTGGTCTATCAACTTCTCTCTAATGATACGTGTCACTCGTGAAAGCGATACTTTTTAGTGTTCCGTATATTTATAGAACAGATTGGCTGGTCGAATACTATCAAAACTTATACTTAGGGTAGGTACTGGATAGCGTGCGTGTGCATAGGGTTAGGTCAAACTTCTTCAATGTTTGTCTCTCTGTGTAAGTTATACTCACAATTTATTGCCAGTCACAACCCGTTTCTTCTAGGTTTAAAAACAGATCCGCCGATAATCCAGCTGATCATTTTCCCAATTTTCTCAAACGTCAGAGCACCTCATTTCACTTCAAACACTAATATCATCTTACATACGTTTGCAAATCTAACTAAAAGACTAACGAAGACGCCGTCATTATATCACACAGTAATCTTATATCTCTGAGCGTCAAAATAACCTATTTTAATTAATCCTGTGACAAGCTGGCAACACTGACGGCTAACGTTTCAGGCTATCCGATCTATGGTTTCAGGGACAAGATGACCAACCGTGCTAAGATAATTGGGCTCCAGTTACAGAAAGAACCCTGACGGATGGGGAATGACAAAATATTGGTTCTAAGAACGTAGACAAACTGGAACAAGTTATCTATAATTTTTTAATTTTTTTTGTAGTGTAGCTTCGACTTCAAAGTTACGGATTATTTTAAGGGTAGGTATAATAATTTTTTTATACAATTTGGAAGCATGGTTCACTATTTGGAGATGGCTTTTGATTGACTATGTTTGATCAAAGTTTTTTCAGCAATATAAAAGTTATCATATTAGGTAGTTTTTAGGGTTCCGTACCCAAAGGGTAAAAACGGGACCCTATTACTAAGTATGTCTGTCTGTCTGTACGTCCGTCCGTCTGTCCTACCTGTTAGCGGCTGTATCTTTCGAACCGTAATTTATACTTGTGTTGATTTTTCGCTACCCATTACCCACGGTTTCTACTTCTTAGAAAACAAACCAAAGTTCCTTATAATAGTTACTTCTTTAGGTAAGAATATACAATTCTAAGCAAGCGAATAATTATGAATGAGTGTTGGTGGTTCTTTTTGCCGGTAACGCTAGTGTTGCCAGTGTAACGTTGCGTATGCGTAACTGCAAACACGACACTCTGAACGCACCACGCCTTCCTTATTAGGTAAATAGTGAAGGGGAATGTATTTCTGTGAATTTTAACGGGGTATGGTATTGTGGTAAGTTAAGCAGGTACGCACGCCTCTTTTTATAATTTTAAACATAAATCTAGTACGTATATAGATATGAGAAAGAATTTTGAAAATTAATTTTAATTTGTCCTCGTCGCCCTATCAAACTAACTTACTAGGTAGGTAACTATTTTATATATACCCGTTGCCGATAGCCCGTTGGTCCAGTTGGTAGTGAACCTGCCTTCTGAGCTTGGGGGCGTGGGTTCGATTCCCATGTAGGACAAACATTTATGCGATGAACATTTGTGTTTGTTCTATATCTAGTTGTTAATATCTATTTAAGTATGTATTTAAAACTATATATGTATGTATATCAGTCTCTGGCAGCCATATCACAAGCTTTGCTTAGTTTGGGGTCAGATGACCGTGTGTGAAAAAAATTACCCGAATATTATTATTATATTATTATTTTGGATTTAGCCTAGACATTTAAGTTTGTATAGGTATTATGTTATATTATGTAGTATTCATATAACGTAAGAAAACACACAAATATTCGATTTAGTACATTATTCGTATCCCTATTCTGAAATATTAATTAGGCACGGTAACTTTAACTCTCAGCGCAATGTTGCCGTGTGGTAGGTTCGTTATAATTAATATTCGATATTTGAATCGAATTTTCTCGTATTTATTCGATATTTGAACATAATATACTCGAGTTATATGATTATTAACGGGATATTTACCGTGGTAAGGTTGTGGAATGAGCTCCCGATATTTCGGCGCAGTTACATGCACCATGTTCACGGGAAGACTGAAGAATGCGGGTGGTTGGTCGAAAAGTTAAAAAGTTAGGTGCAGACATAACGATCTACCCTCTTTCTTAGTCTTTTGCTACGGTTATCACTGGAACTCGAACTCGATCCTAAATCCCGACAAAACACACTCACTGTATCACTGCGTATAGTATTTTGAACACATTTTGAACGCGGACTTTTATTTTTAAAACAACCTAATACTGGATTCCACGCACTGGCGAGTTGAAAACCATCACCTCGATTGAAATTCTGGCATTTCGTGGATTTATGTCTGCACCTAACTTTTTAACTTTTCGACCAACCACCCGCATTCTTCAGTCTTCCCGTGAACATGGTGCATGTAACTGCGCCGAAATATAGGGAGCTCATTCCACAACCTTACCACGGTAAATATCCCGTTAATAATCATATAACTTTAGTGAACAACCGTGATAGTTTAAAACATAATATACTCGTATTCACTTTAATTATTTTGGTGCTACCAATATCAGTTACGGTAGGTGATTGAGTTTAAATTTAAGCATAGATAAATATACTATACTAGATTCAAGTAGGTAAGTACTTAAAGTCCTAGGTCTATACACTTTTATTAATAATGTAGTCTGTGGTTATACTTACAGCCACACCTTTTCCAAGTAGGTATAAATGTACTAATTAATTCGTGGATTTAATCTAATATGATAGCCTGTTGGTCCAGTTGGTAGTGAACCTGCCTTCTGAGCTTGGGGCGTGGGATTCCCACCTAGGACAAACATATTTGTGTTAATTATGAACATTTGTGTTTGTTCTATATCTGGTTGTTAATATATATTTAAGTATGTATTTAAAACTATATATATTATGTATGTATATCAGTCTCTGGCAGCCATATCACAAGCTTTGCTTAGTTTGGGGTCAGATGACCGTGTGTGCAAAATTGTCCCGAATATTTATTTATTATTATTTATTAACCAGCTGACCTGACAGACGTTGTCCTGTCTTAGAACTGTCAAACACGCAAAGTCAAAACTGTAAATATTTTTTTTTTTACACCTTGGATTACATTATTGGAGTTTAAGTAAGGATCCCTAATTTTTTTGAAAATATAATATAGCCTATGTTATCCGAGGATAGTGTAGCTTCCCAACAGTGAAAGAATTTTTCAAATCGGTTCAGTAGTTTTGGAGCCTATTCAATGCAAACAAACAAACAAACAATCAAATCTTTCCTCTTTATAATATTAGTATAGATAATAGTCAAAGAAAGATTACGGTTGTTCACTACATGTAGTTTCGTTGCAGTTTTATCCCGTATAACCAACGCGTATAACTGTAAAAATAAATAAATTTACTTTGTATATTTACACCCTATCTATACTATCTATTCTTACAAACATTTTATTACTTTTTGTCTGAAAAAGATGTTGATACTTTTTATTTTTGGTACCTTTTTAACCGACGAAAGGAGGAGGTTAGCAATTCGACTGTATTATGTTTTTTAATGTACTGTTACGTGATTACTCTATTTAATGATTATTTTTTTGTTTGGTAGGTCATCACAAGTGGTCCGATATAAATTTTATTGAAATTGATTTAGTTCTTTTTTAATCAACAAAAACCAAAACCAAATAGGTATAATACTCAGATGACATTTTGGTTTGTGATTTCCTTCAGGAAAAGTTTTGATGAGGATTACAATCTCTGTTTTAACTGTCGTTTTCTACTTGTTTAGTTTAACGGGCGGTTATCAGAGTCGCGTAGGCAACAAAGCGCTCCCTCAGCCCCCGCCAAGTTATAGCGACGATGTATTTTTTTCTTGCTAGAGTCAGGACGCCCGCGGGGGGGAGTGCAACGACAAAAACGAGCATAGGTCCGACCTCGATTACGCCTGGCGCGGCACTGACTGAACGCGGCAGCCGGCGCGCCAAAATTCTCGCGTCCTTTTTACGCTTTTAATTTCATTAAAAAACGACACTATTCACTATCAAAAATCTATCCAAATGAAAAAAATTTGAATAAAATTGCCTTTCAGTACACGCAATTTCCAGGTTGTTACGAGCTTTCATTAGAGCATAAAATGAAAAAAATAAACTAAGTCGACTTTGTTTCAAATTTTTTTTTTGATCGCGGCAAGTTTATTCTATCGTGTTTTGAACCAAATCATAAACTCTAACACAGATGTATCTGTGACATGTATTTTTTTCCAGCTGAAATATTGTAATTCAACTGAATGAAATTGATTTAAAACCGTCAAATTTGGTATAAGAGGCTCTTAGTTTGTTCATGTAGGTAAGTATGTATACGTGTATACATACACGTAGTGGTACGACGTAGTCGTACGTCGTAGTGTGGTGTGTATATGTGTATGTATATGTAGAAATTGTCAATTTTATATTTTTTAATTTGACACAGTAAAATGGTAACAAGTGATTTTTATTTCTCGTGTCATTTTATTCCGTCAAATTACAAGATATCGAAGCAAACATTTCTTTGTTTGTAATGTTACGATAGACACCATGACATGGTTTTGTTACTTTTTGGAAATTCACACTCATTGATTTTATATCTTCAATAATGTGAAAATGTGCGAGCGAGAGAGCTGCAGAGGGTATACAGGCCCCTTAATCAATCTTGGTCTCAGTGAATGGGCGTAGTAAGGACATGCGTAGTCTATCTTGAGCAGCAATCAGTCAGGATGTGGCCTATCTAAGGACATCCTAACTTTCCATTAGTCACTTTTCTCATTTCAAAGTTTAAAATATCTAAACATAGAACATAACATGAAATCAAAAGTAGCAAAATCGACGGCGTAGTATACGGTATTTATACCTACCCAGTACCAAAAGCTCGAGTGCAATTAACTACCTTGCGTCCCCTGTCAAAGCACCTACAAGCATTATCGTCACAAAGACGCGGTCAAAGTAACTCTATCCGGTTCGATAATATTGTGATATCCAATATAACATAAATGCTTTTAATGGCAGTAGCTTGGCAAAGGTAAATTTAGGAGCGCTCGCAACCCGACACGGCGTCCTACGCACGTCGGTGTTGCTAATAGTGAAAACTTGGCTATTGCAATGGGTAGTGCATTTTGTTGGATATTGTTTTACCTTTCTAAAAAGGGATGGGTAAACAATGAAATTACCTACTTGTAATCTTTAAATACCCAGCAATTGTTTTATGTGCGCTCTCTACACTCACGCGTCAATCACTGGCGTCAATTTTGACAGCGATTCGCACGCAGTTTCTTTTTTTCTTTTTTTTGTTTTGAGTCGGCGCATATATTTTTGACATTTTTAGACAATCCTTTGTCGCAGGCCAAAGAAAACTAGTCTGTACGTACAACGCCGCAAAGCGCGTGATGACCTGTAATTGGGTTCGTTTATCTATTTAAGTTAATTTACAAGACATTTGTCCAAGCTGTTGGTCAAGCAAAAAAAAAATTTACAGTATGTAAGGGGAACACTCTCGAAGCCAAAAGAAGGTAATTCTACTCATCATTATGAACCACTTTTAATATGGGACCAATCCTGAAATCGCGAAAAAAAATCAGCAGTTCCATACATTTTGTCGAGTGTCAATGACCGTTTAGAACAGCTGATATTATTTTCGCGATTTCAGGGCTGGTCCCATAGTAAAAGTTGTTCATAATGATGAGTACAATTACCTTCTTTTGGCTTCGAGAGTGTTCCTCTTACACCCAGTACATCCATTTTGAACGTCAAGCATTGACGTTCGTGCTAATCTACACTGTTTCTCGATGTTCGAGAGCTTTCATAGCGCGAGTGTAAAGCGCGCGCGAATTAGAAAAAAAAACTTTATTATTGAGTTTTATAGAAACTCATTGTGCTTGGGGCACTTAATAGTCCAAGTCCAAACATGTACCTACCTTGCTACTGCTGACATGGAGATGACGATATGCGTCAAACATGGTAAAAACGCCTATGAAACTTTCTTGGCTACCTTTCTGGGCTGGCAAAGCACCGTCGACACCGCAAGTGTTGCACGTGTCCATAGGCGGCGGTTTCTGCTTACCACCAGGCGGACCGCATGCTTGTTTGCCGCTCTTTTTAACCGACCTCAAAAAGGAGGAGGTTATCAATTTGCCTTTTTTGTATAAAAAATTACAAATTGGTTGGTTGATTCACTTCAAACGCAAATTCAAACACAAAGCCAATTATAAGTAGGTACAAAATAAAATTGAAAATGTGCGAATATTTAAAAAAAGAATTAGGTACCTAATAAGTGTTGAATTAGTACTTCAAATTTATTTATTTCACATAAAATGGTACATCAATAAATATTGTCGACCCTAGCCACCAAACTGAGCGCTAGCCCGTATCTTGATGGATAGTTCCTTCCGAGTTGACTTAGGTCAGAACTTTGTACAATGTATTGTTTTTTAATGCAGATTTAACTAAATAAATATTCAAAATTAAATATAAATTACAATGGACTTATTTGTTATGACAGTGGAACAGCAAGCTAGATGCTTATTTACGAAGGTAAAAGCAGATATTAAACATCATAATATATAAATTGGTATTGAGAAATTGAAACTTAATATTCTCGTTTACTGAACGCTACCCAGTTTTCTCTCCATGCGAGCATTATGAAAGTACATAAATTATGCCCAAACAGGCGCATATTGTGTTACCAACTATGTTTTGAAAAGATCGATTACCGACTAGATTTAGACATACATCATTAGTTGTTGGATATTATTGTAATTAATTTTAATGTGGAGGTAGATAGGCATCATAATTTATGTATTACAAAACGGTTTCTCTGTATCAGGTTGATATTTCAGTAACCGAATTGGAAACTTTTTATTGCCAACAACAATATAATAATAACTTTATACCTAGATTGATAGTATCAGCTTATTGACTAACATAAGTAAGTAAGACTTTACTTTCATGATCTAAAAATGTAATAAACCGGCCAACTGTGAGTCGGGCTCGAGTATTGACAGTTCCGTACCGCCACAAATACAACCAATGTAGTAGCTATTATGTCTTCCGTGGTAGTAGTGTATTTTGTTTAGTTAATAAAGGCACTTGCCCAGAAAAAAAACACAATATATAATATAGTTATTAGTTGATTGAATCAGGCGTTACTTTGCGGAAGTCCATTTTTAATTTGTATAATTATGACGAATTTCCAGTGTTTACACTAGTGTGTGTTTCTAGTTTGTAGTTCTTCTACAGAAGCGCTGCGCTGTTCTGTAGAAGCAGAATTACACTAGGAATTAGTCACGTCTTCCAAAATAGTCGAAGAAATTGCTACACAGTCACATATTTTCCGATGTACCGTTTGCACCATTGTCATACCTACTTTGCTACAGTAACGCTCGAGTATAACACAATTATAATTTGATAATGAACAGAAATTTGTCACCGGTTCTCACTTGGCCATTATTTATTGTTTGTTGTTATACTTTAGAGTGTGTTCTATAATAATACCAAGTTTGACGTTTGTAAGAATTACCGTTTTTACATTAGAGCTAATACAAAAATACGTAAAAAAAAAAAAAAAATTGTATGGGGACTTGTATAAAGGCTGGACAAAGGTCTAAAAGTTCTAACCCTATGCCCTCATTAATCGATGATCGTAAGCATTTGAGCATCGCGTCATTCATTAGGGTCGAGTTGAGCCAAAGCTACCACTTTGTGCTAAAGTAGGAAAACTTACAACCACGTCCCTGATAATGGGACATCCCTGATGATAGGGGCACTCCCTATGATGTATAAATTCCTAGAATTTGACTTATGTGGCTCACATGCGACTCACGCCCTTATGCATAAACGATCGATGAGCTAATATTCTATGCTATACTTAATAATTTGTTTCATATTATGAAATTCATATAGCATTTAATATGAAATTCATAAATTCATATTTCTAAATGCTCGTGTAGTAATATTTTGCAAGAAATAATGTATTTTAGGGTGTAGGAAAATTTAATTTAATTTTTAATCTACTTCTTATCAGGAAAGTTTTCAATTAGGTTGTATTTTTTTTTTGTTACCTCTTTACGCCTAGTCCCAGATTTGATAGTTTTCGAAAACTTTTTTCGTTGACGTATTGTTTCATACATTTTAGTAAGGCTCCTCTATCGGAAACGTGGAGAAACTAAAATCGGTAGTAATCGGCGGTATAGATTGCTTCGCATTGCTTTTTTTTTTCTAACACGAAAAAAGTTTTTGTATACCTTTTAGCCCAGCAATGTATGGAACAATACGAAAACGAAAAAAGTTTTCGAATACTATCAAAACTTGTACTAAGGGTACTGAACTTCGTCATTTGTAAAGCGACTTCAGAGAGCTTCTTAGTCTTGAGCATCGACGTAAAGTTGCTAGTCTATCGGTTTTTTATCGAATGCATTTCGGAGAGTGTGCATCGGATCTGCACGATCTAATTCCCTCCTGCCCATTTTCTATCGGACTGCCAGAGCGGGCACGAAAAATCGTCACCGCTTTATGGTTGATATTCCGAAAACCCGTACGAAGCGCTTTGATTCCACATTTATTATGCGAACTGTTAGTCTGTGGAATTCGCTGCCTGAATGGGTGTTCCCCGATGGTTACAGTCTGGGCGTCTTCAAATCACGAGTGAATCGGTTCCTTCTAGGCAAGCGTGCTCCAACGTAGATTCGCTTAACATCAGGCGTGATGGTGGTCAAATGCAAGCCTATTATTTATAAAAAAAACGATTTTAGCGATTTATTTGAAAGGATTTCAGTAGTTTGGTTTTTAAATCAAAATAACTGGAAAAAAATATGTCGTCAAAGTTTAATCTGTACTATAAATTGGTCTATCAACTTCTCCCTAATGAGACGTGTCACTCGTGAAAGCGATACTTTTTAGTGTTCCGTATATTTATAGAACAGATTAGCTGGTCGAGCCTTTATGCATCCCATGCACCAACATCCGTGAACAATCATTAGAGGGAGTTGGATAGCATAGCCACAGGTGCAAAACTGGGACAACTGGGCAGTGGGACAACTGAGTAATGTCTTAGTTATCCATAAACTCTTGACCTATTGCGGGCCCACAAAAGACTAATTATTATAAGCCCGCCGTTCACGTAACTGATATCATGTCCCGACGTTTGTGAGCATCGTCATTCATCAGGGCGGAGTAGGTATTCAACCACAGCAAAGTGGGCAAAACTACGTGGGGCAACTTACAACTTGTACGAGATATTTATTATTTCCATCCTTACAGTATTGTCTTGATATTGGAATAATTTACAATAATTTATAATTTACAAGCTTGTAGTAATTAATAATTTACAAGATTTTTACAATGTTATTGCAGCTGCCAGAACAAATATATACATAGTCCGAGTTCAACCAGCATCATCGTTCTTAAACACACTTTATAAAGTTTTAAATGTTGTAATAACACAAACTAAAAACCAGTAATATCAAACAAAGACTCAACGTGACCTACTGGCATTAGTTGCGCTGCGCCAAGGGTGAAGCCGAGACGGCACCGTCGGCAAACATATCGGGTGTCGACTAGTCGAGCTTATAATTTACCTAATGCCGTGTAAACCGATCGCAGCGCTAATGTAGAATATGGACAAGCTTCAAATATGTTAGATGACGACATTTCAATACTAGTGAGTAGGTATGAGACCTTCATGAAACTACCGTCGCTTGTTATTAGTTTTATTTTAAATCAAAGGCGAAGTTTTCTCACTTTTAACAACGCTTATTACTACAGATGACCATAATCCTTGGTTTATTGTATTAAAGTTGCATTTAGCGGAGCAAAATCATGGCGCTTACACACAGTCGTGCGTTTCGCTACTTCAATTTTTGGGGTTTCATATTTTTCGAAAAGTATAGCTGTAATGTAAAATGTACCTCACCGGTTTCCTTCATAATTATGAAATCTATATATCAAGATATCGCAGACATAATTTAATAAATAAGTAATTGAATGAATCCAAAAAAACAGGGATAACAGCTCAAATCAGTCCTACTTTGATATATTTTTTCTATTGAGCTAAATGTGCTTAATCGTGTTTCGGTCTTAAGGGATACCTAGATAAAATATTCAATTTTGTTATGACACCATTTTTATAAATTTAAGCTAATCATGGAGGTATGTACACTTAAACTAGAATGACCATAATTACTAAAAGTCGGAAAAGAGCGTCTTAATTAAATATGACAAGATTAAGAATTAGCTTTTCAAAACCAAAGATTATCTTTCATAGTAGTCACATATCTACATAGAAGGTTGGTTAATTTATTTCTTGCCAATGGTGTTAACCCTTTGACCGCTACGGTCGCGCATCGAAAGTGCTTTCTGTACGCCAAGCCATTTTTACGTGTTTACATAGGTCTCAAACAAAGCCATATTTATAAATTATACGCTAAAGAAACAAGCTTTTATTTTATTCACTTTGATTAGATAAATATATAATAAAAACACTTACGTTACTATACTTATTTCATGTAAATAAGGGTCAAAAGTTGTGTCGCCTAAAGCATAGCCTAAAGGACGCGCCGTTAGCGGTCTGGGTACAAATATGGCGCAAGCAAAGGGTAAAAAAAAAACATTGAGTTTGAAACCGTTTAAAAAGACATTCTCTGGTTTCACGTCGATACGCTAGCTGTCAAATAAAATAATTTGTGTAACAATCATGTGTACTATTCCATCCATAGGTACCTAGGCATCTACAGTTCCTGTCCTCTACATTTTGGTCCCAAATTCATGCGCCCTTGACCAATGCGTATAATGCATATTACGTATTATGATATTTCGCACGAAAATATCATGCGAAATGACTGACCTTTTTGAACGAAATCTCAAATCATATCACTCGCTAACGAGTGGTTTAAACCATTCGAATTTGTTTTCTATCAATATCAATAGAACATAATATTTCATTTCGCATATTTTCGTACCGCGAATCGCGAAATCATACGAGCGATTCAGAAATCGAACCCCTGACGAAAATGCTGCGTCCGCGCATGTTTTCGTATTAAATTACCCGCTCACCGTGGGAAGTAGCCACTTAACTTGTATGAGTTAGGAAGGTGCAAAACCGGTCATCTATTTGATACCGGGATGGAATTGAAGGGCTTAACATTGGAACAGGCATAATTGAATTAAATAAAAGTAATTCAAATTTCAACGTATAATATTAAAGGATTGTGATTTATAATATATCCGAAACGTGGATATTCGCCAAAGAACCAGAGTCACCGACATAGCTGTTAAAATTTGCAAGTTGAAGTGGCAATGGGCAGGCCACATCGCTCGAAGAACCGATAACCGATGGGGAAGAAAGGTTCTGGAGTGGAGACCACGAACCGGAAGACGCAGCGTAGGGAGGCCTCCCACTAGATGGACCGACGACATTGTGAGAGTCGCGGGCATCCAGTGGATGCAAAAGGCAGGCTGTCGTTCAGTGTGGAGGTTAAAGGAGGAGGCCTATGTTCAGCAGTGGACGTCTTCTGGCTGATGATGATGATGATGTGATTTATAAGTTTCTGCGTTATCTAAACATTCAAATTGAAGAAATCGGCATTTGTGTTCTGGTATATTTTTCTTTCGATAAAATAGTTTACGGTATTATTCTTAGAAATTTAAATAAACATACGGGCCGAATTGAGAATCTGCCTCCTTATTCGAAGTCTGTGCTAGCACACGTAAAGGGCTGAGCAAAAACTGGAAGCAGATAGCTGAAGACCAATGTTAGGGATGCAGAAAATACCTTCTGCAAAATGTTGATCATCATAATTTCCACCATAGGACGTCCACTGCTGGACATAGCCCTCTCCCGTCTCCAAAAGGGCCGGTTGGAAGCGGCCTGCTTCCAGCGTTTCCCTGCGGTCTCTTTTAGGTCGTCTGTCCTACGCTGAGCTTACCGGTCCGTGGTCTCCATTCGAGAACCTTTCGGCCCCATCGGCCATCTATTCTGTGTGCTATGTGTAAAAGGCTGATGTTGATGACTAATGAACAAAAGTAAATAACACAAAGCACAACACAATGCAACGCAACCTGACTCCACCTAGTGTTGCGGAATACAGACTATGTGCGGTAGGGTTACTAACAGTCATAGTAGCTAGAAATAGAATATTCTAAAATAGGCGATACCAGAACGCGTGTTGGATGCCTGTGGAGAAAAGCTAGAAAAGCACTAATTCGATAAAATAAGTAGTTTTCATAATGAATTAGTGAAAAAAGTTCTTTTCATTGCCAAAACAGTGTATTATTTGCAGAATGTGCGTGTAGAGTCTGGCCAATGAAAGTAGAGACTAAAAACGCCCGCCAAATTTAAAAAAATCCGCATTTCAAACCCGAAATTAATATGAAATGCAAAAATTACTGTGTTCTGACTGTGTTACAGTAAAAATTAATAACTTACAAGTATCGAGTAATATTATTCCAGGGGCCTTACGGACAACAGCTAATTGCGGCACCTAATCCGCTCAGTTGGAAAATCACGCGAACGTGAACCTTATCGCGCCCAGATACGGTTTGCGGTCGCGTGATTTTCCAACTGAGCGGATTAGGTGCCGCAATTAGCTGTTGTCCGTAAGGCCCCAGGCATTTCATAAACATTTTTGGGGTTTCAATGCTGGTATTTTTAAATTTGCCGCGCTTTTCAGTCTCTACTTTCATTAGCCAGACTATGTATATTTTTTTTTGGGAAATTAGAAATTTTAATAACAATGTACCTACCTAACGTACACTTAGCTATGTGTGAAGAACTGCAAATAAAAAAGTATTGACTATGACGCAAAAAATAGTTTTGTTATTAAAAGCCAAAATTAGCATTATTCACTGTTAGTTTAGCACATAACCACATTACTGACAAAAACTATCGTAATGGCGGTAATGAGTTACTAAATGTTACTAAACATTATAGTTAAAAAATCTTTATTAGGTAGGTAAATTTTCAACCAACTAGAAGAGGTGCCAAATTTTTATTTACTTATCTTTTAGTACATCTGTTATGTTTTTTAGGGTTCCGTACCCAAAGGGTAAAACAGGACCTTATTACTAAGTCTACGATGTCTGCCTGTCTGTTTGTCTGTCTGTCCTACCTATTAACGGCTGTATCTTTCGAACCTTAATAGATAGCCAGTTTAAATTTCCACATAATATGTAATGTTACGGCGGATTAACTAAGAAATAATAAAAAAGTAGAAAGATAAAAACGAAAGGAAAACCCCATACAACAAACGTAATTTTTCAGCGTATTTTGTATTAGCTTAATGTAAAAACGGTAATAGCTACCAGCATCAAACTGGGCGTGATTATAGTACACACTCTAAAGTATAACATAAAGATTATTAATAATGGCCAAGTGCAAATTTCTGTTCATTACCAAGTTATAACTATATAGTAATTTCGTTATTGAATTTTGTGGTGGTACTGAACCCTCAGTGCGCGAGCCCGACTCGCACTTGGCCGGTTTATTTGACTTTTGCTTACCTTTCGCCTCAATGCAATTTTCAAACAATTTATTCGTAATTTCTCACAGTTACTAGCTTTTGAACCCTATCCCGAGCAACACAAAGGAGCACAAAACCGCGGCGTTACGTTACGTCTCCTATAACCTATCGATTATGTTTCACATGTTTCTCATTATATCGTCTGGTACGAAACAAAGAGCGCGTCGAGTTACATGCATTACTCTTCTGGCAACCCGAGCGCGGGAGCCGACTGTTTGGTCATGCGAGAACACCGCACTTTCGGGGAAGACTTGTTTAGCAGGCAACACTATGTTTTCGCACCTTTGTAAAATAATGCTGGCTGGTTAATGAGAGAGTGATATATATATATATATATATATACAGTGGTGGACATATAATTAAGAACGATTTAAAGTTCATGTTTTTTAAAATATAAATCATGTCACGTATATTTATGTGTTCCTTCTTAGAAATAACTAGGTATGTTATGAAATAGCCACATGGATAGAGCAAAGGGGAATACAAATATAAAATAAAATTGCTAACATTTTTTATTTAATTATACTCTATAATAACAAATTCATATAGTAATGAAGCTGGACAAATAATTAAGAACGAATTATTAAATTGTTCAAGAGTTGTTTTATATGAAACTTAGATTAAATAAATCACATTAATATGAAGTGCGTAAAGGAAAAAAAGAACAATTTATTACATTTAAACTAAAATTAATAGTTAGTAGCATGTCCACGGCTTTTAATTACTGCTTTACACCGGCGAGGCATTGACTCTATCAATTTTTGACATTTCGCAAGAGATATAGAGTTCCATTCTTCTAAGAAAACGTCGTACAGTTCTCTTAAATTGCCACACTGTCGATCTGAAACCTTTTTCTTGACTTCGCACCAAAGATGCTCTATTGGATTTAAATCTGGGCTGTTAGCTGGCCAATCTAAGACATAAACTGATTGCGATGTGAGAAATTCCTTAACTGTGCGTGCAGTATGCTTTGGATCATTGTCATGCTGGAATGTCCAGATAACCGGAAGCACGTCTTCAGCATAAGGTAACATTGTTTCTTCCAGTATATTTTTGTATTGGAATTGATCCATGTTTCCTTCTATCAACTTAACAGGTCCAACACCATACCCAGAAAAGCACCCCCAAATTTTCACATTTCCCCCACCATGCTTTAATGTCACTTTTGTGTATTTTGGGTCAAATGCTTTATTCGGAGGGCGTCGTACATATCGTTTTCCGTCAGAACATACCCTATTTATTTTTGTTTCGTCAGAAAAAAGAACATTTTTCCACTGACTAACTGTCCAGTTTTCATACCTTCTTGAAAATGCAAGCCGGGCTTGCCTATGGCACCGTTTCAACATGGGCACCTTCCTTGCTATCCTTCCGTGCAACTTTTCTTCTACCAAACGCCTTCGAATAGTGCGTGCCGAGATTGCTGAAGGGTTGTTTTCACCAAAATATTCTTTTCTCAGCTCATTAGACCCTTTAAAAGGATTTTGTTTTGCCAAACGAACGATATTGCGATCATCTCGACGAGATGACTTTCTCTGTTTAGGTACACGGGGAACTGTTGAAGTAGTTTGATACATGGCAAAATGCTTCACAGCGTGGAAAACCATAGTTTTTGAGCATTGCAGATGGTCGGCTATCTTTTTATATGACCAATTCTTGTCGCGAAGTTTTATTATTACTTCCCTTTTAGATTTATCACAACTTTTATTTTTCCCCATTGTTTTTATATGAAGCAATCACCTTTAAGACGTTTACAGCACTAAATGGCGCCAAAATTATACGAATAGTGCCCAAGAACCACAGAGCAACAGAGTGTTCTCTATTTAAATTTGAATAAAAAAATAAACTATTCAGCGTTCTTAATTATGTGACCAGCCAGTAAGTAGTAATACTAGGCTCAGATCTAATGTATAAAGTTTATATATGAATTTTTTAGCCAATCATGTGTATCAATGAATGTACCGCTAGTATGGAAAAGTTTTGCGATACCAAGAGAAATACAAAAAAATACATGCAATTGGTTATACTTGTTAGTTTGAAAAAATCTTCCCTTTAAATTAGCGTTCTTAATTATATGACCACCACTGTATATATATATTACACGTAATAGAATTTGTATTATGATTAATCTAATTATTTAACATTGTCCGTAAACTGCATGCTGTGTTCACTAGTATTAGGAATTACACCGTGTTTTTTTTTGTTGTGTAAGATTTTAGTATAAGATATGTGTATATTCCAAATTATGAACCAAATAAACTAAAAATAAAATAAAAAATGTGCTAACTGCACTTATACACAACTATGTAGGTTCACTTTTTGAAGTTATACGTTTATGCGACTTGCAACCAGGTTGCGTTAAACGTTTAACGCTACCATGAAGGGGGAATTTTTCTCTCTCGTATGGTTGCGAAATGCGTATCCTTTTTTCGCGCTGCGACTAGCAGACCCGGTAGTGTAATGGTGTCGCTAATGGATTGAGAAGCCTAAGAAGCTAGGTTCGAATCTCGAGAAAAGCATGTTTTTAAGGCGCCGTGACTAGCTGACTTTTATGTTTTTGAGGGGGTGAAGCAGAGGCAGTGGCGGCCGACTAGTCCCACCTACAGCGGGGCGCACCGCGTGAATCTCGCCGAAACGCAACGTCCTTCACCTATAGACAGCTATAGACATGTAATTTCGTCGGTCCACAGCAAAGCTCTGTTCTGTGAAGCCTTTTTCATTGTAAGACCGCCTGAAATTGTTGATATTTTAGCCCTAGTTATAATTTTAGGGTTCCTTGTTGAAGTATAACTTTTTCCGCGCGGAGGGACTCCACGCACTATTTTTAATTCTTTTTATCTTGGTGAACGTGTCAAACACCTGGGTATAGGTACACATTTCTGAACTATATAATAAAGTACTAATAATTATGTGTCTGTTCATCATCATCATCATCATTTCAGCCGTAGGACGTCCACTGCTGGACAAAGGCCTCCCCATCGATCTCCAAAAGGGTCGGTTGGAAGCGGCCTGCATTCAGCGTTTCCTTGTGTTGTGGTCCGTGCAAGTGACAGAATTACAAATTCCCCAGAGCTTTTTGAAGTGCCATCCAAGAAACAAACACAAGTACAAAATGTCATCCAAGAAACAAACACAAGTACCTACAAAATGTCATCCAAGAAACGCAACAAGTTTAGTACCTACCTAAATCGCATTGAATGTATTTTGTACACCACATTCGTTGCGACATGGCTTATTAATATTTTCTTTGTCACATGATACCTTTGATGACGGTTTATTTTGGGTTCGCGAACTGTCGAAGGAGTTGAAATTCTAAGTTGATAGATACTTAGGTACTTTGACTTTTGTTTAGGGTTTTAGGTCATTTTGACCACCTTGCTTTTCCTGTGGTAATACTGTGTTAAGTTCTGGTAATCTCTCGAATTTTTATCTGTCAAATAACAGAAACAAAAAATATTTGTATTTGTATATTTAGGAATCGATAGTATTTTTTACTGTAAATATTTTTTGACGTGATAACGTCTTATAAATCGTTGAACGCCGGCTGCACGCACGAAAAAAGCGAGAGCGCGGAACAAGCGATAGAGAGGCACGATCGGCCTAAGCGTTATCGCGTAAAATTATCGTCCGTAAACCGACTTTACAGACAACCACTTATTTATTTTTCAATAATGGCCAAGGATTTTATATATACCCTAAAGGGACCGTTGATAATGGCGGCTTTATTATTTTCTATCTGTGCATGGTTTTTAATTGACTTTGTGAAAGTCGGCAAAAGTGGAATAATCGCGGGCAAAATAGCAGGGTACAGCTAGTTTAAACCAAAGCAAGAAACAGCAGTGGTCCACGAGGAAACCCGATCGCTGCCATCGGAGACGTGTCGCCTCTTCATATCGTGTAATCAAACACCGCGGCTTTTTGCACCGCTCGACATTGTTTGAATAATCCTTTGCTGATTTGAAAGAAAAAAGTTTGGTGTTGCCAGTTGAAATTTTTTTCGCTCCATAGTTCCATTCTTAGAGTACTTACTTAAACAATTTATATTCGAATCATCGAGATACATAGGAATTTTATCTCGATGATTGCAATTTGTACACTCAAAGCTCAGAGCAAATAAAAACACAGAGTCCCTACGGCGCCCTGCTAAAGTGACGCCAAAATCGCTTCCAAATCTACGTGATTTCCCAATAAATACACGACTCACGCACATATTCAAAACTACGTGAATTTCTTGTCAGAGCGTTGTACTGAACACATACGTTTTTAAAAAAAACTTCTTGCAGTGTTAAGAACTGTAAAAACAACACAAAAGTAAATAAGAAGAAGGATGGAATATTTCCACACTTAAGTATTTATATTATCACTTATTTTGATGAATTACACGACACGAAATTCGACAACGCACACATGTTTCAAAAAGTGGCTTCAATTTTCGTGTTCGCGGTAGTCCCTCTGTATTTTTATTTGCTCTGAGACTCAAAGGTTCCAAGACTGTTTAAATAACCTGGGGCCTTACGGCCATCTGCTAACGCGGTATCAAACTAACGTTAAATCCGCTCAGTTGGAAAACCACGCGAATGATACGGCCCCTGGTGTGTTTGTAATTAGCCAGCATTGAGGTATTACAACTGGCTATCTAGGTATTACGAAGGAAGATTAGGGTGGATCCTTGCTATTACGGTTCGAAAGGACAGACGGGACGGACGGACAGACAGACAGACATCGTAGGCTTAGTAATAGGGTCCCGTTTTTACCCTTTGGATACGGAACCCTAAAAACGTTAATTAAAACTTGGCATCATTTACACACTCTGAAGTATAACAACAAATCTATACTAATATTATAAAGAGGAAAGATTTGATTGTTTGTTTGTTTGTTTGTTTGCATTGAATAGGCTCCGAAACTACTGAACCGATTTGAAAAATTCTTTCACTGTTGGGATGCTGCACTATCCCCGGTTGACATAGGCTATATATCCCGGCTTCGCCCGTGCGAAGCAGGGGCGGCCTACTAGTAATAAATAAAGGCAAAGTCTGTCAGTGAAAAATTTCTGTTCCTTACCAATTTAACTGGTAACTGGTAATTAGGTTACTTGGACGATCTTATCATTTCTTTTATTCACCGAATCAAAACACATTTTACTAATAGAAGTCGGTTTTTTAAATTAATAATTATTGTATTTTGTGGTGGTGCGGAACCCTCAGTGCGCGAGCCCGACTCGCACTTTGCCGTTTTTTAATTTAATAACATGGTCGAGGCATTTGATATCATGCAGTGAAACGTTTATTGTCGTGTTGTTTCCATAACTAAGTACGTACGGCTTGTACGTAGTTTCCCATTTTCCACTGTACAGCGGCGTGACATTGACTTGACCGTGACTGACGTTGCTTGACATCGAATGTGACTATGACTTGTTTGACGATATTATTTTCGTTTAAAAAAAAATGCATGACTGCCAAATGCACAAGAAGTGCGACGCCAAAATTCTCTCAAGAGGAATAAAAACTGCAGATTGTGGATACGTTGTTCGTGCCGATCCCGGTGCAATTTTTATATATTCTGTGGCATCACGAAGGGTTCATTTCACAAACACCCTGCCGGGTACACACGATCCGGTATAATTAATGCTCGTCTCGACTATCCGGCGGCCGTCACCCGACCCTGGTTGCGTCACGCCCGCGCTTGGCTCCGACTCTGACGTTAATTTTCGTGTAACGCGAAACGTCTGGCGCGTCTGTACTTTTACACCACTGTACTTTATTATATGACGAATTGACGACTTTTGGAATTATGGATGGACTAGATATAGACGCTTTGTAAGCGCTGCACTTAGAATGTGTGGATTGCATGTTTTAGTGTTCGACCAAAATAAAATTAATGGACGGGCCATAACCATTAAACTTGCTCAGTAAAAACGAGTCAAAACCGTCGGACATATATGTACTTAGGTTCTTCAGCACCTAATTATAATCGAGTACAGTACGTTTGTTACAAAAATGGATAGCAGTTATTTGTAGTGTTTTTTCACTTCGGGAAACCACACGAAGGCATAATTTTGTCAGTAGTTTCGTTATCATGTAACAATAGTCTCGTGTTGCACTTCCTACGGCTAGAGACCGACTGAAACGAAGTGACCGCCGGTGCTCATTTTGTAATCTTCAAAAATGCGTTTCTTCTAGGCCCGTTCATTGATTTTATTTTGGTCGAAGCTTTGAATAATTTCATTTTCATGCTTTGTTTTTTGTTTTGAAACTTTGGCGCCAATCATAGAATACACAAACGTAAACAAAACAAACGCAAGTGGCGCATCTAGGCCTATGTCCGGCAGTGGATTAAGTTAGGCTGATTATGATGATGAAGAATGCAATGTACTTGGAGCACGTTTATTAATTTTTTTTTTTTTTTTTTTATTTATTTATTTACACACGCACAATAATTAAAAGATACAATATTTTAACTTAAATATTTCACCTTATCTAACGTGGTAAATTAACATAGCAAAGAGACGAGCCTTAAATAGTAAGCTTTGCGAAGCAGTCCTCACTAGGATAACCCGTGTCGAGAACTACTGCAGTCCGCCTATCCCACTACACAACCGAGCAAACATTTGCACCAAAAATAACAATATGTAATAATATGTATAATTAGCGCGCTAATGGTTATAAATCTGATTTCACTTTCCGAAGGCAAAGAATAATCATTGCAATCTTGCATAGATGTCTCATCACCAGCAAAGAGAATATAAATACTACGTAAGACTCATCATCATCATCATCAGCCAGAAGACGTCCACTGCTGAACATAGGCCTCCCCCTTTAACCTCCACACTGAACGACACCCTGCCTTTTGCATCCACTGGATGCCCGCGACTCTCGCTACGTAAGACTAATCACAAGTAAAAGTAAAATTTTCCTTGCCATAAAACAGCTCAAACCATAGAGAGAATCTACGAATACCATAGATTCAGACGAATACAGTTTTATTCTTGACATATTTTTTTCGATGGGATGGCTTAGCATTATTTGTGCATTTAGCCAATCAAACATAAATAATCGCAAGCCAGTCCCAAGTTTATGACTGTTACTCGATCTACAAGACATGATAAACCAAAACCTGATATTTCATTGTTATCAAATTTTTGTAACAAAGAACGATTTTTTTCTAATAAACGAGCTACGGCAAAGCGCAGCTCCGTTTACACTAAAATTAACAGCTCCGGCGATACCCCGCATCGGGTGTCGGCTGGAACTTACGTAGATAATTAAGCCAGCGATTGAAACCTCCGTCTCAAATTGTATAATTAAAAATATTTTAATTACACCCACGAAATTACTACGCCGAGTATTGAGTTGCTGTGAAAAATATTAAAATTAATTTTCACGGAATCTCGATTTCTGCCGAAGATAACGGGTAAATAACATTATGTTGAAATTGTATACCCAACGCAACCCGTGTAATATTGGTAGACAATTATTATAGAGGTTGGAAAAATATGAAATATTATAATATTTTTCAACAAAATGGTAATTGAATAAACTTGGGTTAAGTCAGGTGCCTACTCGTAACTAGGGTGTCCAGAACCGGTACTGATATTTAAGAATCGGGAATTTCGGTACTAGACTAAATCAGAACCGAGATTTCTCGTAACTTTCGGTACTACCTTATTTTTGTTAACTGCAGCAGTAAGTGAATAAATTAACGATTTAAATAAGTTAAAGAATTCTGCTAAAGGTTCTTGCTAGTTCAGTTTACTGTAAATTTTTCTACCACGAAATGATCTTCGCTTTCTTTTAATAGCTTTGGTTATCGAATGTCAATGGCAGTGGTATCGCTCATAGTGCGCTTGAGCCGATTTTGCTGGTGAGCAATGGATTGAATGGTCGCAATGGACTTCAGAGTCCCAAGCTGGTACTTGGCTGATCCATACCAGAGGTGCGAGCAGTACCTACTCCATGCACGTCTGAATATGTGCTTGCTACAACTGTTCTGAGTCGTACCTTACTATGTTATGTAGGTACCTACGCACACTGAAACCTTGGTACATATTTATATACGTTTATAGACCCACTTTCTGTTAGCCTAACCCCCCTGCAGATCACATACATTTGGGCGGCCTAAAAGATCTGATAGTCTAGTTAGAGCTAGTAAGCAATCATGGTCAATTATGACATTTTTGTTGATGATCATTATAAATAACTTCACTTAAATCATTCCAGATTTTATTAGCTATTAGCATAGAGAAATATACTATACTAGAGATATTAGTCATAATCATCATCATTAGCCAGAAGAGTTCCACTGCTGATCATAGTCATGCAACCACTGGATGCCTGCGACCCTCACAATGTCGGTTCACCTAATGGGAGGCCTACCTATGCTCCGTGTTCCGGTGCGTGGTCTCCACTCAAAAACCTTTCTTACCCATATATAGGTTATAGGTTCTTTGAGCGATGTGGCCTGCCCATTGCCAATTCAACTTATAAATCTGAGCAGCTATCTCGGTGAGATGTGGTTCTTCGGCGAATATCGACATTCAGGATTCTATCGCGCAAAGAAACTCCGAGCATAGCTCCTCTCAATTGCTATTTGCCCGCTGTACGTGTGCATCTGCATGTGACTTTGGTTTTACCACAAGACCAGCAGTTAAAGACCATGTCTCAGTACCATAATTATGTCATCACTGGCAACACGGACTGGTTTAAGACCCATGTCTTTAGACACTGGTATTTTTGACGAGAAGATATCACGTAATTTCACGAAGTTGGATTCTTCGGGCGACCTCTATGCCTAAGTTGGACTTACCTAACTGGACAATCTGTCCAAGATAGTAGTAGTCAACAACTTCGAGAGTATCTGTTTTAAATGTTTATCGGGACTTATGACGTATTATTTAATATAGGTAAAAAATATGTACCTTTCCACCTTAAATATTAAAAATATGTACCTTCGAGAGTATCGTTCCCAACGACTACCGGCACGAGTACAACATAGCTGAACATAGCTATTTGACATGATTGATGACTGGAATTATATTATTACACTGTAAAATTATGTCTATCAGTGAGCCAAATCAAAGCTGGGTAAGCTTGGGTCTTTGACTTCCCCGTCACGTCTGTGAGCTGTAGTCAAACGCATAGCCAGTCCATAAAAGAATAGCGGAACAATAGTTCCCAAACCTTAACTTTAAAGCAGGGGTTCCCAAACTTATTTTGTCTACTGCCCACTTTGAGAATAAATAATTTTTTTAAAAGAGAGAAATATCGAACCGAGTTTGAGCAATCTCTTAACTAATATTAGTTGATGTTCACAAGTTGTAGTTGAGAGTCGAGAGCTCATGTAGTCGGTGTCTAAGAGGCCTCCTATCTAAATGAAATTACAAATCATCCCCCAAGCCTCTACACAACGCCCCAATTTTTTTTTTCTGGTTCACTTACCGCCCCCCTTTAGGCCTGCAGCGCCCACAAGGGGGCGTTATCGTCCACTTTGGGAAAGGCTGCTTTAAAGTAACAGAACTAGACAAAATTATCGTCAGTTCGTACGAAACTGGAGACGATGGAAAGGCGATACCGGGCTAAAAGCGACCGTCCGGACACCATACACCGGGCATTGCGTTACAGAGAGACCAACTTATCTGTATCTGTAATATTCAGTGGTCGAGCCACCATCGTATTTTCTAAACAAAACTGTCAGCTACCCGTTAAAATTGTTTAGTTCATTCATTCGTCTATATCCTCAAATATCTCGTAGACAATAATCGTATTATCAGCTTTCACATAATTATCTTGATAGTATCTTGATTGTTTCTATTTTGTTTGAGATAGCCCGTTGGTCCAGTTGGTAGTGACCCTGCCTTCTGAGCTTGGGAGCGTGGGTTCAATCCCCACCTAGGACAAACATTCATGTGATGAATATTTCTGTTTGTTCTATATCTGGGTGTTAAATTGTTAATTATCTATTTAAGTATGCATTTAAAAATATATAAATATGTACGTATATCTGTCTTTGGCAGCCATATAAGCTTTGCTTAGTTTGGGGTCAGATGACCGTGAGTGCAAAAATCACGAATATTTATATTTATTGTTAAAATTTCTAAGGAACCACTCATTTCATGAGGTTGAATATTACGTTTTTTCAGTTGGCTAACACTTCAAAACAAAGTTGGTACATAATAATCAAATATTGTAAAACATAGACAGAAATAATGTTATTATTAGAATACAGGATACAAGATTTTCCTTGCAAGACTCATCCGTGACCATGACTCAGGCAGATTCACACGCTAATATTTGCGCCTAAAATACTCAAGATACTCCATTCGCTTTTAGTACGCCAGTAAAAATTATATTACAAACATTCCATACAGAATTTAACATCCATGAGAATCGAAACTGAAACGAGTGAAACTTGACCCACGCAGTTTTTATTGTCACATGATATTTGGTAAACACATTTATAAATGATATTTATGATCTGTGGCGCAATTTATTTTGTGTTGGCAACACTTGTCTCATGCGTTTAATGATGCGTTTGATTATAGATGCATAATTATTTATTCTATGTTTATTCTGTATCAATTAGTAATCGATAGAGTATCTATAGAGGGCTTAGTCAAACAAAATATCATGTTATAATTAGTATGCAGCACTGCATGTTTAATAATTACCTATATTTTTTTATACTTTTTAATTGTTTGCTTTTGTCAGTGTGCTTACATTGTTTTTTGTTGACTGCCCCGGTGGCTCAGTTGGTAGTGAACCTATCTTCTGTGCTTGGGGGCGTGGGTTCGATTCCCATCTAGGACAAACATTTGTGTGATGAACATTTGTGTTTGTTCTATGTCTGGGTGTTAATATCTATTTAAGTATGTATTTAAAATATATATATGTACGTATATCAGTTTCTGGCAGCCATATTACAAGCTTTGCTTAGTTTGGGGTCAGATGACCGTGTGTGCAAAAATGTCCCAGATATTTATTTATTTTTTATTTATGTTATATCATAGAGAAATAGTTATATATACCACTTCTGCACCTATTTTCGCACACTAGAGACTATTATGGTCATTTGTAATTACCCTCATGAGTTCATGACATTTCTGATGAGTGAGACATCGATAATCTCGAACAGATAAGAATACCTACATTATATGGATGAACATTACATTAAGTTCTCGCAAATTAGCGCAAAAAATTGCAAGTTGAAGTGGCAATGAGCAGGCCATATCGCTCGAAGAACCGATAACCGAAGGGGAAGAAAGGTTCTTGAGTGGAGACCACGAACCGGAAGACGCAGCATAGTTAGTCCTCCCACTAGATGGACCGACGACATTGTGAAAGATGAATAAATTGTGAGTGATTGAATTTGAATTTGATGATGAGTTAGTAGTTAGTAAGATATTTATTTCATAGTTCAATTAAGAGGTGAGATATTTATTTTCACCATAACCACGGCAAAAAGGATTGCTTTAGTATAATACAGTAAACAAAGTTCGCATCTCCAATTCAGAAACCTAAGCTGTGATCTAGATTTACTGGACGCTAGCAAACTTAGCTCATAGGAATTTGTACCCTATTTTGTTGTGATAAGGGTGATGTTTGTAGGGGTAGTTAAGGGTGAGCCTGGCCAACGTGTATATTTGATACGTAAACGCACGCCTCCCATGCCTGAGGTGGTGTTGGTTCTCCCCCTGGCAAAGATTAAAGGGAGTGGAATAGTAGGTGCCTATATGACATGTTTACCCAATTCATTTTGTGTGTTTTATTATAACACTTAGGGTAAACGTTCCTCTTTAAAACCCTAAAAATAACAGAATCTGAACATTATTCGAATACATTCTACAATTTAAACACTTTATATCTAATATACCTATCTCGAACAAAATTTTATGTTAGAACCTATGATTAGAACTTAATATATTTCATGTATCTATTTATATAATTTACTATATTAGCGTATATAGCGTAGTAATGCCGCCAGGACGTTGAGTACGCTGCCAATACAACCGGTAGCGGGCTTAAACAAGAGCATGTGGATCTTCTTTAGACCTTCAACTTATCAATGGGCAATCAAACTTTTTTTATAGTGTTAGTCAGTACAGTTTCCCACAAAAAACCTATTAACTTCATATCGTATTTCGTATTGTATTTATGGTAGGTACACAAATTTGTCATTGTAAATGTGTTATTAAATCTTTTGATATATACGGGGTGTAAGGGGAACACTCTCGAAGCCAAAGGAAGGTAATTGTACCTACACTACCTACTCATCATTATGAACAACTTTTACATGGGACCAGCCCTGAAATCGAGAAAAAAATATCAGCTGTTCTATAGAAAACGGTTATTGACACTCGACAAAATGTATGGAACAGCTGTTTTTTTTTGCGATTTTAGGTTTGGTCCCATACTAAAAGTGGTTCATAATGATGAGTACAATTACCTTCTTTTGTTCCCCTTACACCCTGTACAACATGTAAATTATGTAGTTTTTTAAATCTTTATTCGTTGTGAAGGGGTTTTGTCACCCAGTGACTATGCCACCCCCGTAAGACAAACACAAATATAATCAAAATAGACACTTAAATCACACGCTTATACAATTTAAACAGCACTTTGGCTTCCTACTTTATGTAGTTCAACTTCACATTAGGTAACTATCTTGTTTTGTAATTGTCTCAAACGCAAGGTGACTTCTGTACCCGAGCTACTCTTTGCGGCACAACACAATGCAGAGCATCACATCCAACGCGGTATGCATTACAACTGGGTATCACGTAGCGCCCATCCAGTCTCCTCTGATTGTCCGTGTTATATTCATGCAATTATTTTCTTAAATTATACAAAATAATAGTTATCTTGTTTTTTTTAAATTATCTTACAGACACTAACGGTCTTAAGACGCTCTTTTCCGACTTTTAGCAATTATAGTCATTCTAGTTTAAGTGTGCATACCTCCATTGTTAGTTACAATTATTAAAATGGATTCATAACAAAATTTTATGTTTTATCTAGGAAACCCATAAGACCGAAACACGATTAAGCACATTTAGCTCGATAGAAAAAAAATATCAAAGTAGCACTGATTTGCACTTTTAACCCTGTTTTTTTGGATTCATTCAATTACTTATTTATTAAATTATGTCTGCGATATCTTGATATATAGATTTCATAATTATGAAGGAAACCGGTGAGGTACATTTTACATTACAGCTATTCTTTTCGAAAAATATGAGAAAAATCCCAAAAATAGAAGTAGCGAAACGCACGGCTGTGTGTAAGCGCCTTGACTTTTCTCCGCTAAATGCGACTTTAATACAATAAACCAAAGATTATGGTCATCTGTAGTAATAAGCGTTGCTTAAAAGTGGGAAAACCTCGTCTTAACTAAACTACTTATAAAAAACAGAGTACATTATATGAACGCTAAAACATGTGAATAAAAATATAGATGTATAATATTACTAGTTAACAAAGAAAAAATCAATAGACTAAATAAACTAAGAAAAACTAAAATTTGCACTTAACAATTTAAGAAATACATTTGGTAATATTTAAGACAGAATGTAAATTTTCTCTAATAATTGTTGAAAAAGTTGTACCTGCTAAGAGCCGCTCTACTCCTATCCTTCGACGAAAATAATATGAATGGACGGGCCATAACCTATAACCATTGAACTTGCTCAGTAAAAACGAGTCACAAGTCACAACCGTCGGACATATACTTCAACACCTGATTATAACCGTGTACAGTATAGGTGCGTTTGTTACAAAAAATAGATAGTGGTTTTTGTTGTGTTTTTACACTTCGGGAAAGCACACGAAGGCATAATTTTGTCAGATGTTTCGTTATCGTGTAACAATATAGATGTCGCACTTCCTACGGCAAGAGACCGACTGAAACGAAGTGAGCGCCGGCGCTCATTTTGTGATCTTCAAAAATGCGCTCCTTCTGGGCCCGTCCATTCAATTTATTTTGGTCCAAGCTCCTATCTATGAAAACAACCTTTCTATGGGTCCACCCGGTACACCCTGATAAAACTGAAAAAGATCAGCTGTTTCATCAAGCCTGTTTATTAATGGTGTGTGTATATTCCCAAACACCCCCCTCCCCGCCCCTCTGTGTGTATACCCCTCTCTAAAAGGGAGGCCTTTGATCAGCAGTGGACGTTTACTGGCTGATGATAATGATACCTATTGATGTGTGGTGTTCCCAAAAACTATGCAAGTCTTGTGTTGAATCTGTTTTCCAAGCCAAACAATTTTCCCGGTTTTTCCTCTAATGGCCGGTTTCGCATCAATGTTTTTCCTGTAGTTTTTTTGTTATCAACATAACCCGGTACCGTCCAAAGAAGTCCGGAACCAAACAATTATCTGAAAGTATAATATCTCTTCTCTATATCTTCTCTACATAGTATAAATAATTAAAGTCGCTTTCCGCGTCTGTCTGTCTGTATGGCCGCTAACTCCTACATCACGCAACGGATTTTGAAGTCAGTTTGTTGATCAGTTAAATATTTTTTCACGGAAGGTTTATACATCTAGTATAAACCTTCCGTGAAAGTGTATATGTTATATACCTAGCGACCCACCCCGGCTTCGCACGTAAATTACACCCGTGCGAATCCGGGCGGCCGGGTCACTAGTATTGCGTTTACAAACAAAGACAGTTTTGAATGTTTTGATGTTGCATAAATTCTCTACAGTCTACTTACGACTAAACTGTAGGTACTCGTATGTGTTTTATTGTATGATACGATGCCAGCGAGTGGGCATTAAAAGATTATTTCCTTGGCCGTGCGCTCGACGACCTTTCGTGCTAAGACGACTATCAAATCAACGTATGAACACATCTGGTTCATGACTACCTAAAATTAAGTATATTAAGTATTTAGCATTATTGTATTTTTTATGGACCCGGGTATGTCCTAAAACTGCGACCAGAACCACCGGAGGATGGGCAGCAGCGTCCTGTTAGTACACGCGCGGTGAACGTACTGCGATCTCCAAGCTGCCTGCCAAGCGTGGGGATTATGGCAACACCCCTCTCTAAGAGGGAGGCCTTGTTCAGCAGTGGACATTTAATGGCTGATGGTGTGGTGGTGTGGTGTGTGTGTGTATTTTTTATATTCTAAACTATCTAGGACCCAGTATACCCACATACATACTAAGCTAGGTACTAATTGAGTAAATAAAATACCAATTAGGTACGCACGTAGTTTCGATAATGCAGAAAAATTTAGTTAGAACTTCAGAAACGCTAAGCGCCTAAAGGCCTTCGTAAATTGTTGTATGGTAAATTGGCCTTTTGTGATTAAATGACTTAAATTACTAAATGAAGAAGAATTTAATGACTAAATAGTAGTTTTATACTTTGTTACGTATTCAATAAATAGAAATACGTTTAATACAAAACACAAGATGGGAAAAGTAAACTCGTGCAAGGAAACAATTAAATATTTACATCATCTCATTTTATAGAAATAACTGTCGAGACTTCTTTAAGGGTCCTGTATACCCTCTGAAGCTCTCTCGCTCGCACATTTTCACATTATTGAAGATATAAAATCAATGAGTGTGAATTTCCAAAAAGTAACAAAATCATGTCATGGTGTCTATCGTAACATTACAAACAAAGAAATTGTCATTTTGATATATTTTAATTTGACACAGTAAAATGGTAACAAGCATAGATTCAGTATAAGTACGATTTTTATTTCTCGTGTCATTTTATTCCGTCAAATTACAAGATATCGAAGCAAACATTTCTTTGTTGGTAATGTTACGATAGACACCATGACATGATTTTGTTACTTTTTGGAAATTCACACTCATTGATTTTATATCTTCAATAATGTGAAAATGTGCGAGCGAGAGACCTGCAGAGGGGATACAGAACCCTTAAGAGCTGGACATGGACAAGATAAGGGAATAGAATTTAGAATACTGCTTCGGTATGCCCGCCTGTCGTAAAAGCCGACTAAAAGGAGGCCTTTGGGCTTGTGGGTGGTCAGATTTGGGGATCAGACCTCCCATTCAGCAAGCCCAGGGGAGACAACGGCGCGGTGTGGTCCACGCCGTTGTAAAGGAAAGGAACGGGAACGACCTGAGCATTTCCCGGGAGCGTTGCTTGAGGCAGTGTGTTAGGAGGATACCGGTGCGTTCCTATGGAGATCCCGGTACTCTCCGTCTGGCACAGAGGTCGGCCACCGAGGAGGTTTTAGTGGGTGCAATCTTACATCACCCCAATGCAGCTGGGTATTTTATGAAGTTTTCCCCCCGTCAAAAAAAAGGCTGGCGCTATTCACCCACATTACAAATTCTGCTACACTTTGCTGCAGTATTGGTACCTTATTTTCTATCTAAATGCTAATATCGAATGCATCAAAATATCGTGTCTGCTGTCTGTCTGCGACCAATGTTATCAGCCATATCATGTCGTAAAGGATGTTAAAGGAAATTGACGGCATAATTTGAAAGTTAAACTAGATTACTAGACACGCAAGACGCAAGGGTTAAGAAATTGAAGTCGGTGATATTATTATTTTTACCTATTTAAAAAGATAGTTTAAATCTTGTTTTCATCTCATCAATTCAAAAACAATGATTATTGAGGAACCATCTCTATAAGGTGCGTTTGTTTGAAAGATACTTTTATAGAGAGCAAGCTTTATCTTTCTAAGGTTCCATGATCAAAGAGATCGAACAATAATATTATTTATTTTAAAAAGCTCACTGGATAGCAAGCAAGCTGAGAAGGGCTGCAATAAAAAAAATTTTGTAATTATTGTCAAGTTTTTCTCCAGACCCCGTATAAAAGAAATTTCATAAAGTTCTTTTTAGAAGTCATATTAACAGTCAAATACGAGCAAAGTAAGTCCTAGTCAAGTCCAAGTCATACCTAGATAGGCTATATATGCCTCAGCAAAGTGATCGCTTATTTATTTTTCTCAAAGAGGGGGAAGAAAATTAGAGTAGGTAATGTAGGTATCTCTCGGCCGTAAAATGTATTATGACGTAGTTTACTGAAATTGCATAACAATCAACTTATCTATACTTATAATAAAACTGTAACAGGTCCAATTCTGTACATTGAAGATATTTTGAAAAAAAATATTGGATGGTTCTCTATAATCGATACTGAAGTCAAAACTGTATTTTTTTTCATTTTTGTCTGTCTGTCTGTCTGTCTTTCTGTCTGTATCTGGGCTGCGCATCACGCCGAAACTACTCAATGGATTCATATGAAACTTAGCATAATTTTAGTTCATACTACGAGGTAGGTTATAGGATACTTTTTATCCCGAAATTTTCCATGGTTCCCTTGGGAGAGGGGATGAAAGTCAAAATGTGTACTTAGTTGTAATTCATTACCGCGTAGTCCGATTTCATTAATTCTTTTTTTGTTAGAAAGGGGGTATATTAAATAGCGTCCCGTAAAAATTTCAAGGTCATCGACTTCGTAGTTCAGAAATTACAGACATCACAACCCTCAGTATTAGGTCCACATAACTTGACCTCCGGAATGTACGGAAACCTTTGAACATACGGCTCATCTTAAGCTGGCGACTGATTTGCAGCGCACTTTGTACTGTACGTTGAGTAGGTACTTAGATAGCCTATCTGAAGACACCTTTAGAAAGGAAATACCTACTATATCTATAATGTTCGAGATATTTCTAGAAATTTTGGAATGATCGACATAATTCTAAAAGGAGTACAAACTATTGTAATCGATTTGGAATGTTCGAGCAAGATCTTGAAATTTCTGGAATGATCTAGAAAATTCTAAAATGACTGCAAACTATTATAATCGATATAGAATGTTCGAGAAAGTTCTAGAATGATCTAGAAAATCTATATTTCTATATCTATCTATACTTATAATAAAACTGTAACAGGTCCAATTCTGTACATTAAAGATATTTTTTTTTGAACTGCTATCTATAATCGATACTGAAGTCAAACAGTATTTTTTTTTTTTCATTTTTGTGTCCGTCTGTCTGTATCTGGGCCGAGCATCACGCCGAAACTACTTAATGGATTCAAATGAATCTTAGCATAATTTGAGTTCATACTACGAGGTAGGTTATAGAATACTTTTTATCCCGAAATTTTGCATAGTTCCCTTGGGAGAGGGGATGAAAGTCAGAATGTGTAATTAGTTGTAATTCATTACCGCGTAGTCCAATTTCATTAATTCCTTTTTTGTTAGAAAGAAAATACATCATAAAACATCCCGTAAAAATTTCAAGGTCATCGATTTCGTATTTCAAAAATTACAGACATCACAACCGTCAGAATAAAGTCCAAATAACTTGACCTCCGGAATGTACAGGAACCTTTGCACGTGCGGCTCATCTTAAGCTGGAGGTAGCTTTGTAGCGCATTTTGTTGTGTACATTGAGTAGGTACTTAATAAATTAATAAATCTTAAATAAATCAAAATAAAAATAAAAAAAATTGCAAAAAGGGTCCGCAAATCACGTGATGCAAATTAATGGGGGTTACTATATTTTGTAGAAGATTCTTATGAAAATAAAAATTAAGAAAATTGGAAAAATTCAGAAAACTTATCACCGATTTTAACTTCGCGCGTTTTTCATTTCTAAGACAGGACAACGTCTGTCGGGTCAGCTAGTGTAATATAAAAATTGTTTTATATGTAAAACGGCAACTTTGTAGCTACCGTTTTTAGGGTTCCGTACCCAAAGGGTAAAAACGGGACCTTATCAGTAAGCCTACGATGTCTGTGTGTCCGTCTGTCTGTCCGTCCGTGTGTCCGTCAGTCCGTCCGTATGTCTGTCTGTCCCATCTATTAAGGCTGTATCTTTCGAACCGTACCTAATAGATAGCCAGTTGAAATTTTCACAGAATATTTTTATGTAATGTTACGGCGGATTGACTAACAAGTATCAAAAAAATCTAAAAGTAAAAACGAAAGGGAGGGTTCTATGCAACAAAGGTATTTTTGTATTAGCTCTAATGTAATAACGGTAATACATACAAGCGTCATGGTATGATTATAGGACACACTGTTAAATATAACAACAAATAACAAAAATGGCCCAAGGTATGGCCAGTGCGAGTCGGTGACAAGTTTATGTTCATTACCAAGTTATAACTGGTAATTTCGTTATTGAATTTTGTGGTGGTACGGAACCCTCAGTGCGCGATCTTGACTCGCACTTGGCTGGTTTAAAACTCTTTGTCAGCAAAGTAGGTATTAGTACCAAATTAGTATTATGTTACTGGTCTAACTAGTTGGAGAAATGGCACATCATCATTCATCACAGTGCCCTAGAAAGTTTTCCGCTAATCGTTTGCGCAACGGCGTTGCACTTGCATGCGTCTGCGCACATTTTTGGGCCAAGGTCAGCGCTTCACATGTGTAGAATCGAGTAAATGCACTTTTCTTATTACAAGTAGAGTTAAGGCCGCGCTCAACATCCTCTTTCTCAGATATATCTTTCGCCCATTTTAAACATTTTTGAAGATAAATAATCACTGAATCAGAATTTAATAAAATGAAGTATTGGGCATTATCTAAATAATATTAGATATCAAATACCTAGTATAAAGCAATTTTCGTGTTATCTAATCTTATTTTATAGAATGGCGGAAGAGATAGAAAAAAACTCAAAAAAATCTACATCTATGACGTCCGCTGCTGAACATAGGCCATTATACCTACGCCAAACTAAACGACAGCCTGCCTTCTGCATCCACTGTATGCCCGCGACTCTCACTATGTCGTCGGTCCATCTAGTGGGTTGCCTACCTACGCTGCGTCTTCCGGTTCGTGGTTTCCACTCAAGAACCTTTTTTCCTCATCGTTTATTGGTTTTTCGAGCGATGTGGCCTGCCCATTGCCGGCTATGTCGGTGACTGTAGTTCTTCGGCGAATAATCGAATATCCTTGTTCCAGATTATATCGCGCAAAAAACTCCGAGCATAGCTCTCTGCATTAGAGACAATATAACTTGATATTTTGAACATACTTTTGGAACAGCTTTTATTATTATCCTGGTTGGACTATATTTTTGAAGTGTTGCAATATATGTAATTCACCTACTAAGTTTTGTAAGTAGTTCAACAAAATTATTAAATTTAAATAATAATATAATAAAGGACAACGGACAAGGTTCATAAATTTTTGGACCAAAAAGTGATATAGCCGAACAAAGAAATTTTTGTATATAATATTCTTGTATGTGACCATATAAATCTTTTTTTTATGACAGTAAACCATTTTGTTTAAAATCAGAGTCACTACATGACTTCAAAAAGTCGATTTGGTCAAAATATAAAATGTTGTATGTGTTTTTTCTTTACTACTTTACTTACTTCGTACAGTCTGACAAAGTTATCTAGCCCATCATCATCATCATCATCATTATCATCATTAGCAGCCTTGAATGACCCACTGCTGGGTCATAAATTAATTAAAAACATAGGTGACAACACAAGATTGTCCCTGGATGAAAATAAATAAATGTATGAAAGAATTGTTGGGGTATTCTTGTTGTTGATAAAAAATAACCATCCGCTTAATTTTCCTACCCAACAGGTAGGAAAATAAAGGGGATGGTTATTTTTTGTTGCTTGCCTGGCGCATTTTTTTCAGCTTGTAGGAGAGGAATTCAAATTGAAGAAAAAATATTGTGTGACATGAATTATAATCCTACCAATATTATAAACGCGAAAATTTGTATGTATGGATATTGGTTCCTCTTTCACGCAAAAACTACCGAATGGATTTTTACAATAATATAGCTTACACATTAGAATAACACATAGGCTATAACGGGGTGTAGTAGCGAGGCCGGAGGCCGAGCTCTACGTGTACGAAGTAGCGGGTTTCAGCTAGTATATTATAAATGCAAAAGTTTGTATTTATAGATGTATGGATGTTTGTTCCTCTTTCACGCTGCAACGGAACAACGGATCGACCCCATTTTTTGCATGGGTATAGTTCAAGAGCCAGAGATTAACATAGGCTACTTTTCATCATCATCATCACCATTTTTCATCACTACGCGGGTTAAACCGCGGGGCGCAGCTAGTATAATTATATGCACAAAAAATAACTTTTTTCGATGCATTGACAAATATGTCACATTTTATCATTGTGGTCAGTGATCATAATGAAAATTAATACAGCCTTTATTGCTGTGATACAGTTGCGTTGGTATTTTAATTTTAGTATCTACAGTGATGGTGGTTAAAGATAATCGGATAGTTTTGCGAAAAAATTAAGAGAAAGCTCGTTTTCGTAAAGCTTTTAAGGATAAAGAATGTCTCGTTATCTTGATGTCCATTAAAATATTATATCCTTATCAGGGTGTGGTTTTTCGATCCTCAATGGCAAGTAGCTGCTCTACCTCTACCTTATTTATAGCGCCGTAATAACTGGTTGAAGGCATTTTATAAATGTTATCAGATCGTTGTTTCAATTTATTGCTACTGTGTGTCGTATTATGTTACAGAACAGGGGCCTTACGGACAACTGCTATTGCGGCACCTAATACGCTCAGTTGGAAAATCACGCGACCGCAAACCGTATCTGGGCGCGATAAGGTTCACGTTCGCGTGATTTTCCAACTGAGCAGATTAGGTGCCGCAATAGCAGTTGTCCGTAAGGCCCCAGGGCTTGAGGAAGGATTTCTACAGATATAAATATGAACTTTTACTTGCTTGTTACTTTTATATACCTCTCAGATTACCTCAAGTAATAGTATACTTTATTTTTTTGTAAAAAAATTCATGACCTTAGATACAAAGTCCGTTAGTCGTAACATTAAACAAGTTTACATAGTATTGATAGCGTGAAACAAGTCCTAGTCACAGTCAGAGTCGAACAAAATGAGTCACGGTCAAGTCAATGCATGCCCCAGTAAAGTTGTGGAGGCTTTACAACAGGCTTATATGGAGTTTTGAAAACAACACAAAAAGACATGATACACCTCGTTATATCACTGCCCACACTCGAGCACGTTTACGAGCACTTAATAAATATTAATTTACAATTAGTACACATTAACATTCGAAAATACGCAAGTTTAGGAAAATAATACGAGCCGACATGTTTTTTCCACGTTGGCGCCAAAACTCTCAGTAATTGTTTATATACTTGATCTGAGTGTTTACCTACTCTACTATACGTATATGTATTATGCGTTTAAATATTTTTCTGCAGAATTGCTTCAGCTTTCATTTGTAACCTATATTTTTTTTATACCTAAGTAGTACCTTGATCTACGTTTGGCCCCCAACTCGTCTGATGATAAGCGATGGTAACACGTTGATCTAGGTTGGTTATATAAATTAGGTACCTACCGTCTATCTATAATCGATCTATCTAAAGTGTTACCTTTTTTATAAATATTAGGCTGGCGTTTGACCACCATCTCGCCTGATGTTAAGCGATGATGCGGTCTTGCTGCTTAGATCTTTTAGCAGCAAAATAAAATTGTGAACTGCTTTAGTTGGTGTAAAAATACAAAAGAAAAGATATTTAAAATCTAGCGCGAGTAAAATGTGGTGTAATAAATTAAATTGACCTCAAAATTTTTGTCAAATCTACGCGTGTGTCCCGTGACGTCAGCAACGCGTGGACACACTCAATGGGGTTATTGACATGTCAAACTATTTCTGTGGCGCCAAAATAAAAGCGCGCGAACCGACAGGCGCCAAATCGTAGGCAATGTTTGCAAGTCACACAGCCTAGGTGTTTCATTAGTATAAATAAAGAATTACAACAAACAGATGAAAACAATAAATTGAAGCGTCGACTTGCGGCCTGGGACGGTCTCGAGTTACGTTTTGAGCAAAGGAACGTCTAAAATTACCCGCACGCACACATAGAGCTCGCCACCAGTCCGTGCACACCAACACAGCAGCAACGCCTATATCTATTATCAAAACATCCAGCGACTCTGGTTACAGCGATCCGAGCGCGCTTCGGATATCGCGTTACACACTTTAATGGCTGGAAAAGGCCTCGAAAACGTGATATTACACGCGTTTTATTGTGTATCGCTAAATGTAATTAATATTGTAATCGGACGCCAAATAATTTATTCGGAGTTACCCCGAGACTTATAGCCATTGTAAAGGCGCCCCTCGTGAAGCAATGTGAATAATATCAAATTTAAAAATACGATTCCGACATCTCTAGTTACAAGATGGGCTGAAACAGGCCGCTTGCCAATAACACGAAACCGTTACAAGATGATTTTCCAACGGAAACTCCGCGTCAATGTCATAAAAATATTTGGGATTATCTTACCTTGATTTCTTCTTCGTTTTCTTTTTTAACATGAGTTCTTGGTGGAGACGACTGAATCGGTGGCGTTTTTCCATCCATTTTAAAAATAAAAGTCTATAAATTAACAAATAAAAATTCAAAACTTATTTGAGAATGTTCTGAATTTTTCAACAATGCGGTCGCGTAAACATTTCTTACGTTCACGATTAAAATATCCCGACAAAACAACCGCACTGCACCGCGTTCGCAGCGCGACTGACTGAAACAGCTGGAACTGATGAAGTATGACTGACCGTGGCGGGCGCCCATGAATGATTGGTCCCTCCCTCATAATTATTTTCGCGCCCAAGCGAAAGCTTAGGGCGGAGCTTTACTTAGTTACTCTATACTTCCACCTGAGACTTCCACAGATAAAGCAGATAAAGTGCAGTGCAGAACTGCAGATGCAGAGTATTCTGTGTAACTAGGTACTGCAATCATTTATTCAGACTTTTAAACCGACATTAGGATTCTCAATTCAGCACCACCACACATGCCAATTCATGTTTATATTATGTAGAGGAAGCTCCAAATACTTATGAATAATTTTATTTCGTTCAAACGCCTGTTGATTTGGCAATATTCGCCCGCAGTTTGAAGTCTGTTTTCAGGGTTCCGCACTACAAGAAACTCTTCTAATTATGGTCGTTCTGTCTGTCCGTATAGGTCCGTATAATAGAATAATAAAATAAAATAAAATTGTAGTATTAAATTTAATTTTTTAATTATAAAAATGCTTGCCCACCCATCCCAGTGATCAGCTTTTTGCCACTTTGACGGGTCATATACCTATCCGTCAAAGTAGCAAAAAAAATTATCACTGATGGGATGGGCGGGCGAGCATTTTTATACCTACCTACTATTAGAAATATTAATTCATACCTACATACATTTTGAGATTATAACTTTTTGAGTAGGTTAAAATAGGGTAGCGTTAAAATTGTTTTACCTATATTGAATTCGTTCTTTAAAATCACAGCTCAAAAGTCATTGTTCTTTTCCGTAAATTATGTTTCAAACTTTTTGTAATTACGAAGCTGAGTGGCAAGTAGATTCCTTATGGCGTGTAGAAAACCGATCACAAAGGACGTATTTTTTGCTTAGAACCAAAACAGTGCAGAAATGTTTTATGAAATCTCATTGTAACACAGTTTTTCATTAATGCAATGTTTTTTTATTTTTTTATTTAGATATAAATTTACCACAGAGTTTTAATGTCTACCATTAAATTTGATATAAAATGTATGTGTTAGACACCTTTAGGGTATATATAAAATCCTTGGTTAGACATTAGATCAAAAAGATACTGTCTGAAAATAAAAATCCGCGGAATAAAACCTACTTGGTGAAAATAATTGTAAGTTTTAAATGTTTGAGGAGAAGATGAATTAAGCTTTGTTTCCAATATCTTGTTTTTTTTTTGAGTAGGTATATTTTATCACGGTAGGTAGATTGGTAGTTGAAAGAAAATAGATTACGCACCTCGCTAAAGCGAGTAATTTTACCAACCATACATTACACTCATGCATTAATATATCACTTTGCGCTCGATGCAACAATATACTATTAAGATAAGGTCGGATTATGAAGGTAAGATAGGGCTATTGAAATTAGTGCTCTAGATAATCTTCATTAATTTTCATCAGAAGTTAATTTTGACTTTGCTGATCGGCTCTTCAAACAATATTAATAGTTAGTGGGACTGGGAATAGTGATTATCTAACTAGTTGAATTTGTCTATAAATAAAGTATACTTAGTAGTTACATAAAATACATAACACTTTACTTTACTATAGTTATTTTATTTTAGTTCCATAAGATTTTGGTGGGCCGATCCCGGCGGCACTGCAATGCCGGGCCGACCCGTGACGGGAGTGGAGCGAGCCCCGAACATCCCGTCGAATTAAAAAAATCAGTTTAATATACTGGCCCCTCGATGAGGGAACTTTCAGATATTAAGCTGAAAAGAACAGATACTACACTTTGATCTTAGCCAAAAGGCCGAGAAGCGATACTGTACAAACAAACACCAACGATACTCATGTTTTCGCAGAGAATCTCATCATCGCGATTCAGGAAAGCGTGTCTCGTTCGCGGTCGCCATCTAGTTATTTGCATCGGAACTATTTGACAGCGCCTCTCCTCTTGTGATGACGTAAGTACAAGTAGTACAACCTTCGATCATTGATCAAAGAATAGTGTGCAACAATCAATAATAGAACTCCAAGTACCTAAGGCCAGCCTTCTTTAACAAAGTTATCCAGCTCCTTTTTGTCTGTTTTTTTTCTTGTGAATAGGTAGGTACCTATTTACATTACAATTTAAGTATGTGCAATGAATGTATTAATATACATACTTTCAATTTAAATTAATGTTTATGTTAAATAGTTGTATAGGTACATGTAATTCAGTTATATTGCAATAATATAAGTATAATAATAATAATATTTCTGAACTATGAATTTGACCACAATTCTCGGGTTTGATTAGCCACGGATTCCGGCGAGTAGTAGGTATCCACCGATACCGGGTTCCCTTCAAAAAAATAAATTTTCATCAAAGCCACAATTAAATGGCGATGGCTACAGAACCCTATCTCAGGCGTGTATCGACACGCTATTTGCCATGCAGTTTAAATTCCTCTTGGGAGGATTTTGGCATCACATTTCTAGTGCATTTACTAGCCCCCTTGTATATTTTCTAGTTTTAGTACTTATTATCAGTCACGCATGGTCAGAGCCAAGTCATGCTCCAGCCTAGTAAAGTAGTGGAGGTTAAACAACCTTCGACCAAAATTTTATTTCGGTCGATGTAAACAACACGCAAATACACATTTAATTTAATTGCATCACTTATGTACTTGTCCACAATCTAATAAGTACGTTAACGATTTTAAAATGATTATGTAATTATTATACATACGTGATTCACATGCACACTCAAAAATACAAAAGTTTAGGAAAATAAGAGACATGATTTTTCGCGTTGGCGCCAAACAACAAAAACCGATGTTATAGTTATCATAAGGTTATCATGGATGGGGTTTGGCCTTTGGGGGTTTGGCGCCAACGTGTAAAAAAACTCATCTTATCTATTATTGAAACTTGTTTGTTTTCGAGTCAAGTAGTATAGTATGAAATCTTTGTTTCGAGTGTTAATGTGTAATAATGGTGACTTTGTGGTAGTGTTTTATAACGGTGTAACATATACATATTTTCCAAACTCCTTAGAAGTCTCTTGTAAATCCTCCACCACTTTACTAGGGCATGACTTTGACTTGACTGTGACCATTATGTTTGCTTGACGACGTGTCGTGTCATCAACTTGATAATATTAAAGGACGTTTTATATTTAGGGTATACAACGTCCTTGATAATATTTTAATACTTGACACTGGTATGTAAATGTACAAGAAATGCGTCACCAAAATCCCTATAGCGGAAAGAATTATTTTATTCCGTTTGTCTTGTAATACTAGAGGCGGTATGGCCTTAAATGCTTTAACCTGCCTGATGGGCGAATAATAAAAACAAACTTGTCTTGCTGGTTGTCACTTGTCATAGTTGTTATAGTCAGTCTAGATCAGCTGATTGCCTGATTCAGATAATTATTGAGGTTATGTTCTTGTTTTTGTTTGGATGCATTTCAATAAGATTAAAATAATTTTTAACAAGTTATTGATAGTAATGGTACGCAAAACAATTACCGAGTGAGCCTAACACGCTATCACATATAATTTTCTTATTTCTAAAAGGATACAAAAAAAAAATGACACCGAAATTGCCTAAAGCAGCCTTGAGTTTGAAACAGGTAATATAATTTAATACTTTTATTTATAGTCGGTCCAATCATTTATTTGCTCTTACAGCTGCAATAACGTTGTAAAAGACTGAATAAATAAAATAGTTAATATTTCTCTGGAGTAGGTATATCGGGTACCTGCTAGTCTTACATTTAAAAACCAAGCGAAAGTGATCGTAATCCGCGGTTTTCATACAGCTTATAACAATCTAATATTATTGCAGCTGTCAGAGCTTCTACATCCGTATTCGCTTAACTTTGATCAACTTCGCGAGTAACGTAGTGGTCGTTTAACAGATTGATTTGTTGAACAAAAATAGCTCTTTGACGTTTTTGTTAAAATGATTAAATTAGCAGTTACCTAGACCTTCTAATGTTAAAATGACAATATTTTTTATTTTGCGACCAACCAAAGTGAAGGTCTCGTCTACCTACAAGTACAAGTCAGCGTATGTATATTTGTTGAACAATAACTTGCGTACCATTGATTTAATCCTCATAAAACTTTGTATGCAAGTAGTATGAGCAAAACTGGTCGTGATGTAAAGATATAGGGGCAAACTACTAGGTTTATGACGTTCTTATTCTTATTCGAGATGGGGGCGATAAGTCCGTTTATTCCATTCTGTCCGACTATTTGTCCGATGATCGGACAGTTTGGACAAAAATATTCCAATCTGTCCGACTGCCCAGTCGGACAGATTGGACACGCAAATTTTGTTCCAAATAGTACTACTAAGAATATTACGATACAATCAATCTGAAAAGTAATTAGGTACTTTTTGTAGGATTATTATCTTTGAAGTAAGTACTTCACACCAAACACTTCTAACAAAATAATTAATATGAATCTATCGTAATTATCATTTGTATGTTATTTCATCATCATTTCAGCCTACCATGTTCCCACTGCTGGGACACAGGATTTTTCTCAGAGAGAGAGAGGATGGGCCCTAATCCACCATCATTATCATCATTCGCAAAGTATCCTGAATTTAAAATTTCATCATCATCATCATTTCAGCCTACCATGTTCCCACTGCTGGGACACAGGTCATCCCTCACAGAGAATGGGTCCTAATCCATCATCATCATTATCAGCCTACTCTTATCAGACGGACTTGGGCTTGTCTCAGGGTAGATGTAGGCGTTGACAGATGTCAGTGACATCATCACCATCATTAGCCTATGTTTATCAGACCACTGCTGCTGGATTTGGGTATCTCTCCATGGTTTAATGTGGGCGTTGACAGATATCAGTGTGACAGCTGTCAAACTTGGTTGGGTGATATCTCGGAAACTGTTGATCCTGGACTAGCAGTCTCTTTGCAGAAGTGATAGATCTCGTCGAGATCTTCATTTCCGATGACAGCTGTCAAACTTGGTTGGGTGATATCTCGGAAACTGTTGATCCTGGACTAGCAGTCTCTTTGCAGAAGTGATAGATCTCGTCGAGATCTTCATTTCCGATGACAGCTGTCAAACTTGGTTGGGCGATATCTCGGAAACTGTTGATCCTGGACTAGCAGTCTCTTTGCAGAAGTGATAGATCTCGTCGAGATCTTCATTTCCGATGACAGCTGTCAAACTTGGTTGGGCGATATCTCGGAAACTGTTGATCCTGGACTAGCAGTCTCTTTGCAGAAGTGATAGATCTCGTCGAGATCTTCATTTCCGATGACAGCTGTCAAACTTGGTTGGGTGATATCTCGGAAACTGTTGATCCTGGACTAGCAGTCTCTTTGCAGAAGTGATAGATCTCATTGAGATCTTCATTTCCGATGACAGCTGTCAAACTTGGTTGGGCGATATCTCGGAAACTGTTGATCCTGGTCTAGCAGTCTCTTTGCAGAAGTGATAGATCTCGTCGAGATCTTCATTTCCGATGACAGCTGTCAAACTTGGTTGGGCGATATCTTGGAAACTTTCGATCTTAGACTAGCAGTTTCTTTGCAGAAGTGATAGATCTCGTCGAGATCTTCATTTCCGATGACAGCTGTCATTCACAAGGTCGAACAAAAAGCTTTACCAAATCAAAGTACCAGGAATGCATAAACCATGAAGAGGTTTTCCACCTCGAGAAGCGACCGCGACCCGTGATCACACTCTCCACAGCCGAGTAGTTTCTACTGTGTTCCTCCACAAGTAGAACAAACGTTAATTATTGGAAAACGTCGATACCAGGTACATACCAGGATAACAGAAACGATGGAGAGGTATTTCACTCTAGATTCATAAAAAGTGTGATCATGGGTCGCGAAGGGGAAACCGTCTTCATGGTTTATACATTCCTGGTACTTGGGACTTGGTGAAAAAAACTATTCTTAATTATTATATTGCACATAGAAATTAGCCGACACTCAAAATCAAAATAGTAGGAAAAAAATAAATAAGTATAACATTTTTGTTTTCACTGTACTTTACTGCCGGTAGTACTATTTGGAACAAAATTTGCGTGTCCAATCTGTCCGACTGGCCAGTCGGACAGATTGGAATATTTTTGTCCAAACTGTCCGATCATCGGACAAATAGTCGGACAGAATGGAATAAACGGATAAGTCCTGCACTGACGTCCCGCTTGGGGTGTATTATGCATTTCCCCCTACCAGCACCTACCCGAGCCAACCCAACTCCTTAAAATATCGGAGTGAGGCTCTGGGGCGCTGGCACAGTTGCTCCAGTGGCGTAGATGGTAGTGAAAATAATGATGATGAAAAGCAGTCCAGTTGTGATGACGTGGATGAAGAAGGCAATGGTGCCTCATGCAACCCAGTAGCGATTCTAGTTTCTTCTGTGGCTTCACAATGTCACAGCATATGCTCTACAGTTTCGTTTTCTTTCATGCAGCCACGACACAGTGGACTGTCCGTGGCTCCTAGCTTATACAAGTGACTATTCAAGTTGCAATGACCGGTTATAAGGCCTACTATCAGGCGAAGGTCCTGTCGTTGCAACTTCATTAGGTTGTTGATGATCTTCCTGTCAAGAATTGGGAAAGCGGCTTTAGCATGCTTTATGACATTCTACACATTTGTTTTCAGTTTATGTTACGTCAAGAGGTGCTGAAACTCTACAGGGAAATCTTCCGAACTATAAAATTGGTTTCGGATGAAACCACTCGCAGTGAGCTTAAAGATTGGGCTAGGACAGACTTCAGAAACAACAGCCATTACACTGATGAAACTGCTATTAAATCTATGCTACATTATGGAAAGAAATCATTGAAAGATCTACAGCATTCACTAGCCTTGAGTAAAAGCTAGCATGAGAATAAGGCTGTGTACCTAAAGAATACCATCAAATAGAATTGCATAAATAGAGGACAGGTGGTCTAAACTTAGGGGGAAAAAGTTAAACCAGAAGGTAGTAGTAAGATTGAAGAGTAAAAGTCCAAGATATTTGAAACTATGGATTTCACATGACCTAACAAAAACGGCAATAAAATGCAGTGCTTATACAGGATGGAAGCATGAGCATTTGAGTACTGTCTATAGTATAGTCATTTGATGGGTTTTAGTGGGTGTTACTTGAAAAGAGATTAAGGTTGCCTGGAAGATATCAATACAAGACAAAAAAAATACCACAAAACAAGGGTAACATAAACATTACAATAAAACTATTATCTAGGCTTTAACAGGTGACCGAGATCGCTTATAGCGAAAAGGCCGCCAGTTGTTACACTATTTTTTAAAGAGTTTTTTGTTCTTTGTATCAAATTTTATGGTGTGAACAATAAAGAGTTAATCAATTAATCATGTAGTTCACAATTTTAGTATAGTTGTATTGGTAATGTTGTGTTGAATCTATAGTTTTACATTCCTTTCTAGGGTTTAATACTAAATTGGTGGTAAAATAATACATCATCCTGTCACAGATGCATGTATTTGTTTCGGTGATTGATGTATTATATACTAGCTGCGCCCCGCGGTTTCACCCGCGTAGTGATGAAAAATGGTGGTGATGATGATGATGATGAAAAGTAGCCTATGTCATTCTCTGGCTCTTGAACTATACTCCTGCAAAAAAATCAGGTTGATCCATTGTTCCGTTGCAGCGTGAAAGAGGAACAAACATCCATACATACAAACTTTCGCGTTTTTATTATTAGTAGGATTTATGTATATAATTCTTCTGTATGTGTGTTTGTCTATGAACTACTCCTAAACGGCTGGACCGAATTTGATGTTTTTTTTTGTGTTTGATTACTCCCTTGGTGGTTTAGATTCACAAAAACTTGGACAGGACAACGTCTTGTCAGTGCAGCTAGTATGTATATGCATACATAATATAATACATGCATCACCAGAAAAGGAAACTAATATAAAACATAGATCACCAGAAAAGGAAACCAGAAAAGGTGATAAAATACTCAATAGTTTTTTTTACATTTTAATACAATTCTACATAGTGCTACTTAAGTAGTTACTTATCTAAGTGTTATGTACAAAATAAATATTGTAAAAAAAACTTTTGTCAAGCTCACAAGTGACGTCGAAATGTGACATTAAAAATAGCTGTAGTCAAAGGAAATTATTTATAACTGTAAATATTGATTGAAACATTACATGAAAAAAATAGTGCGTGGAGTCCCTCCACGCGGAAGTGAAACTCTCGCTCTGTCTCTTTCTATTCCCCCTCCATGGTAGCGTTAAACGTTTAACGCAACCTTGTTGGAAGGCGCATGTTCTGCCATCTATGCAAATATTAGTGAACAAATAAACTATGAGAAGGATGTACAAGTTTCAAAATTTCCTCATAGATGGCATCTAAAACTCTCGCTCTGTCTCTTTCTATTCCCCCTCCATGGTAACGTTAAGCGTTTATCGCAACCTTGTTGGAAGTCGCATAAGAAGTTTCACTTCAATAAATGTTGATAGCTAAGAACATTGTGTTTGTACAATACATGGTTACAGACCTTATCTGTATGTTGTACGAACACCTTTGCTCGTTTTCACTGTATTGATGTATATTCTATCCATACCTTGTTAAATGGATTACCTAATTGTCTAGCATAGGCGGATTTTAAAATGTATGAAATACTGGATTTTGTTATCCAATTGGGATTCAAGACTAACTACTACAAATGTTTTGACCCAGCGCTCTTCTGAATTTGAATCCAGTGGAAGTAGTAGGATAATAAAAGCATTTTTACGGGGACCCATTCAAGCAAACCCATCAAAGAACGTAGAGGGCAAGAGTGGAAATGCTCCAAGCATGTCCTTTGGGCAAGAAATGTTTCAATGGGCAAAGCCACCAAATGGTTTTTTTTAAGTAGGTGTAATTCCACATCTGGCTATACCACAGTAAAAGTAAAACACTGTTTTAAACTATCACAGTTATTCACTAAAGTTATATGATTATTTACGGGATATTTACCGTGCGTTTACTGCGCCGAAACATCGAGAGCTCATTCCACAACCTTACCACGGTAAATATCCCATTAATAATCATATAACTTTAGTAAAAGTAAAATTTATACTTAGCCCTACTGGTAGGTATAACAAATAGAGCTAAGTGTAACTGGCCAATACAACCACATATCTTTAGAAGATTTCCTTCCAGAGAATCTTCTTCTCATTGGAGATTTGTTCACAAAATTCAACCATAAGATAACTGGATTCAAGCATAATTCTATTAACTAGTTATCTAACCAAACTGCTTTATAAAACAAATATATAAGTATAGGTCCAGTCAACCCAGTTCCAATCACAACTGTGAAAACAGTAAAAAATTTAACAAATTCGCCATTTCTATTTAGATATTTAGCTAATACTTGGATTAAGTTTCTGGCAATATGGTGTCCATCCATACCGTAACACGGTACAACATTTAGGAAACCAATCCCCATGGAAAATATGAATATGTATCTTAAAAGCTTTTCAAACTGCGATGGAGAAAATATGGAAAATAAAGCTATTCTTGGGAAGTATTGATCCACAAATACAGTTTTGTGGAGGTCATATGGCAACCCTAAGTAGAGTACAGCATTGTTATCCTTTCTTTCTATGACGAGGAGGTATGTATGATTGTTCATGGAGGGTTTCAAACAGTGCTTGTTTCTTGGACAAGTGTAGCCAGAAGCCTCAGTGCATTTTATAAACTTTTCTTTAACCATATCCCTTGGTCGTAAACAGGAGAATTGTCCGGGTAACACTGAATCAGCTACAACTTTTGGCTCCATATATTCAAAGCAAAAGCTGTAGTAATCATCCTTTCTACAGCATTCAACAACATCATTCTCTTTGACAGTTTCCATCATGATTTCGTCATTTTCGGCGACAAATTCCGCACTAGTACAGATGCCATATCTCTCATGAGCCATTTGAAGGCAGTACGACCAATCATACGAGTTCTTTATATCACAACTGTTTATTGAAGTTATTATGTCTCCTTTCTCTAAACCTCTAATTTCTTTGAGTGGAGAGTCTTCTGTGAATTCGGTAACTTGTACCCCAACACCGGTTTCATACCCTATGTTAAATAATATTGGTGAAGAGAAGAAAAGTAGTAAAGCTATAAAAGCCGTAGCCAAGTTGTGCCAGACCCCAGCACAAAAAATCTTCAGTCTTTTAGTTACAGGGAGACTGTTCAAATGCTCCGTATTTAATTGCACAAAAGCTACAGGAATTATTGTGAAGACGTATATACCTACAGAAATTAATTGGACATCTTCCTGAGCTGCAGCTAATGCATGTCCAAGTTCATGTATAATGGTACTTATTGCTATAGACAGAAAATACACCCAAAAATCTGATGTTGGTATGTTGACTCCAGGTAACATAGCCTTGACTTCTGGTGCGCTGTTGATTTGAATGTGTACATAGAAATGTTCAAATATTGTTGTAAGCAATGTCCATAGAGAAAACGGCAAGAACAACCAGATCGTGATTAAATAACCGCATGTGTACCATTTCCGTAGCAGTGGGGTCATGTTTTTGCTCCATCTGTATATGAATCGATTGAATGCGGTAGTTGTCCATGAGAAATTGAAAATTCCAATTTTTAGTCCAGTTCCTTCCATAAATGCATAGTAGGGATAGTGCATACAACTCTGCAATCCAAATAAAACCATTAGTTTCTTGGAATTTCGTCATAAAAACAAATATTTCAATGATAATGTGGACTACTTACCTTGAAAAACGAGTCAAAGAACCAAATTACTACGTAAAATGCTATCACAAACGAGCACAGTATACTGAAAGACATTAGTCTCAATGTTTAATAAGTTTTTCAAATAAAAATAAATTTCCTAGAGGAATAGAGGAAAAATTAAAAATTCTCAAACAAAACCTCCAAAGCCGGTGTTAATGACAGATTGAATGAGATTGACAATCCACATGACATTGTAATTTTTTCGAAGTTTCTTATCGACAGTAATTTTTCTTCTTTCCTCTTGAGAAGATTTTGGCGTCGCACTTCTTGTGCATTTACCAGTGTCATGTATTGAAATATTTTCATTTACAAGCCCCAGTCTTTGATTATATATAGAACGGATATGGCATACCTATAATTTCCCCTCAGCCAAGGTACATGCGTTGGCTCCGCCAACGTATGTCAAACGAGCACACCGTTTTATAAAAACTGTTTCAACGTCGTTCATCCGCCATTTGTCTTCTTGCTATGTTACGAAACGGAGCTCCTTAAAAATGGTCATATGTGCAGTAATCCTTTGTAAATCTCGATCACATACTACGAACTTCACTACGCACGGAGTCTCTTATCACAGGTAAGTATTTTTTTAAACAAATAACGTGCTAATTTCACCACAAAACGAGTTTAAGTAAGCTTAATTGAACAGAAGAAAATATTAATCGAAAACCAGGGTTGCCAACTCGATATCACAGATACTCGCTAAATGACATCTCAAATAGCGCTAGATTAATATAAATTTACAAAATATATAGCAAATTTGTTTGGACATGGAATAAAATTATAAAGTTTCATTATGGAACGTATTGCCTCACCCGAGAAAAACGGTTTAAGTTTTTATATAGGTTTCTTTAATTCCGAATGCTGATAAACTTCAAATATTCTCGCGTTAAACTCATTTTTGCCAAATACACACATTGTTTTCAAGCTATTTGGAAATAGCTTGAAAACAATGTGCACAATTCTAGTTCTTACTAGAACTACTCAATCAACATACTAAGCTATATAATTATAATGCTACTCTAAAACACTACGGTCAAATAGACATTCGCTTCCCCCCCTCAAGCGAACGCGGGGGAGTCATCCGATCCAGTAGGATAACACAATAGCATGTCACGCCTCCATTTTATCAGAAAAACGTTTTAGGGCCAAATTCTATGAATAATAAGGTTGCTACAAAGAAAGGATTATCATATTAAAATTAGACAGACAAACACATCAGTGTAGGACGTAGGTACATCGTCATCTTATTAGTTCCGGAAAATCCCCCAAGATAGTATAGCAAAGCAACATATAAAACTAAAGCGTTTTGTTACTTCTCGCATGGCTGCGTATTGTTCTACGGTGACCAGAAAAAAACCCAGCGTGATTGCTGTTTAGTGTTAGCTGTTTTATCTTAGATTTCAGCGCTAGACTAGACTTACGAAAATAGAGCCAAATCTAGCACAAATAGTTACTAAGTTGGCAACCTTGTCGAAAAATGAACTAGTGATGTGCTAATTTATTACTCGTAGTCTCGTACTCGTTACTTATATAGTTACTCGTACGACGTAATCCAAGTTTGAATGAAGTTTGATAGGTATAAATACTCGTTTTTTTTTGTGTTTTTCGCCCATTTCGGCGCATGCTAAAGCCATACGGCCTCGTCTACTGTATTTACTTTACTGTCATAAATAAGTAAATCTCCAGTACAGTACGTATATTATTGGTATCGTCTGTTATTGGTATATGGCCTTTGATATTATATGGTTGGGATCGGTCTTTAAATTCGAGCTGGTACCGAAAAAAGTTTGTCAAATACTGAGGGGGGCGAGGTAAACAACTATTGCAGACACTGACATAATTATTCTTACTAGTTCTACAAACGCACACTTCAATATTGAGCGCAAACAACTGCAAACGATGTGCTCAAAATGTATACGAATGGACGACCGAGGGGAGGGGGAGGTAAGTGCTAAAGGGGAAACTATAGATGTAGGTGTAACGCTTCCATTTATTTATTTTTTCTGAGGTTATGGTGTCAGAATAATAAATGTGGGTTGAAAATGGATACAAAGTATATCATATTAATATTATAAATGCGAAAGTGTGTTTTTTTATCCTCTTTTACGCTGCAACGGAACTACGGATCGACCAGATTTTTTGCATGGGTATAGTTAAAGAGCCAGAGAGTGACATATATGCTACTTTACATCATCATCATCACCATTTTTTATCACTACGCTGGTGAAACCGCGAAAATTTTGTATTACCTTGGTGCTTACCGCTTGTTTTACCATTTCGACCTAAACTGATATTAACCACAGCATAATACCATGAATAGTAATGTGTTAGTGTTCGCTTGTATTTTGTTTAGTTAATGAAGGCTAAAACCCACGAATTTTAATTAGTTTTATTAAAAAATATTGTGAAGAAACATAGTGAGAGTCGCTGGCATCCAGTGGATGCAAAAGGCAGGCTGTCGTTCAGTGTGGAGGTTAAAGGGGGAGGCCTATGTTCAGCAGTGGACGTCTTCTGGCTGATGATGATGATGATGAAGAAATATTTTCTAGAGATTTTTTCCTGTAGTTTAATTTACCCACTGTATTTTTTATCGGTATTACCAATACAATATTTTATTAGTAACTTCATAGTTACAAATCAAACTTCTCCAGTACACTCTTCGGTATCCGATATCGGATTGGTAAAGGCACAGTATTTTTATCTCTTCACTAGCTTTGTATAATGTGTGCGATGTAAACACAGCGAGGCGACCAATGAGCGGTGCGCATTTTGTATTTGTGTTATGTTTTGTCAATGAGTGCAGGTTATATTGAAGTGTGCGCTTGTAGAGATGTATTCGATTGCTTGAATGGGCGGGGTTTAGAAAACAAGTGTGTGCTATGCGTGTTTACTTCGTCTCCCGCAAAAAGTGCCAGACTTCTTTCCATAGCAGCTCGAGCTTATACCACATCCGTTCTATATAATCAAAGGCCCCAGTACTGTTTTACCTACAGTTTCCCTTTTAGCGTCTCAGTTGTCAATTTGATGACCTTTTGTCAAGGACGTTTCATCCTACGGTTATAAAACGTGCTTGCTTTTTGTCATCTCGTTTGCAGTTGGGTGCCACTCATAAAGAAAGCGTGCGTTTCTAGAACTAGTGAGAATATGTCAGTGTGTGCAATACGTTTACAGCTGGTTTCAGAACACCATACGTTAGACGAGGCGCTGTGGCCTTAATAGCATTGGCATGGCACATTTGCGTGAAAAAAAAAAACAGTAACTTACTGTCATTGTCATTGGTAGTAGGTAGAGGAGTTGTTTAAAAAAAAAACAGTTGACGTTTCAGAAAATATCGAGCGAGTGTGTTGTATTGATCAAAAATAAATTCAGAAAAATTGTTTTATCGTGTTCATTTACACACGTTTTAACATGTGAGTGATGAGTTGTACGGAAAATGAAAGTGGCTCTTTTGTCGTGTTCTTCTTACCAGCAGTCGTGGGCTGCTTGACGATACTCCTGGCTAGACGCTGGGCAACTTCTCAAGTTAGCAACACTTCTTCGAACGCTATATCCAGGCGGCGAAAAATCATCAAAGACCCGCTGGCAAAGCGGACCCTACCGACTATAGCTTGTAAAATGATGCCTCCCGGACCGAAAAAGGCTGCAGGAGTTGCCAAAAAGGTACGGTTGTTTCAAGACCTTTCACTTGCTATAAAGGTTTTATTATAACAAGTTCTTAATGTTAGATGTTGCCGCTCTGGCATTATTCACTAAATGTACCTTTAAAGCGTTCAGATCCTGTTTGAATCGCCTGTAAATGTATGTGTCTAAATTACTGTGCACCTCGGTATGCAAATTTTGACGCATTTTCGTAAGGGTACTATGATGTACATCCTTATGCTGTACACTAATATTTAGTATATACCAAAACTTACTTTAACCTACTTCCTTGCCCATCTGTCGACCTGGTCAAGTTCTTTGCCATCAAGATGCCATTTCAGTTGTCTCCCTTATTCTAAGTCCAAAGCTTAATTAGCCACATAAAAACTTGGCATCCTCTCTAAGGTGGGATGGTATTTCACGCCAGAACAGCTGCTCTGCTTGTACAAAGCTCAAGTCTCATATTGAGAACTGGTCTCACCTTTAGGAGGGATCGACCAAGTAAAAATGAGGGGTATTGAGTCAATTGAGAAGCTCACCAAGAAGCTGAAAGGCATAAATAGGTCAAGTTTCAACTGCAAAGTATTGAGCATACAATTAAAGTTGCATTTTAATCAGTTTTCTATAAAAAATATTGGGGATTGTGCTATGAAATTTCATGACGTGAATCTTCCCTTATTTGAATGTAATGCCCAGAATCGCAATCAATGACACCCACACCTGTTACACATTCTCTACTGACAAACAAAACACTTCGATTACATATTTTGCATATGCACAAGAAATCTGCCGAAGTCTGTGTTCCCCGAAAAGTACAATATGGGGGTCTTTAAATATAAAGTAAAACTTACTCTATATTTTTATGCCTTAGGTGGCAAACAAGCAGACGGGCTGCCTGATGGTAAGCAGTAACCGTCGCCTTTGGATACTTGTAACACCAGATGCCTCACAAATACGTTGCTGACCCTTTAGGACTCGATTGACTCTCCTTTTGAAGAACCCCATGTTGTAGCTTCTCGGAAAAACCGTGGAAGGTAGCTCATCCACATTTTGCAGGTTCCACCTAGGTAAGCATGATGCATCCTAGTCTGCGTCTTTACCTAACATTACATAATCGATCGTAAACGTTTCTGATTCCGAAAAGTCGGAACTTTCGATTGATATTACACCTCAGATTCCGACTTTGGCTCTGACATTTTTAAATCATCATCATCATCAGCCAGAAGACGTCCACTGCTGAACATAGGCCTCCCCCTTTTTTTTTTTTTTTATTTATTTAAAAACACATTGTACGTTACATTTCGAGTTAGTAAGTTGTCTTAAAACCTATGTTAGATTTATCCAGACAACTGGTTCTCGGTATAGTATATGTATATTTTTTTTTAATCTAATTGAATCTAATTACCTACATTGTACAAAAAAATGAAACGCGCGAACCCACCAAACTGCTGTTGTAGGCACAAGTTTATCGCTTTAACCTCCACACTGAACGACAGCCTGCCTTTTGCATCCACTGGATGCCCGCAACTCTCACAATGTCGTCGGTACATCTAGTGGGAGGCCTCTCCACGCTGCGTCTTCCGGTTCGTGGTCTCCACTCCAGAACCTTTCTTCCCCATCGGGACATTTTTGAATTGTAGGTGCGAAATGGAAGCAGCCGCGGTCAGCGCGTATGAACAAACAAACTTGTTTGGAACAAGTTTGTACCTACTTGTCGTGCGGGGATCCTCTCTCCCCATGTGCACTGTCGATTCTTCATTCACTAACTTGTTTATTAAAAAGGCTGAATAATGTTTGTACCTATTGTTTAATTTTATTAGACTTAAACCAAATTTGAAAACTCTGACTCCAATTTCGGTTCACATAAAACCACCTAGCTCTGTAACAGTTCCCTATGTACAATATGTGTGATATATTTAAGAAAATCTTACACAGCCGTAATATCTTGCAGGTAACACTCCCTGTGGCAGAAGAAGAGATGAACGGGGGTAAGCGTGTGGGGCGTGCTAGACTGCCCTCCAATACACCCCTCGTAACCATATCTGACGTGAAAACTGAGGGCCCGGTGCACCCCAAACATGTTCCATTCCCATATATACCACAGGATGGAACGCTGCTGTTTGAAACAATGACGTTTGTGTTTGTGCTGATTGCAACGGGACTACAGTTCCTTAATCTGTATAGAACGGCATGGTGGTTGCCCCATTCCTACACAAATCAAGCGATGGTGAGTTGACTGACCTTTATAGGGTTCCGTACCCAAAAGGTAAAATCGGGACCCTATTACTAAGCCTACGATGTCTGTCTCTCTGCCTGTCTGTCTGTCTGTCCTACCCTTAAACGACTGTATCTTTCGAACTGTAATAGATAGGCAGTTGAAATTTTCACAGAATATGAGATGTTACGGCGATTTAACGAAGAAATAAAAAAGTCAATAAGTTAAAACGAAATTTTAACGAAATTAAAACGTTTGTTGTATGGGAGTCCCCATACAACAAACGTTTTCTAAACATATTTTTCTATTAAAGTTACGTGTTAATTGTTTTTCTTTTGTTGTCATTTTGAACGCAATATGTTGTGTAAAGTGTGCCCTCCACTAAGGACATCTCCTTTAATGTATTTTCTTGATGACCGAATGGGGACAATCGCTGGGGATAACGCGCTTTCTTTTTAGCCTAGGCTTGTATGTTTGTTCCGTGAGTTCAGCAGCCAAGCTATTAGGTTGTCTGAGCAGGCGATGTCTATAGTTTTTGCCGGTTTTCGCAATTTCTTCTTTAACTGTGCTTATCTCAAGATTGTTGTGGATTTCTGCATTTCTGTGTTCTGCATTGGTTGTGTACCAGGACACTTCGCATATGGTTCTTAAAATAGTATTTTGCATCCTTTGGATAACTGAGATGTTTCAGTTACATGTTTCAGTTATGGTGTTCAATTGTGGGGTTCCCCACAATTGAACACCATACATCCATATTGCCTTATCAGACTTGGAGTTTGTTTTCAGAGCTTCTATTTGATTGACATACACCTAGTGGTGTTCATAGTGACGTTGATAAGTCGACGGTTCATTCTGTGTGCTATCCAAGAGACTGTGAGGGGTTTCCTTGCACCGAAGTTACTGCCCCATGCTTTAGCTGCGACAAGGTATGCTAGTATATTCGTTTTTTAATTGAATATTACGCTTGTGCTTGACTCCCATCTTTTTTAAATCCTACTAATATTATAAACGCGAAAGTTTGTATGTATGGATGTTTGTTCCTCTTTCACGATGCAACGGAACAACGGATCGACGTGATTTTTTGCATGGGTATAGTTCAAGAGCCAGAGAGTGACACAGGATACTTTTAATCATCATCATCATCACCATTTTTCATCACTACGCGGGTGAAACCGCGGGGCGCAGCTAGTATAGAATGGATCTATGTTTGGCCACCAACTCGCCTGATGGTAAGCCACGATGTGGCCGAGGATGTAACATGTTGATCTAGAAGAAATCTATTCACTCTAAGCCTTGAAGATGCCTAGATTGTAGTTCTCAGGAAACAAGCAGGACGGCAGGGAGTTCCATTCTTGGACAGTACATATCATAAATAACGACCCAAATCTTTGGGACCTGATGTTAAACATAAGATAGAGCATCCATGTCTAGAACATAAGTAACTTATTTGTGTTGTATAAATAAACGCTAAACGTACGAAGCGCTTTGATTTCAATATTATTGTGAGAAATGGTCATCTGTGGATTGCGCTGCTTGAATGGGTGTTCCCCAATAGTTACAGCCTGGGTGTCTTCAAATCACGAGTGTATGGGTTTATTCTAGGCAAGCTTGCTCCATCATAGACCGCATCATTACTGAACATCAGGTGAGTTGGCGGTCAAACGCAAGCCTATTATTTAAAAAAATACTAATTTGTAATGTGTATTTAGATTAGCGTTAACAGGGAACATTGGCGGATGAGGAAGGAAGCTTATGTCCTGCAGTGGGCAGAATGAGCTGGCAATGATGATGATTATGATTTAGATTAGCCATAATTTTCCAGGTTACCTGGGGCTAGATTTTTAAATCGCTCGTATGATATTTCGCACAAAAATTCATTCGTAGTCAAAATTACTGACTTTCGAATGAAATTCCAAACAAAAGTCGAATTTTTTATATAATCATATCACTTGCTAATGCAACGAGTTTTGGTTTGAACCATTCGAACTTGCTTTCTGTTTATGTTTGGGGTCGAAACTCCTTGAAAAAAATCCACAGCAAGGCGCCAATACCACAAAAAAACAAGGGGGAATAGATTATGTCAACAACTCAAAGCCATGATCCGTTATTTTAAGGAACTTGGCTGGTTTGTGTAAGCTGGCAGGGGCAAATGCTCAATACACCCCAAGCGGGATGCCAATGCAGATGCCTCATTATAGATGTCTTATCGTGATTCGGATTGTGTTCCTGATCGCGTGCCATCTCACTTACGCACGTGGTGCGAGTAAGTAGATGCGAACGGGACGGCATGCAATCTCGATCACGATCAAACTTCTATAAGGCTAAGGCCCCAGGTCTTATCACCCCCACTTTGAATTAGAATTAAGCCGCACTGTGTGACCTGTGGGCTTACTCTTGACACTCTATTTCAATCGTAATTTGGGATTGGGATCGAAAACATGCCATTTTGGTACTCTTGAATTCTAAACTAGCGCACGATTGTAACCGATAATGGTGGAATTATATGGAACTAAATAAAATCAACTCAACTCGACGCTTTCGGTACTCTTGACGCGATTGAAGAGTACCAAATGGCATGTTTTCGATCCCAATCCCAAATTACGACTGAAATCGAGTGTCAAGAGTAAGCCCACTGGCCGAAATTCTAACAAGTCCGTGATGAGTTTAATTTTTATTTCAGGTTACTGATAATGGGCATGATCTTCAGCATACTGACATTCTGTACTTACGTGATGCTGTACAAGCATCCGCTTATCAAAATCTTCTTTCTATGCTATCCGTAAGTATCCATTCTGCAAGTATTTATTGTTCTCCTGAAGAACACACCAGAGCCCTCAGCATTGCGATATGGTTCCTCCGCCTACGACAACGTTGTGATCCTCTCCTGGGCAGGGGCGGATCCAGGATTTCATTTTGGGGGGGGCCATTCTGACATTTCTGCTAAGGTTCCAAGAAATCAAATCGAAAAATTGAGTCGAATTTATGGAATTGCTAGGTGTTTTGGTTAAAGGGGGAGGCCTATATTAAGCAGTGGACGTCTTCTGGCTGATGATGATGATGAAAAGAGGACTTCTGGGCTCGGGATGCTGGTGAAGCTTTGACTATCCTTATCCACCCAAGCAAGCCCCTGGAGCATTGGCGGATCCAGGGGGGGGCAATGGCCCCTCCTGGGTCTTGCTAATAATAATAATACGTAATAATAATACGTATAATATTATGAACAACTTTTACTATGGGACCAACCCTGAAATCGCGAAAAAAATATCAACTGTTCTATAGAAAACGGTCATTGTCACTCGACAAAATGTATGGAACAGCAGATTTTTTTTCGCGATTTCAGGGTTGGTCCCATACTAAAAGTGTTTCATAATGATGAGTACAATTACCTTCTTTTGGCTTCGAGAGTGTTCCCCTTACAGCCCTGTATATATTTAAAAAAAGCAGGTACATTTTTGTCGCGGTAGGCCAGCCTAGCATGTGGCAGGGCAGTTGATGTCATTTCATTTTATAAGGAAAACAACACATACGTATTACTTCATTAACGTGTCATATTGTAATTTTAGGTATCAATTTCAGTATTAATTTTTAACAGTCTTCATAAACAAACGATCAATTTTTTTATGTTCGATTCCTCAGAACTCCGTTATTTATAAACTGATTTGTATATTTTTTTTATTGAAAGAATATACTTTACATTTACTTCATTACAATTCGGTGGTAAGGACCCTGACCAAAAAGAGGAAATTTAAAGTGTGTATCTGTGTGTCTGTATTTATGTTTGTGGCATCATAGCTCCTAAATAGCTGAACCGATTTTGATTTCGTTTTATTTGTTTGATAGGTGACTTGATCGAGAGTTTTCTTAGCTATGACTCAAACAAAAGTTGTTCAAACATTTTCAATTTATAAGATACTAGCGGTCCGCCCCTGCTTCGCACGGGTATAAATTATAGCCTATGTCACCCGGAGATAGTGTAGCTTCCCAACAGTGAAAGAATTTTTCAAATCGGTTCAGTAGTTTCGGAGCCTATTCAATGCAAACAAACAAACAATCAAATCTTTCCTCTTTATAATATTAGTATAGACTAACAGTCTGCCCCAGCTTCGCACGGGTATAGATTATAGCCTATGTCACCCGGGGATAGTGTAGCTTCCCGTCGGTGAAAGAATTTTTCAATTCGGTTCAGTAGTTTCGGAGCCTATTCAATGCAAACAAACAAACATACAATCAAATCTTTCCTCTTTATAATATTAGTATAGACTAGCGAGCCGCCCGCCCGGTTTCGCACGGGTATAATTTACGTGCGAAGCCGGGGCGGGTCGCTAGTTACATATATATACATATATATATACCTTGCGTGAAAAATTATCTAACCGATAGTGAAAACCGCATCAAAATCCGTTGCGTGGTTTGGTAGGAGTTAGCGATATACAGACAGACAGATGCGGAAAGCGACTTTAATTTTATACTCTGTAGATAAGACAACTCTTTATTAAAAGACCACACAAACAAGGAAAACATTAATTACAATAAAAATATCGCTTAAAGCAAGCAAAAAGAACCTTGTATACATGTTAAATACAATTTAATTTCCAGTGCTGTAATCTACTTGTTCCTGTTCGGTTTAACTCCGGGCCCTCTACTGGAGCTGAACCACAGTGACAGGCCCCCGCTGCACTGCTGCTCCTCAGATCCTGAACAAATCAGGGCAGAGGTGGAAACCTTGCGCCAGGACTTCAATATGAGGATAAAGAAGATGATATTTAATTCTGTACTCGAGGCATATTACTCGAGCTTTATTCCTTGCTGCTTTGCACAGGTAAGATTATTTATCATATTTCACAATAAAATAACTGGTCAAGAGCGTGTCGAGACAAGCATATGGTAGGGTCAACAGAAAAGTTATTTTTTTGTTTAAATTAGAACGGCTGTCAAGGCATTTATGTAAGAAATTTGTTGTAGCCAGTTGCATCAATATAAACGAAAAGTCAGTCATTCGAAATCAGTTAGCAACTGTGATGCGGACAAAGAACATTGAGACCTAAACCAAAAAGGTAAGGTCCAAGTTTTTTGGATGCGGAGTTCGACGCGTTGATTTATATAAGAACTAGCGACCCGCCTGCCCGGCTTCGCACGGGTGTAATTTACGTGCGAAGCCGGGGCAGGTCGCTAGTTATATATATAAACCTTCCTTGAAAATTTATCTAACTGATGGTGAAAACCGCATCAAAATCCGTTGCGTGGCTTAGGAGGAGTTAGCGGCCATACAGACAGACAGACAGACAGACGTGGAAAGCTACTTCAATTTATACTATGTAGAGATGTTCAATATGATGTATAATAAGAAGGTTCTGTCATAATGCCTGGCGACAGATTTTCCTTCTCATTTCCGCTCTATTTACTTCTCTTTTCTGTGGTAGGGTCCATCCATAGCCAAAGAAGTGTCATGCTTCTTCTTCAAGTGTCTCTCCAATACTGGAGGTTGGCCGTCAGCTCAGCGAACTTCTCTCTATCTTGTGCCAAGCAGAATAGTTGTTCAACGCTGGTTATGCTGGTCCACTCCCGGATGTTGCGTAACCACGACTTTTTCCTAATGTCATGCAATTATCTTATCTATCACACATCATCAGCCATTGAATGTCCACTGCTGAACAAGGCCTTCCTCTTACAGAGGGGTGTTGCCATAATCTCCACGCTTGGCAGGTGGCTTGGGGATCGCAGTATGTTCACCGTGTTCTAACAGGACGCTGCTGCCCATACTCCGATGGTTCTGGTCGCAGTTTTAGGACATACCCGGGTCCGGGTATCTTATCTATACTAATATTATAAAGAGGAAAGATTTGTTTGTTTGTTTGTTTGTTTGCATTGAATAGGCTCCGAAACTACTGAACCGATTTGAAAAATTCTTTCACTGTTGAGAAACTACACTATCCCCGGGTAACATAGGCTATATTATGTTTAAAAAAAATAAGGATTCTCACTTAAACTCCAATAATGTAACCCAAGGTGTAAAAAAATCAGATTTACAATTTTAACTTTGCGTGTTTGACAGTTCTATGACAGGACAACGTCTGTCAGATCAGCTAGTTAACTACAAAAGTTAGAAGGTTCTAAACAAATAAGACAGATGCACAGATAGATTGACAGATAGAAGGAACTTATAAGGGTATCCTTGTTTCCGCGGAACTCTAAAAATATTAGTCACTTTAAATCGTGTTTTTTCTAGTTAGAATTCTTTGCCAATTTGAAGACAGTTTAATTGAATGCTGGCATTTATTTAATATTTGGATGAGATAAGGTCATGGTGGTAACAATAGAATAGCAAAAGGACCTGGTAGTTCGACACAAGCTAAAGGACATTTTGACTACGATATTGTTCATAAGAATGTCTATCGCATTCCAGTCGTTTCTCCACTACGATGTGTACGCGGCATCGCAGCAAGTAGCGTTCGTTTGGTGCGGCGTGTTCGGCCGATACACGAACCAGTTGCTATCTGCACCTCACTGCGACACCGCGCACCGGGCTGCGCTACATCTCGCGCGGTGGCACAAACTGCACGACCATCACGGTACGTATATACGAGCCAGCTACACAAACTGCACGACCATCACGGTACGTATATACGAGCCAGCTACACAAACTGCACGACCATCACGGTACGTATATACGAGCCAGCTATACAAACTACACTTGCCAGCTAGTGGCACAAACTGCACGACCATCACGGTACGTATATACGAGCCAGCTACACCAACTGCACCACCATCACGGTACGTATATACGAGCCAGCTATACAAACTACACTTGCCAGCTAGTGGCACAAACTGCACGACCATCACGGTACGTATATACGAGCCAGCTACACAAACTGCACGACCATCACGGTACGTATATACGAGCCAGCTATACAAACTACACTTGCCAGCTAGTGGCACAAACTGCACGACCATCACGGTACGTATATACGAGCCAGCTATACAAACTACACTTGCCAGCTAGTGGCACAAACTGCACGACCATCACGGTACGTATATACGAGCCAGCTATACAAACTACACTTGCCAGCTAGTGGCACAAACTGCACGACCATCACGGTACGTATATACGAGCCAGCTACACAAACTGCACGACCATCACGGTACGTATATACGAGCCAGCTACACAAACTACACTTGCCAGCTAGTGGCACAAACTGCACGACCATCACGGTACGTATATACGAGCCAGCTACACAAACTACACTTGTCAGCGAGTGGCACAAACTGCACGACCATCACGATACGTATATACGAGCCAGCTACACCAACTGCACCACCATCACGGTACGTATATAAGAGCCAGCTATACAAACTACACTTGCCAGCTAGTGGCACAAACTGCACGACCATCACGGTACGTATATACGAGCCAGCTATACAAACTACACTTGCCAGCTAGTGGCACAAACTGCACGACCATCACGGTACGTATATACGAGCCAGCTACACAAACTGCACGACCATCACGGTACGTATATACGAGCCAGCTACACAAACTACACTTGCCAGCTAGTGGCACAAACTGCACGACCATCACGGTACGTATATACGAGCCAGCTACACCAACTGCACCACCATCACGGTACGTATATACGAGCCAGCTATACAAACTACACTTGCCAGCTAGTGGCACAAACTGCACGACCATCACGGTACGTATATACGAGCCAGCTACACAAACTGCACGACCATCACGGTACGTATATACGAGCCAGCTATACAAACTACACTTGCCAGCTAGTGGCACAAACTGCACGACCATCACGGTACGTATATACGAGCCAGCTATACAAACTACACTTGCCAGCTAGTGGCACAAACTGCACGACCATCACGGTACGTATATACGAGCCAGCTATACAAACTACACTTGCCAGCTAGTGGCACAAACTGCACGACCATCACGGTACGTATATACGAGCCAGCTACACAAACTGCACGACCATCACGGTACGTATATACGAGCCAGCTACACAAACTACACTTGCCAGCTAGTGGCACAAACTGCACGACCATCACGGTACGTATATACGAGCCAGCTACACAAACTACACTTGTCAGCGAGTGGCACAAACTGCACGACCATCACGATACGTATATACGAGCCAGCTACACCAACTGCACCACCATCACGGTACGTATATAAGAGCCAGCTATACAAACTACACTTGCCAGCTAGTGGCACAAACTGCACGACCATCACGGTACGTATATACGAGCCAGCTATACAAACTACACTTGCCAGCTAGTGGCACAAACTGCACGACCATCACGGTACGTATATACGAGCCAGCTACACAAACTGCACGACCATCACGGTACGTATATACGAGCCAGCTACACAAACTACACTTGCCAGCTAGTGGCACAAACTGCACGACCATCACGGTACGTATATACGAGCCAGCTACACAAACTACACTTGTCAGCGAGTGGCACAAACTGCACGACCATCACGATACGTATATACGAGCCAGCTACACCAACTGCACCACCATCACGGTACGTATATAAGAGCCAGCTATATTTTATTTTATTTTATTTTATTTAGAAGGTACACAAAACAGGACAATCTCAACTTAAGCTAAACTTATTGCAAATATTACAGTTTCGAACTGGAGAGTATCCCAAAATATGCGTACACAGCATGATTGGCAATTACTGGCAAGATAAAAAGTTAAAGTTAGATTAGTTGAAGCTAAAACAGACGCTGCAGCTAAAGTACTGCAGCGTGAATTGAAATGTATTAAGATATATTAAGATCCGAGATGATGCCAAATCATACAAACTGCACGACCATCACGGTACGTATATACGAGCCAGCTGCGCGAACTATTTCCGCCACAAACTGCACGACCATGACTTCCTTCTTTTCTTCCCATCCCGAATCCAGAGGTCTCTAAGCAGTCTTTTTAGCTTTTTGCTGCAAGCAGGGGTTTCTGATCCGTATTCTATTGCCCCGGCACCAGGACGGCTTACATCTATACTAATATTATAAAGAGGAAAGATTTGTTTGTTTGTTTGCATTGAATAGGCTCCGAAACTACTGAACCGATTTGAAAAATTCTTTCACTGACGGGAAGCTACACTACCCCCGGGTGACATAGGCTATAATCTATACCCGTGCGAAGCTGGGGCGGACCGCTAGTTATTACATAAACACCTAACCTGCTATCTTCCCCCACGTCTTGACTGCAGCTTAGTAAATCGTTGATTACAGAAGAGTGCGAAGAATGGAGCCCTACGCGGTTGTACCGCGGCGGGACGCGAGTCCTACACAACAGTGTTGCATGGAGTGCTGTGCCGCGCGCCGCCGCCGTCGCCGCAGCGCCGGGGGACTCCAAACACGAGCGGTTCTATGTAAGTATATACATATAGCTATATGAGCGATGATGGCCACAAGCTCTATACAAAATCTTACAAATAATTTTTTTCCCTTTCCTCCTTTTTTTTTTTTTTTTTTTTTTTTTACCTATACTGTCCTATGTTCTTTCCTCTTATCTTAGATTATTATTTTACAAGATGAATTTTTAAATCTAAATCATTAATCAGAGCAGCACTAGCATACAACAAAATAGCCCTACATAGAAGTTTAACAAATGTACTGTAAAATTTACAAAAATGTAAAATGTACTAGCGTCGAATAATTCGCGCAACTTTTATTTTAATCTATACTAATATTATAAAGAGGAAAGATTTGATTGTTTGTTTGCATTGAATAGGCTCCGAAACTCCTGAACCGATTTGAAAAATTCTTTCACTGACGGGAAGCTACACTATCCCCGGGTGACATAGGCTATAATCTATACCCGTGCGAAGCTGGGGCGGACCGCTAGTATATAATATTTTGATAAATAAACAAAATAAATATGTTAGCTACGTATATTTTTAAGGTTCATCTAGGTTGATTCTCTCTAGGGCTGAAATGTTTTACTTTCAACCCGCTCCTCAAACAAAAAAAAAAAAAAAAAAAAAACTTCAGACCTACTTTCCGAGTATGAGTAATGAAAAATAATATTGAACAAATTCCGTGGTGTTCTCCAGGGTCTGTTCAACAACCCGTCGACTCTGTTGTGCTGCAACCTGTGCACCCAGCTGGCCCTCATCGTCCTGCAGCTGTGCCTGCTGTTCAGCTCGGTGGCCTGGCACAACTTCCTCTCGATAGTGATCCTGCTGTTCATCAACTACTACACCCTCTTCAAGATGATACGAGACTACCTCATAGCGTTCAAGGTGTATAAAGCGGAGATTATGATCCAGGACAAGAATAATGTAGCGCTAGCTGCCAACTGATTGTCTTCACGGAATTAATATACTGACAGACATGCTCATCAAATACTCAGAGCAAATAAAAATACAGAGTCCCTACGGCGCACTGCCAAAGTGACGCCAAAATCGCTTCCAAAACTACGTGAATTCCCTATAAATACACGACTCACACTAGATGGACCGACGACATAGTGAAAGTCGCTGGCATCCAGTGGATGCAAAAGGCAGGCTGTCGGTCAGTGTGGAGGTTAAAGGGGGAGGCCTATGTTCAGCAGTGGACGTCTTCTGGCTGATGATGATGAGGAGACATGCTCATCAAATACTCTGAGCAAATAAAAATACAGAGTCCCTACGGCGCACTGCCAAAGTGATGCCAAGATCGCTTCCAAAACTACGTGAATTCCATATAAATACACGACTCATGCACACATACGCATTTAAAACTACGTGAATTTCTTGTCAGAACGTCGTACTGAAAACGTACGTTTTAAAAAGAAACAATGACTTCTTGCAGTGTTAAGAACTGTAAAAACAACACAAAAGTAAATAAGAAGAAGGGTGGAATATTTCCACACTTAAGTATTTATATTATCACTTATTTTGATGAATTACACGACACGAACTTCGACTACGCACACACGTTTCAAAAAGTGGCTTCACTTTTCGTGTTCGCGGTAGTCCCTCTGTATATTTATTTGCTCTGATATCAAATACAATACATCTTTATTAGGTGTTGAGGCTTTCTTGGGTGTTCCCCGATAGTTACAATCTGTCTTTATCTGCCGTATATTTGTTTTTATTTATTTTAGATCAGGCATCAGGATCATTTACATCAGGCGAGTTGGCGGTTGATGTTAAGCGATGATGCGGTCTACGGTGGAGCACGCTTGCCTAGAAGAAACCGTATCACTCGTGATTTGAAGACATCCAGATTGTAACTATCGGGGAACACCCATTCAGACAGCGCATTCCACAGACTAGCAGTTCGCACAATAAAAGTGGAATCAAAGCGCTTCGTTCCGGTTTTCGGAATACCAAACATAAAGCGGTGTCGAAGTAAATTACGTATTTACCAATTTTGAAGTTGGTTTTTAAATTGATAATTATCAGTTATATCAAAATTTGCTTGCTAAATCAAAGCCAATGTGTACAGGCTTTGTTATAGCAAGCTAATTTTAATTTAATTTTAAGCATGCATTCTGTATCTACAACACACAACCACCGGAGGATGGGCAGCAGCGTCCTATTAGTACACGGTGAACGTACTGCGATCTCCAAGCCGCCTGCCAAGCGTGGGGATTATGGCAACACCCTTCTCTAAGAAGGAGGCCTTTGTCCAGCAGTGGACGTTTAGTGCCTGCTGATGTGATTCCGTATCTACTGACGTATTGACATGCACACCCGCGCTACCAGTAGCAAGCTCGAAAACTTTATAGGAGTTGATTTTTGAGTTTGCTAATATATAATGAAAAAAAATTGATGTCAACTCGTTGACGGAAATTGTCACAGGTGAAAACAAGACAGAGCAATTTTAAGCTTTGCTTAACTTAAGTAACGTTTATAAGTAAGTCCGTAGGTGTCTATTGGTTTTTCATTATATATTAGCAAGCTGAAAAATCAACTCCTCAATACTAGCTATGTTCTCACACAATATATATATTGCTTTTAAGCTAGAAATAAGCATGTCTGTCAGTACTTCAAATGTATGTATGTGATTGGTTTTTTCGCACAAAAACTATATTTGTTACTTTTGTTTCATCAAGTTTTCTTAATTGTACGAATCTGGGTCCCTATTCAATATTTTAGTAGCGGAGTTTTTTTTTTTTGATAAATTACAATGTGACATTTTGACAGATTTGGTATGGTACCATGAAGAAATTTGTGAGGGCCCCATATTGAAAAAGTTTTAATATTTACGGGTATGGCTGATCTCATAATGAAGGACCGTGTGGTATAAATAGTAGCATGCCTACCCTGGTGGATCTCTTGAGTCTGAAAAGAACCACTGCATTTAAACATTGCATAAAACCGATAAAAAATATTAAATGTTTATTTCATATATCTTCACATTTTGGCTTGATTTTCTCCTACGCTGACGTCTATACTTACAAATATACAATGCGTTCTCCCAGCACGTTGCGACACTGACGTCAGTATACCCGCATAGTGCGTATAGTACATCGCAGTTTGGTTGGTTCACTCAAAACTGGTGAAGGAAAATCGTGAAGAAACCAATGCCCAAGAACATCAAAAGTTCAAAGGCATATGACATTCACCAACTTGGCTTGGCTTTGCTTGGCTTGGCTTGGCAATAGGCTCTAATCCAGCATGGTGGATTAGAGCCTATCCTCTCTGCTCTGAGAGAAGGCCTATGTCCCAACAGTGGGAGCATGATGGGGTGATGAGGTTGGCTGTACACTACGGTATTTTTGTTCACGCTGACGGTACGCCGCTGACACCAGCGTAGGAGAAACAAACCAAACCCACATCAGATTTGACTGCATAAACATTCCATTCCGTGTACTTGATGAAACAACTGCGTGAAACCTTGCTGTTTGTACTTATTGTTGTGATATCTGGCCAAATTATAATATGTATTCCAAAAGTAAATAAACAGTAAACTCGAAATTATTTACAAATGATGCTATCTGTCCCTAAAAGCTGATGTATTGACAATGTATCCTTTCAAGATATAACAAACTGCACATTTACAACAACGCTTTGTGTATTTTTTGCCACTTAGCTCTAACATCAGATTTGGATGAAATTTGATGTCGAGATTGTGCCAAATAAGATACTTTGATCCGCGACAAAATCTTGTCGTCACTCTTTCGAGCGAGAACGCGATAAGGCGCCTACGTTTTCGTATATGCCTGTCACGCTTTGGCACGATAAAAAGAGTCGACAAAAGTTTGTCGCGACGCGCATGTTAGCCCGGCTGGTTTACCAAATAAGATACTTTTTTTTAGTCTTGTTTCGTCGCGTTTAGTCAAATTTATTATAAATGCTTTTGGTCAAAATTGCAAATCGACAAAGTCACTAACCGTAAAAAAAAGCAATTAGTCAATATTTTTAAGTTTTTAGCCCTAAATAAGTTTTATGGCTAAATTGACAAAATGACATTAATAAGTATTTTAAAAACAACGCAATAATGATAAAATATTCAATTTTTTCTAGAGTAACAAGTGTTTTTTACCGTGGGTATATACTTATTACTTATACTCATGGCGTATACTTGTTTCTCTTGCAAAATCGTACATTTGTTTGTTGCATCGGTTGTTTATGTTTCGTCGCGTGGTCAAATGTGAGCTAACTTTTTACAGTTTATTTACTTGTGTAAAAAGTTGTGTGGCGACGCATATTCATTCGCTTAATACACACATTATACACACATCACACATCATCAGCCATTAAATGTCCACTGCTGAACAAGGCCTCCCTCTTAGAGAGGGGTGTTGCCATAATCCCCACGCTTGGCAGGTGGCTTGGAGATCGCAGTACGTTCACCGTGTACTAATAGGACGCTGCTGCCCATCCTCCGGTGGTTCTGGTCGCAGTTTTAGGACATACCCGGGTCTACACACAGTATACACATTATCATAAATAATTTATAACTAAGAACTTTACCCAAAGTAAATACGTATGTGACAATTTCCGATTTTGACTGTTTGCTAATTTGACACTTCGCAAAATGGACCAATCGCTATTTTGACCATTTGCGATTTTGACAGTTTGCTAATTTGACCGTTTGCTATTTTGACTGTTTGCTATTTTGACAGTTTGCTAATTTGACCGTTTGCGATTTGGATCGTTTGCTATTTTGTCCGTTTGCGACTTAGACGGTTTTCGGCCATTTAACCGAACTCGACGAAACGCTTTTTTCTTGTGAGAAAGCTGGAACATCTAAGGTAAATCCGCGGCACAACTAGTCAATTCAGGGATGTTAGTTGTATTGCTTGTAAGTTACTACATAAGAATGGGTTAGCTAAATAGCTTACTTACTGGACTTTAACATTTCCAAGGTTCTCATGAATTTGAACAACTATACTTGCCATAAGCTTATACCTTGTTTAAGTTAAACTGAAATCTCGTTTCATCATCGTCTAGTCAGTGGACATGAATGTGTAAATTAGAATAAACATTTGAATGAACAAAACGATCTCTTTTATTTGGTCAATAATGTATGGTTACCAAGGAAGTGGTGGGCAAAATGTTCTTGTTAACCAAAGATATAAAAAATGGCTACTGAGTCAGCGCTAAAAAAATCCGAACTAAAAGAAGGGTTAAACCAGATCTGTTAAGGTAATCTGTGCATCTACTACATTGGTAGGCATTTCCAGAGTGCCTAGAGTGAGTTTTTCAATTACCTTTATCCAAGGATTTTATATATATTGCCTTTATCTATTCTCTATGAGAAAATATTTTAATGTTTTTTTTTTTGAAGTATAAATAGGCTTGCGCTTGGCCGCCAGCTCGCCTGATGTTAATTGTTTAGACGCCTGATGTAGATTGTTTCTTCGAGAAAGAAGCTAATAGAAGAATTCAGCTGGGATGGGCAGCATTCGATAAGCTTCGTCAAGTCTTCACGTCGTCCATACCACAGTGTCTCAAGACAAAGGTCAAATCAGTGTGTCCTACCCCTTATGACCTACGGTGCCGAGACGTGGACAATCACGGTTAAGGTGGTCCACAAGTTCAAAGTCGCTCAGCGAGCTATGGAGAGATCTATGCTTGGAGTTTCTATACGGGACAAAAATCGGAATGAAGTGATTCGACATAGAACCAAAATTACCGATATAGCTCAAAGGATTAGCAAGCTGAAGTGGCAGTGGGCCGGCCACATTTCCCGAAGAACCAATAACCGATGGGGTAGACGAGTTCTAGAGTGGAGACCACATTTAGGCGAACATAGTGTACGACGCGTAAAACGGCTGGTTGAAACTGGATGCAAGGTACTGCCGACTGAGCTCAGTGGCGTGCATTAGGAGAGGCATATGTCCAGCAGTGGACAGTTAGAGGATGATGATGATGATGATGATTCTCTATGGGTTGTATCTCTAGACGACGGATATATTCAAGGATATCATTGTACTCATCATAAACAACTTTTACTTTATAAAAACAACAATTTTATAATACATAACAGTAATCTCATACTCTTAGGTAAAGTTAATCAACTGGACAGGGTAGGTACTTTAATAATGTAGAGCTAGGTTTCGAACCTGCTATAGGTACCTACATACAGCAGTATTTTTAGTTTTTATTATAAACAATAACCAAGAATAAATTAAAAGTAGTGAGTCAAGTGCGAGTCGGTGACAAATTTCAGTTCATTACAAGTTATAACTGGTAATTTCATTATTGAATTTTGTGGTGGTACGGAACCCTCAGTGCGCGAGCCCGACTCGTACTTGGCCGGTTTATTACAACCTATGCAGCTGTCAGAGCTAAACATTTGACGGAGTATAATGGTTTACGTTGTAGAGTGAAGCGTATTATCTTCATTGTATGCTCTGTTTATACCATGTTATCAACAAAGGTTCAGTACGTATTTGTCCTTAAGGTGGTTCGATTCACCTATGGCGGGAAATTTAAATTTTAAACAGTTTTTTGGTCCTAGTAGCCAGGCCAGGTAATTATTTTTAAATAACACAGTGTTTGCATAAAATGTTGGCTGTTCTTTACATTATAATGTACAATTATTTAACAGTAACGCACCATATTACTTACATTTGTGAATAAACCGTTTGAAACAGCAAAAATTTGTTTATTCACATATGTAAGTAATAATGGGCATTAGAGATAAATAGCTTTAGATGATTTTGTAAAGAATAATAATCAATCTGCGCAAACATCATGGTTGTTTACAATAATTACCCGGTCTAGCTACAAGGACAAGAAAACTGTTTGAAATTTGAATTTCCCGCCATTTGTGCAACGAACCACCTTAATGTATAATTCTGCTACTTAATAAATACCCAAGATGGAGTCTTCTTACTATCATTGATTTGAACGTTTATTGACTTCATTTTATCTCGGACTACGTCACATGCACTCAATAACTCCTTGTTTTTACTACTGAGTGCGTTTACCCTTACTGTATGTCTGAATTCTACTAAACTATCTATCAAAGAGTCTGATACAGAATTATCTTGCGAAGCCTCTTGCAGTTTTATACCAAATTGAGTCAATAAAGTAGTGATGTATTCAGCAATTAACATGATTGGAACAGGGTAGTAATCCTTACTGTCCCCTTTAATTATTTTGTTTGTATCATTCATTAGATTCAGCAGCGAGTTAACACAAAAAGCTGTGTCAAAGTCTGTTTTTATCGCTTCAAAATTGTCATCCTCGATCTTTTGTAAGTTTTGCAACAATTTCTCTTTGTAATCTCCGCTGGCTTTTTGGTCATTATTGTTTACGTAAGTAACGGCATCTCTGAGGAAGAATCTGAACTTGTTTAGAACTGCTTCTGCATTCTTCATCAGCCCGTCGCTGTATTCCATTGTGTATCTATATCTTGAGAGTAGGCAAGCCATTCGGAAAGTGTCGGCACTGTACAAATTTAACATGTCGGGGATCGAAATAGTATTTTGCAGTGATTTGGACATTTTGACATCATCTTTGACGTGTAGGTGACCAACATGAATCCAGTAGTTAGCCCACTGCCTGATGTTGTGGAAGGCGCATGACTGAGCCTCTTCATTCTCGTGATGTGGGAATCTCAAATCTATTCCTCCTGCATGGAAGTCTAGCTGCGAGCCAAATACTTTGCTGACCATGGCTGAACATTCTATATGCCACCCGGGTCTCCCTTTACCCCAAGAAACATCCCAATGTGGTTCCCCTTCCTTATATCCTTTCCACAGAGCAAAATCCATCTTGTTTCTCTTTGCTTTATCAGATGCCTCTCCCGATTCTTGCATAGTATCCAGCTTTCCATATGAAGGGAACTTACTAGTGTCAAAATAGACGGAATCGTTACCCGCTACGTACGCCATATTTGAATCTATGAGTCCTTTCACAAAAGATTCTATAGAATTGATGTGCTCCGATACTCTAGTGATAATGAGTGGTTTTTCAACGTTTAGAGCTGACATGTCGAGCCAGAACTCGTGCTCGTATTGTTTAGCGATCGCAGTGAAGTGAGTGTTAGTGGCAAGGGCTTTTTTAATAATTTTATCGTCTATATCCGTGATGCCCATTGCTGTAACGAGCTTTATTTTGAAGAATGATTTCAGAATTCGTTGTATGATGTCGAGCTTGACGTAGCAGCTGGCGTGGCCGATGTGAGCCGAGTCGTAGACGGTGGGGCCGCAGGAGTACCAGGTGGCGATGTGAGGGTCACTCAGGATCACCGGAACATTCTCGTTAGCTACACAATTGTATACATACGCGCCGATCGGGTTCCCGTTTGGCATGAGCCATCTCGTCTCTTTGTAGGGTTTCAAAGTACACACGTGTGATAATCGCCTTACACATAAGTGAAAAATTTTAGTCATTTTCTGTTTGCAATGTTTTTAGTTTTCTGTTTGCAATTTATCTTTCACGTCTCTCTCACGTCCCTATTATATTCTCTTTGCAGTGAAAAAACAGCCAAACAGCTGATCCAGTTGCTTTTTTTTTATTAATTTTTTATTATAATTCACCCATCGGGCAGGCTAAAGCCTTTAAGGCCATACCGCCTATTCTTCTGTTTTGTATAGTCTTAATAACGTAAAACAAGTCATAGTCAGAGTCAAGCTAAGTAAGTCACGGTCAAGTCAAACTCATGCCTCTGTAAAGTGGTGGGAACTTTACAAGAGGCTCTTATGGAGTTTTGGAAACAACACGAAAAGACACGTTTCACCTCGTTATATCACTCGCCCACACTCGAGCACGTTTAGGAGCACTTAGTGAATAATAATTCACCACCTAGAACACATTAACACTCGAAAAAACACTAGTTTAGGAAAATAATCCAACGAGCCGACATGTTCTTTTCCATGTTGGCGCCAAAACTGATCCAATATAATGTGCTCTATGCTCTGATCCAGTTGCTGATCCAGCTGCTTGACACCTCTTGACACTGACCTGACAGTCAATTTTTTTTTCGACCATTTCGTTGCAGGCTAAAGCTATTTATTCCATACCGCCTTGTATGCCGCCATAATGGGTATGCCTCATTAGAGTGGTAGAACTTTATTACTAGCTGTTGCTCGAATAATAACCCTATAAAATCAGGTTGATCCGTTGCTCTGTTACTACGTGAAAGAGGAACAAACAAACAACAAACAAACAGACTTTCGCATGTTTATTTTTAGTATCTGAGATTAGTATGATAAATATTTTTGCCCGATGGGCAAGCTACCGCCTAATTTTGCGTATTTTCGATCTTGCCAAGGATCCTCGCTGTAGTAATGAAGATTGTGACAGAGTTATGTTTTGTTGTCAGTAGTAATGGAGCCTATACTAAAGGCTGTAGTTTTGAAGAAAAATAAACACGGAAATACCCCCTTCTACCATTTTATACGATTGGTCCAATTAAGTACCTAATTTGTTTATTATTTTAACATGACCTCAATAGTTACAGCTTAAGGTAGCACAATAAAATTAGAATGCATGTTTATCTTACTCATGGTATAATAAATAATATTATACTTCGCTAGAGCGCTCCGAGAAAAAAGGTAACGTGGGCGTCCCGCAATGATGTCATCAATGTCATGGATACACGTACACGTGCATAAGCAAGAGCAGAATAAGTAATTTACAACAAGTTCGAGAGAGATGACGATACACGAAACAATGGCGGACTCTCTATGATTTTCTGTGTTAACAGTAGCGTGAAAATAAAACTGTAGAAACAAATAGGTTTTATACTGTTTCATAGAATCAATACAATACAATCTCATTGCATACAATACAAATACAACAATACAAATAATTTATTTTCACTTAAGTACTTTACATAAATAATAACTGCGCTAACAATCAAACTGGGTTGGATCACCCGTACCTTAATGTTAGGCTTCCCTTACATGGCAAATATTTATATATTTTATATATGACTGGTAGGTTTATATATTAATTGATTGACAAGAGTTGTCACTGTGTTATAGTTTGACATTCGATGAAAATAAAACTAATTTTCAGTAGTATGATTTTATATTTGATATTGCTATATCCTCATCACCACTAGCACTCTACATATCTTAGTCAAAGGTAGGAGGGCCGATAGTCTCTTCTCCTACAAAAACTCCCCAATATTCGTATATTAGGGACTCCAATAAATCAATATGGTTTTGATAAAATAGTGTTTAATGTAGTACATATAGGTCGTGGTGTTTAATATATTCAATTCGTGCTTAACTTGCTTGAGCGGATAAACCAAATGACAATTGAAATACTTTTTGTATTTTATTTATTAGATTATAAAAAAAATGTTTCTCGGTATCTGTGTTTGTTACAGTAAAGTGGCAACTGGACAGTGACGACATTGCGGGACATCTCCCAGAGCGTTAGACCTTGTTTTCTTGGATCATACTCATAATAAAATAAATGGGCACTTAGTTCGACCAGAACCAACCAGAACCAGACGAATGGGTTCTTAGTGTAGCCAGATCAGACAAACGAATTAGGTCAGTGGCAGGTCCGGAGTCTACAGAGCCGCCTGGGCCAGGATCAACACACAGCGGAGGAGCGAAGCCTTGCTCACAGTGGCAGTGACCTTCTGAGTTGCAGACTCCATGCCCTGAACAATCCGAGGGACAGACGGAGGACTCGCCGTTTTTGATCGCTTCCCGCACTGACTCGATCGGCACACACCTTTGTTTCAAGCACATCCGTTCGTATCCACACTTCGCACCGTCTGGTACCAATCCAGGGTCCATATCATTCAGCCCGAGGTCTATAGTAGCAGTACGACAAGAGATTATCGAGTCATTGCTTTCTATATACGTGGCACTGATTATAGACACGGATTCCATGCCGAACTCGAGTCGCTCATTCAGGTGGCGGCATTGCAGCCTGCCACAGAGGACATCGATGGAGGGACAAGGTGTGCTTGTCACGTTTATTGGGTCGTAGCCACAGTTGTTCGTAGTTCCCATGGTGTTAAGGTCGTAGCACTTCAGACTCGAGGACTCTCCCGTGCTGCCCCACAGCAGCCGGCACTGGTCAGTGTGCGAGCGACACACACCATGCATGCAGTACGCTTGATTGTCTCCTTCCCCGCAAGGCGTCGAGTCCATTCGATGCACGTCGGCGGGACAGAACTCCGAATGTCCCGTACAGAACTCTGGCAAATCACATTCTCGATCTGATGCGCGGCAAATCATACCCGTTGACTTCAGCCGGCATGTGTTGAGGTCACAGCAAGCCCCAGTGCCGCAGGTAGCATTGCCACGCAGCGTGCAATCAGGGTTGCAGCACACGTGGCATGGGTTGACGCCGCCGTCGGCTGTGATGCCGCAGTCACATTGCTCGCCTGGCTCGACAAAACCATTGCCGCAAGTCGGGGAGTTAAATAGGTGCTTCGGTTTGTTACGTAAACAGTAGTCCATCCCTCTCTCGAAGGAAAGCTTCAACGAATCCAAACTGCAAGAAGACCAGTGAACGGGAACCACTGAAGAGATTGACGGATTCATTATGCATATCTCATCTGGACATTTGCAGTCTTCAACAGTATCATGCATCATTCCGAAGTTATGGCCCATTCCATGCGCAATAGTAGTGGCCACTACTCCGATCACGGATGAATGATTCGTGGCCACGCCGCCAGAAAATTCCGATGTGCACATTGGACCCATTAGCGCTCTGCCCACTACTCCACTCTCGAACTTCTGCCGGGTTAGTAAATGTGCATTATCGTGTGGTATATTAAAGATTAGTTTCTGTTTTCTGTACCTCAGAAAATTTGTGAGGGTGGTATCTCCGTTTTCATCTAATGATATTTCGTCTCGTTCGTTCCACACTACAAGCCCCACTAGAGCTATGTTAATATTGAGAGGGGAGTACAAAGAGTTGATAATGTTAGCAACTTGTATCATTTGCGAATGCACAGTTTGCAGGTTACCTCCATAATCTTGGAACACTCCGTGATCAACAACTAACACAAGTTCCACGTAGCGAGTTTGTTTGTTTGCATTGTACGGATCTTGGACTTTCTTGACAGTTTCTCTTTTGTACCTGATAACTTGTTTTTTTTTTATCTCTCTTTGTTTGTGATACCTGCTGAATAACTCGGGATCATACGTGACATTGCTTGTTACGTCTTCGTGGCTTCCGCGGTGACCGAAGTAGTAATTTGTGTTGAGGTCCTTGTGGTCATATAAGTAGTGATGGGATTGGATTTCGGGACTTTGAGCTGGTTCAATGTACCGCATCGTCTGTCCGTCGAATATGACGCCGCGGACGCCATGGCAGGTAGACACAGCCACTCGTGAGTCTGGATGTCCTCTCACAGTACCGGTATAATGGCACAAGTCTAACTCTTCTTTCTTAGGTCTAAGCTGTACAGTCTTCCCACCCTCCTGGTACTGTAGCGTGTGATCTCCAACCAAGTCCTCGTTCAGTTGCAGGTCGAGAAGTATCACTTTACCGTCAACTGGCACCGTCACCTGAACTTCTGCATGATGCGAACCGTTAACGTCTCTCGTAGATAATATTTCTCGTTTTGTTCGCCCATGATGTACTGTCAGTTGTACTTTATTGCGTCTATTGAAGTCTAAGGCAGGATTCTTTATTTCTTGGGCACCAGCGCAGCTAATTGTTAGCGTGAAAAGTAACAAAACATGCAGCAAACAAACACAACTACACATTTTTCAACTCCGAATAGTTTGAGACATCTTTAACACAAACTTAATTCATCCAACGTTATTGAATGTCAGTAAAGCTCTAAATAGCAAATAAAAGTCATGTTATTGGAACCAACGGTTGTAGGTTATCGGCACTTATCAGAAGCAAGATGATGACGACAAATTATTTTCGATATTTACTTTAGTGGCCAAACCAGGGCCGGATTTAGAGGTCCAGAGGCCTCGGGGCAACAAAGGAGCGGAGGCCCCCTCGCCCCAAATTATTTTCCAAATAAAGTAAACAATTTTTTTTCAGTCGAGTTTTTCAATAAATAGGAATCGAATACCTAACCTCCGAGGTTGCTGGCAAGTACCACCCCACTCAGCCATTAAGCGATTGGGGTACTCCCTCAAGATGGGAAGTGAATTGGAAGTGCTTATCAGGGCCATTTGAGATTTTGATATTTCACTGATCTGATTGCCTGATTGAAGTGAACAAATATAGATCAAAGATTTCTGTTATTTAAGATTAATATAATCAAATAATCATGTATGTATAAAGTACTGTAGGCTGTAGGTAAAGGTGAAAGAGCAAAAAAAAAACAAATATCAAAGGAAAAGATGCTTACTAGTGTTAACTAGTTGGAATTTGAAAGATTTTTTTTTCCGAAGTCTCTATTGTGGGGGCCCCCCGTTTGTGGAGGCCCCGGGGCTTTCGCCCCGGTTGCCCTCCCCTAAATCCGGCGCTGGGCCAAACCACAGCTAAACATACCTACGGGTATATTATGTACCGCAACTCGCAAGGCTACGTACGTGACTGTGGTCAATTGAGAGAACTAAAACATTTCTACGGGTGGATATCAGTTTTGTTCCGAAAATACTTTGGTGGCTCCCTCAATCAATTGGGAAAACCAAAAGAACGTCTTATCTTATTATTTTAAACTAGCCGTTTTACATGTATAATATTTTTCCACGTATCTTAATCTCCATACAAATGACGAGGATTCTTTGTTTTAGCAACAGTGGAAGGTTATCTGGGTCAGTAGCCAGTAATAAGAGCCTTTTCAGGCGTTATCGATGTGATGTTCGAATTCTTTATCTTGCCTATTTTCTAGACAGGAGCCCATGCAAGTAGACGTCTACTATAAGGTTGGGCTGATGATGAATACGTATTTATCATCAGCCCAAACTTGGAGAATCTGTTGATTTGGTATCAATGCCGGTGTCCCTCAGGGATCAGTTCTTTCTGCAGCCTTGTTTCTTCTGCATATCAATGATTTGCTTCTTCCAGGCATCTTTGGTTATGTAGATGATATCACTGTTGTGGAGAGATACTTCTCTAGCGCACGAGCTCAGGCTTCTGACACACAATCTCAAAGAGAGGCGATGATTTGCCGCGCAAACTCAAACCTTGATGTAGTGTCTCAATGGGGTGCTGCTAATTTGGTTGAGTTTAATGCGAAAAAAACTCAAGCTTATGCATTCTCTGCTAAACGGACCTTGATTTCGGCTACTCCAGTATTTCAAGGAATGCCAGTTCCGTTTAGTAATCAGCTAGAACTCTTTGGGCTACAAATATCTTAGTCTTTAAACTTCGGTCGCTTTATTGAGTCGAGAGCCAAAACTGTTGCTAAAAGCTTGGTATTCTATCCAAGGTTAGGCAGTATTTCACATCTACCCAACTCAACTGCTTAACCTTTACCAAGCGCAGGTGCGGTCGGTACTAATAAGGCAATGGTGTTAGCCCCCAAGAGGCGTCTCGACCGTTGCCTGGCGCTGGTCAGGGTTCGAAGTCATAAAAAGGTCCAGCAAGAAAGGATTACCTTATGGCTATCAATGTCAGGGAATCTGGTAATTCCAGTGACGAGTTGAGAAAGGCCATAAGCCAAAGCAAAGTCAGATAGCGAAGTACGGCCACCGCCTCTCCGTATATTATTTGCCACCGTCCTCGTTACTATACATTATATTATTTATTAGGCGACATGGTTTTTTTAGGTGTTGGTCCTATAAGCTGCCTGAACTGAAGTGAACGTGTCTTGGTTTGAATCGTTGTTTTTTGCCCAATGGGCAAGCTAGAGCTACCGCCTAGTATCCGTATTTTGCGATCTTACCAAGAATCCTCTACTTAGTGATAAAGATGTGATGTGATAGTGATAGTGATGGGATTGGATTTCGGGACCTTGAGCTGGTTCAATGTACCGCATCGTCTGTCCGTCGAATATGACGCCGCGGACGCCATGGCAGGTAAACACAGCCACTCGTGAGTCTGGATGTCCTCTCACATTACCGGTCTAATGGCACAAGTCTAACTCTTCTTTCTTAGGTCTAAGCTGTACAGTCTTCCCACCCCCCTGGTACTGTAGCGTGTGATCTCCAACCAAGTCCTCGTTCAGTCGCAGGTCGAGAAGTATCACTTTACCGTCAACTGGCACCGTCACCTGAACTTCTGCATGATTCGCACCGTTAACATCTCTCGTAGATAATATTTCTCGTTTTGTTCGCCCATGATGTACTGTCAGTTGTACCCTACTGGGTCTATTGAAGTCTAAGGCAGGATTCTTTAGTTCTTGGGCACCAGCGCAGCTTATTGTTAGCGTGAAAAATAACAATACATGTAGCAAACTAACACAACTACACATTTTTGAACTACGAATAATTTGAGACATCTATAGCACGAACTTAAAATCATCCAACGTTAATGAATGTCAGTAAAGCTTTAAAAAGCTAAGAGGTGTCCTATTATTGGAACCAGCGGTTGTAAGGTTATCGGCACTAGTATAATATGTATCAGAAGCTGGACAATGACGAACTTATTATTTTCTACAACTCTAGTGGCTAAACGTACCTTCGCGTATACGCTCGTCTACGTTCATGTGGCCAAATGAGAACTAAAACATTTCAACGGGTGGCTATCGGTTTTGTTTAGAGAATACGTAGGTATTATTACTTACTCTGTACAGTATAAGTTATTATTATAATATGATCTGGGGGAAATCCAAAAGAACTACTTTTATCTTGTTATTTTATACTAGCTTTCCCATCTCCATACAAATGACGAGGATTCTTTGGTATAACGACAGTTTACGACATTAAATGAGTTGAAATCATAGATAAACATATATACTAGATTGCGTTCTGTCAAAATATTCCCATACAAAACTAAACCTTAACGTCTAAACGTAAGGGTTCATAATAATGTGGCTAGGAACATGGAGGTAAAACGAGCTCACTGAGATAGCTACCACGAAGGAAGTGTATCCCTTTCTAAAGATTGCCATTACATAAAACATATATTTTAGTAAAACTCTGTTTTAAACTATCTCGGCTGTTCACTAAAGTTATAAGATGTTGTGGAATCTCATTCCACAACCACCACGGTAATTATCCCGTAAATAATCACAATTATATTTTAGTAGTTTTACTTATTCAATAGGACATACCAGGCAGGCCCTATTTTGGGGTGTAAACATAAAATTACTATCAATAAAATAAAGATTAATTTTTATTTCCATTTTCTAACGGATATTAATGTAGATATATTTAATGTATCATGTACCTATTTCAATTTTATTTTTAAGTAACCATGTAGGTTCCAAGTATAATTACTAGGAACCTTCATGGTTCTACTGAACCATGAAGCTACTGGCAGCATTAACGACATGGCGTTTTTGATTGTTTGCTTATTTTGTTTTTTCATGCATGATTTTAAAATAATTATTTTAAAATGGTGAAAAATTGCTGTATAAGAAACTGTGCTAGTGAATCATTCGGTGGCTGCGGCATATCTTTTCACAGGTAGGTACACAAAGCTTGTAATACAAGAAAATGTTTATTAGGGTGTCCATACTCGTGTGAACATGAACAATTATTTTTATACATTATGTTTTAGCATGACCTAGGGATATTTTAAAGTAATTCGCATTTCGGCGAGTGTGCGCAAAAGCTTCGAGCCCTTTTTCCACCCTCCCCCTTTTACTTAGGAAAAGTAGAACGACTGCACACTACCTACTGAAAATTCCAAAGATTTGAACTCAACGATTTGGGTCTTCATTTATGATACGTACTGCCCAAGAATGGAACTCCCTGCCGTCCTCCTTATTTCCTGAGAACAACAAACTAGATATCTTCATGGCTATAGTGATAGATATGTATAGATAGATATGAATAGATTTCTAGATCAACGTGTTCCATCCTCCGCCACACCGTCACGTACCATCAGGTGAGTAAGTGGCGAAACGTTGATCTAGTACCACCATCCAACGGTGAACCGAGCTTTTTGTGTACAGTTGTATCGTTCAAGGGTGTTTCGAAGAATCGTACGGGAATCATTCTAAATATTACATAAAAAATGAAAGTACCTAAATTCATCGCTGAATATATTTCATGTTACAGTATACCAACAAAAGAGGATGTAAGAAAAATGTGGTTGGACGTAATTCTTAGTCGAACAGCAAGTATAACAAAAAACTCCAGGGTGTGCAGTTTGCACTTCAACACAGAAGATTTTATAAAGACACTAGCGACCCGCCCGAGCTTCGCACGGGTGCAATGCTAATACTAGAATAATATACTACAGAATGTCTTTATATCCTACTTTCACAGCTTTTTTGTCATTAGGCAAAACAAACAAAACATGTTGTTTTCATAATTGGCCATGTGAAAAACACGCCGCCGATACGGGCCTGTTGTGGTACTGGGCACTGGCTGAGGGGCCGGTACCGCCGCAACCGCTATGTCACTGCATTTTAAATCTAATATCTTAGAAAATGTTCATTTAAATTACAAGCTGTAAACGGCCATATAATATTGGTCTATATTAAATGCACAATGTATTTAAGGTACTTAATTGGATAAAGATTAATGCTGTATTGCTTAAAATCCCCACGTAAATAAGCCATTATTTCTCGTAAAAAATAAATAATATAAAATGGTTATTGTGGGTTATCCCTAAGAAATAGACATATACCATCGTGGACTTTTTTGTAGACCTTTTTAAGGTATACAATATTGTCGTACATTATTTTGATCTATCTCGTAGGGTTCAGCCAGCGTTTGCAATGTAAAGCGCAAAAAAATGTGTTTATTGACGACATCACATTAGAAACCTCTACAATTATCAGTGTTTCTATACTATACTATGCATTTATTATATATATAAACCTTTTTCTTGAATCACTCTATCTATTTAAAAAAACCGCATCAAAATCTGTTGCGTAGTTTTAAAGATTTAAGCATACATAGGGACGGACAGACAGCGACAGCGACTTTGTTTTATACTATGTAGTGATGATAGTGATGTAGTGATGCTCTCGACAAACTTTGAAAACGAATGTAGTTCCATGTCATTTTCCCGCAGTAAGTAAAATATGCCAAATAGTTGTCATGCCAATCTTCTATATTTATAAAAGCTAAATTTACTCACCCACTCACTGACTTGTCACGAAATATCAAAAACTATTTGACTTACGAAGCTGAAATTTGGCACGTAGATTCCTTATGGGGTATACCTAGAGGTCCGCTAAGAAGGATTTAGCGAAAAAGTCGAATTAAAGAGGGCAAATGGAGGTTGAAAGATTATATTAAAGTCCTTTGTTTTTGATGATACTTAGGAATAAAATTTGGTATTCAGGCTAATAGTTTAAAATAAATAAATACTGTTATAATATTTTTACAAAAAAGAAGGATTAAGGAGGTGGAATTGGAGTTTGTATGTTGTGTTGAAAGTTATGCAACTACGAATTTGTAATTTGACATGTGGGTGTAAAAGTTCATCTATACTAATATTATAAAGAGGAAAGATTTGATTGTTTGTTTGTTTGCATTGAATAGGCTCCGAAACTACTGAACCGATTTGAAAAATTCTTTCACTGTTGGGATGCTGCACTATCCCCGGTTGGCATGGGCTATATATCCCGGCTTCGCCCGTGCGTGTCTGCATGTCTTCGTTTCCTCAAAATCATGAACACCCTACAAGAAAAGGACAAATTACTCCGTGCTCGCTTTTCCCTCGGACCGTTTTTTTAGCATGAGTACTCAATCCAGGTCCCTTTAGGGTATATATAAAATCCTTGGTTGAAATACTTTCCAACGAGAATATTAACGCTATTTTCATGTTGCTTCCATTTACCAAAACTCTATAGGATCCTATAGTAAAATCTCCACTACTCTACTGAGACATACGTATACATTTATGTCAGAAAAATACGTAAGATTGGGAAGTATGGTTTTAATGGCTTTAGCTTATCCAGTAACGGGAGTAAAAAAGACAATGACATCTTTTTGATATTTAAGCTTTTAAAAATTTAATTTGAGGGAGTTTTGGCGCCAACGTGGAAAAAAACATGTCGGCTCGTTGGATAATTTTCCTAAACTAGTGTATTTTCGAGTATGTGTTCTAAATGGTGAATTATTATTCATTAAGTGCTCGTAAATGTGCTCGAGTGTGGCCAAGTGATATAACGAGGTGAAACGTGTCTTTTCGTGTTGTTTCCAAAACTCCATAGGAGCCTCTTGTAAAGTTCCCACCACTTTACAGATGCATGAGTTTGACTTGACCGTGACTTACTTAGCTTGACTCTCACTGTGACTATGACTTGTTTGACGTTATTAAGACTATACAAAACAGAAGAATAGGCGGTATGGCCTTAAAGGCTTTAGCCTGCCCGATGGGCGAATTATAATAAAAAAATAATTAATTTTTGGTTAATGTTGTGATACTGTAGACGAGATTTAATTTAAGTAACATCTACATTGTTGAAATAGTGTAAATATTAAGACTAATAATTTTAATAAATACAACTTTTGTATATTATAAACTGATAAACAGGCGGTATGGCCTTGAAGGCTTTAGCCTGCCCAATGGGCAAATTAAAATAATAATAATAATGTTGTGATAATAATAAAAATTATTGCTAAATGTCAATTATTGTCAACATTTTCAATTTCCAATCTCCTATTTTATTTTATGAGCGTGTTTTGTGAGTCGCAGAGTGCAGAGTCGCCGTTCAATTTATTGATAAAACCTTTATTTACTATACATTACATTTAGGAGTATTTTGTGATATCTTTCAAAAGAAAATGGTTTCATTTGCTCCAGATGAGATTGGTCTCGCAGATCAGTCACCCTGCGCTGGTGTCAGAGCGGATCTTAAGATTTGTTTACTGAATAGTGATTGTTGTAAGAAGGTGGGTTTATTCAGTAGTTATTTTAATTTGCTCCTAGGTATTAAAAAACCGGCAAACAATGATTATTATTCGTTCGAAGCAATAATAATCATGAAAATAATATAATTTCAATGCATTAACTACTTACATGCAGTTTTCTTCGATTTTTTCAGGATAAAAAAACTCCCAGGGAATGCCTCATGCAAGGGAATGTTCCTGATGAGTGCAACCAACTACGACAGTCTTTCTTCGAATGTAAACGGTCATTGGTATGTACTTCTTTTATTAAACTTGCCGTTAACCTACCTAAGTACCTATTCAATTGTTTGTAGGATTTTGCAGTTCACCCCCCGGGAACGTGAATTCATCTAACTGCCAAATATTTTACACAAATACATGAAAGGCCTTTCCTTTCATCTAATTGCCAAATATTTGTGTAAAATTACGGTTATATGATTATTAACAGGATATCTACCATTATAATGTTGTGGATGTAGCTCCCTACTAATTATACTGTAGTAAACAACCGTGATAGTTTAAAACAATAGGGTTAATAAACCGAGAGACACCGCCGTAAAGTAGCGAGTCTGTCAATTGTCAATATAAGGTGAAGATTGGCTGAGTGACGTACCTTGGGAGAGGTCCATGTCCAGGAGAGAACTAAGGCTGTCTATAATACTTCAAAACTTAAATACTGTTAGAATGTTAATCGCAACATTTCTAAATGTTGCATTTTAAAGTTTAAAACTGAATTATTGTATTGCAATTGATATGGATGAAGATGGACAGACAACCTAAAATAGACCGCAGGGAAACGCTGGATGCAGGCCGCTTCCAACCGGCCCTTTTGGTGATTGATGGGGGAGGCCTATGTCCAGCAGTGGACGTCCTACTAATGATGAATAATGATAATGATGAATTGATATGGATAGGGCACTTGCCGTCAACTGAACGACTTGTTGTCTCATCTTTAATTGATATTAAAAAGATTGGTTTAAAAAAGGAGTGTGTTGCCACTTTGCCAGTGATGACATATGGTACTGAGACGTACGTAGTCCTTAACTGCTGGCTTTTTGGAAAAACTCAAGAGTCGCACAGCGGGCAATGGAGAGAGTTATGTTCTTGAACTATGTTTTCTTTGCGTGATAAAATCCGGAACAAGGATATTCACCAGTCACCGACATCGCTGCTCAGATTTGCATGTTGAAATGGCAATGGGCAGGCTACATTTCTCAATTAACCGTTAACCAATGGGGGGAAGAAAGGTTCTTGAATGGAGACCACGAACCAAAAGACACAGCGTAGGTTCGTATCTTCCACTTGATGGACCAACAACATTGTGAGAGTCGATGACATCCAGTGGATGCAAATGGCAGGCTGTCGTTCAGTGTGGAGTCCTAAGGGAGAGGCTTATGTTCAGCAGTGGAAGTCTTCTGGCTGATCATGATGAAAAACCTCGAGTGAAAAATGATTTCAAATATTTTTTTTCAACTTGCAGTTGGACAACAGAAGAAGGTTTCGGGGGCACAAAGGTTACTGAAGATGAATGTCTGTTTATTTATTTAGGAAACAAATAGATTTTATTTAAGTTGTACCTACTTACAGATGTTGCAAATTGTGATATTGTTGAATAAAAGTTGATAGTTCTTCAAAATTTTCATAATTTAATTTGAAAGGTTATAAGGCTTGGCAGTGCTGCCCAGGCAGGCCAGGGGCCTTACGGACAACTGCTATTGCGGCACCAAACTAACGTTAAATCCGCTCAGTTGGAAAATCACGCGAACGTGAACCTTAACGCGCCCAGAGACGGTTTGCGGTCGCGTTTTTTTTCAATACTGCGCAATAGCAGTTGTCCGTAAGGCCCTGGGCAGGCTAGGGTAGGCCAGTAAGTGGTAGTTGTTAGGGGTGAGATGGGTTGTACAATAATATAAACATTGTGTGATAGACCTGGGGACTTATCGCGTAATTCAGCGAGATGTCCGTGTTTTTCTGTATGTTCCATGGCATACTAGAGACTAGCTATAAATGAAGTATAACTTTTTATACATAAAAATTTTGAGAAAAAATAGGATATTGGGATTTATCTCTGTGAGTGTAAGAATCAATTGAATTGAATGGCGTTTTTAGGGTTCCATACCCAAAGGGTAAAAACAGGACCCTATTACTAAGCCTACAATGTCTGTCTGTCCTACCTATTAACAGCTGTTTCTTTCGAACTGTAATAGATAGCCAGTTGAAATTTTCACAGAACATGTAATGTTACGGCGGATTTACTAAAAAATTAAAAAGTAAAAACGAAAGGGGGGGGGGGTACGCCCCATACATCAAACGTATTTTTGAATTAGCTTTAATAAAAAACGGTAATACCTACAAGTGTCAAATTTTACATGATTATAGTACACACTCTAAAGTATAACAACAAATAATAAAAAATGGCCAAGTACGAGTCGGAGACAAGTTTCTGTTCATCACCAAGTTATAACTGGTGATTTCGCTATTGAATTTTGTGGTGGTACAGAACCCTCAGTGCGCGAGCCTGACTCGCACTTGGCCGGTTTATTTCACTGTTGTGGGAAAAGGTAAAGAAAACTCTACACACATTTCAGTACTTTTATTATGAAAATAATTGAAATTTAATTGAATCATCTATTGATAATCTACTAAGAGCTTAGCCCGTAATTACAAACTAGCTTTTCAAGCTGAACATTAATTTGGTACTTTACAATTGCTTGTTACGTCTCTCTCTGACAGTACAAGCAAATCTTTAATGGTCTCCGAACCAACCTTGAACTATTTCTAAACCTGAGGTTTTATCATGAACCTTAATGGTTAGATTTAATAAATGTAAGCAAGTAGACATAAGTGCAGAAAGCATAAAAGAATACTATTAAATACATCATTGTATTTTATGTGTTTTTATCACAGGAGTAAGGACAGAGAAGTCAAGCAACAAATCAGCGTTACATCCTCAGAGCAAATAAAAATACAGAGTCACTATGGCGAACACGAAAAGTGAAGCCACTTTTTGAAACATGTGTGCGTCGAAGTGTTGCCAGTGCAATTTCCTGACAAGAAATTCACGTAGTGTTGAATGCGTAATTATGTGTGCGTGAGTCGTGTATTTATTGGGAATTCACGTAGTGCGACTTTGGCGTCACTTTGGCAGTGCGTCGTAGTGCCTCTGTATTTTTATTGGTCCGAGGTTACATCAAAGAGTACTCAAGCACAAACAAGTAGTTGTTGAGTAGTGTAATATTCCACAACGGATGGCGTTGCATAGTTACACATGCGTTAAGGGTCCTATCACATTTTTATACGAAAAAAGCATCGAAAACTAGATTTTTAGTATAATTTTTCTTACAATTAATAAGTTCTGTAGAAAATTAAGTTGCTGTATTAAATAGATCTGTATTTTTATTGTACCGGCTTCAGATTTTGGTAAAACTCAACATATCCATTTGTTACCTCCAATTTACAAAAGTAGTTTTTCGTAAAACTTTAGGAGAGTACGTTTGAGAATGGATTTCGTTAAATTACTCATATTTTTATGTTATTGTTTACTTATTTTGTATTTATCTTGAAAATTACGGCTTTATTCGTTTTCTGCCCGAAAATACAAATACCTAAAATTGAACGGTTCATTTTGTAATAGGCCTCTTAAATCATAGTGTCTCTGGTTTTACTACTCGACAAAAGGTGGAGCCACTTTGTATGTGATAAAGTGCACGCTATCTATGTAGAGGACTTGAAGAATGCAAGGTGTAAATCTTCTAAACATGTTTACGCTTTGCTGTAAAGAGTATCGTTCTGGCGTCTGTCTTACTCTGTGGTTTTTATGATTGACAAAATTTTATAGAGATGAGACAAAAGGGATTTAAAGTGTTAGTAATCTCATTGGTAGTCAGTATCAGATGTGTTTTATTTATCTACACAATACAAGTTAAGCGCTACAGACTGTACGATAAAGGCTTTCACTATTCTTTCCACAGAAAAGAGAAGTAAATAGAACGGAAATGAGAAGGAAAATCTGTCGCCAGGTATTATGACAGAATCTTGCTTGAACATTCTCATGTATGTCAACGCATCGAACTCCGCATCCAAAGAACTTGGACCTTACCTTTTTGGGTTACGTCTCAAAGTTCTTTGTCCGCATCACAGCTGCTAACTGATTTCAAATAACTGACGTTTCGTTAATATGGGTGCAACTGGCTACAAAAAAAATCTTACAAAAATGCCTTGACAGCCGTAACGTTCTAATTTAAACATTTTTTTTTCTTTTCTGTGATTCTTTCCATACAACAATTTATAAAACTATATATTCAACTATAGATTTTGACTCGCCAAAAACATTGACAAAATGTAGAGCAGAATATAATATAGGCTAAAAGCACGCCATTCCTTATATTACTGTACCGTTGAGAAACAAGTTGCATAAATGACCGGTTTAGGAATGGCAACAAAAAAATAAATAAATAAAAAAAGCTAGGCCAGAACTTGCATTGCAAATATTTTAAAGAAAAAATATGATTGACTTACCTAAAATCTAAGCTACAGTAATATAGAAATGTTTGGTAAATATTTTATTTTCATTCATAATTCAAACATGAAAAAAAAGATTTTAAAAAAATACTAGCATTGACATTTATGAATAAAAACTTAATAAAAATCTAAATGATAAATTTAGATCAAATCTAAATGGAAAATTTACTGAACATATTATGTAATGTTCTATTTATTACTGTAGCTTACATTTTACGTCATATTCAGACATCTTATACAGGGCTACGCATATAGATTGTACTAAGCCGAAAGGAGGTCATTGTACTCATCATTACGAAACTTACTAAGTAACTAACCCAGAAATCGAAAAAAAAACAGCTGTTCCATCCATCACATTTCGTCGAGTGTCAATGACCGTTTTCTATGGAACACCAGATATATTTTTTTAGGGTTGATCCCATGGTAAAAGTTATTAGTAATGCAATGATCCCATTTCGGCTTAATACAGTCTATATGCGTAATCCTGTAGAGTTCCTACAAGAAAGATATATATTATTATGGATCCTTGGTTCCTATAGTCACTTCTGTGCTAAAATGCACTTGGCCAGCATGGTGGATTATGACCCATCCTCTCTCTCAGAGAGAAGGCCTGTTTCCCAGCAGTGGGGACATGATAGGCTGATCCTGTACTCCTGTGCCGGTGGCGGTGTAGGTACTGGGCATGTCTGCGTTACCTAAATCGAGTCTCAGTAGGTGATGTGGCTTCCGTGGCAAGAAATGTGAGCTTGAGACGGCTAATAAAAAAACAAAAAAACTAATGACTAATGTGTAAACGCGGTGTTAAGTTCAAGGCGAACACGTGCCTTCAATTAAAATTTTCAAATACTACTCAATAATTTAAAGTTAATTGACATACATAGTACATACCTACTACAAAGGAAATAATGCATGATCAAATAAAAAATACATACAGATTTTTCTATTAGGTACAATTAAATTAGTTACAATTCTATACAAAACCTAAAATAATTCTGCAAACTTAAAGTCTTAGTACAAATTGGACTAAGCACCATCGCAAAATAACGGTAAAAAGTTTATAAGTGATTAGTTTAGTACATAATTAGTACAAAACAATATTACATAGTTAACTCGTAGTAGTGTTGTAGAACTATCGATTTATTTTCTACTATCGATAATAATATATAGAATGATGTAGAGATAGATAATACCAATATCGATACTAAGCTAGCGCAAGTAGTTTTGTTTTTTGGGAAATGTCATAATGACAAAATTCGCATAACAAATTAAAGGTATAGTTACATTTTAATAATTATTGTAGCGGGATTATATTATTATTTGCAATTGTATTGTTATACTCGAAAAATATTTGGTCATTATTAAAAATAATTCCAATTCCTTTCAAAGTTTATAAGCACCAATATGGCTTGAAAATAGATGATTATTCTCTTTATAAGTAAGTTAGGTACTTATGATTTCTATGTATAAGTAGGATATTAATTTGTTTTTTAAGTTTTAATTTAGCCTAGTGCTTATAATATAATATGTTATTAGTTATATATAATTTTTATTTGTGCAGTAAGCTTAATATTTTGAAAGACCTATTATTATCTACAAATTTAAAAATGACGATGTTGTTAAGCTGTCTTCAAATGTAACTTTGTGCGTATGTAATTTTATATCTATTTTTTTACGTTTTAACGTAGCTTTGCTTAGTTTTTTTTTGTACAGTATTCTTTAGTCAATATAGTATAATTTTTTATTGAATGTTAAAAAGTTTGTGATGATATGTATCAAAGGATATGTAAGGGATCTGCAAAAGTTTTATCGATGCCATGACCTTTTTTCTAGACATCTCTAAAATAGTTGCTATCCTTTTTTCTAATGTTGAAACCAAAGGAGACGCTGGCAAGTTAATCTTGCCCAGTCAGATTAGTTTAGGAAATTGTATCTACAGCAGAATGGACGCTGTATCAATATTTTTGAGGGTAGATACATATTTGAAAATTAAGGTAGTACGTTTCACCTAAGGCGGGAAATTCAAATTTCACACAGTTGTTTGTCCTTGTAGCTAGACCGGGTATATATTGTAAAATGTCACAGTGTTTGCGCAAATCGTTGGTTATTCTTTACATTATCATGTACCGCTATTTATCAGTAACGCACCATATTACTTACATTAGCCAATAAACCGTTTGAAACAGCAAAATTTTGTTTATTGGCATTTGTTAATTGGTAAGTAGCAATGTGTATTAGAGATAAATGCCTATACATGATTTTGTAAAAAATAATAAGCAATTTGCGCAAACATAATGATCGTTTACAATAATTACCCGGCTTCGCACCAAAGACAAAAAAACTGTTTGAAATTTGAATTTCTCGCCATAGGTGAAACGTACCACCTTAAGTTGAACGTCGTTTGACAGTTTTGTATTACTAAATTTTGAAAAAATATCTTTTCATTTGGAAGACGTACCAAATAAAGCGAGGTAGGTTATCTTGATTATAAATCGAGTTAGGGAATTAGAAAACTATTTTCTTTTAATATGTACGTATTATATATTAGAAAAATACGGTTGTAATGAAACGGAGAAAGCGAACCTTAATTATCGCAAGTCAAGCGTCTAACTGTGAAAATGTCACTCTTACTGAAAAATTCTTAAATCTAGAGTAAAGTGTGGTAAGGGGAGGCGTATCATCGCACTAAACCGTATTAAAAAAGTAATGATATTTTTGCATTATCTATAGGAAACAGTTTAAGAGAATTTATATTTTTGTCTATTTTCACCAATGACATAATTATAAAACACTGTTTTAAACTATCACGGTTGTTCACTAAAGTTATATGATTATTTACGGGATATTTACCGTGGTAAGGTTGTGGAATGAGCTCCCGATATTTCGGCGCAGTTACATGCACCATGTTTTTTTTGACATAATTATATTGGTACTAAGTAAGGACGCGGCGAAAGAACGTTTCCAATTGTGCCAACTCAGTGGGGCTCACAAGTATCACCAAGCACCAGTATGAAGTCAGTTCCTACATAAGTATTAAGCCTCATTTTATTGTAAAAAAAAAGGAAAAGAATCTTAGCGATAACAAGAATTATGTCTTTACCTTGTTGTTATCAAAAACTCGGAGCCTTGAAAAAAATATCACCGTGTTTACTATTTTTCTTTCTTTCAAATTTGGAACTCCATCGTTAAAAACATAAGACGGCTTAACAATTTTTTTTGAGATTGATCTACGTTTGCCCACAAACTCCGTTGTTTTGTTTAAAGTATCATGAATAATTATGTAGGTATGTAACCAAATCATTGCGTATGAATTATTATTTTTGTAATTTCCATGAGGAACACTCGTTCCTATCCACATGGATTATTATTTTATTATTTTTGTAGTCATTTGTGTTTGTGCAAACTGCCAGTTTGTGGAATTCGCTGCCTGAATGGGTGTTGCCCGTTAGTTACAATCTATATCTTCAAATCAAGAGTGAAAAGGTTTCTCCTAGGCAAGCGTGCTCTATCGTATATATCAGGCGAGTGCGGCCAAACGTAACCCTATTATTAAATATAAAAAAAACTGAGGGTATTCCGCGTTTATCAATAAAAGGGTATAGTGCGAGGATACGCGACCGATATATCACTTTTAATTATCAAGAACACTTCGATTCATTACGCGTCACACATACATCTTACGTTTATAATACTTTGGTCCGTTTTCACAAGTAGGGCGTCCGGAGACCTATAGCGGACATATGTAGGTCTATAAAGGAATCTAGGTCTAGGCTGGGTCTAGATTAGCCGCCAAAAGGTCTAGACTAGCCGTGAACTTTGGGAAATGTCTGGCTTGTAAATAGGTTGTTGGTTGCTGTTGCAATGTAGGAAAGGGTTTTGTAATTAATAGTCAGAGTTTTTTTAAGGTGGCACGTTTCACCTATGGCGGGTAATACAAATTTCAAACAGTTTTTTTGTCCTTGTAGTTAACCGTAGTTGTTGTATTTGTTGTTAGGCCGGGTAATTATTGTAAACGATCATAATGTTTGCGCAAATTGATTATTATTTTTTACAAAATCATGTAAAGCTATTTATCACTACTGCACATTAATACTTACATTTGTCAATAAACGAATTTTTGCTGTTTCAAACGGTTTATTGACAAACGTAAGTAACATGGTGCGTTACTGTTACATAGCTGTACATGATAAAACTATTTGCGCAAACACTGTCATTTTAAAATAATTACCTGTCCTAGCTGGAAGGACAAAAAACTGTTTGAAATTTGAATTTCCTGCCATAGGGGAAACGACCTTAAAAATAATTAAAAGTAGTTCTGTGGTCTTTCATTTTAACATCTCAAGGTGGATATGTGATTTTGGCCTACCAAATATCTTGGAGCGTCGTTTTTCAGTCTTTCTCTCTCTATCTTCAGTAAAGACAGCGAAAGACAAGAAAGTTATTTTAAGATTGACAAAACTGTTAAAGATACTTCGGTAGGCAATCTCATAATGTAGGTGAGCGGTTGGTGAACAGTCAGTTTGACTGTTTTATGTCCTACCATTGAGAAAAACGGTTATTGGAAAGATTCGACTTATATACACATGGCCATACATTAATCGCGCATCATTCGCGGTAAATATGAGCAAATACATCTAAAACTGTACTATTTACGTGTATATTCCCAACAGTCAGTTGTTATATCACAGATTCCCTCGACCACATTAGGCCTCCGTCGAGGCTGGTTTTCTCTCGCCTACCGCAGGCCTCCGCCGTGGCCGCTAGATTCCCTAGCAGCAGGCCTCCGCCCCCGGCCGCTAGAACGTCTGTATGGGCCGGTAGAGCCCCGTGTATCCGCACAAGCGCGCGCGCAGCGCCGTTATCAACATCGACGCTCCTGGAATTGAAAAAAATTGCGTGAACGGAAGATGATCTAACATTTCTTTGTAATATTTGTAATCTGCAGTAGCAATAGAGCGATGGTGGCCGAGCGGTAGTATGTTCGCTGTAAGACCTTGCCTTTTGCCAAATTTCATGATTCTAGGTCAACGGGAAGTACTCTGTAGGTTTTGATGCCTTTGTGAAATCGCAAAATATGCGACATAAACGGTCATATCTTTTGATCGCGTAAACTTACAAGTTTTTTTTTCACACTCAAAGAAACCGAAATTTGTGGAGGAAAACAATTTGTAATGTGTGTATTTATTTCTATTAATTCTTTAAAATGTTTTATTTTCTTCCATAAATAAAAAATTGTCTATTGTCTATAAATTTGAAAGAAAGAAAATAAATTTTTGTCGACACCTTTACAAAAACTTATATCTAAAGGATACAATCAGTGTATCAGTGTCGAATGATTCCGTCTCGGCATAAATGCTGAAAGTCAAGGAACATCAGCGCCGGTTTTCAGACGAATTGAGTATTGTATATAAATTTCAACATGGTATCTTTACGCGTCCCTGAGAAAAAGGGTCTTGACAGACGGACATTAGTTAGCATGAAATAAATTATCTCAAGCTAATGTCATTTTCATACAATTTCATCTTTCCGCAGGCGTGAACGCTAACAGTGTGTGGCTCTTGCCTAGACCCCCAGAACAGACGGACAACAAAGTGATCCTATAAGGGTTAGGTACGTTTTTTCCTTTTGACACCTCAAACCCTAAAAACAACAAATATACCTGATAAGTCATCCATCAAGTTGGCACATTCACAAACGAGCAGGTACATCTTGTCCCCGTGGGTAGCCACGGACTTGTGCAGCGCGATCTTGCGCAAGCCCACAGTGTGCGGCAAGTGCCGGTACAGCATCCGCGCGCCCGTCCAGTAGAGCCAGTTGCGCTCGAACCGCTCGCCGTCGTCGCCTTCGAACACCTGCACATTATTGCGTAATAACAACTAGCACTCATTTGTGTAGCCAAGAAAAAAAACTAATTTTGCCTGTGCGGAAAAAAAAAATTGGGACATTTTTGCACACACTGTCGTCTGACCCCAAACTAAGCAAAGCTTGTGATATGGCTGCCACAGACTGATATACATACATATATAGTTTTAATTAAATACATACTTAAATAGATATTAACACCCAGATGTAGAACAAAAATTTAAAGATTTTTTTTGTAAGAAAATTTTGCGTATATAAAATAGAACCTAATTTTGCGTAACAAATAGGAACCTAGTTTTGATTAACCAATAAGAACAAAGTTCTGCGTACCCAACCAACAAGAACTTAGTTTGCGTAGCTAATAAGAACCTAATTATGCGTAATCAACAAGAACCTAGTTTTGCGTAACCAATAAATAATGTGTGAAAACCACGTCAGTTTCAATAATAAAATAAAAACCTAGTTTTGCGTAATCGATAAGAACCTAGTTTTGCGTAAAAATTAAGAACCTAGTTTTTGTTTAATCAATGATAATACAATTTTTGCATAAGCTAAAAACCTTGTTCTGCGTTAATAAACCCAGTCTGTGACCCAGTGTTAGGCTATGCTGATATTCTGGTGTTTTAGTTTTTTTTTAAACAACCGGTTTTAGTTTGAATATTCGTGTTACGTCGTGCTGAAATAGTATAATTTTGTGCCGAAATTGGTATAACAAAATTATTTTTCAATTAACGACTAACTTATTGAGCCTTGTAATTAGGGTAAAGGTATAAATCAACTAATAAACGCGTAAAATAACACTAGTGGCTAGAAAGTAACCTTGGGTTTGATTTACATTTTGATTGGAGTCGATATTTCATTGCATATATTACGAGCTTCGCTCCAATAAATGAGGTCTCTGTACCCTATACTGCAGAGTAGAAAATCGACAGAAAAACTGGTCGCAAGATGCCCCATTTATTTGCCTGGAGAAATTTACATGACAAGTAGCACAAGCATGATATTAGAGAACTTTTCTGCTGAGTTGGCCAGATGATGGTACCTACTGAAAGCTTATTTTGGACTAGTATTGTCACACGTTTTAACCCATCTCACAGGAATCGTATATTTTTATTTATCTAAGTAGTTAGTATTTGTGGAATGATGCCCTAGTTCAATAAAATTATCGTTCGTGTTCAAATCTGTAAATTTTTCATATATTTTTTTACTATCCCAAAATTTTTAACTACGGCCCACTTACCTAATAATTTTTACGCACACCAAGAAGCTTGTAGCGCGACACCAACGAACGAACTAATAGTCCACAAAAAAGGCGACCTTGGGGGTTAGACAAGACCCACTTGCTGTTAGCGTAAACGCCTGCGGAAAGATGAAATTGTATGAAAATGACATGGGGTCTAGTCTAACCCCCAAGGTCGTCTGCTATGAGTTAGATCAGAGGTTCCCAAACTTATTTTCTCTACTGCCCACTTTGAGAATAAATTATTTTTTAGCGCCCTCATATTTAAAAAATGGGGGAGCTAAAAAGAGAGAAATATCGAACCGAGTTTGAGCAATCTCTTAACTAATATTAGTTGATGATCACAAGTTGTAGTTGATAGTCGAGAGCTCATGCAGTCGGTGTCTAAGAGGCCTCCTAGCTAAATGAAATTACAAATCACATTTTTTTCTGGGTCTCTTACCGCCCCCCTTTAGGCCTGCAGCGCCCACAAGGGGGCGTTATCGCCCACTTTGGGAACCCCTGAGTTAGATTAAAGGCGAACACAAACTTACACAGTTTATAATATTAGTGCTGACTGTGAGAATTGTTCAGAAAATACATCGAGAAAATACCATAGTAGCTCTCCGACTCAACTCCTAAGATAATTTGTATATGATGAATTTCTAGTGTAATTCCGCTTCTACAAGAAGCGTAAGTAGAACGGAATTACAGTAGAAATTCATCATATACAAATAAAAAATGGACTTCCGCAAAGTAACGCCTGATTCAATCAACTATCCTCAGATAAGTTTGTCGTATTGTAATTTGTACCTAGTTTTAAAGTTGAAGAAACTGTTTTTCTGTAAATTGACTACTCGGCACCTATACCCTTTAGAATGGCGCAGACGAAGCCATTATGGTAACGATTGCCTTGGAGTTTTTAGGTGTAATGTGTTTGCGAGATTAGTCATGGTTCAACCGACTCAAGTGGAACAAATCGTTAGGGAGAAAAATTGCGGGATTATTCACGTTCGCAAGTATTTTAGAAGTACTTGGTTTGAAAATTAAGACCTCTTATTTCATGGATAAACGACTCCGAAAAATGAACTTAACTGATCTAACTATTATTAATAAAAAATAAACAATAGGTAGGCGTATGACCACCATCTCGCCTGATGCTAAGCGACGATGCGGTCTACATTGGAGTACGCAAAGAGAATATAAATACTACGTAACTTGCCTATAAGAAACCGATTCACTCGTGATTTGAAGACATAGATAGACATCTATTGAAGGCCAGCATAAAATAGTAAAGCCTTTTTTCTGTACAGTTTTCCAAATTTGATTCTGTTTATGGTATCAAAGGAGAATAAGTAGGCCCCGATTCTACTAAAGACTAAACTTGTTTCAATTTAATTTTTTAAATAATTGCCTCAATACAGACAGTTTGAATTTTTTTTATATTAGAAAAATACCACCATCTAATATTATAACTTAGTATTTAAAAAAAATACAATTTTGAGGCAATTATTAAAAAAAAATTGAAACAATTACAATTTAAAAACAATTTCTTTAGTAGAATCGGGGACTCATAGAATGATTTATTCTTATATCACCAAACTTGCAAAAATATCTGCAAAGAATCATCGAAGGAAAAATATCACTTTACAAACCTTATAAACACTGATGATAAATCCCGTACTGGGGGTGTGCGACTTCTTCGGCCCTCCTGCCAGGTCCGTGAAAGGCGGCCTGCAGATCATCGCCACTTCACTGTACAAGTCCAACGTATGCGCAGCTGAATACCTGATCGTCTTCGGATCAAACTTGCTCAAGGAAGCACCTCTCATGTTATTGTAAAAGAGCAACGGATCAGTTTGCGTTGTGTTTATCACATAATATGCTATGAAAGGGAATTCGGCATTTCTTTCCATATTTGCCAGTAGCATGCCTCCGACGGCTGTATTCGCTTGCGCCACTTCTGTTACCAGTTCCGCTGCTGCGATTTTTTGCTTGATTATAGGCTTGGCAAGTGGAGATTCTAGTATAGGCTCTATAGGTTCGAGGGGGCTCATCAGGTGTGCCAGTATGCAGAGCTTCGGGTCGGCGATCTCGAGGATACTCAGGGAGTTTGGTGCAGTCTTTGTGGTTATTCCCTTTTCTGGCGTTGGAGGCGGTGCTGGTAACTGGAAGACAATTTTGAATTAAGTTAGAGAAGTCAGTGTCGATTGATGTCTAAGATATCTAAGGATTTGAGGAAGTAAAATCAGAGTTTCAAAGTATACTGCGTGGTCATCAATGCATGCGGCGTGTGGCTGTAATTGGTAAATAAGCAAAGATAATTTATATTGTCATTGGTAAATAGGTGTGCCAATAAAAGAGGTGGTTTATAATTTTCTATAGACCATTCATTATTATACGTTGCCGAGCTTTGCATCTTTCAAAAATAAATTAAATAAGTGGCTTATTACGCAAGCTTTTTATGAATATACTAGTGACTTTTTCGATATTAAGATAGCGCGTAATACTATTGTATAGCAAATTTTTATCATAATTATTATTTTGTATACTGCCTGACTTGTAATTCCTATAATTATTAATAAAGATATGTCTATGTCTATGTCAGTTCTACAGGTGAATCCGTAAAAGATTACACATACTTTCGGAAAGAAATGCAATGTCACATGCAATGGGGTTTGGCTCAATATTACATATTTTATATCGTTGGGACAGAACGTAGTCAATGGGTAGATTCACACGAAGCAGTTCCTTTCAGGCGAGCGAGAGGGGATCGACACGGCGCTATCTTAGTTAACCAACATTAAACATTAGTGTGAAGATATACAGCGCCGGCCCTAGCCTTTGATAAGGATAGAGCAAATTTACTTTCGACGTGTTTCATTTCTGAAAACTATGGTACAGGAGTCGATTCCGAGATAAAAAGTAATCCAGGATGACTATTTCCACAGCTAAATTGTATGCTGGTTGTAAACAAGTGTGGCGCTCGCCACGAGGCACGAGGTGCCATCGAAATTTTAGTATTCGCTTGCATTTGGTACTTTGGCGGCCTGTGCTATTTAGCGCCCAGAGCGACCGCCCTTCGCGCTCTACCCTAGTGCCGGCGCTGAAGACAAGGTTCATATATTTTATTTATATTACACGGGAATTACGTAAGATTAAGCCGGTTACTCCGACTTTTATTTTATTTTTTTATAGTAATAGGCTTGCGCTTGACCGCCAACTCGCCTGATGTTAAGCGATGATGCGGTCTACGGTGGAGCACGCTTGCCTAGAAGAAACCGATTCACTCGTGATTTGGCCGCCTAATGCGGTTGAAACTATAGTCGGAGTAACCAGCTTAATCTTACGTAATTCCCGTGTAATATAAACAACACACACAGTGTGGTTACAGCTTTTAGAATGGACACTGAATGTTCCTTATCCTTACTAATATTATAGAAGCGAATGTAACTCTGTCTCTCTGTCTGGATGTTTGTTCGCTTTTCACGACCGAAATTTGGCAGGAGGATAGTATGCATCATGAAGACGACATAGGGCACTTTGCCCCCCAAAAAATACGGAAAAATAGGAAAATCGCGGGTAACAGCGCGGGATTCAACTAGTATAATATATTTTGTAGTGTTAATGGTGTCACATTCAATTAGTGAACCGAAAAAAATATATGTGAAAACCACGTCAGTTTACATAATAAAAAGGTTCATAAATAGTACGTACCGGCACGCCATCAGGCAGGAACCTGCTCAGCGCGTGCGCCGGTATCACGAAGCAGTCCTTCTCGAGCGTGGCGAGCGAGACGGGCTCGGTGGCGGTGCGGCGCCGGTCCGGGACCGAGACGGTGGCGGCGGCCCGCTCGCGGTCCCGGTCCCAGCGGAGCAGCGACACGGAGGGCTCCCGGTTGACCAGCGGCTGCGGCGGCTCCGGCTCCGGCCCTGTCCCACCGCCCAGCACTGGACCGCATCGCTCTGGAAACGAAGTGGGAACAATCAATCTCAGAGCAAATAAAAATACAGAGGGACTACCGCGAACACGAAAAGTGAAGCCACTTTTTGAAACGTGTGCGTAGTCGAAGTTCGTGTCGTGTAATTCATCAAAATAAATACTTAAGTGTGGAAATAATCTATCCTTTTTCTTATTTACTTTTGTGTTGTTTTTACAGTTCTTAACACTGCAAGAAGTCATTGTTTCTTTTTAAAACGGATGTTTTCAGTACGACGTTCTGACAAGAAATTCACGTAGTTTTGAATGCGTATGTGTGCGTGAGTCGTGTATTTATAGGGAATTCAAGTAGTTTTGGAAGCGATTTTGGCGTCACTTTGGCAGTGCGCCCTAGGGACTCTGTATTTTTATTTGCTCTAAGCAATCAATTGGTATTCTTTAGTAATTTTGTACTTATGTTTCTATACTGTTTTTCCCCCTCATCCCACTGGTTGACCTGGTGGTTCACGGGTCTTGCCAATCTATAGAGTGTAGTTTTGCTTCAATGTCGTATCAAGTACCTACAATAAGGGATATGCGATCAATAACAATCAATCAACTATCAATTTATTACTTTACAATAACGCAATAATTTAACACCAGAGTCACCGACATAGCTGTTAAAATTTGCAAGTTGAAGTGGCAATGGGCAGGCCACATCGCTCGAAGAACCGATAACCGATGGGGAAGAAAGGTTCTGGAGTGGAGACCACGAACCGGAAGTCGCAGCGTAGGGAGGCCTCCCACTAGATGGACCGACGACATTGTGAGAGTCGCGGGCATCCAGTGGATGCAAAAGGCAGGCTGTCGTTCAGTGTGGAGGTTAAAGGGGGAGGCCTATGTTCAGCAGTGGACGTCTTCTGGCTGATGATGATGATGATTTAGTAATTTCTGGTTTCTAGAAAGGTTCTGGAATGGAGACCACGGACTGGTAAGCGCAGCGTAGGACGTCTACCCACAAGATGGACAGACGACCTAAAAGAGACCGCAGGGAAACGCTGGATGCAGGCCGCTTCCAACCGGCCCTTTTGAATATCGATAAGGGAGGCCTATGTCCAGCAGTGGACGTCCTATGGCTGAAATGACAATGAAGTGCCTTCACTAACTAAACAAAATCCAAGCTAACACTACAAATCAGTGACTATTTTATATTTGTACTGTGACTTCGTATACGCGTAGATTTTCAGATAAATTTTAACGCACTTTTGTCCTCTTAGTTCAGCCCTTTCGCAATCCTTTACACTTCCCACCTTACACATTTTAGCATCGCAAGTCAATCAGTTTTTGAAATATCGTGACGAGTCCATCAGTCTGTTAGTCAGCGGTATATCGGTTTTTATTTCGCCTTCGTCCTTTGTGTTCTATACTGTGATAGAGCAGTAATAAATCAAATGTTTTAGGTACCTAATCAAATCAAATTCTGCATGTGCGTGCTTTAATATCTCCATAAAATATGAGAATAATTATTTTAGAAGGACTCATTACATCGCGTGGCTCTGATGGACTATAAATAACATTTATGCCGTCTACGTACAGACGCGTGTGTGGTAAATAACCTCGGCTTGTGTGCGTGGAGCCAAAACACGAATCCAGTTACGACTTGATTTAACCGACTAATAAATCTTAAAAATTAATACACAGTTTCGAGGCCTCTCCCGGCGGGTTCAATATCGAAGTTCCTCCAATAAACCGATAAGAACTTGGCCGCTGTCACTCACGGAACGTATTTATAGAATTTCCGGCCGCATCTGGTATTTCTAATATTACTGAAAGCTTTTCATAGTTAACGCTCACAAGATCGAGTGAAACTTTTGATATAAACAAAACAAGGTGTATTTTTGTATTTTCGCGCACTGTCATCGTTGGTATTGTTTGTCTTGCTGTTGATTGTTTTGTTACCTGCACCATCGTTGTACTGCGCGCTGGCTCGTGGAGCCGCCGAGAAGAATATATGCGTCTTGTAGTGATGTTCCTCCATGCAAGAGAAGCGGTCCCTGTCACGTCGCTTGGCATTCCTGCCCGCGCCGAGCGCCCCGCGCGCCTTGCCTCCACCCCCGCTGCTCGACAAAGTCTTTTCAGTGCTGAAGTTCTTCCGGAACATCAGATTCATCTTGGAAATTTGCCCGGATCGGTCCCTTTCGCACTAATTGAGTTGTATCCGTCTGTCCCGCTCTAAATATCGAGGCTAATTACACTATGCAGCCTCGACTATGTTCAGATTAGAATTCTCGTCTACTTGCCGTCTCTGTTGCACAGGATTTGTTTACGTCGTTAAAGTCTGTTTGGTTGTGAGATCGTTAACAGTTGCGAGGTGATATCGGCCGTTAGAAGTTATTTGGAAACTTAAATTAGTTTCGGAAACTGGGATTTGGTGATAGGCGACGAATACTTTTTATTAGCACGAAACACGAAATGTCAAAAGAGTGACGTGAATTAGTTTGCTTTAATTAGTGAAACTGCTTGTGCCTACTTAGTTTAGTTATATAATAGGTATTAAATATTTACTCAGGTAAAGTGATGTGTAACGGTACCTAAATAAATGATCTTTAAATCACCGCTAGCTGAAAATAAGATGTCTTATTTAAACTCTGTCCAAGTTTTTTAACTCTGAAAAGCTTCAAAAACACTTTTTTTAAATTGTATTACTACTAACACATCGGCTACCGGCTACAACCTTATGTTCAAAAATCCAGCAAAAGTATCTAATCTAGTTATTGGTTTTTAATCAGCTGTTACAAGGTAAATAAATATATAGGTATCTATACAAATAGCATGTCTTAATATAGGTGCCACGTGGCATTGAAGTTTTCCTTACGGCCTTTGGTCTGCAAAACCTTAATTTTAATAATATTTGGGAATTTGCAATAATATATTGATTTGTATTATAAATATAACCTTAGTAAAACTTAAACTATAAGACAAGGAAGAGTGGAGGGAAATGCTGGCGGAATTGCCATTAATATAATTTTCCATAATAATTGCCCTTTATTGCATCTAGTTACATCTAGCTAGTTTCATCTAGTTAGTTTGACCCGGGTATGTCCTAAAACTGCGACCAGAACCACAGGAGGATGGGCAGCAGCGTCCTGTTAGTACACGGTGAACGTACTGCGATCCCCCAAGCCGCCTGCCAAGCGTGGGGATTATGGCAACACCCCTCTGTAAGAGGGAGGCCTTGTTCAGCAGTGAACATTTAATGGCTGATGATCTGATGTGTGATGTGTGCATCTAGTTACTCATAAAGACAAAGGCTGAACAAGCGGAACCACCAATAAATAATTATTTCTTCGAATCAACTTCGTGTTTTGTTTGAAGCTACGTCATAAAGCCAATTTTACTTGTGAAAATTGATGTTCTCGTAAATTATTAAACATGTCATCGATCTACGTAGGTAGGTACGAATACCTAAAAGCTATGTGGCCGACATACTTGTGGCCTCTTGTTGGCTTCAAACTTGGCTTCAAGTATAAATTTCAAACACTAGCCACGGCGTCATCACTCACTAAACTAAACCAATCTGACAGGACTAAAATTATCTGACTCTCTTTTCATTTTAATACGTGAGAGATGGAAGGCAACAATTTTAGAGCTGTCTAATTTAGTTTAGTTTAGAGTGCATCAGAATCGACGCCAATGTCACTATTATTAATTTTGATATGGAGGTAGCCTTGGATTAATACATAAGCTAGAACCTAAGATATTTTTATCTGTGGAACGACAGAACGTTCTTTTTTTCGGTGGTTAAAATACCTTTTATTTTACAGAGTCAGAGTGGCTAATGAAAGTAGAGATAGAAAACGTTCCGCCAAATTTAAAAAAATCCGCATTGCAACCCCAAAATTAATATGAAATGCAAACATTAATGTGTTCTGACTGTGTTACAATAAAAATTAATAACTTACAAGTATCAAGTGAGATTCTGGTGGAAGTGAAGGTTCTGGAGTGGAGACCACGAACCGGAAGACGCAGCGTAGGGCTGTCGTTCAGTGTGGAGGCTAAAGGGGGAGGCCTATGTTCAGCAGTGGACGTCTTCTGGCTGATGATGATGATGATCAAGTGAGATTATTCCAGGCATTTCATACTAATTTTTGGGGTTTCAATCCTGATATTTTTAAATTTGCCGCGCTTTTTCAGTCTCTACTTTCATTAGCCAGATTCTAATAATCTTTTTGGTAAATATCTAAAACACTTATTTACCTAAAAACATAAGTCTCATAGCCTTCTATCGTACAAGAGATGTTAGACCCCTCTCTATGTTATCAAACACCATAAAAGGTTTGGGAGCCTTCCCAAAACCTACTGAAAGTGTACCAAGATAAGGTTCCAGGATAACTTTCATTTGGAACCCTTCGGGTAACAAATTGCACTATTCTCGTTTTTCGACAGTAAGGTTAGTGTCGCACGATAAGTGAAAACAAAAGTGTAAACATTGATAGTGTTAAAACTAGTTGATTGAATCAGGCGTCATCTTCAAAACTGATTCTTTGACAAATATCTATTGTTTTAAATGTTTATCGGGACTTATCACGTTTTATTTAATATAGGTAAGTCCCGATAAACATTTAAAACATGTGTTCAAATCGCGAAAGTTTAAAAATTACTAAATATATATTGTATTTTAGCACAAGGAGGATTCATAAAATTTAATCTGAAAGAAAAAAAATCGTTATAAACGTGAAACGAATTCGTAATGAAATTTATTTAAATTTGAAACAGAAAATTTGTTCAACCTGTAGCAAAAGTTAGTTACTTGTTTTTTTAGCTTAATATTACGTATTAGCTATACCTAGTCTGTTACTTAATATACGACGCGACGTTAAAGGGGAAATATACTAGAGATTCGTCTTAACAGTTTTGTAGATGAACTTCCGCAAAGTACCATCTGATTCAATCTAATCCATCGAACCTTTTATCAAAACTGGTTGAGGTGATAAGGATGTAATAAAGACATACACAATCACGATAACTAATTTTTGCTTTGCTTCGTCGAGAAATAAGAGGGAAAGAACCCGGCAATAGTTGTACCAATGAGAAAAATAGGTCAAATTTACTCCTAGTTCATTCCTTTAGACTACTTTTTTATCGTCAGCGAAAAGTGTGGTTGGAAAACTGGTAACATCTGCAGACTTACAAAGTATCTCGTCAAGAACTTAAGCGCCCAATTAGCGAAATAGAAGTGCTCTTCAAACTTAAGCCCTTTACAATGTCTGCGTTCTAGTTTTCCAGGATGTTGTAAAGCTATACAAATTATTGCGACCCATGAGACTGATGTAGTGAACGATAGCATGTGCGCTTTACAATCTTACGAGGAGAGATGGTGGTCGAGCATTACAATTTTATGGCACAATGTTCGATCCCCGGCCATGCACCAATAACTTATTTAGTAAAGTTATATGATTATTTACAGGATATTTACCGTGGTAAGGTTGTGAAATGAGCTCCCGATATTTCGGCGCAGTTACATGCACCATGTTCATGGGAAGACTGAAGAATGCGGGTGGTTGGTCGAACAGTTAAAAAGTTAGGTGCAGACATAATGATCTACCCTCTTTCCCGTGAACACGGTAAATATCCTGTAAATAATCATACAACATACAACTTATTTATTTACATAATTTATTTAAGTACGTTGGTACCTACACCAACCTACTTAAATAAATTATGTACCTACAGTTTCGGTGCCATCGCTCAACAACATTGAAGGAAAACACCGTCAGGAAGCTAAGATGTCCATAAACCTTAACTAAGCCAAAGGAGGTCGCTGTCGTTGACAAGGAGGTTACTTCAAGGAGGTATATAACGCTGGTGTAACCTTGGGGCCAGTCGGGGCGCAGTTAGTTCGTCATATAGCCTCTAGCATTTTTTATGCCTATGGTTACGAGTATATGCACCACCACTATGGCCGCCACTATGGCCCAGTTTCAGCACCAGTTGCGTCCTATAGTCTGCCCCCAGCTTTAAAATGCCATTGTTCCAGTCTCCAGTTCGATAAATCTCTTCCCAGACTGAATGGATAATTGATTTTTAAGCACCGCCGGCGCCGACGTGTTTAACTGGGTAGAGACAGGAGTTGAACTCCAATATCACTAAGTGCATATACTCAGAAGTAATATTAGCTTAGCAGCTTTGATATTGAGCTCTAAGGCACAGATTAAACAACAGTGTTTTGTTAGACTGAACGAATTGATGAGATAGTTTGGTACAAATCTTGGATATGTAACCCCTAGGTTGATTTCGTAAGTTGGCATGCTAAGTTCAACCGCAATTGATGAAGGAGGCCCCAAATCGAAAAAGTATAAAAAAAAGGTTTCCTCAATGAGTAGGGTTGTTCGTGCAGGCGACTTTTCATGATTTAGGGTCAACTCAGCGGCAATAAACTCGACCGCGCAGTCGAGTTTACCCTTTTAATTTTACCTACTTTTCTAGGGGCCAACTCGATCAATCGTGCAAATTATAGTCAGTAAAAAAACTGTAGAAAGCTTTATAGGTACCCACTATTAAAACAAGACTAACAAGTCCAAAACATGCTGCCGGCATTCTGGGGACCCTGTCGATAGCGATTTTTTCAACTAAGTAAGTTTTTTAGTTTTATTATTGAAACTGACGTGGTTAACTATAGTCGGAGTAACCGGCTTAATCTTACGTGAGTAATTCCCGTGTAACATAAATCAAGTTTTTTAGTCTTTTATTTACCTCCTTTTGTTACTTTAGTAGGTATTTATTTAGTTTATAGTTTGTTTTAAAAAATGATTTTCATGTAAATGTCAGGTAATCCTACTTCCTACTAATATTAAAACGCGAAAGTTTGTATGTATGGATGTATGGATGTTGGTTCCTCTTTCACGCAAAAACTACCGAATGGATTTTAATGAAAGTTTACAATAATATAGCTTATACATTAGAATAACACATAGGCTATAACGGGTAGTAGTAGCGAGGCCGGAGGCCGAGCTCTACGTGTACGAAGTAGCGAGTTTCAGCTAGTATATTATAAATGCAAAAGTTTGTATTTATAGATGTATGGATGTTTGTTCCTCTTTCACGCTGCAACGGAACAAGGGATCGACCTGATTTTTTGCATAGTTCAAGAGCCAGAGAGTGACATAGGCTACTTTTCATTATCATCATCACCATTTTTCATCACAACGTGGGTTAAAACGCGGGGCGCAGCTAATATTGAAATAAATACATTTCCCTGTCCAAAATAAACAGCTATAAAATACTACGAGTAGTTATTCTGTATAGCACATTTCGTTTATTGCTATCTTTTTATCAGGCGCATTACGACTGTATTTGATGCTAAGTTAAATACCGCTGGGGGTTAGACGACAAGTTTTCGTAAAAACTATTTCTGTACCTTTTAATGTCGCTGACGTGAAGAACCGACAAAGGGTCACTGGGCATGACAAACTTTACGGTTGTCACTCCTGTAGAATTTTCCTCTTTGTGAAAGCTTTTTACTCTAAAAGCCCCCAAAATCCTTTGTGATTAAAAATTATGTCAGTTAATTAAAAAAAAAGGTTGTATTTCCGACAAAATTCACAAAGGATAAGAGTGAAAAAAATTAAGATCTTCTAACTTTTTTGATTGGGTTAATAAGGTTTCAGACTAAAGTTTTTAACTAAGCCTAAAAAAACTTGGAAGTTTAAACTTATGAGCGTAATTTATTATTTTAGCTTTTCTATAGCGTAGTTTAGAGTAGACAAGACAACTTGCAAGTTATCTAAGGGAATTCATATTTAAGTTGCAACAAACCGAAGTACAACAAGCTTAATTAATCGATATTGCTATTAAAATCACTGCAAGTTGAAGTGGCAATGGGCAGTTCACGTCACTCGGAGAACCGATAACTGATGGGGAAGAACCGACGGTTCTTGAGTGGAGACCACGAACCGGAAGACAAAATCCCATCAACGCCCAGGCGGTCACCCATCCAAGTACGTGCGCCCGACGTTGCTTCACTTCGGTTATCGTACGAGAACCGGTGGTGAACAGAAATTTGATACAGACTCGCACTTTGCCATTATTTATTATTTGTTGTTATACTTTAGAGTGTGTACTATAATCATGCCAAGTTTGACGCTTATACTTATTGCCGTTTTTACATTAGAGGTAATACAAAAATACGGTAAAAAATATGTTTGTTGTATCCCTGTTCCTTTCGTTTTTACTTTTTGTATTTTTCATTATTTGTTAATTAATCCGCCGTAACGTTACATATTCTGTGAAAATTTCAACTGGCTATCTATTACGGTGCAAAAGATACAGCCATTTAAAGGTAGAACTGACGGACAGACTTCTTTTGGAGATCGATGGGGGAGGCCTATGTCCAGCAGTGGACGTCCTATGGCTGAAATGATGATGATGAGATGAGAATCAGTCATCGTCAATAGGGTCCCATTTTTACCCTTTGGGTATATACGGAACCCTAAAATGAGTAGCCAGGAATCATGCGCCCCTGCCAGTGCGGTTCCGGCCTTAGTGTTATCGTTCTGCCTTGTCTGCGTCCGTAAGATAACGATGTAATCCAGTAGAATGGCCACTGACCAGACAGAGGGCTTCCATCGCGTGCGCTGGCGAGATAACATTGCAATACGGCAGCCGCCAGTGAGTTCCGCCACGCTTCACGCTCCCTACTGATAAGCTTAATACCTAGGTACCTATTTTAATCTATCTCTTAATATCATGTTGCCCCTAGCATACAATTAGATTTTATATGGCTTAGGTGGCACACAAGCGGCCTGCCTGGTGGTAACCAGCTACCGTCGTGTACGGATACCTGGTAACATCAAAGGCATATTAGCATAATAAGCTGTAAGTACTAACCAATCTAGATGTCACCTTTAGGCCTTTCCTAAGGCCTGTATGATTTGGCAGAAAATTGGATTTGCTGGTAAATTTAAAGCTAAGTGAACGTACTTTGCCTATGGTAATGAAACGACAGCCATGCCCAGATTGCCCAGGTCGAAAGCAACGTAAATGGCTGGTTAGGTTCCTTTCCATCCAAAGGTTGCCTGGAAGAAATCGCTTAAGGCGATAAGGCCGCCCATTATACTGCCGTATATTTGTTTTTATGTTAGTTTAAGTTTTATTTGTTGTTTCGGTGTGTAATAAAGAAATATTGTATTGTATTGTTAGGAAAGGTTTTTTTTTGTTAAAATTTTCATACACGTGGATTCAATGTCCTTTAGTCGTAATATAATCCATGTTTACATAGTATTAAAAGCGTCAAACAAGTCATAGTCACAGTCAGAGTCAAGCAAAGTAATTTACGGTCAAGTCAAACTCATGCAGTAAAGTGGTGGAGATTTACAAGAGGCTCCTATGGAGTTTTTCACCTCGTTATATCACTTTTCCTCACTCGAGCATGTTTACGAGCACTTAATAAATAATAATTCACCATTTACTACACATTAACACTCGAAAAAACACTAGTTTAGGAAAATAATCTAACGAGCCGACATGTTTTTTTCCACGTTGGCGCCTGGCATTTTGGACGAGAAGATATCACGTTAATTTCCCGGAAAAGCTATCGCATAACACAAGTACCCACACAAAAAAATTTACTCGGTCGATTGAAAAGAGATAAGCACTTCTAATTATTTCTTAGGTTTTCGCAATTAATGACATAGAAATTAAACACTTTCGCGTGTATTTTACATTATTTTAATATTTCGAACACTTAACATTGTCCGTGGTCACAGGAAGACTAACTAGATGACGAAGTGCCTATGGAAAATTATTTACTAGCACAGATTATATCTGTGTTTACTAGTACCGCTAATGATTTGTAATCAAAACGTCCCTATGAAAGCAGTATCCGTAAAAGTTTCTTATTTCAGTCGAATGATTGAATGATAAAATATTTGAATAAGAACTCCTTTTATGAAGTTAGTTTAAAATTCAAAAGCACAAAATTAAGAAAGGAGGAATTTTTAAAGTTAGTTAAATACTTACTTGTGTAAATGTTTTGGTAACTCTATTATTCTCGAAAACGTTACACTTTGACGAAACTTTGTCTCTTTGAACACTCGTTTCGGCTTTATCCCATTACAAAGCATTGTTGTTAGACTGAAGCATATGCCAGTACTCAAATTATAAAAGTTTTCTTATTTAGAAGGTCCGCAAAATATATTTGAGTTAGACTTTAAAATGTCTAGGTCACGTTCTCAAGAGACGAAAATTACAGATAACATTAATTGGGGCAGAATCATCTCTTTTGAGATAAAAGGTTTATTTTAAAATAAGGGCATTTATTAACTAAACAAAATACAAGCTAAAACTAACACTACAAATACAGTTAGACTGCCCATAGACCGTAAGGTCTAACGACAATCCAAATGCTTAAGCCCACTACCAGATGGCAGCGTATTCAGCATGCTGGCGGCATTACCACGCTGAATATCAATGCTTATGCATTGTGCCAGAAAAAAGGAAAAAAGAAAAGAAAAAACTTTTTTTTGTATGTTGTTGTCAGGTAAACCCAATGTTTCAAATATTTTTTTTTTTAACTTGCGTTTGTTCATCTCAAAAATCGCGATGGAGCTGAAAAATCCAATAGACTATAGCAACTTTGCACTCATGTTCAGGGCGAAACCGTTTTTGAACGATGGCATCGAAACTGCAGGTAGTTTATTTAGGTAATAATTTTATTTATATGACACGGGAATTATTCACTTATGCTTAAGCTGACTATTAGTTTCACCCGCATTCGGTGGTATTTTTCAAGGAGAACGCGCACGCGCGGCTTCGTCTCATTTTGTGCAAAGCATGACGGTCTCGTATAAATAAATTTTCTGTTTTTATGATCATTATGTCTGACTTTTTTTTTCATAATAAAATACTAAATAATTTATTGGTCTAGGGCCACGGATCTGCTGTCGTCAGATTGTAAAGCGCGCATACGACTCGGCCTTTATCGGCCTAGTATGAAAGCATAACCTTAATTGCTTAACTTGAATGTTACTAGTAAAGCACACAACAATAAACAACTAAAAACATGTTTACGAATGAACCATTCATGTGTATACGGTGCTGTTAAGTAGCTGTCATCATGTGAATCGATGTATCGCACAATAGCGAGTGACGGTCGTACTATCGAGAAATGTTCCACGTCATCTACGCGCGTAGGGTTACCACTGGCTTATCCTACTTCTAGTATGTACTTTTTTAGGGTTCCGTACCTCAAAAGGAAAAAAAACGGTACCCTTATAGTATCACTTTCTTGTCCTCTGTCCGTCTGTCCGTCTGTCAAGACCCTTTTTCTCAGGAACGCGTAAAGGTATCAAGTTGATATTTATATATATATATATTTTTATAAATAATAGGTTTGCGCTTGACCGCCAACTCGCCTGATGTTAAGCGATGATGCAGTCTACGGTGGAGCACGCTTGAATACTAATAATAATATCCAATACTTGAAACTAAGGTTTCTTTCAGCTGTGAAAGACAAATGTGTAAGTCAACGCAATCAAGAGATATTACTGTATATGTCACATATTTTGCGATTTCAGAAAGGAATCAAAACCTACAGGGTACTTCCCGTTGACCTAGAATCATGAAATTTTGCAAGAGGCAAGGTCTCACAGCATATATAAAGGAAAAAAAATTGTATATTTGAAGCTATATCATATAAAAAATGTTTGGACTCGCGTTCCGAGGGTTCCGTCCATAGGAACCCTTGGAGCGCAAGTTCTATTCGTACTTGTCCGGTTTTATTTGGAGACGATGGGTAAATCCTCGCAAGATTCCCAGCTCTATTGGGGTCTAGTCGGTTTTCCACACTTTCCCTCTGCAAAAGCGCGGACCACGCCACGCCGTTGCCTTCAAAATTAGCTGTTCCATACATTTCGTCGAGTGTCAATGACCGTTTTCTATGGAACAGCAGGTTTTTTTTCGTGATTTCATGGTGCCATAGTAAAAGTTGTTCATCATCATCATCATCATCAGCCAGAAGACGTCCACTGCTGAACATAGGCCTCCCCCTCCAACCTCCACACCGAACGACAGCCTGCCAGCTGCCTTTTGCATCCACTGGATGCCCGCGACTCTCACAATGTCGTCGGTCCATCTAGTGGGAGGCCTCCCTACGCTGCGTCTTCAAAGTGAGTTTCGTGCGCTGTAAAGTTGTTCATAATGATGAGTAATTACAATGACCTCCTTTTGGCTTAGTACAGCTTATATGCGTAACAATGGCATCGATTCTGATGTACTCTAAACTAAACTAAATTTGACAGCTCTAAAATTGTAGCCATCCTTCTCTCACATATGAAAATGAAAAGAGAGGCAGATAATTTTAGTCCTGTCAGATTGGTTTAGTTTAGTGAGTGGTATGACAGAATCGACGCCATTGTATAAGTTACTATATTAATTGTTCGAAGATAACTTGCGTATCGTTTATCCGATCATAATAAAATGTTGTAAGCAAGTAGTTCGTTTCAATACAAATTTATAAGTTTAAAAGAGGTCGCGAGGTCTCAGTTTGGGGCGAAAAATATACATAGAAACGCCGACTTGTACCATTAGAATCACAGACCTCTCTTCACTAGGTCAATAAACTTTATTAAACTGAACACACCATTTTGGATGACAACCCTATCTGTAAACACAATAATTAGCTAGGTTTTTCCTTGTGTGTGTGGTACGCTGGCCGCGTGCCAGCCCTGCGTACCGTATCGATAGTTCCGGCGCGAGCGTGCGTACTACGCAGCTAGTAGCTTATTTATCTGCTGCACACAACAGCAATAAAGCGGCCAAGTGCGAGTCGGGATCGCACACTGGTTCCGTGCCATCCAGGGTTCGCCGATATATATCAGCGGATATAATTATATCAAGATATATATTAATTGGATTTTTGTCTTGATATTTTTCCTGTCTTCTGAACTAAAAATTTTGGAGATTAATGTTTACCCTGGCAACACGTAGCGATAAACTACAATTCAGAATAATTTAGATTGTTTCCCAAAATGGCAACCTCATTTAAAGTTGGGGAAATCCCCTTTACTTAAACTTACCAGTACGGCTAGCTTTCTCAAATAAACACTAACTCCTTTCCTACTAATTTGACACTTATATTATTTTACAAATACCTTTAACATTTTTAAGTGTTTAATCCCCTTACAGAATGAAATTCGCTTCCTTTTCTTAGCCTTGATATATCCATATAATATAAATCCGATATATGATATATATATCAGATATAAATCCGATATATATCGGATTTATGTAAAAAAAAATGGATTTTTGATATTCATTATAAAAATCGTATTTTTTCGAACCCTGGTACTATTACATAAATTATTAACAAGTATATTACAAAAAAGTAATGCAATAAGACAACATGCCAAGGGGCCTTACGGCGAACGGCTAACTCGGTATCAAACTAACGTTAAATCCGCTCAGTTGGAAAATCACGCGAACGTAAACCTTAACGCGCCCAGATACGGTTTGCGGTCGCGTGATTTTCCAACTGAGCGGATTTAACGTTAGTTTGATACCGAGTTAGCCATTGGACGTAAGGCCCCAGGCAGTCACCCATCAAAGTACAAACCGCGCCCGACGTTGCTTAACTTCGGTGATATTTTGCAAAGTTACTCTACGGCCCTCCAACTAGCTCTATGTAAAAATTACGTCGATCTGATGTTCTGTTACTGCGTAAAAGAGGAACAAACAAACACACTATCGTATTGATATTAAGTATGATCTAGTAATCTGTTTTGGGGCGAACTGACTAGTAATCTGTGGTGATATATTAATATTCCCATCGCATGTGAAAGCTGCGTTAATTACTCAAAAAGCTTGAAAAGAGCTTGTTTAAATATGGCTTTGAACTGGGTATCATAATTTAGTGTCCTTTGTGGAACTGGCAACATTATTATTTTTGTATTTTTTTTTAAATTTGTTTTTCAATAGGTAATTCATGCTGTAGTCATAGTTCATTCTTAGTTCGTCTACGTTGTAGACAGCAAACTCTTAATGGGTCTACGACAGAGCCTACGCTGTAGCTGTTATCCATTCGTAGCCAGTCTACGTTGTAGACAGCAAATTCTTAGTTCGTCTACGTTGTAGACAGCAAACTCTTAATGGGTCTACGACAGAGCCTACGCTATAGCTGTTATCTATTCGTAGCCAGTCTACGTTGTAGATAGCAAATTTTTAGTGCGTCTACGACAAAGCCTACGCTGTAGCTGTTATCTATTCGTAGCCAGTCTACGTTGTAGACAGCAAATTCTTAGTGCGTCTACGACAGAGCCTACGCGGTAGCTGTTATTCATTCGTAGCCAATCTACATTGTAGACAGCCAATTCATAACCTGTCATCTTTGTAGCCATTATCCATTGTTAGCCAGTCTATGTTATCGACAGTCAAATTCTAAGTACGTCTTTACTGTAGTCAATTTGAAAGGAGTCTACGCCGTAGCCATATTCATTCGTTGCATGCTTACACTATCTACGTGCTACGCTTTTGTAGCCCCTCTACGAATACTTTTTTGGCATGTTTTTTTTTTATTGTTTTACAAGCAATAATAACAAGCATAGCATAATAATGCCAGAATGAGCTTTTCCATTATAAATCGTAGTTTGTAGAAGACGGCATCGATGTAAGTATATATACAGGTAATAAATATACACTAGCTCTATTTTCCCTAAAAATAAAACACAAAACGTTCGATATTGAGCAAAACTCGGTGGAATGGAAAGGAATTATTATAGTTCAACAAATTGAAAATAAGTTTTAATAACTGGTTAGAACATACAAAAGAAGCCCAATCTCGAGGGTTCATAACATTATGGAGCTGGAATACTTGGTATGGGACCATCGAGTTACAAACGTGCAAAAAAAATAAGAACTCAAACAAACTCAGCGCACGCTACGTATTGCGATGACTTTTTGGTTAGTTATAAAACAACTGCGACTCGACTACAACGCCGCGCGATGCCAGTGCTACGAAGACATAGTGGACAAGTGACGTTGAATACCATGCAAGCGACATAACGTCTGAATTGAAGTAAAGTTTTGTTGGAGTTGGCATTGCGAACATTACACATAATTGATGTCTAGGTATGAACAACGACGCTCGAATGATTTTTGACTGTTGTTACTTAGAGTATGTGACTCTATACGTATTGTATCTCGATGTATGGGACTCAGTGTGTGTGCTCTTTACCGAAGCAGAGTTCCTTTATCTAGAGCTAATCCTGGATGTCGATTCAATTCATGCTTACCTTAAAAATTCTTTGTCATCGGAACTAAACCAAAAACTAAAAATTCACCTCCGTAGGATAGGAAGTGGTTTTAATTCAGCTTGGAATATTTAACCTAAACAAAAAAACTTATATACAAACATTGCAATTTGAATAAAAGCTTGTAAAAAGGAGGCATAACTAGTATATTTCCACAAAAACAGAGATGAGGTGGGTGGAAAGAAAAATACATCACCGCTGGACCAGCTGAGCTTTGATGGATTCTAGGCTGAGTCTGACATTCATATGAAACCTGTTATTGTTAAACTTTCGCCCTTGAAAGTTTGCCCTTGATGGCGTGGTTAGCGACGTAGGGGGCCGTCCATTAATCACGTGATGTTTTTATAGCATTTTATAAAATGCTAAAAAATCCTCCCCATTGGTGATACTTGGTGTGGTGACTGGTGAGGTTTATGACTAAACCCCCCGCCCCCACCCAAAATCACGTGTATTTTTAGTACCTACAATGAATCTTATTTTTTTTAAATATTATTTTTAAATACAGTTATACAGTAGAATCTAATTTTATTCTGAAATTAAGGACCATGACAAAAATGTCTAGACAGAAAGGTTACAGGTTGTTTTTGATTGGCAAGGTCACACTACACGCCGATTTTCGGCTTGGAAATCTCGTGTTTGACGAAAAAATAAATACACGTGATATCTTACTACACCCCCCTCCCCCTTGTGATATTTCGTGATTTATGCTAAACCCACTCCCCCCCCCTTTCAAGCCTCACGTGATTAGTAGACGGTCCTTAGGTAGATCTCAATCTGTATGTAGTCGAATGACCGTTGAACTATACCGACCTTGCCTTATGTTGACCGAACATGGACTACCCTCTGGAGACAGGTTAGTGGTATGTTCATAACTGAAAGAAATGTGATTGAGGATTCAGTTGGAATTCTTTTTTATACGGGTACTACGGAACGGAAACTGGCGTCGATTCTGTCATAACACTTACTAAACTAAACTAATCTAACAGGACTAAAATTATCTGCCTCTCTTTTCATTTTAGTATGTGAGAGAAGGATGACAACAATTTTATAGCTGTCAAATTTAGTTTAGTTTAGAATACATCAGAATCGATGCTATTTGGCATCTATTCTGTCATTCGACTCACTAAACTAAACCAATCTGACAGGACTTAAATTATCTACCACTCTTGTCATTTTAATATGTGAGAGAAGGATGGCAACAATTTTAGATTGTCAAATTTAGTTTAGCTTAGTGTACATCAGAATCGATGCCCCTCGATATTGAATCTAAAGTTTTCAATTATTTTGACTGGAATAATTACGATCAAATATGAGAGATAAGATGTGACACTAATATAGTAGGTATGACATAAAAATATCACCGTACTCTTACGGTAAGCATTTTTGGCTAGGAACATATTTTTTCGAGAAATATGGCGTAGGCAGTTGGAAGTGGAAAGGTAAGTAAGGGTTTATTTATTATCGTGTTTGCTCGGAGCTACTTCTATCTCGAGTAGTTTCGGTTGGAATACCATTACAGGAATTACATCTCGACAATAAAAGTGCCAGTTTGTCCTTGTGTGTCGGACCGTAAAGAAAATAGTAAGCGCGTAAAGAGATGCATACCTATTACACTCGTATTGACATTTTTTTTATCGCAGATAAAAGTATGGATCCTTGCGCGGGTAAAACCAGGAGGTGAAAAAAAGGTTTTTTTATTTGTTAAAAATAGGCTTGCGCTTGGCCGCCAACTTGCCTGATGGTAAGCGATGATGCGGTCTACGGTGGAGCACGCTTGCCTAGAAGAAACCGATTCACTCGTGATTTGAAGACACCCAGATTGTAACTATCGGGGAACACCCATTCAGTCAGCGAATTCCACAGACTAACAGTTCGCACAATAAATTTGGCATCAAAGCGCTTCGTAAGGGTTCTTGGAATATCAACCATAAAGCGGTGACGATTTTTCGTGCCCGCTCTGGCAGTCCGATAGAAAAATGGGCAGGAGGGAATCAAATCATGCATCTGATGCACACTCTCCGAAATGTATCCGATAAAAAACCGATAGACTAGCAACTTTGTGCCGATGCTCAAGACTTAGAAGCTTAGTCTGAACCAGGGATTCATTGCTGATAAGCCTCTTGGAACGTTTCTCAATAGACTCCAACGCCCCAAACTGGTACTTAGCTGATCCATCCCAAAGGTGAGAGCAGTAATCCATGCACGACCGAACTTGTGCTTGTCACTTGACCAAACTGGTCATATTTTTGGGTTCAGTTTCGAGTACTGAATCCTAAAGTATATCCATCGTCTAACTCAAAGTCTTTCTATAAGTAGATATTTTATGTAGGGCGAACGTGTTCAGTCACTACATCTGATGAAAACGTCTTATGTAAAAACACGCCCACTGAAAGCACTGAGTGTCACGTCAGTACCGTCTAAGCCTACGACAACGTTTCTGCGCTCGTCTTATAATTGTCTATTCAAATTATTTAAAACCGCGCTACGTCTTATTGTAGCAAAAAATATTGCGGCAAAAATTACCAATCCCTCACCCCGCTCCTCAGACATTTGATTGAATTGTTTCCATTGAAAATAATCATAACTACAAGTCTGAGCTATATACGTAGTAGCTTTACCTAGTCTGTGGTCTAACTGGACTCTCTGTTTAATACACTAGGTATATCTTAGTCAAGCTACTGTCGAAGGACGTCTACTACATATTGTCAACGTTTTTGTCTCTCATAAATATTAACTTCACAAATAAATTATGATGTAGACTGCGACACAAACAATAATCAACATTGTATTGAAAGAAACACAATAGGTTGACCATTTCGAGTAGATATTGTATTCTTTTGCAAAACCTTCAAATAATATATATTTTTATAATCAACGACTGTCGACTACGAATGATGACAGCGACTTGACAACGTGACGCTTTCATCATCATCATTTTCCACACAATGCTTGGTATAGGTTACAGACCTAATATGTATAGCGCGACATCTTTTCGCAAATGACCCATACATGCCCATACTAACAAGGCAAGTAAAATAAAAGCTTGTAAAATAAACCGGCCAAGTGCGAGTCAGGCTCGCGGCTCGCGGTGAGGGTTCCGTACCACCACAAAATACAATAATTATCAATTTAAAACAACTATTTGGTCCCACTTAACGCCTACCAAAATTGCCAAGCAATTGCTACGCCATCACATAGTTAATATTTAGCAAGTGACGCTCGGTATATCTTTTAATGAACAGAAATTTTTCACCAACTAGCACTTGGCCATTATTTATTTTTTGTTGTTATACTTTGTGTAGGTACTATAATCATGCCAAGTTTGACGCTTGTGCGTATTACAGTTTTTACTAGAGCTAATACAAAAATACGTTTAAAAAATACGTTTGTTGTATGGGGACCCCCATTTCGTTATCAATTTTTGACTTCTTTATTACCTATATAACATTACATATTCTGTGAAAATTTCAACTGGCTATCTATTACGGTTCGAAAGATACAGCCGTTAGTACAGGAGGAGGTTAATACCGTTAATACGGACAGACGGACAGACGAACAGACAGTCAGACAGACAGACATCGTAGGCTTAGTAATAAGGTCACGTTTTTACCCTTTGGGTACGGAACCCTAAAAGCTTGTAAAAAAAGATGGTGGTCCCGCGTCGAGTCGCTCATCGCCGATTGTGAGAACAGCAGTAAGTGATTGTTGTGCGAATAAGCTGGCCTTCATAACATTTAAGACGTCTGCTCTCCAGGGTCGGAGTCTCTAAAGGGTCGGCAACGTATTTGTGATGCCTCGGGTGTTACAAGTATCCATAGGCGACGGTGACTGCTTTCCATCAGGCAGCCCGTCTGCTTGTTTGCCACCTATGGCATAAAAAAAAAAAAAAAGTAATATTCAATGCGATGTCGGCTAGCTATCTCGTTGAAAGATCACTAACAAAGATTTATGTACGCTCCTAGGCTGGCTCTTTGTGTAAGGTTGAGAGTTCAGCCCTCGCTATGGTATGGGCAACTGTTGAATGTATGCATGAATGGTCGAGTGCCGTTTTATAAAGTTTCACTTACAAAAGAAAACTGTTTTGTTAATTTTGTTTTGTTTCATTGGACGGCATTTGTCAGACTAGTTGAAAGCACAGCTAGTTTATAATATTATAGTGTTGTTTTTGTAACTTGTGTAGGGAGGACGAGTTGCCCAAGAATACACTTAACACAATAAGGGTTTTATGCCGTCAGAAGGTCTATGAGTTGACTGTTTTAAGACTGGGACAAACAACTAGCTTCATGTCATAGGGTGACATCTGACCATCCATTCAAACGAGTCGGGGGAAGACGACAACATTGAGTTGACTACGTTGTCGAAGGAGGAAAATTTCCCGGTCGTAAATAACAAAAAAGTTTTTAAATAGAAAGTTCTAAAGAATTACGACAGACGTTCAGAGGACGTACAGAACAAACTTATAAGAGTTCTTTGTAGTACTACGGAACCGTACAAAATACAAACAACTGGCACCTGCGATTTGATTTAAGACTTTCTTTCGTCATCATCATTTCAACCACTAGTCCACTGCTGGACAAAGGCTTCACCATCTCCATAAGGGTCGGTTGGAAGCGCTCTGCATGCATTGTTTCCGCGCTCTCTTTTAGGTCGTCTGTCCATCTTGTGGGTGGACGTCCTACGCTACGCATACTGGTCCGTGGTCTTCATTCGAGAATCTTTAGGCCACATCGGCCATCTATTCTGCGTGCTATGTGCCTTGCCCACTGCCACTTAAATTTGCTAATTCTGTGGCCTACGTCGGTAACTTTCGTTCGTCTACGGATCTCCTCATTTCTGATTTTATCTCGTAGAGAAACTCCGAGCATAGCCCTCTCTCTCTCTCTCTCTCTCTGAGATATCTCTCGCTGATTCTTTAATTTAACAAAATTTTCTAGTGTTCAGATTATTCACACAAAAGTTCTTCAGTTATTTACACAAAACACTTAATTTATGGTCTATATCGAAGGCTTTATTCTTCTATATTAACTTCTATTTATTAGCCTCCCCCGGATTGTCTTTACGACTGAATCATGAATACCACAATGATTACAAGACGGATGGACGTCATAAACAAAGTTTACGGCCCCTAAAACATTATTGTGGTGTCGTAAACAGTTGATATATAACTTGTATTAAATGATTATGTATAATTGCAATAAGATACATGAAAAATGATTCAACTTGTAGGTACCTCGCAGAACAATCGTAAGCAGCGTTGCTAATGCACATAAAACACGCCTAAGAATAAACTTAAAATACAATAAAATTACGGTTGGCATCTATACCGTGTTTGCATCGTAAGAAACGTGCTCCTGAAATCGCCGTGTATACCTGGAAAATTTGTTTACTTAGATGACATAATCCTACTAATATTATAAACGCGAAAGTTTGTATTTATGGATGTATGGATGTTTGTTCCTCTTTCACGCTGCAACGGAACAACAGATCGACATTTTTTGCATGGGTATAGTTTAAGAGCCAGAGAGTGACATAGGCTACTTTTCAACATCATCATCACCATTTCTCATCACTACGCGGGTGAAACCGCGGGGCACAGCTAGTATTGTCATACAATTAAACGAAATAGCGCATTTTACTAATTTTGAAGTCTATTTGTTACATTGATACTAATTCTGTAGTCGGTTTTTTATATTGATAATTATTTTAGATTTGAAGACCTTGTTGACATAGGCCTCCCCCATCGATCTCCAAAAGGGCCGGTTGGAAGCGGCCTGCATCCAGCGTTTCCCTGCGGTCTCTTTTAGGTCGTCTGTCCATCTTGTGGGTGGACGTCCTACGCTGCGCTTACCAGTCCGTGGTCTCCATTCCAGAACCTTTCGGCCCCATCGGCCATCCGTTCTGGGTGATATGTGCTCTGCCCACTGCCACTTCAACTTGCTAATCCAGTGGGCTATGTCAATGACTTTCGTTCGTCTACGGATCTCCTCATTTCGGATTCGATCTCGTAGAGAAACCCCGAGCATAGCCCTCTCCATAGCTCGTTGTGCTACTTTGAGCTTGCTTATGAGGCCCATAGTAAGAGACCACGTTTCAGTGCCGTATGTCATCACTGGTAACACACACTGGTCGAAGACTTTCGTCTTAAGGCATTGAGGTATTTGTAATGTTTGTCTTGTGTAATGTACGTGTATATAATTATACGTTTATTACATTACAGCCTAAGTTATATTTATTCTGCGAGACCGCGACAGTTATGTGCTCAGTTTACGAGTTTCGATCTTGGAGCTCATCCAAGGAGGCGATTCTCCGATGACACTTTCATATCGTGCTGTCACTATCTCTCGCAAACTGTGCTTCTTGCCAAATGTTCTCTTCTTTTTGCTTGATGATGGGGTCACCTGGAGGCACTTTTTAAGGGAGCCCAATTTAAAATACGCATATATATTTAACTAGCGTCCCGCCCCTGTTTTGCACAGGTGTAAGTTTTGTTATGTATATAAACCTTCCGTAAAAAATATCTAACTGATGGTTAGATAAAGTTATATGATTATTTACGAGATATTTACCGTGGTAATGTTGTGAGCTCATTCCACAACCTTGCCACGATAAATATCCCGTAATTAATCATATAACTTTAGTGAACAACCAAGATAGTTTAAAACAGTGATAGTTAGATCTTTAAAAAAAAGTTTTATATTAAAACTGTTAAAATTAAAACTTTTAATATTATAAATGTAAATATGTGTTTGTTCATTTATTCCTCTTTCAAGCAGCAACAGATCAACGAAACGGATTTTGTGCATAGACATAACGGAAGGGCCGGCGAGTGACATGGTATACTTTTTATCCCGGAAAAATATGAGGCAGAGTTAAACCGCAGGGCACAACTAGTACAATCTAAAAACAATATACATTAACTTAAAAATATATTTATTGAATTCTAGCAGACCCAACAGACATTGTCCTGTCTTAGCTATGAATGTTCAAAAATAAACATAAAACTGCTGTCCGGTAAATTCACATCCATCAAACGCGTAAAGTAAAATCGTCGTTAATTTTCTGGAATTTACCAATTTTCTGGGCATTTTACTTAATTTTTCTTTCCGTAAGAACCTTCTACAGAATGATAGAAAACTTAAAAAAAAAAGATGAATGAAATCGGTGAAGTCGTTCTCAAGTTATGGCGCGACCAAGGCAAATAGGGATTTATTTTTATATATACTAGCGACCCGCCCGCCCGGCTTCGCACGGGTGTAATTTACGTGCGAAGCCGGGGCGGGTCGCTAGTTATATATATAAACCTTCCGTGTAAATGTATCTCACTGATGGTGAAAACCGCATTAAAATCCGTTGCGTGGTTTAGGAGGAGTTAGCGGCCATACAGACAGACAGACAGACGCGGAAAGCGACTTCAATTTATACTATGTAGAGAAGATAAAACCATCAGCAACTTCATCCTCTGTATTCCTATATCGTTATTTCAATTATTTTGTGAATTGGAGTCGCAAATCTCCCAAGCCCTTAAGCCGACCCTTACAATTATACTAGATATTGGACCTCTCCGATCCCGAATTACTCAGCAATACCGTTTTAATTTCGGAGATTTGGCACAAAATATCTTTACTGTAATTACGTTTTACGCGTTGTAAAGTAAGGCGGATACAGATGTTATGCCAACCAATTGTCGTTACTGATTAAGGGGGCTATGAACATCGGCCAAGTTCATACAAACGTGCTGTATTTTATTCGTAAACAACTTGTTTTATTTTGTTGAAACTGTAAAACCGTTATTTATCTACACAAGAAAATTATCATCATCATCATCATTTCAGCCATAGGACGTCCACTGCTGGACATAGGCCTCCCCCATCGATCTCCAGAAGGGCCGGTTGGAAGCGGCCTGCATCCAGCGTTTCCCTGCGGTCTCTTTTAGATCGTTCGTCCATCTTGTGGGAAGAAAATTATACATATTTGGAATTATAAAGATCTAAAATGAAAACCTTAAACTTCTTTAAATTAATGTACACAGTAAAAAAAAAAACTATATACAACGTTATTATGGAAACTGACGTGGTTTTCATACATTTTATTTATATCACACGGGAATAACTCACGTAAGATTAAGCCGGTTACTCCGACTATAGTTTCAACTTATAGCATACTTTCTCAACAACCTGATCTGGATATTTTTTTTGATAATATGGGCAAATTCAGTTCTGTCGTCCTTGCCCATTTAAGCTGCAGCATGTAATGTTTTGGATTATCTGTTAATTATATGCTTAATTTGAAATAAAGAATAAGAACTGCATAAGGCGATCTTTTTCAAAGGTGAATGCGCGCGCGGCTGCGTCTCTCTTTGCACTACGGACCGCCACGCGAAAACGCGATAATCTAATTTTTTTTCTGTAATTGAAACGATTTTTTACGAAATTTTTCAAGAAAAATTGGTGATTGGTGGCAAAATAATAAACTACATAGTACGTTTGCTTTAAAACGAAATTCTCGACTTGAGTGGTTTAGTCCAGCCTTAATATTCTCAGAGCTACAAACTTTAATGTGTAGGTGGGCAAAATTTGAACTACTTCCTTGAACAATTAACAACGTATCTAGATTATTTGAAACAGACTTTTCTAACGTTCAAAGTTTACTGACTGAGTTGTTTATTTTATAACTTTGAAGAATTTTGGGAGCATAAATCGTTTTTATCATAGTTTATTTTGCTGAATTTTGAAATAATAAATGAGGAACTTTAGCCTCCTACGTAACCATAGTTTCGGAACCAGCTACAATCGGAGCGAATTTTTTTATGTTTTGTTCGATACTAGTTACAAGTAAAGACATATTTATATGTACGTAATGAGTTTGATTGATTGATTGATTAACTCATTATTGTTCACACCATTAAATTTGATACAGAGGACAAAAACTCTTAAAAAACGAATGTAACAACTGGCGGCCTTATCGCTAATTGGTAATATGAATCTCGGGTAACGGAAATACTATTTAAAGCGTTGAGTATTTTGAATTGAAAGTAACAAACTTAGTTAAAGTATTAATTAAAGTATTACCAAAGTAATTATAGAGACAGATAATGCAAGGTAATCGCAGCCTTGTACGTACGGCACGAAGGTCGGTCGTGTAATGTAAATATTTGATGACCATTGATTAGACAGTTTGCTACGAGGAAACCACGGCTTTTCAAGGTTTTCAATTGTACAAAATCATCATCATCATCAGCCAGAAGACGTCCACTGCTGAACATAGGCCTCCCCCTCCAACCTCCACACTGAACGACAGCCTGCCTTTTGCATCCACTGGATGCCCGCAACTCTCACAATGTCGTCGGTCCATCTAGTGGGAGGCCTCCCTACGCTGCGTCTTCCGGTTCGTGGTCTCCACTCCAGAACCTTTCTTCCCCATCGGTTATCGGTTCTTCGAGCGATGTGGCCTGCCCATTGCCACTTCAACTTGCAAATTTTAACAGCTATGTCGGTGACTCTGGTTCTTTGTCGAATATCCACGTTTCGGATTCTATCGCGCAAAGAAACTCCGAGCATAGCTCTCTCCATTGCCCGCTGTGTGACTCTGAGTTTTTCCAAAAGGCCAACAGTTAAGGACCACGTCTCAGTACCATATGTCATCACTGGCAACACACACTGGTCAAAGACCTTCGTCTTGAGGTACTGTGGTATCTTGGACGAGAAGATGTCACGCAATTTCCCGAGCGCTGCCCATCCGATTGTACTAAATACACAGCATAATTTAAAAGCTTTGATGATATCAATGCTCGAGTTCGTAGCAGAAAAAATATTAAAATAAACTCTCTGAGAGAAGGCCTGTGTCCCAGCATTGGGGACATGATAGGCTGATAATGATGGTTATTGAGATGAGACAGGATAAAGCAGGTGCTGTTTCTCATTCTATAAGTCTGTTCTCCTATCCACAAGTCGTTTACCTTTAGCCCAGTATATTTGTAATCCTATAGAATTAATAATTGGTTAATAAGTCGCGGGCATCCAGTGGATGCAAAAGGCAGGCTGTCGTTCAGTATGGAGGTTAAAGGGGGAGGCCTATGTTCAGCAGTGGACGTTTTCTGGCTGATGATGATGATAGAATTAATAGTCAATTTAGCAACATCATCCAAATCTACATAGTTTAATGTATTTTTATACAATAAAGGTACATAATAATTAATATAATGTAGTAATTAATATTTTTTTGTATTTCTACCTAAAAATACTTTAAGTTTTGTTTGTACTAACCCAATAGATTTATAGTTGTCTTAAATAACATATTTTGAATTTGAAATGACCTCTCAGTGTTGACTTTGGCTCCATTGAAGCCGTATAAAGAATTGGGCTAGACCCGAGAGTAAAAATATTATAATATAATTATATTATAATACATTTTTTTTCCCTGGGCAAGTGCCTTTTTTAACTACAAGAATTTAATTACAACAAAATACAAGCTAAAACTAAAACTACAAATACAGTTAGACTGCCCATAGACCGTTGAAGGTCTATGGGCATAATAAATCATAATAATATTGCAAATGTATAATGTAATTATTATAATAATTTAGATTATTTTCGTTCAAATTTATTGCTAATACAGGAAGACTATTGTTTTGGTCCTTCGAGCTAAGCTTTTTCAGTTTTTTTGCCTTTTATTATTAAAAAATCACGAACATGATAGAAACCACAATTCAAAACACAATCGGACATAATCTTTCTGAAATGATTAATATCCACTATGATGCTAAGTACCACGTTGGGCGCCACAATGACCTTTTCGCTATCAGTACGATTGTCACGCGAACCCACCGATCGCGTACTGATCGTGCAGTTAATAGATAACTAATGATCGATTTATCTTTAGCTTTTGATCAGTTAAGTATTTCCGGCCAAACTGACCATTGATCTCGATTATGACATTTTTTCTTGGGCGAGTGCCTTTATTCTAAACACAAGCTTAAACTAACACTACAAATACAGTTAGACTGCCCATAGACCGTTGAAGGTCTAAAGACAATCCAAATGCTCAGGCCCACTACCAGTGGGCAGCGTACTCAGCATGCTGGCAGCATTACAACGCTGAATGGCAATGCTTATGCGTTGAGCCAGAAACACGCCAGCATTTTGGTCACGCGTCGCATTAACCAGGCGCTCTGAAAGATTTTTGAAAATGAGGTGAGCTCCCGGTCCCCAAGGGCCCAATGCCTCGACCCCAAACGCCTCAAATATGTAACCACTGCCGAGGTTAGCATATTTGCGTCGCTTGTGCTGCTCTGCCGAATTGGTAGCCACACCAACCCTACCCTGTGTCTCAGGAAGATGTGACGGCGCCAAAGTATCGACAGAAGTTGCGTCCCATTATGACATGTTGTACCATTTTCTACAGGTACCTTTATGAGTACATACACCAAACTCAACAGCGCTATCCTTTTCTCACACAGTGTATCGAAAAGAGATGCAGATGATTTTGATTGACAGTACCAAAATTATCTCATCATCATCATCATCATCATCATTTCAGCCATAGGACGTCCACTGCTGGACACAGGCCTCCCCATCGATCTCCAAAAGGGCCGGTTAGAAGCGGCCTGCATCCAGCGTTTCCCTGCGGTATCTTTTAGGTCGTCTGTCCATCTTGTGGGTGGACGTCCTACGCTGCACTTACCGATCCGTAGTCTCCATTTGAGAACCTTTCTTTTACTAAAATTATCTGCATTAAGTTGAGTTTGGAGAAGCGATAGTGGCCAAGCGGTAGCATGTGCGCTTTACAATCTGACGGCACCCGGTTTGAACCTCGGCCCTGCATCAATGACTTATTTAGTACCTCAATAAATAATGTGCAGTTTCGATTCCATCGCTCAAAACCGGTGAATGAAAACATCGTGAGGAAACCGGTATATCCAAGAACCTCTGAAGTTCAAAGATATACTTACGACATTCACCAACATGCACTGGGCCAGCATGGTGGATTAGGGCCCATCCTCTCTCTCTCTGAGAGAAGGCCTGAGTCCCAGTAGTAGGAACATGATAGGCTGAAATGATGATGATAACGTTGATTTTTTACAAGCAAATATGCCGATAAAACAACTAAGCTGTTTTAATGGTGCTTCAAACTATTATGTAGTTTGTAATTTTAGGTATGATATTGTTTTATTATTATACCGATATAAGGCTTTGTATAATAACAGCAATTAGCAAGCAGCTTCGATTTGTACAAGGTGTAGTTAACTTACACAATTGACTAATTATAACCTCAATTACGTGTATTCAATATTCAAGCAATTTGTCAACAACTACCGGTCTCCATTGCAGGAGTATTAGCTTGCACGACATTTCATACGGCTTCTGATCACGGCAGCTTACAAACTTACAGACCTACCAACTTGTCTGTAAAGTTGGCCAAATGGTTGAACTAAAAAAAATCCACGAGAGGCTTTCAATTTATTTCTAAAAATCTTACGGTGGCTCCCCCATTCGACTCTACAAATGAGTGGGTCGCACTTTATTCAAATCCAGAAACGGCATTGTCTCTGTTTAGCACAGGTGTGATGACAGAGAGGTGTATAACGGACATTTTCGCGACATATTGTGGTGAAAGGCTTGGATTCCCGCCAAAACAGATTGCCCGATGTAAAAAAAAAGCGCGCGTCGCTAATACGTAGGCGGCGGACTCAGTAATTGAGTAAATCGTTGCAGAAAGCTTTTTAAACGGTCAGAAATAGACCAGCTGGCATTTATCTTTTGTTGCATAGTTCTAATTCTGGTTTTCATCGCAAATGCTGATGTTTTCTATGAAATTGTCGCCAGAAAACAAATGCCTGTGGATCAGGAATGCTCTACTTTGTAGCTAATTCTGTGCGGAGCTTTCGTAATGAATTCAGGAAAATGTCAAAACAAACAATGTATGAAATTCGTATTTTTGTTTAAAATTAACAGGCCGACTGTTTATTTATTTGAATAGCGTCTGCGATAGGTCTTAGCTCAGCGCATAGTTTTTATACAACTTTGACTCGCCAAAACTTGAAAAGTTTACTTATCTCTTTTGTTTTAAGTATTTATTACCCAATTTTTTTATAATAACGGGTATGCCATGAAATATAAAACTAAAAACGTTATGTTTTTACTAGCTTTTTATTAACTTGAAATGTTTGTTTGGTAACAAATATTTTATTTTTTCAAGTTTTTGTATAGATGATGCTTTTAATTTTTATTTTAATGATTTTATTTTTATTCTGGCGTCCATTTTGAAAATATTACAATATTTGGCCCAAGTACCAAAGTACCAACGCCAAGTAGGTACTTATTCAAATTCAAAATGTTTATTTTCAAGTAACCACGGACTCAGCTGAGATATAACATTCGGACATAGACCAAGTATAAAAGTGTTGTAAAAAAATTGTCAAATATTAATATTATTAATATATATATTAGTATAGTACATAAATTATAGGTCAATGATTAACGCATAATGTATTTTCAGCAGAACGGTTTCACCAAAAGAGATTTCTTTAACGGTATGCAATATTTCAGCCAAATTGGTTAGGAGGAATTGGTCCCAATTCAGCTTGCGAGATATGACCTGACAAAACTAACAAAAATTTTAGGTTAAAAAAAAGCTTGTAAAAAGGCCATACTCTCCAAATTTAGACGGGTTAATTGGAAACAGGAATGGAAATTATGCACACACACACACACACACACTTCAGCCTGTAAAAGTCCACTGTTGAACAAAGGCCTCGCTCTTAGAGGGGTGTTGCCATAATCCCCACGCTTGGCAGGCGGCTTGGGGATCGCAGTACGTTCACCGTGTACTAACAGGACGCTGCTGCCCATCCTTCGGTGGTTCTGGTCGCAGTTTTAGGACCTACCCGGGTCCTAAATATACTGCCTATATATTGATTGCCAAGCGCCTAAAATGTACTTCACAGGTTTACTCAATGAGTTTAGCTTTACTTCAGAGGTAGCTCCAAAAAAACAAAGTGTGTTCGACTTTGACTATTCACTCACTATTCGATGTGCTATCGTCAAACACCTAGCCTAGATTAGTATTAGAAGTGCTTAGGGCCATAAAGTCATACGTTTTAGCTAGAACCAGCCAAATATTTTCCGCACTTCTGATTACCGATTGACATGCCGATAAACACATTAATGTTGCGTTTTTCCCGCATTTCAGCCGCCATTTTGGCTTACCGTCCATTTGCTAAGGTTTAACCTCAATCGTGGTTTATAAAACCTCATTAGTTGGTTCTAACGTGAGCTCGAGCGACATTCCCGGGCGCGGCTATGTAAGTTAAATATGTATGTCATGTTTACGCGTGGATATTATTTTGTAGATTAGACATGCGAGGACTACGAAGGGCACGTCTAAAAGCTAAGTACTCTATAATCGGATTATGACGGACTAATCGAGCATTGCGGACATTAAAACTTTTTATTTTTACACGGGAATTACTCACGTAAGATTAAGCCGGTCACCCCGACTATAGTTTCAACCGCATTAGGCGGTCGGTTCATTAGGCGGGCGGTTAGGGTTAGGTTAAAATCTTTTTTCATATCCTGGGATAAAAAGTACCTGATATCCAAATTCAAAATTCAAAATATTAATTTGTCAGAACATGGTAAGTACACAGTGTGCTTCCGTAAAGTAGCATACATGGTCGTAAGAATGGAGACGTATCTCATGTCCTTGCCTGTTACAGCGTACTAATGTTAGTTTTAAATATGTTTCAGGCTCAAAATATATAGCTCCATTGGGGTGCAGCCAGGTTATGTGGGATTATACCCACTAAAGCCTTAGTGCTTGACAAGAGGACTCCGAGATCTCTAGAAGAACGCACCGGAGCCCTCGGCACTGCGCTACGGCTCCTCCCGAGACAACTGCGTTGTCTCAGCCCCTCCACCCACGACAACGTTGGTCACACAACGTTGTCGTTCTCTCCCTGGGCACGCTTAAGTGGATGGTCGGAGCCCAAACTTTGACCATCCCGGTCTCACCTAATGAAAAGTGATAATGTGGTCTAAGATCGAGCACGTTAGCCAATGAGGTGGTCGGTTTTCATTTCTGCTTATCATGTTCTCACTGCTAGGATGCAAGCCTTCTCTCAGAGAGAGAGGATGGGCCCTAATCCATCATGCCGGCCCAGTTCATGTTTGTTAATGTCATTTGAACTTTGAGGTTCTCGTAAATATCGGCTTCCTGATGATGTTTTCCTTCACCGTTGTTGAGTGATGGCATCGAAACTACACATAATTTAGTTAAGTACTAAATAACTAATTGGTTTGCTGTTAAAATTTGCAAGTTGAAGTGGCAATGGGCAGGCCACATCGCTCGAAGAACCGATAACCGATGGGGAAGAAAGGTTCTTGAGTGGAGACCACGAACCGGAAGACGCAGCGTAGGTAGGCCTCCCACTAGATAGACCGACGACATAGTGAGAGTCGCTGGCATCCAGTGGATGCAAAAGGCAGGCTGTCGTTCAGTGTGGAGGTTAAAGGGGGAGGCCTATGTTCAGCAGTGGACGTCTTCTGGCTGATGATGATGATGAACTAATTGGTGCAGGGCCTTGCAGGGCATGCAGGGGTTGATTGAACCGGATGCCGTCAGATTGTAAAGCGCACATTCTACCGCTCGGTCACCATCGCTCGTTAATTTTACTCTTTCCTTGTTCTATTTGTTCTGTGCTAGTTCTAGGTGATTACATTATAGAGTAATTATTTTGTTAGGGTTTGTTAGGATTATAACTCAAAATATTTTGAACTTTACACCAAATTTTTAACGTGCTTTGTTAAAACGGGATGGTTTTTCTCGACAGGACAAGTTTGTAATAGTGTAGGTTTGAGTTTAGGGGGAAGTTAAACAAAGTGACATAATTCATACAATTTTATGATAAAATAACTACCGACTTCACGGAAATTTCAAAACAGGTTTAATCCCCTAATTTTCCACCTTTAGAGGTAGAATATTGGTGGTGGTTTTACTTCTAGGCAAGCGTGCTCCATCGTAGACAGCATCATCGCTTAACATCAGATGAGTAGGCGGTCAAACGCAAGCAAGAGATAAATAAAAAACCTTTCATATTTAAAGGCAGTCTTCAAGACATCCTTCGAAATATAGCTTAAATATTCAACAAAAAGGATATCATTAAAATTAGTTCATAATTGGCAAAGATATCGTGTAACATATTATATACAAAAACAGTCGAATTTAAAATGTCCTCTTGAAGTCGGTTGAAAAGCTTTGTAGCTTAATATTTTACCATCTAGCGCTCGCCTGGCTAGCTACCACCCTAAAATCTGCGTGACCACTGTATCCGCGTATCAACAAATCTGACTGCTCGTCAATGGGGCAGCTCGAGTGGCCCTAAGGGCCGGATGCCGGTACAATGGGCCCCACCCAGGGCCTGTGCCATTAGCGGCCCACAAACAGTGGCAAGGCTGTCCATTACGCGGGTCACGGTCACTGGGGATGTAGGGTTTATGGCAGAAGGGTTGGAAATAATCCATCAGACGCGACTCACGACTTGGCATGTTTATATATCAATTAACGCTAACCTGCAAACTATCAGCAAGCGTTTAAATCGGTAAAAAGTTAAATGTTAGGATACGCGTGTACTGAGCAACAGTCTATTTGTATGTAAGTAATTGAAATTATACGAAAAGTTATAATTATTGTTAACAGAATAGGGTACTGTTAGGTTTTATATTCCTGATAGAATTGCATTGGTACCAAAGCTGGTAAAGCCTATGAGAATCAGCTGTTCCATACATTTTGTTGTCGAATGGCAATTACAGTTTTCTTTGGAACAGCTGATATTTTTTTCGTGATTTCAGCGTTGTTCCCATTGTAAAAGTTGTTCATAATGATGAATACAATGACTTCCTTTATACTTTTACCTACTTTATGTTACACGTTGCATGTTTAGTAGTATTAAATCATTGTTATGTTTATTTTAGCAAATTGCATTTTGTTGTGAGCGAATAGATCAAAGTATAAAGCGTGTAAGTATATTAAACAATTTTATAATAAATTATAGGTAATAACGTCACATCAGATTTAGGTTGCGTCTGATAGTTTGTTTCCAGCTTTAGAAATGCAGTCGATAAAGAAAGTAAATACATAAGGTGGCACTAGCGAAGAAACGTTTCTACCCCTTGCCTCCCCTTTAGGACCAATTTATTGAAACGGAACGAACTTTGACCTGTTACGTTAAAGCGGAACGTTATTATAATTTTGACCTTTCGTAATCTAACACAATTTTTGTACAAGGTCTCTCTCTGTTATTAATCTATCTTCTATTATTAAGTATAATTTTCTTAATTATGTAACAACTGACTTCAAAAACCACAAAACATTAATAACTAAGTTAATATTACGCAAAACTCACTTGGTAGGTAATAACAAAATCCAGTAAAATAAAACAACTAAAAACTACTTGAAAAAATACAAACTAATACTAATATAAAAAACTAAACTAATCTAATAATCCGCTGCCAGCAGGCATCGTACCCAAAATGCTGGCTGCATTGCCGCGTTGAATTGCAATGCTTATACGCTGTGCAAGATATCGGCCAGCATTTTGGTCACGAGATGCTTCGACCAGACGATTTGATAAATCTTAAAAAATATTTTATATTTATATCTTTAATCTATCTTCTTCGTTTTTATATGTATATAAAAATGCCATTCACTCACTCACTGATTCAGTAACGCACCATATTACTTACATTCGTTAATAAACCGTTTGAAACTAAAAATTTGTTTATTTACAAATATAAGTAATAATGTGCATTAGAGATAAATAACTTTTCATGATTTTGTAATCTATGCTATTATTATAATATAATACAATCTATACTAATATAATATTATTAAGAGGAAAGATTTGATTGTTTGTTTGTTTGTTTGCATTGAATAGGCTCCGAAACTACTGAACCGATTTGAAAAATTCTTTCACTGACGCGAAGCTACACTATCCCCGGGTGACATAGGCTATAATCTATACCCGTGTGAAGCTGGGGCGGACCGCTAGTAATATAAAGATTTGTATGTAAGTATGTTTGTAACGAATTGGCTCAAAAAGTACTGGACCGATTTTAAAAATTCTTCACCATTTGAATGCTACATTATCACTGATTAATATAGGCTATTTTAAAAGGCTATGTAACTATACCCGTGCGCAGCCGGGGTGGACCGCTAGTTAATAATAATTAATTTGCACACACACACACACACACTTCAGCCTGTAAAAGTCCACTGTTGAACAAAGGCCTCGCTCTTAGAGGGGTGTTGCCATAATCCCCACGCTTGGCAGGCGGCTTGGGGATCGCAGTACGTTCACCGTGTACTAACAGGACGCTGCTGCCCATCCTTCGGTGGTTCTGGTCGCAGTTTTAGGACCTACCCGGGTCCTAAATATACTGCCTATATATTGATTGCCAAGCGCCTAAAATGTACTTCACAGGTTTACTCAATGAGTTTAGCTTTACTTCAGAGGTAGCTCCAAAAAAACAAAGTGTGTTCGACTTTGACTATTCACTCACTATTCGATGTGCTATCGTCAAACACCTAGCCTAGATTAGTATTAGAAGTGCTTAGGGCCATAAAGTCATACGTTTTAGCTAGAACCAGCCAAATATTTTCCGCACTTCTGATTACCGATTGACATGCCGATAAACACATTAATGTTGCGTTTTTCCCGCATTTCAGCCGCCATTTTGGCTTACCGTCCATTTGCTAAGGTTTAACCTCAATCGTGGTTTATAAAACCTCATTAGTTGGTTCTAACGTGAGCTCGAGCGACATTCACGGGCGCGGCTATGTAAGTTAAATATGTATGTCATGTTTACGCGTGGATATTATTTTGTAGATTAGACATGCGAGGACTACGAAGGGCACGTCTAAAAGCTAAGTACTCTATAATCGGATTATGACGGACTAATCGAGCATTGCGGACATTAAAACTTTTTATTTTTACACGGGAATTACTCACGTAAGATTAAGCCGGTCACCCCGACTATAGTTTCAACCGCATTAGGCGGTCGGTTCATTAGGCGGGCGGTTAGGGTTAGGTTAAAATCTTTTTTCATATCCTGGGATAAAAAGTACCTGATATCCAAATTCAAAATTCAAAATATTAATTTGTCAGAACATGGTAAGTACACAGTGTGCTTCCGTAAAGTAGCATACATGGTCGTAAGAATGGAGACGTATCTCATGTCCTTGCCTGTTACAGCGTACTAATGTTAGTTTTAAATATGTTTCAGGCTCAAAATATATAGCTCCATTGGGGTGCAGCCAGGTTATGTGGGATTATACCCACTAAAGCCTTAGTGCTTGACAAGAGGACTCCGAGATCTCTAGAAGAACGCACCGGAGCCCTCGGCACTGCGCTACGGCTCCTCCCGAGACAACTGCGTTGTCTCAGCCCCTCCACCCACGACAACGTTGGTCACACAACGTTGTCGTTCTCTCCCTGGGCACGCTTAAGTGGATGGTCGGAGCCCAAACTTTGACCATCCCGGTCTCACCTAATGAAAAGTGATAATGTGGTCTAAGATCGAGCACGTTAGCCAATGAGGTGGTCGGTTTTCATTTCTGCTTATCATGTTCTCACTGCTAGGATGCAAGCCTTCTCTCAGAGAGAGAGGATGGGCCCTAATCCATCATGCCGGCCCAGTTCATGTTTGTTAATGTCATTTGAACTTTGAGGTTCTCGTAAATATCGGCTTCCTGATGATGTTTTCCTTCACCGTTGTTGAGTGATGGCATCGAAACTACACATAATTTAGTTAAGTACTAAATAACTAATTGGTTTGCTGTTAAAATTTGCAAGTTGAAGTGGCAATGGGCAGGCCACATCGCTCGAAGAACCGATAACCGATGGGGAAGAAAGGTTCTTGAGTGGAGACCACGAACCGGAAGACGCAGCGTAGGTAGGCCTCCCACTAGATAGACCGACGACATAGTGAGAGTCGCTGGCATCCAGTGGATGCAAAAGGCAGGCTGTCGTTCAGTGTGGAGGTTAAAGGGGGAGGCCTATGTTCAGCAGTGGACGTCTTCTGGCTGATGATGATGATGAACTAATTGGTGCAGGGCCTTGCAGGGCATGCAGGGGTTGATTGAACCGGATGCCGTCAGATTGTAAAGCGCACATTCTACCGCTCGGTCACCATCGCTCGTTAATTTTACTCTTTCCTTGTTCTATTTGTTCTGTGCTAGTTCTAGGTGATTACATTATAGAGTAATTATTTTGTTAGGGTTTGTTAGGATTATAACTCAAAATATTTTGAACTTTACACCAAATTTTTAACGTGCTTTGTTAAAACGGGATGGTTTTTCTCGACAGGACAAGTTTGTAATAGTGTAGGTTTGAGTTTAGGGGGAAGTTAAACAAAGTGACATAATTCATACAATTTTATGATAAAATAACTACCGACTTCACGGAAATTTCAAAACAGGTTTAATCCCCTAATTTTCCACCTTTAGAGGTAGAATATTGGTGGTGGTTTTACTTCTAGGCAAGCGTGCTCCATCGTAGACAGCATCATCGCTTAACATCAGATGAGTAGGCGGTCAAACGCAAGCAAGAGATAAATAAAAAACCTTTCATATTTAAAGGCAGTCTTCAAGACATCCTTCGAAATATAGCTTAAATATTCAACAAAAAGGATATCATTAAAATTAGTTCATAATTGGCAAAGATATCGTGTAACATATTATATACAAAAACAGTCGAATTTAAAATGTCCTCTTGAAGTCGGTTGAAAAGCTTTGTAGCTTAATATTTTACCATCTAGCGCTCGCCTGGCTAGCTACCACCCTAAAATCTGCGTGACCACTGTATCCGCGTATCAACAAATCTGACTGCTCGTCAATGGGGCAGCTCGAGTGGCCCTAAGGGCCGGATGCCGGTACAATGGGCCCCACCCAGGGCCTGTGCCATTAGCGGCCCACAAACAGTGGCAAGGCTGTCCATTACGCGGGTCACGGTCACTGGGGATGTAGGGTTTATGGCAGAAGGGTTGGAAATAATCCATCAGACGCGACTCACGACTTGGCATGTTTATATATCAATTAACGCTAACCTGCAAACTATCAGCAAGCGTTTAAATCGGTAAAAAGTTAAATGTTAGGATACGCGTGTACTGAGCAACAGTCTATTTGTATGTAAGTAATTGAAATTATACGAAAAGTTATAATTATTGTTAACAGAATAGGGTACTGTTAGGTTTTATATTCCTGATAGAATTGCATTGGTACCAAAGCTGGTAAAGCCTATGAGAATCAGCTGTTCCATACATTTTGTTGTCGAATGGCAATTACAGTTTTCTTTGGAACAGCTGATATTTTTTTCGTGATTTCAGCGTTGTTCCCATTGTAAAAGTTGTTCATAATGATGAATACAATGACTTCCTTTATACTTTTACCTACTTTATGTTACACGTTGCATGTTTAGTAGTATTAAATCATTGTTATGTTTATTTTAGCAAATTGCATTTTGTTGTGAGCGAATAGATCAAAGTATAAAGCGTGTAAGTATATTAAACAATTTTATAATAAATTATAGGTAATAACGTCACATCAGATTTAGGTTGCGTCTGATAGTTTGTTTCCAGCTTTAGAAATGCAGTCGATAAAGAAAGTAAATACATAAGGTGGCACTAGCGAAGAAACGTTTCTACCCCTTGCCTCCCCTTTAGGACCAATTTATTGAAACGGAACGAACTTTGACCTGTTACGTTAAAGCGGAACGTTATTATAATTTTGACCTTTCGTAATCTAACACAATTTTTGTACAAGGTCTCTCTCTGTTATTAATCTATCTTCTATTATTAAGTATAATTTTCTTAATTATGTAACAACTGACTTCAAAAACCACAAAACATTAATAACTAAGTTAATATTACGCAAAACTCACTTGGTAGGTAATAACAAAATCCAGTAAAATAAAACAACTAAAAACTACTTGAAAAAATACAAACTAATACTAATATAAAAAACTAAACTAATCTAATAATCCGCTGCCAGCAGGCATCGTACCCAAAATGCTGGCTGCATTGCCGCGTTGAATTGCAATGCTTATACGCTGTGCAAGATATCGGCCAGCATTTTGGTCACGAGATGCTTCGACCAGACGATTTGATAAATCTTAAAAAATATTTTATATTTATATCTTTAATCTATCTTCTTCGTTTTTATATGTATATAAAAATGCCATTCACTCACTCACTGATTCAGTAACGCACCATATTACTTACATTCGTTAATAAACCGTTTGAAACTAAAAATTTGTTTATTTACAAATATAAGTAATAATGTGCATTAGAGATAAATAACTTTTCATGATTTTGTAATCTATGCTATTATTATAATATAATACAATCTATACTAATATAATATTATTAAGAGGAAAGATTTGATTGTTTGTTTGTTTGTTTGCATTGAATAGGCTCCGAAACTACTGAACCGATTTGAAAAATTCTTTCACTGACGCGAAGCTACACTATCCCCGGGTGACATAGGCTATAATCTATACCCGTGTGAAGCTGGGGCGGACCGCTAGTAATATAAAGATTTGTATGTAAGTATGTTTGTAACGAATTGGCTCAAAAAGTACTGGACCGATTTTAAAAATTCTTCACCATTTGAATGCTACATTATCACTGATTAATATAGGCTATTTTAAAAGGCTATGTAACTATACCCGTGCGCAGCCGGGGTGGACCGCTAGTTAATAATAATTAATTTTTATTATAAAATGTATCTATAGTTTGAGTGATTGTGTGTAATTCTTTAACTACTACTAATATAATCTTTATTTTGTTTATGCCTTTTATTTTTTCACGTTTCACGTCATGTGGCAGTGTCAAGAGCTTAAAATATTTTAAAGTTCCATCGCTAAGCAGTTACGGTTAAAGTTAAGCACACCCAATAAAGTGGTGGAGACTTAGAGGCTACTACATAGTTTTGGCTACAAGATTTTTTCACATTAGCGCCAAAACTCTACATAGCCTTTGTTATGAGAATTTGAGTAAGAACATTCTCGATCAAGTCACCTTTCTAAAAAAACTAAATCTAAATCGGTTCAGCCGTTTGGGAGCTGCGAAGCCACAATTTTGTTCACGAATTCTTCACGAAAAGGATCCCTTGAAACCATATCCCAAATAGTCGTCAAGGACACAGTAAATGTCTCCGAATAACAAAACCCTCAAAGTATCACGATTTAGGATAACTATTGTAATTTCTTGGCTGTTTATGTAAATCTGTTTGTCTTCCTGAGACAGACAGGGTGACCTTCCAAATTGTTTACTTATCCGGGACTCGCTGACATCATCTGATTTACAGATATACCTGTTATATCACGGGCATGGAAGACATTTTAGCTAAAGGTCCCTGGATGGCTTGATATTTTTCTCAAACATACTCGAATAGAAGGAGGCCCTATACTCAGCAGTTTGTGGAAATGATTGGTGATAAAACACTGTTTTATACTATCACGGTTGTCTATACTAACATTATAAAGAGGAAAGATTTGATTGTTTGTTTGTTTGTTTGAATTGAATAGGCTCCGAAACTACTGAACCGATTTGAAAAAATATTTCACTGTTGGGATGCTGCACTATCCCCGGTTGACATAGGCTACATATCTCGGCTTCGCCCGTGCGAAGCAGGGGCGGCCTACTAGTTAGTTATATGATTATTTACGGGATACTTACCATGGTATTTTGGTTGATGATAATACTCGAATCATTCTTTACTTAAATTCCTCACTTAGAAGAAAAGAAATATACGAGCCGTGAGCGATGGTGGCCGAACGGTAGCATGTGCGCTTTACACTCTGACGGCACCCGGTTCGATCCTCGGCACTGCACCAATGACATATTTGGTGTTTTTTTTAAATGTGCAGTTTCGATGCCGTCGTTCAAAAATGGTGGAGGGTAACATCGTATATAGTAATTTTTTAACTTTCGCGATTTGAACACATGTTCAAATCGCGAAATACCAATGCGAAGTACCAATTTGTAGCTTCTATTGGTGGTCATGGGCGGAGAATTATGCATAAAAACACTCGTAGGCACTTTATATGTATTTTATTATCGAAACTAAAGAGATTTGTTAACTTATTGATAGTAATAATGAAAATTATAGGCGCGGTGCGCTCAGCACACCCGCTCGGTTTTTACCGATACAGTCAGTGTTGTGTGTCGTAGTGACAACCCTGCGATTTTTCAAGATCAAGTGAGATTTTGCAAGAACAAAACACCCGCTCTTCTCGCCGGACTCACCCGCAGTTTTCAGTCAGCTCGTGACCACGGCCATTGTAACATGGTCGAAACGTCGAGCGAAAGGTACATATTTTTTACCTATATTAAATAATACGTGATAAGTCCCGATAAACATTTAAAACATGGGTAACATCGTGAGAGGAAACCGGTATGTCCAAGAATAAAAGTTAAAAGACATGACTTTCACCAACATGCACTGGGCCAGAATGGTGAATTAGGGTACATCCTCTCTCTCAGAGAAGTCCTGAGTACCAGCAGTAAGTACATGATAGGCTGAAACGATGATGATGATCAAAACAAGCGGAAACGAACCAAGAGAGCGATCTCTTGGTAATAATTTGTGGTAGGTCGGTACTGATTTTTAGGCACGTGCGTTCGAGGTAGTATTCGAGTTATGGCGTACCAAGTCACGTACACGTGATTTCTGCGTCGATTCAAGTTTATTTTCATATTGCTATGTACTTAGAGATATTTTAGCAATTAGTGCACTTCCGGTACTAGATCTTAAGTTTCTCTACATGCATGTATTTTTTTTCTGGTGTGCTCAATAAAGAGTTTCCATCTATGTATCTAATACAAAGATAAATTGTTTTAAATGTTTATCGGGACTTATCACGTATTATTTAATATAGGTAAAAAAAAATATGTACAAACATGTGTTCAAATCGCGAAAGTTTAAAAATTACTAAAGATAAATTGATCTACTAGATGGCCCGATAAACCTTGTCCTGGCTAAATTCCATAGAAAAAACACTTTATTTTATCCCCTAACTTTTTTAGATTTTCCAGGCAAATTTTGAGTTTTATTTAAATTAATAATTTGAAAAAAAAAAAAAAAAAAACTATTTTTTTTTCTTTCACGCAATAACAAAAATATTTAAAACATGGCTCAGCTGACAATACCTTTATGCGGTTTCTGTTTTTACATAATGCCTTGAACTTTTAAGGTTCTTGGACATATACCTACCTATTTTCTCATGGTAGTACGAGTAGTACCCAGTATGCCACAGTAAAACATAAAAAGAAAATGGTTTCATTAGATTATTAAATTTTTTACAATGTTATTGCAGCTGTCAGACTCATTCAATCACCGGCCTGACTGATATATTCTTCTTTCTTATTGGATGAGGTTGTGCGGAAACAAGTCCCCATTATAGTGCTAACAGAAGTGTACGCGGCTAACCTAAGGGAGAGAAAGAGAGGGAAATATGATATTCTCACTCTTTCTCTCCCGTTTGTTGGACGGCGGTCCGTCAGCCGCGTTCGAGCGTCTGTTAGCACTATTAGAGTTAAAACTTGGCTTGTATCTACTTTCCCGGAAATATATACAAATAAATATAATTTTATCTGTTGAGTACATAGTAGATTCAATAAAATATATCTTCCGTAATGTAGCGAATACATTCAGGACAATGTTTGTCGCGATGACGGTCAGTATGCCCTAGCGAGATGTAGGTAGGCTAAATGACAGAGGGTCTCGACAAATTGTTCCGTGTTCTCATTTGTTAGAATTGGCAGATTGTCCTTACATTCTCTAGAGTCCCTAGTATAAGGTGCTTGACGCAATACTTGTAGAAAAGACTTATTGTAGGTACCTAAATTTTTTATAGAGTGATATTTGACTGGATATTGCGCAAAAAGGTCGTCTATCTTACGGGCATGGACTATATAAAAAGAAAAAAAAAATGCGACAATATTCTTTGACCTAAATAAAATTAATGGACGGGTCCTGAAGAAGCGCATTGTTGAAGATTACAAAATGAGCACCGCCGCTTACTTCGTTTCAGTCGGTCTCTAGCCGTAGGAAGTGTGACACAAGACTATTGTTACATGATAACGAAACATCTGACAAAATCATGCCTTCGTGAGCCTTCCCGAAGTGTAAATACACAACAAAAAACCGCTATCTATTTTTTGTAACAAATGTACTGTACATGGTTATAATTAGGTGTTGAAGTATAACGTCCGACGGTTTTGACTCTTTTTTACTCAGCAAGTTCAATGGTTATGGCCCGTCCATTCATTTTATTTTGGTTGAAGCAATAATTATGTTATTTTCGACAGCGTGATATTTATTACTTACTATACCATTACGTGAAATAAATAGCATGAAAAAATTACATAACAATAAAGTTTTTATAGTTTTTGCTGTGTTTAGGCTGACCAGTTGTGTGAGAATTAAGCACTTTATTACCGCCTTAACTAAAAGACTTGAGCCCATGCAAGCTATCAAAATAGGTAAGATGGGGTAAAACAGGGGAAGTTTTTGCTTATAAATAAATAAATCTATTGCAAACCAAAGTTAATTATGTTTATGTATCTGATCACGCTTTTAAAACGAAACCGTTAACAATGGGTTTGAATTTATTCATCTTCAAACTTATGCAGTGTTGCCCTCACTCTGCTAATACAAAAATTATGCGAATGGTAGTCAAGACCCGTAGACTTGGCACAATATTGCAAACACCATTATACAAATGGAGTAATCGACTCTATTTAGTTTAACTGAGTGTTAAAAGCTTGCCTTAAGAATGTTCTAGAGACGAAACCGTTGGAGTGAATAAATAAGCTTCTTAGGGAATTTAAGCTGAG